>CM075977.1:258052763-258086463 GCA_038087875.1 Malacoraja senta | reverse complement strand
CCCCACACTCCAAAAATGTACAGGTTTGTAGGTTAATTGGCTTTTGAAAAATTGTAACTTGTCCCCAGTGCGTAAGATAGAGTGATCGCAGGTTGGCGCGGACACAGTGGACCGAAAGGCCTGTTTTCATGCTGCATCTCAAAAGTTTAAAAAACGTATCATTGACTCAAGAGGCAGTGGGAGTATCCATGGGTGGATATTGGTTGCTTCGAGCTAATGGGAAAAGGATTTTCACATGCATCGGATTAAAAACCCATCCCTTGGCTTGCGTGCACCTCGAGTTGGATTCCAGAGTATGTGTGTGTGTGTGTGCGTGCGTGTGTGCGTGCATGTGTTTACGAGTGTGCATGTGCTACTGTGTGTGTACGTGAGTGTGACTGTGTAGGCAGCGGGACATCACCTAGCTCTCCCCGAAGAGGGCAGCACCACAACACCAACAGTCTTGGTGTTCAGCAAGTGGGCCTGCCCTGACCACCTGTTGCTATGGAACGAGCTCCAGATGACGTGCGAGTCAGATTGTGCAGATTCTATTACTGACCTGCTGTTTCACCGGGGTGCCTTAAATAAATTCTAAGTGACATGAAAAAAAACATGTTTCGTATAATTATCTTTCCTGATGATTGTCTATTTATGTGTCTGTTTGTTTTTTCTATATATACTGAATTTTTGTTGTTGTTTATTATGGGTTTTACAGAGTACTATGTTTACATATTTGATGTGCTACTTCAAGTAAAGGGCCTGTCCCACTTATGTGTCCTTGGCACGCTAATTACGTGACCTCGTGGTCGCGTTGAGCCGCGACGATCCCGCGAAGGTCGGGCGCGACTTCAATCGACCGCGCAGCCGTCTGGAGCGCGTGACGTAATTTGAAGATAGACACAAAAAAGCTGGAGTAACTCAGCGGGACCGGCAGCATCTCTGGAGAGAAGCAATGGGTGATGTTTTGGGTTGAGACTCTTCTTCAGTCTGAAAAGAAGGGTCTTGACCCGAAACATCACCCATTGCTTCTCTCCAGAGATGCTGCCGGTCCCGCTGAGTTACTCCTGCATTTTGTGTCCATCTTCAATTTTCTTTGCCCCGCTCTGGGAGTAGGAGTGGGGGCGGATCCGGACCGCAACGGCCGTGAGCCCCAGGCCGAGCTCGGCGATCGTTTGTCCGCTTCTGCTGCTGTCGAAGGTGAGACATTGCGTCGCGCCAGGGTCTTGGGCCTGTCCCACTTTGGCCGTCAGTTCCGCGACAGGCCGTTGGCGAGCGAAGATTTCGTTCGCTACAAATATTTCGGAGCCCCGCGCGATGTCGCGCACAACTACATACCCCTCCGCGCATCTCAGTGGGACTGGCCCCGCGCGGCCATACAATGCCCTTTCGCCTCAACGCGACCACGCGTAATTTGCGTGCCAAGGACAGGTAAGTGGGACAGGCCCTTAAGGATTTCATTGTTCTGTTTCGGGACATATGACGATAAAACACTCTTGACCCTTGGAGATGTTAGACTGAGGCTCAGTGTGCTCCCTTACATGGATGTGACATTGCTTTGAAGATGCGGAAAGGGTGCAGAGAAGATTTACGAGGATGTTGTCACGACTCGGGGAGGGGGGGGGGTGGGGGGGAGGGCTGAGCTATAGGGAGAGGTTGAACAGGCTGGGATTCTATTCTTTGAAGTGCAGGAGGATGAGAGGGGATCTTATAGAGGTGTACAAAATCATGAAAGGAATAGATCAGGTAACACGCACAGTCTCTTGCCCAGAGTAGGGGAATCAAGAACCAGAGAACATAGGTTTAAGGTGAGGGGGAAAGCTTTAATAGGGTAACTTTTTCACATATAGGGTGGTAGGTGTATTGAATGAGCAGCTGGAGGAGGTAGTTGAGGCAGGTGGTAACACAACATTTAAGAAACATTTGGACAGGAACATGGATAGGACAGGTTTAGAGGGATACTAGACTAAGTGGGACCCATTGGGTCCCAGTCACATAGGAGGCCTGGTCCCCCAACGCAACCCATTCCCCAATGCAATATTCCACCACTCACCCGTTCCCCCAATGCAACCCGTCCCCCCAACGGAATATTGCACCACTCACGCATAGCCCCCAACTGCGCAGGCACGGCTCATTTCCACTCATCCCCCAGCACTTCCTCCCCCCTCCTCTTCACCCTCCCTCTTCTTTCCCCTCTCCTCCTCCCCTCCCCCAATCCCTCCCTCACCTCTCCCTCCCTCTCCTTTCCCCTACCCTCAGTCACTCCCTCCCTCCCTCCCTCCCTCCATAAAAAGCAGCATCTGCAGTTCCTTCCTCCACAGGTCATTCATTGTTAGCTGTGGTTTAGATCCAGTTGATTTGACGATTGGACAAGTTAGCATCGTGTGAGTGTGTGTGTGTGTGTGTGTGAGTTACTCAAGCTCCGCGCAAACTGTTTGGCCACCCTGCAACCTGACTCTTCCTCCCACTGCCCACTCTGGCTCAGCCGCCGCTCGGCCCATCCCCATCCTGCTCGATTGCCCGCTGCTGCCCCTGCTGCCGCTCGGCACGTCCCTGCCCTAACCTTCAGCCTATCTGCCTGCCTGTTTGCTGCCGCAGCCACGGGGAGGGGGTGGGGGGGGGGGGGGGGGGATGGAGTTGGTGTTCGTCACGGTGGGCACCACGAGTTTCGATGAGCTGGTGGAGAAGATCTCGTCCGAGAAGGCCGTGAGGGTGAGTTACCGCAAAGGCGGTGGCGGAGGAGACGGACCCGGGGGGAGGGGTAGACGGGACCACCACTGCCGCAGAGAGTGGACGGGGGAGAGGAGGGAGTGATGAGGGAGAGGGAGATGGGACCACGGCCTCCACAGGGCCTCGACTGAACCCCCCCACCCCGCGGCTGCCACCAGTGGTGGGGGAGACGATAGACAAGTTACTGTGAGGAGGGGAGAGAGGAGTTTGTGAGTGAGGAGGGACAGGTCACCGCCGGTGGGGCAGGAAGGGCGTCGCCATCCCATCCGTGGCATTGACTGACAGGAGAAGAGCCCAATCTGCGTGGTGCTGACTGAAAGAATCTGCACACGTGCGGTTTTGAAGATTTTTGAACCTCGATAACTTTTACAATATACCACCGATCGGAACGAAAGTTGTTGCACTCGGATATGTCTGGGGGGATTGGGTGGATGGAGGCACCAAGGGGGAGTGGATTCCCTGACATTGGAGAATTCAGTGCTCATGCCGTTGGATTGTAGACTTACCCAGGCTGAATATGTGGAGTTCTTTCTCTCACCGCTGGCCACTGGCAGTGGAGAAGGATGAGGATAACTTTGACCTGTTGGAATGCCTGCTTGTTTGGTGCAAAAACCTTTCAACCACGCAGAATATAGAACAGCGCAGAACAGGCCCTTTGGCCCACAATATCTGTGCTGAACAAGTTACACTCAAAATTATTTGCCTGAACATAACACATATCCTTCCATTCCCAACATATCCTATATCGTTTCATTCCACGCATATGATGTCCGCAGTAGCTGGGGCTCACCTAGAACAGGCACGGCTCAGAATACCTAGAGCCCGAACTGGACTTTGAAAATTGCGCCAAAACTTGGTGCCTCTTGTACGCGGGATCAGTGGACTATTTCTATACACTTGCTAATCTGGAATGTGCTTGGGTATGGCATTACTGGACTGGACTGGACTGTTTGCAAGAAAAGAATTTCACTGTGCGTTGACAATTCGCACACATGACAATAAATGCACAATTTACCCATTGATATCCTATATCCCTCTATTCCCTGCATATCCAATATCTTTCAATTCCTTGAATATGCATTATCCCTCTATTCCATCCATATCCAATATTTTTCCATTCCTTGAATATGCAATATCCCTCTATTCCCTGCATATCCAATAGCTTTCAATTCCATGAATATGCAATATCCCTCTATTCCCTGCATATCCAATATATTTCCATTCCCTGAATATGCAATATCCCTCCCTTCCGTGCATATCCAATATCCCTCCATTCCATGTATATCCAATATCCCCACATTCCCTGCATACTCAACAATCCTCCATTCCCTGCATATCCAAGCTCTAGTGTTTCTGAGGTCAAGGTTAAAAACACAGTATGGGTTTCGCACAAGGCATGAGTCCTACCTTTGGGAAAAGATATCTCTGTAGGGGCTGCCATGTTGGAGGGCGATACCGTATCCTCGGTCTGCCAGTGTGTTGCCAACAGTGAACAAAGAGCAGTCCGGACTGTTCAAGGCAATGTATTCCAACACCGCCACATCCCACACAAAGGCATAATTTCCAGCTTTCACCTGCAAATGAGAAATTAGATTTTATCAAACAATACCCAGATTGATTAGGTCTTTGTACGATGAAAAATATAGGCCAACAGTCAGGTGCAGTTTGGGCAAGTTGCTGAATGTTGGAGGTAACTTCTTTCAAAGGTGGTCCAATTTAGTTTAGATCCAGCGTGGGAACAGGCCCTATGGCCCACCAAGTCCACATTGTTCACACTAGTACCATGTTATTAGACTTTCAAGTCCACTCCCTGCACACTTGGCAACATCTTACAGAGGCCAATAAACCTCCTAACTGCACTATCCCTCTGGGGGGGACTGGGATGAGAAATAAAACAGATCAAATTGGGGCTGGCGACAGATGACCTCAGGCAAGAAGGTTCCCTGATAGGCTGCTTGTTGACCGATTGATAAGCTGATTGGTGTGAGCCTAAGATGGATACATCGTTACGAACTGTGGAACTGATTCAAGGACCTTTTGTGGAGGAAAGGGTGTGGTGTGAAGGAGGGGAGGGGGTAGAGGAGAAATATCGTCTATTCCTTTAGCCTGACCTGCTGTGTTACTCCAGCATTTGGTGTCTACCCTTCATCAAGGTTTTCTCATTTGAAAGGTGAATTCAGGTCAATATAATGAACCGTGTTCTCCCATGTTCCAAGCTGGGCTGCCTCTTAGGTTCCGTGATGCCATCCAAAAACTTGTGCCATTAGAAATGTACATAAGCTCCTGGGGCCCGTGAGCACAAGCACGACCCAAGATTAATGAGGCTTTTTATATATCTAGTGGCAGATTCAATAACCATATAACCATATAACCATTACAGCACGGAAACAGGCCATCTTGACCCTTCAAGTCCGTGCCGAACACTTTTTTTTTTTCCCCCTAGTCCCATCTACCTGCACTCAGACCATAACCCTCCATTCCTTTCCCATCCATATACCCATCCAATCTATTTTTAAAGGATAAAATCGAACCTGCCTCCACCACTTCCACTGGAAGCTCATTCCACACAGCTACCACTCTCTGAGTAAAGAAGTTCCCCCTAATGTTACCCCTAAACTTCTGTCCCTTAATTCTCAAGTCATGTCCCCTTGTTTGAATCTTCCCTACTCTCAATGGGAAAAGCTTATCCACGTCAACTCTGTCTAACCCGCTCATCATTTTAAAGACCTCTATCAAGTCCCCCCTTAACCTTCCGCGCTCCAAAGAATAAAGACCTAACTTGTTCAATCTTTCTCTGTAACTTAGTTGCTGAAACCCAGGCAACATTCTAGTAAATCTCCTCTGTACTCTCTCTATTTTGTTAACATCTTTCCTATAATTAGGCGACCAAAATTGTACTCCATACTCCAGAATTGGCCTCACCAATGCCTTGTACAATTTTAACATTACATCCCAACTTCTATATTCAATGCTCTGATTTATAAAGGCCAGCACACCAAAAGCTTTCTTTACCACCCTATCTACATGAGATTCCACCTTCAGGGAACTATGCACAGTTATTCCTAGATCCCTCTGTTCAACTGCATTCCTCAATTCGCTGCCATTTACCATGTACGTCCTATTTTGATTTGTCCTGCCAAGATGTAGCACCTCACATTTATCAGCATTAAACTCCATCTGCCATCTTTCAGCCCACTCTTCCAAATGGCCTAAATCTCTCTGTAGACTTTGAAAATCTACTTCATTATCCACAACACCACCTATCTTAGTATCATCTGTATACTTACTAATCCAATTTTCCACACCATCATCCAGATCATTGATGTACATAACAAACAACAGTGGACCCAACACAGACCCCTGAGGCACCCCACTAGTCACCGGCCTCCAACCTGACAAACAGCCATCCACCATTACTCTCTGGCATCTCCCATTCAGCCACTGTTGAATCCATCTTGCTACTCCATCATTAATACCCAACAATTGAATCTTCTTAACCAACCTTCAATGAGGAACCTTGTCAAAGGCCTTACTGAAGTCCATATAGACAACATCCACTGCTTTACCCTCATCAATTTCCCTAGTAACCTCTTCGAAAAACTCAAGAAGATTAGTCAAACATGACCTTCCAGGCACAAATCCATGTTGACTGTTCCTAATCGGACCCTGCTTATCCAGATGCTTATATATATTATCTCTAAGTATCCTTTCCGTTAATTTGCCCACCACTGACGTCAAACTAACAGGTCTATAATTGCTAGGTTCACTCTTAGAACCCTTTTTAAACAACGGAACAACATGCGCAGTACGCCAATCCTCCGGCACTATACCCGTTTCTAATGACATTTGAAATATTTCTGTCATAGCCCCTGCTATTTCTACACTAACTTCCCTCAATGTCCTAGGGAATATCCTGTCAGGACCTGGAGACTTATCCGTTTTCATATTTTTCAAAAGTGTCCGCACCTCCTCTACTTTGAACCTCATAGTTTCCATTGCTACTCTGCTTGTTTCCCTTACCTCACATAATTCAATATCCTTCTCCTTGGTGATTACCGAAGAAAAGAAATTGTTCAATATCTCCCCCATCTCTTTTGGCTCTGCAGATAGCTGTCCACTCTGACTCTCTAATGGACCAATTTTATTCCTTGTTATCCTTTTGCTATTAATATAGCTGTAGAAACCCTTTGGATTTACTTTCACATTACTTGCCAAAGCAACCTCATATCTTCTTTTAGCTTTTCTAATTTCTTTCTTAATATTCTTTTTACATTCTTTACACTCCTCAAGCACCTCATTTACTCCATGCTGCCTATAATTATTGTAGATCTCTCTCTTTTTCCGAACCAAGTGTCCAATTTCCCTTGAAAACCATGGATCTTTCTAATTTTTACTATTTCCTTTCAACCGAACAGGGACATAAAGATGTTAAAGAAGGAACTGCAGATGCTGGAAAATCGAAGGTACACAAAAATGCTGGAGAAACTCAGCGGGTGCAGCAGCATCTATGGAGCGAAGGAAATAGGCAACGTTTCGGGCCTGAAGAAGGGTTTCGGCCCGAAACGTTACCTATTTCCTTCGCTCCATAGATGCTGCTGCACCCGCTGAGTTTCTCCAGCATTTTTGTGTACCTAGGGACATAAAGATTCTGTACACTTAAAATGTCACCTTTAAATGTCCTCCATTTCTCCTCTACATCCTTCCCATAAAACAACATGTCCCAATTCACTCCTTTTAAATCCTTTCGCATCTCCTCAAAGTTAGCCTTTCTCCAATCAAAAATCTCAACTGTAGGTCCAGTTCTGACCCTCTCCATAATTATATTGAAACTAATAGTATTGTGATCACTGGACCCGAAGTGCTCCCCAACGCATACCTCTGCCACCTGCCCTGTCTCATTTCCTAACAGGAGGTCCAGCACTGCCCCTTCTCTAGTAGGTACCTCTATGTATTGCTGCAAAAAAACTATCCTGCACACATTTTACAAACTCCAAACCATCCAGCCCCTTTACAGAATGTGTTTCCCAGTCTATGTGTGGAAAATTGAAATCTCCCACAATCACTACCTTGTGCTTACTACTAATATCTGCTATCTCCTTACATATTTGCTCTTCCAATTCTCGCTCCCCATTATGCGGTCTATAATACACCCCTATAAGTGTTGCTACAACTTTCCCATTTCTCAGTTCCACCCAAATAGCCTCCCTAGACGAGCCCTCTAATCTATCCTGCCAAAGCACTCTGCTTTAATGCATCCCTAATCCCAACGTGGAGCTAATTGTAAGAAAAGCAGGAATCAGTTCAGTTGTCCTGATCATACATTTTCACCACTATTTCCTTAGAAACATAGAAAAATAGGTGCAGCATTAGGCCATTTGGCCCTTCGAGCCAGCACCGCCATTCAATATATCATGGCTGATCATCTAAAATCAGTACCCCGTTCCTGCTTTATCCCCATATCCCTTGATTCCTTTAGCCCTAAGAGTTAAATCTTACTCTCTCTTGAAATTTGTGAAATTTGCTATGCCTCTGAACACATTTGAAATCTTTCAAAATGTGGAAGGGATGCAAGAACTTCTCTCCGACTACTGTTCAGTTTCTAATTCTATTCTAACATAATAGAATTCCAACATGACCATCCTGGTTTTGTATTCCACTTGGGTTGCAAATGATTTGGAGCAATGAAACAGAAAACCAGAATTAAATAGTCTGTAGAATGATGAAGGGGCTGTCCCACTGCGGCAACCTAATTGGCGAGTTTAGAAGAGTTTAGGAGAGTTTAAAAAAGTGTCATGTTGAAGGCCTCCTTCGACTATGTAGAAGACCTCCTCCGACTATGTTGAAGGCTAGCTTCGACTAGCTTCGGGAAAATTGGACACCGAATAGTGGAGAGTGAAGACGACCTCCTTCGACATTCCCTTTGACTATGTTGAAGACTATCTACAACTACCTTGAATTACCTTTGACTACCCTCGATTACCTATGAATAATATACCAACCTACTACAACCTACTTCGACTAAACCTACGAGGAAAAAAATATATAGATTTATTTCCATGGTGACCTTTTTTAACGCATTTTTCAGCATGTTGAAAAATACGCCGTGACCTAGCTGAGGCCTCGAGTACACGGGAACTACTTCGAGCATGAAGGAGAGTTACAAAGACCGCCTAGGGCTTTGTGTCGACCATGCTACGAGTATGAGTGAAGGGCAAACACTTCTAAACTCGCCAATAAGGTCGCCGCAGTGGGACAGCCCCTTTAGGAAGGGATTAACCATCTAATCATTAACAGTGTATCAGACTGCGGGGTTTCGCTGCTTTGTGCAGGTTGTAGCGCATAATCAAACTGCCCGTAAAACTGAGGAAGCAGCACTAAACCGCGCGGATGCGCCTCTTTGCTCGGAGAGAAGTTCTTGCACCCCTTCCACATTTTGGGAGATTTCAAAGGTGTTCAGAGGCATAGCAAATTTCACAGAGGCAGGATAGACACAAAATGCTGGAGTAACTCAGCAGGTCCAGCAGCATCTCTGGAGAAAAGGAATGGTCACCTATTCCTTTACGCCAGAGATGCTGCCGGACCCGCTGAGTTACTCCAGCATTTTGAGTCTATCTTCCGAGTAAACCAGCATCTGCAGTTCCTTCCTTCGCAGAGGCAAGGACTGATTAGGTGCTTCCGTAGCGTGCCAGATGTGGCATTGAGTGTAGATATAGCAAACTCCGACATGAAGCAGACCAACATCCTCATTTAGAAGGTTGTCCAGAGGGGATTCAGTGGGATAATTCCTGGAGTGAGAAGATTGTCCGATATTCCTCATGGATTACCATTCCTTCCCATGAACCTGTCCAAATGCCTTGTAAGTGTTGTCATTGTAGTTTAAAGAAACCTTGTTGTGGAAACGGCATGTGGGGTGGCCTCATTGAAGATCACTAGGAGCCATCAAGAGTCGATGTCAAAATGTTTCTACTGGTGGGAGAATCTCAAACGAGGGGACATAGTTGCAAGATTAGGGGCCGGTCATTCAAAAGTGAAGCGTGTAGGAAGGTCTTCTCACAGAGGGTGAGGGTCTTCTCATAGACCCAGGAGCGTGGTGGAAACCAGATCATTAGGGGTAGTTAAGATATAATTTATAAAATTTGTTATTCAGATTGTATTGTATTGTATTGTATTGTATATCTTTATTGTCATTTCCTGAGTATTCGCATACCCAGAGGAAACAAAAAAACGTTCCTCAACCAGTGTCCATTTCAGTGTGCAGTAAAAAATAAATAGAAGTAAAAATACATATATCATTAACAAATTAACACTCTACTCTACTAAACATCAACAGGCGTTCCGATCGGCAGCGGCACGACAGTGGCTCTGCTGCAGTGTGTCCAGGTTGGTAGTTGGTACACGATACTTTGGCAGGGGGCAAAGTCCGTTTATCAGTCTTATAACCTGCGGGAAGAAGCTGAGGAGCATCCTGCTGGTTTTGCACCTAATGCTCCGGTACCTCTTCCCAGATGGCAGGATGGAGAATATGTGATGCGATGGGTGATAGGGGTCTTTGATGATGGAGATGGCTCTGCTGATACATCTCTTCCTGTATATGTCCAGCAGGAAAGGGAGTGGAGCACCAATAATCCTGCTGGCGGTCTTCACAATCTCCTGTCTAGTTGGTGCCGTTCGTACGCCTTGCAGCTCCCGAACCAGGAAGTGATGCCGTAGGTTAATGTGTTCTCGATTGTCCCCCTATAAAAAGTTCGTAGGTGTGTAGTGGGGAGACCTGCTTTACGTAGTCTTCGGAGAGGGTGTAGTCGCTGCTGGGCTCTCTTGACCAGTGCTGTGGTGTTGGTCGTGGACGTCAGGTCATCTGACAGGTGGAGTCCTAGGAACTTCACGCTGTTGACCCATTCCACATCAGCTCCATCCATGTGCAGAGGTGTATGGTGTTGTTTTCCCGCCCTCCTGAAGTCAACCACCATCTCCTTAGTCTTTCCCACGTTGAGCCTAGTGCACAGTGGTGCAGCTGGTAGAGCTGCTGGCTCATTGTGCCAGAGACCCGGGTGACTGTGTGGGTTTCTTCCAGGTGCTCCCGTTTCCTCCCACATCCCAAAGTCTTTCCGCTGACCGGATAGCATGCAACACCAAGCATCTCACTGTACCTCCACACATGTGATAATAAGCTAAAGTAAACTAAACAAGTGTGAATGGGAGATTGGTGGTTGGCATGGGCTCGGTGGAGCGAAGGAGATGTTTCCACGCTACATCGCCAACTAAACTAAACTAAATTTTATTCTCAAGTCTCGGCAGTGGGTCTTGAACCCACAAAAGCGCAGGAGGATGAGGAGTGATCGTATACAGGTGTACAAAATCATGAGAGGAATAGATCAGGTAAACGCAGAGACCCTTGCCCAGAGTAGGGGGATTGAGCACCAGAGGACAGTAGTGTGAGGAGGGAAAGATTCAATAGGAACCTGAAGTTTACACAAACGGCGGTGGATGTATGAATGAACTGCCGGAGGAGGTAACTGAGGCAGATATTATCATAACATTTTATGAGATATTGGGACAGGTGCATGGTTAGGGTAGATCTTTAGAGGGTTTAGAGAGTTATGGGCCAAGCAAGGGCAGGTGGGAATAGTGTAGATGGGGCATGTTGTTCGACGTGGGCAAGTTGGGCCGAAGGGCCTGTTTCCATGCTGTAGGACTCTATGACAACCTCCAGACTCAGGCGAACATGCTATCCATTGAACCCCAGTTGCCAACACAGCAAGTAATACACAAGAGGTGAAAGATGAAGACAATAATGGTGTTGAGGTTTTTTTACGCCAGGTAAGCAACCTCTGGGTGAATATGGATCACATGCAGACAGAGGAGATTAGTTTTACTTTGCATCATGTTCAGCACAGACATTGTGGGCTGAAGAGCCTGTTCCTGAGCTGCACTCCTCTATGTTTGACTCAGAGACATGGACTATGTTAATTGAACCCAACATTTCTTCTCCAATACTAAAATTATCAAAATAAAATGAAACTGTGAAAGCCAGGGTATTATTTCGATGGAAAAAATCACATTGGGCAAGTACATTGATAGAAAAGGGTTAGAGGGATAAGGACCAAAGGCAGGCAGGTGGGACTAGTGTAGATGGGGCATGTTGGTTGGCATGGGCAAGTTGTGCCATAGGGCCTGTTTCCATGCTGTATCACCCTATGACTCTATCTTCCTTCAAGGGGAAAATATAAAGGCGGAAAATACAGAAGGGGGAAATCTAGTGCAGAATATCGTTCTCAGCATTGTAGTGCATCAATTCCGTAGACAGAGTCCGTTATATGCAATGAGGTAGAGGTGAATCGGACAGTACCCTAGCTTATGGATGGATCATTCAGCAACCTGATAATAGAGGGGAATCTAAGCTGTTCCTGAGTCAGGTGGTGCCAGGCAGGAGCAGGGAGAGGTAAGAATGGCTGTGTGAATATATTGGCTGCTTTTTCTGAGGCAGCATGAAATGTAGATGCCTCCAGCGGCAGAGACAGCATTGCGGTGATGGACATCGATACATCATCTGGCCAGGCTGACTCCAGCAACTCCGGCCTAGAGCCGCCGCCAGGTCAATGGGCTTTTATGTCCGACAGTAAGATTAAAAAAAAAAAAACTGGCTTAAAGAGTACAGGAATGGCGCCTAAAACGCGGCGACTCTTGTGCCCTGAGTCAAGTGTGGTCTCCGACCTTACATTCTTATACTTGGCATGATTCAGCCTCTAATTGTATAGTAGGATTGTCACTGAACCGGGGTCAAGGAAAGAGCGTTCACGTTGCCGCCCTTTCCACCACCACGCACAAGAAGCACAAAATGCGGCAAGACAGACACCATTGTATGCAGATGCTGACAAGTGTGTTCAGCTCTGGCTGAACAACTTCTAATCTTGTGTGTGGACTCGATAAGAAGAAGTCACTGAACTGTCATGCAAAAAAACCCACAATTTCACTGTACTTAGGTACCCTTGACAATGAAGTACCATTGAACCTAGACTTTAGAGATATGATGCTGGTCCAGCAATTGCCCCATGCACTAGCATTATCCTACATAATAGAGACGATTTTTAAACGTACCAAAGCCATTTGACCTACAAACCTGCATGCCCTTGGAGTGTGGGAGACTTTGTCTCTGGAACTGATGCACTACAATAGGGATGATCACGGGAAGAACATACAAACTGCATACAGACAGCACCCATAGCCAGGATTGAACCTGGGTCTCTGGAGTTGTAAGGCAGCAACTCCACCGAAACGCCACTCTGCTGCCCCAACTGTTGGGTCAATGCTGGGAATTCAGGCTACATCTATAACTGCAATTTCTTCTGGTTTTGGGGAGAGCTGTTCTCAAACTAAGCTGTGATGCCGCCCAAATGTACTTTTTTTTGTTATAGTTTAGTTTAGAGATACAGCGTGGAAACAAGCCCTTCAGCCCACCAAGTCCGCGCCGACCAGCGATCACTTCGTACACTAGTTCTCCCCTACACACCGGGGACAATTTACAGATGCCAATTAATCTACAAACCTCCATGTCATTGGAATCTGCTGAGCATCGTAACAGATGCAGGAAAAATGTTCCCAATGTTGGGCAAGTCCAGAACCAGGGGCCACAGTCTTAGAATAAAGGGGAGGTCATTTAAGACTGAGGTGAGGAAAAACTTTTTCACCCAGAGAGTTGTGAATTTATGGAATTCCCTGCCACAGAGGGCAGTGGAGGCCAAGTCACTGGATGGATTTAAGAGAGAGTTAGATAGAGCTCTAGGGGCTAGTGGAGTCAAGGGATATGGGGAGAAGGCAGGCACGGGTTATTGAAAGGGGACGATCAGCCATGATCACAATAATAATAATAATAATACATTTTATTTATATAGCGCTTTTCAGGACTCAGAGTCGCTGGCTCGAAGGGCCGAATGGCCTCCTCCTACACCTATTTTCTATGTTTCTATGTTTCATTGCTCATCAGATTCCCAACTCACTTAATTGTCTGGCATTTAGCAGAATGGTCAGATGCAAAGGGAAAACCCAGGGATTGAAACTCCCTGACGACTCACATTCCAGCAGCAGGTAAGTTCATTGCAGAGTTATAGATGGAGCCAGAATTCCCAGCATTGACTCAATGGTTCAATGCTACTTTATGCTCCACATTACCCATTGTCAGGCCTGCACGCTTCACTGCACCCCTAGACAGCACATTTAGAATTAGGATATTAACAGCTCACAAGATGTTCTTATCGCAGCAGATTGACTGAAATTAATACGGCTAGGCTGCCAAAAGTCAAAGATGGATTTCTGTCTTGGTACTGGAGTGAATTATTTCTGCTGCCAAGTAATTTTACCCAAAGTCAAAAGTTTAAAGAATGGTGCTTGAGAAAGAAACACCAAAACATTCTTGACTGGGACACACCATCTTGGAGGAAATGTAGAAACAAGGAACTCCAGCTCTTCATCTACCCCCCCCCCCACCCCCCGCCCACCGACCAACCCCTACTTTCAGTCCCAAGAAGGATCCTGACTCAGAATGTTATACATCCTTTATCTCCAGAGATGATGCCTCACCCGCTGAGTTACTGCAGCACTTTTATCTACCTTTAACTATCTTTAAAAGCCTTTCCCACCCTGGTCATTACTTCTCTCACTGCTCCCATCCAGCGGAAGGTACAGAAGCTTGAAAGCGCGCATCACCAGACTCAGGAACAGCTTCCTCCCCTCGGATTCTGAATGGTCCTTCCAGAAGCTCGGGTACTGTCCGATTCATCTCTAACCCATTCAGGACATTGGATTTTTACCTCTGGAACAGAGGCGCTACAATGTTAAGAACTATATTTTGTCACCTCCAGGCAAGAGGTGTACAAGTGTGAAAATGCACACCTCCAGATACAGGGACAGTTTCTTCCTAACTGTTATCAAGCAACTGAACCATTCTATCAAGCACTCAAAAGCAGTTCTGAGCTACTATCTACCTCAGTGCAGACCGTTGGATTATCTTTAATCGGACTTTACTGGTCTTTATCTTGTACTTGACGTCATTCCCTTTATCCTGTATCTGTACAACGTGGATGGCTCAATTGTGATCATATATTGTCTTTCCGCTGACTGGTTATCACGGAACAAAAGCTTCTCCCTGTACCATGGAACAAGTGACAATAAACTAAACTAGACTAATTGGAGGGAGACGTCTCTGTTTTTATATTCCATACGATGCATCCTAACGTTCAAGTAAATGGGGCAATCAGACCAGGACTCTAATGTGCAATCAGCTTGTATTGTCCTTGCAAGCTCAGTATTGGGAAATGATAATGAACAGAGTCCTGTTCAGTATTGATGCTGATCTGTAGGGTTGAGTTAGAACTTGCTTGGGGCTTTGATGTGTAACTTGCTGACAATCAACCCCAGTATCAGAAGGTCATGAATCCGAAGCCTAATTCAGACTGCTAAGCTTATAATCAAGGCTGAGTGGAGCTGAGGGTTCAAAGTCAAAGTATCCTTTATTGTCATTCAGACCTTTCGGTCTGAACGAAATTTCGTGCCTTGCAGTCATAAGAATAATAATAATAATGGATGGGATTTATATAGCGCCTTTCTAATACTCAAGGCGCTTTACATCGCATTATTCATTCACTCCTCAGTCACACTCGGTGGTGGTGAGCTACTTCTGTAGCCACAGCTGCCCTGGGGCAGACTGACGGAAGCGTGGCTGCTAATCTGCGCCTACGGCCCCTCCGACCACCACCAATCACTCACACACATTCACACACATTCACACGCAGGCAAAGGTGGGTGAAGTGTCTTGCCCAAGGACACAACGACAGTATGCACTCCAAGCGGGATTCGAACCGGCTACCTTCTGGTTGCCAGCCGAACACTTAACTCATACATATAATAAAAATGACAAAAACACACAATAAACACAAATTTAACATCCACCACAGTGAGTTCACCAGGCACCTCCTCACTGTGATGGAAGGCAAAAGTCTTAAAGTCTTTGTATCTTCCCTCCTTGGTAAATGTGCTGTCAAAGGTGCTGACATGAGATGTTAAAGTGAGAATTGTGTCTCACTCTCAACTGAGTGCAGCAAGGCGGTGCAGCGGGTAGCGGTGCAGCGGGTAGAGCTGCTGCTTCACAGCGCCCGAGACCCGGGTTTGATCCTGACCTCAACTGCTGTCTGTGTGGAGTTTGCACGTTCTCCCTGTGACCGTGTGGGTTTCCTCCGGGTGTTCTAGTTTCCTCCCACATTCCCTAGACGTACAGGTTTGTAGGTTAATTGGCTGTGGTAAAATGATAAATTGATCCTAGGATAGTGTTAAGTGCACGGGGTGATCACTGGTTGACGCAGACACCGTGGGCTGAAGGACCTGTTTCTGTGCTGTATCTCTAAAGTCTAAATTAAACATGGTAAAAAGAAAGAGGACCACTCAAAAAAGAACACAATTAGTGGAAAACACTAATTGTTCAATAGTGCAAGAGGATGTTCGGCTGTGGAAAAGATGCAACATGAATGGAAATTGTTGTTGAAATATGTGAGGGATTGGGAGTATTTTTGAGCATCCATGAGTGAAGAGACTTTCATTCCAATCGTTGCATGTTTATTAGCAGGAAATTGGAACTTCTTGGCTC
Organism: Malacoraja senta; assembly: GCA_038087875.1. Lineage (NCBI taxonomy): Eukaryota > Metazoa > Chordata > Chondrichthyes > Rajiformes > Rajidae > Malacoraja > Malacoraja senta. The sequence continues at coordinate 258,070,124 of CM075977.1, read as the reverse complement.
CAGCTCCCTGCATTGAAGTGATAAGATGCTGTAGAATTGTAAGTATAATTATTTGTTATATCAGCTTATTGCAGGTGAACTCACAAGCAAGGAATATTTAGGCAACCGCATTTAAAAACCAAGGAATTTCACAGCTTAAGTCCATCTGGAAACTCCTGCCGAGCACCGCGGTGGGTGCCGGAGGTCGGTCGAGGATGTACCGTTTGTGGGGGGAGGGGAGTTCTGGGGAGGGGAGGGGGGGAGGAGGTGCAGAGAACAACGAGGGACCATTGGGACTGCGTTTAACACTTTGCAACATTGCCAGCGCCCTATACGTGATGACTCTTTGTATACCTTGTACATGGCATGCAACAACAAAAAAATTCAACTGTGGGATGTCACATATGGTAATAAAGTCGTATCATACGCCCAATGAGCAAATAAGTCCAGATTATTTTGCCCATCTCTTTACTTCGCACAATTACCATGTAAAGCCTCTTTTGCCAGCTCTTTACACCCTACCCCCAACTTTCAGTCTGAAGAAGGGTCTTGATCAGAAATGTCACCCATCTTTTTTCTCCAGAGATGCTGCCTAACCCGCTGAGTTACTCCAGTACTTTGTGTTTATCTTAGGTTTAAGGTGCGATGGGAAAGATTTAATAGGAACCTATTAAATGCAACATTTTCACACAAAGGGTAGGGGGTACATGGAACGAGTTGCCCAAAGAGGTAGTTGAGGCAGGTTCTATAGCAACACTTAAAAGACATTTGGACAGATTCATGGATAGGAAAGATTTAGAAGGATATGGACCAAACATGGACAGGTGGGACCTACTTAGATGGGGTATCTTGGACGACATGGGCAAGTATTGCTGAGGAGCCTGTTTCCATGCTGTATGACTCTATGACTCAACCTATAAGCATACAGCGCAAAAGCAGGCCCTTCAGCCCACCACAACCGAGCCAACCAACAATCCCCTGTACAGTAACACTATTTAACAATTTTACTGAAGCCAACTAACCTACAAACCTGTACGTCTTTGGAATATGGGAGGAAACTGTTAATACTGGCCAAATTAAAGACACCATAAAATGAAGGATCCCTTTCAATTGCTTAACCCTTGTCAGCTGAAATTTACAGGCTTTGGATGGCGCCAACCAGTCTAGGCTCAGACTGATATGCAGGGTGGTGAGGGGTCCAGGTGTTCTCCTTGTTTCTCCTAAATTGATAACATGTATAGTGGTTTTGCAAACGAACCCTAAATGCATCATTTTGATTGGATCGCTGCAAGGGCATTGTAAATAGTATAAATAATGTTATGAGATGGTCATCCTGTTGGTTGATGATTGGTCGAACTGTTGAGCCTTGGAGAAACTGTTTGAATCTCAGGGCACATGTTTCAATGTTTATTCTAGTTTGCTTCCTTCCAGAAGCTCCGTTTGAATACAATGTGTTAGTTACTGTATTATTAGGTTAGGGAAATGTCTATCATGTACTGTGTGAATCGATATCTGTTATTGGACTGTATAGAGACCACCCCCATGTGGTTCGGCCCCTCAAGGTTCGGGGACCTATAAAAGGCCGCTCCCACGAGGTCCTGTGTCGATCTTCTGGGAGAATGCTTAGGACTGTGTGACCTTCTGGAGTGTCGCTGCTTGCACGAGGCTAGGAGGACTTGGCCAGGCAGATACAAGGATCGAACCCGTGGTGGTTAGGTATAGTAGTGGGAACTGTTATTGTGTTTATCCAAAATAAAGTTTAGATGCACAAATGCTTGGCGCAGTATCTTATTGACTGAAACTAGAGTGGGCGGAGCTTAGAATGAGCTATTTACAAAACCGGAGCACTCGGAGAAAACCCATGCAGGCACAGGGAGAACGTACAAATGTCATCCAGAGAGCACCCTTAGTCAGGACCGAACCTGTGTCTCTGGTGCTGTAGTGCAGCAACTCTTCCACTGCACCAATGAGCCACTCTATAATTCTGGTGAAATTCTAGCGTTTCATTGCCAAACATACCATAGTATAAACTCTTGTAACATCCGTGAAACCCACACTGATACAGTGACCACAATTTGAAAGTACAGTGTAGTAAGCACTTTGGGATTGTTAAATGTGCTCTCTGGATGCGATTCTTCCTTACATTATTCATGCTGCTCTATTACCAGGCTGTGTGAATGGCAAATGTCGAGTTATATTGCTCAGTTGTAACTCTGGCAAGATTCAAACATACCCATACAACACATAGGGAGGCACAGTGGTGCAGTGGTAGAGTTAATGCCTTACAGTGCCGGAGACCTGGGTTCAATCTTGACTACAGATGCAGTCAGTGTGAGGAGTTTGTGCATTGTCCCTGTGATCGCGTGGGTTTTAGACATCAGACTTCAGAGATCCAGCGCAGAAACAGGCACTTCGGCCTGCCGAGTCCGCACCGCCCACCCCATACGCTGGCACAATCCTACACACTAGGGAACAATTTCACCTAAGCAAAGTGGGAGGAAACCGGAGCACTCGGGGAAAACCCACGCCGTCACTGGGAGAATGTTTTCACTTTGTGCTCCAGTTTCCTCCCACATTAAAAAAAAATGTGCAGGTTTGTCGGTTAATTGGATTCTGTAAGTTGTCCCTAGTGTGTTGGTTAGAATTAGTGTACGGGTGATCACGGGTCGGCGTGGACTTGGTGGGCGGAACGGCTTGTTTCCACGCTATGTCTCTAAAACTGTGGCTAAAACTAAAAAACAAGCAATATGGTCTTACCATTTAGAGATACAGCGCGGAAACAGGCCCTTTGGCACATCGATTCCACACCGACCAGGGATCTATTCTATTGGTAGGGAGGGACAATTTACATTTTTTTAAATACCAAGCCAATTAACCTGCAAACCTGAACATCTTTGGAGTGTAAGAGGCAACTTGGAGAATACCCACGTGGTCACGGTGAGAAGGTACAAACTGTACAGTCAGCACCTGTAGTCAGGATCGAACCCACATCTCTGGCGCTGTAAGTAATGGGCGGCATGGTTCTTCCAAGTAATGATGCTTAGACTCGCCACTCCCTGCATTGAGACACTATTCTACATCACCATTTTAATCCTTCTACTTTAAAACCATATCCCCTGATTTTTAACCCCTCTGCCAAGGGTATTAGACCCTTCTTATTTACTGTCACTGACTACCACATATACATCAACTTCAGCAATCCTTAAAAAAGACTGAAGATTGAATGAAACTGGGGTAAATTGCATTTCTATTTGTAGGTCAATTCATGCCAATCAGTTCATTTCACCATGTATTTACTGTCATGAGTTGCACTTATGAGACCAAGTGCAATTTCTACATTCGAGATGTGCTTGACGATATCATTCTCCATGGAAATATCCTTTTACTTTGGAGATATAGCAGAGAAACAGGTCCTTTAACCCACCGAGTCCAAGCTGACCATTGATCACCCATTCACACTAGTTCTTTGATATCCCACTTTCTCATCCATTCTCTACACACGGGTGGGGGGGGGGGGGGGGGGCAATTTAAAGTGGTCATCTAACCTACAAACCTGCACCTCTTTGGGATGCGGGAGGAAAAACGGAGCACCCGGAGGAAATCCAGGCAGACACAGGGAGAAGGTGCAAACAAACCCTGCAGGTGAATTGGAAGGGATTGATCAAAAGCATTTGACGACACTGGGCCTGTACTCGCTGGAGTTTAGAAGGATGAGGAGGGACCTCATTGAAACTTACCGAATAATGAAAGGCCTGGATCGAGTGGATGTGGAGAGGATGTTTCCACTAGTGGGAGAGTCTAGGACCAGAGAGCACAGCCTCAGAATAAAATGGACATACCTTTAGGAAGGAGATGAGGAGGAATTTCTTTAGTCAGAGAGTGGCGAATCGGTGGAATTCATTGACACAGGCGGCTGTGGCCAAGTCAATGGATATTTTTAAAGCAGAGATTGATAGTTTCTTGTTTAGTAAGGGTGTCAGGGATTATGGGGAGGAGAATGGAGTTGAGAGGGAAAGATACATCGTGCATGATAGGATGCCAGAGTAGACTTGATGGGCTGAATTGTCTAATAACTTATGAACTTATGCACTCCAGTTCTCATATGTAGCCTAATTAGCGTATCCACCCTTACATTTTTTGGTTGCCGGAGGAACCCGCACAGGTGAAACCCACACAGTCACATGGAGAGCGTGCAATCTCCACACAGAGAGGACCAGAGATCAGGATCGAACCCGGGTCTCTGGCACTGCAAGGCAGTAGCTCAACCAGCTGTGCCACCTAATACGTCTGAAATTGGCTGACAATGCCTGCTGGAAAAATACAGCCTAAAACATGGCTTCCAGTGCGCTCCAGTTAAGAGAAAAAGCTTCAGGGGAGTAATTCTAACATTGCCGATAGCTTTATTGTGAGAGAGACATTGGTAATGGCTCACATTATTTCCCACAGTGTAAAATATTACTGAATACATTTGACAGAATTATACTAGCATGGAAATGCATTACTGTGAATTATTTTAGTAAAGTCAATATTTATTTCTGATGAACTGACAAAGAAGGGAGTTTATTAAGTATGAAATTTTCAGACACTTTATTGAATTTTATCCTGGGGAATAGAAACTCTTCAGGCAATCAACATCACTTGTATATTCCTTGCATTTCACAAATAATTTAAGGTTATCAAGCTGTGGGGCATTTTAACACTGCCCTTATTTATGGAATCAGTGGGATTTTTATTGCAGCAAGTGTCAGTGAATTAAACAAACTGATCTGATTATCAGTGCGCAATTATCGCTTTCCTAAAAGCCTTTCTGGTTTCTTAATCTCTCCCGCCCTCGTCCCCTCAGGGTCATTTGTGCCCCTTCTGAGCCTCCCCCCACTTCTTGGCATCTTGGAACAGAATTCCAAACAGAGGTTTGTTTTTAACGCTCCGCACTTTAGATTTAAAGTCAATGACCCGAAACCGTAACTCTGTTTCTCTCTCACCAGACGCTTGACCCGCTGAGTGTTTCAAGCATTATCTGTTACATTTCTATTTCACATCGTGCGAGGAATAGCTCGGATGGACGCACAAAAGTCTCTTGCATTTGGACGTGGGGGAAATCGAGGAGCAAAGGGCAGAGGTTTAAAGTGAAGGGGTAAAGATTTTATAGGAATCTGAGGGAACCCTTTCATGTAAAGAGAAAAACAAAAAGGTTCATACAAGGTTTTATGGAATGAGCTGCCAGAGGAGGTAGTTGAGGCAGGGCCTATCGCAATGTTTAGACAGGTACATGGATAGGACAGGTTCAGAGGGATATGGGCCAAACTCAGGTAGGTGGGACTAGTGTAGATGGAACATGTTGGACAGTGTGGGCAAGTTGGGCCGAAGGGCCTGTTTCCATACTGTTGGATCACAAACAGTTCCCTCCAAGGGTTTTGAAGACAACTCTGCTCTGGAAGTCTTCACATGTTTGTTCCTCAGGTGAGTGAGATTCTCTATTCATAGGCTTAAACTAACGGATCATGCAGGCACTCAGAGACCCAGGACAGCTCATCTTCCTGTCCTCATTTGAAAATGTGTTAGCAAAAAGATCTTAGATTAGAGACACAGCATGGAAACAGTCCCTTCAGCCCAGATCACCTGTTCACACTAGTTCTATGTTATCCCACTTTCTTATCCAATCCCTACACATTAGGAGCAATTTTACTGAGGCCAATTAACTTTAGACTTTAGAGCGACAATGCAGAAACAGGCCCCTTGGCCCACCTAGTCGGTGACGATCAGCCTTCACCCCATACATTAACACTATATTACACCCACCATCCTAAAGGACAACTTTTACCGAAGCCAATTAACCTACAAACCTGTACATCTTTGGAACGTGGGGAAGAAACCGGAGCACCCGGAGAAACCCCACGTGGTCACTGGGAGAAAGAACAAACTCCGTACAGACAGCACTCATAGTCAGGATTGAACCTGGGCCTCTGGCGCGGTAAGGCAGCAACTCTACTGCGGCACCGCTGTGCCACCCTTAAAACCTATCAAGCCACATGACTTTGGGATGTGGGAGGAGACCGGAGCACTCGGAGGAAAGACACGCGGTCAGGGGAGAATGTACAAACTCTGTACAGACAGCACTCATGGTCAGGATCGAACCTGGTCTCTAGTGCTGTGAGGCATCTTTCCAGAGAAAAGGTGAAAATCTAAGTTGGATTTGACTTTTCCATGACTTGCTTTCTTTGGAATATCTATGGCAAAGTTCCAAAATCTGAAGGCGGAAGGAAGTCCTAAGAATCTAGAAATGAAGGAGATTAAAGCAAAAGGATTTGAGTATAAGAGCAGGGAGGTTCTACTGCAGTTGTACAGGGTCTTGGCGAGGCCACACCTGGAGTATTGCGTACAGTTTTGCTCACCGAATCTGAGGAAGGACATTCTTGCCATAGAGGGAGTACAGAGAAGGTTCACCAGACTGATTCCTGGGATGGCAGGACTTTCATATGAGGAAAGACTGGGTAGACTCGGCTTGTACTCGCTAGAATTTAGAAGATTGAGGGGGGATCTTATAGAAACTTACAAGATTCTTAAGGGGTTGGACAGGCTAGATGCAGGAAGATTGTTCCCGATGTTGGGGAAGTCCAGAACAAGGGGTCACAGTTTAAGGATAAAGGGGAAATCTTTTAGGACTGAGATGAGAAAATCATTTTTCACACAGAGAGTGGTGAATCTGTTGAATTCTCTGCCACAGAAGGTAGTTGAGGCCAGTTCATTGGCTATATTTAAGAAGGAGGTAGATGTGGCCCTTGTGGCTAAAGGGATCAGGGGGTATGGAGAGAAGGCAGGTACAGGATACGGAGTTGGATGATCAGCCATGATCATATTGAATGGCGGTGCAGGCTCGAAGGGCCGAATGGCCTACTCCTGCTCCTATTTTCTATGTTTTTATGTTTCTATGAGTGGTGGACACTGTCCAGTCCATCGCAGGTACTGACCTCCCCAACATCAAAGGGATCTATGGGAGGTGTTTCCTCAAAAAGACGGCCAATATCATCAAAGACCCACACTACCCTGGCCACACTTTCATTTTGCTCCTACCATCAGAAGTAGTACAGAAACCAGAAAACCATTTCCACCCAGGTTCAAGAATAGTTCTTCCCAGCAACTATCAGGCTCTTTGGTTGCACTACAGATTATTTTTTTTTACATTAGTATGAAGCTTGTTAATTTTCTGAATTCTTTGATTATTATATTTCTATGTATAAGTTGCATTTCCAGGCCTGTTAAGATGCTACAAGTAAGAACTCTTAACACTGAGTGTTTGTCGGAAAACTGTAACGTCCAGGTATAGGAGCAGTTTCTTCCCAACAACCATCAGGCTATTGAACACTACAACCTCCAAACTACTTGACTTGGGTGCATTGATTTTGTCTTTGCACTATTATTATTGTTTGTTTCATGTTTTATATACTGAATTTCTTTTTTGTCTGTTTATGATGGTGTTTGCAGGGTAACTTGTTTACATAACTGTCGTGCTGCTGCTGCAAGTAAGGATTTCGTTGTTCTGTTTTGGGACATTTGACAATAAAACTCTCTTGACTCTTGATGCTTGTGACATTCTTGAACCAAGCCAAGAGAATCAACTTCTGTTTGCCCCATAGTACTAACTTGTGGCAGTTCCACTGATGGAGTCATAGAAATAGATCCTTCTGCCCACCATCTTTGTAACTGCAATGCTATAACGCTGTAAGATGCAGGAAGATTGTTCCCGATGGACATTATAGCCATAGAGGGAGTACAGAGAAGGTTCACCAGACTGATTCCTGGGATGTCAGGACTTTCATATGAAGAAAGAGTGGATAGACTTGGCTTATACTTGCTAGAATTTAGGAGATTGCGAGGGGATCTTATAGAAACGTACAAAATTCTTATGGGGTTGGACAGGCTAGATGCAGGAAGATTGTTCCGATGTTGGGGAAGTCCAGGACAAGGGGTCACAGCTTAAGGATAAGGGGGAAATCCTTTAAGACCGAGATGAGGAAAAACGTTTTCACACAGAGAGTGGTGAATCTCTGGAACTCTCTGCCACAGAGGGTAGTTGAGGCCAGTTCATTGGCTATATTTAAGAGGGAGTTAGATGTGGCCCTTGTGGCTAAGGGGATCAGGGGGTATGGAGAGAAGGCAGGTACGGGATACTGAGTTGGATGATCAGCCATGATCATATTGAATGGCGGTGCAGGCTCGAAGGGCCGAATGGCCTACTCCTGCACCTATTTACTATGTATCTATGTATCTATGTAACACTATGTTCCACACTCTGGTATTCTACACTACCTGTTGTATTTGGCTCGCTTGTACTCAAGTTGAGTATGATTTGGCCTGATAGCACACAAAGTTTTGCAATGTATCTCGGTATACTGATAATTATAAACTAATAATAATGATAAAACTAACAGTGGAAGTTACCCAAGAACTTCTTGATGTCTCATTTTAAAGCCCGACTGCTCCCCTATAAGTATATTCTGCTCTCTAAGTAGTCATAGAGCAAACTATTTCTTCCTCCTCTGCTATCTGTCTGCTTGGACACCTTGATTAACGAAGAACTGAAGGTGATGTTTGCAAAAACAGATCCTTTCGAAGGCAATTGACTGGAAGTTGATCTGTTCAACAGTGGAGATAAAGAGAACAATGTAACAGGCAGCACAGTGGTAGAGTTGCTTCCTTACAGCACCAGAGACCCGGGTTCGAGCCTGACTACGGGTGCTGTCTGTGCAGAGTTTGTACGTTCTCCCTATGACTGCGCAGATTTTCTCTGGGTGCTCCAGTTTCTTTCCACACTCCAAAGACGTGCAGGTTTGTAGGTTAATTGCCTTCTGTAATTTGTATTTAGTGTGTAAGATATAACTAGTGTACAGGTGACCGGAATCGGTGGGCCGAAAGGCCTGTTACCACGCTTGCATCTCCAAAGCTAAACTAAAACTAAATAGTATGTGACATGACATCCCCTAGACAAAAAGCATGTTTGACTGCAAACATGGCTTTTCCCTTTTGCTATTCAACAGTTTTCTCAATTGAATATACAAATGCATTTTATTTACTTGGTAGGTAGACAAAAGTGCTGGAGAAACTCAGCGGGTGAGGCAGCATCTATGGAGCGAAGGAAAAAAGGCAATGTTTCGGACCGAAACCCTTCTTCAGACTGATGTGTAGAGTTGGAGGGAAGGTGGAATCACAGAGGGGGGGGGGGGGGCAGTGAGAGAGGAGGTTGTGAAACTGTCTTCAGAGGTGGAGAACTTCTTCAAAGTAGGCATACCTTGAGGAGATTATTCTTGGTAGTTTATTTTTAATTTTGGCCCAGAACTCTTTTATTTTGGGAGGGGAAAGTACTGGTGGAAATATCCCGACTGAATAAAGAAATCAAAATGACCAAGGAATGAGCATTCAGACTTTGAGTCCTGAAAAGCGCTATATAAATAAAATCTATTATTATTATTATTACATCAGAGTTGGAGCTGAATGTGTGATAGACTTAAAGCGGGTGAACAAACTGCTTTGATGTTATACTAAATGGTTCATCTTGGCTGGTGTCATTGAGGGAATATGGATCGACGAAAGATGAATTTCTACACAATGAACCACAAATACCTCCCAGACCCGTTTCGCCAATGGAAATGATTCCGGAGATGTTCTAGATTTGTTTATCATTATTGTCACATGTACCAAGGTAACACCGTGTCGCAGCTGGTAGAGCTGCTGCCTCACAGTGTCAGAGACCTGGTTGTAATCCTGACCTGTGTGGAGTTTGCATGCTCTCCCTGCGACGGTGTGAGTTTCCACCGGGTTTCCTCCCAATATCCCAAAGACGTGTGGGTTTGTAGATTAATTGCCCACTGTAAATTGCCCCTAGTGTGTCGGACGTGGGCGAGAAAGTGGGATAAAACAGAAGTAGAGTGAATGGATGACCGGTGGTCAGCAACGACTCGGTGAGCCGAAGGGCCTGTTTCCGTGCAGTATCTTTCAAAGCAAAACTATCTGGGGTAGTGACCATGTGGGCTTTCTCCAGAATGCTCCAGTTTCCTTTCACATTCCTACACGTGTACACGCCTGGGGTAGACTTAGATAAGGAAGCAGCACAACATGTCTTTCCTCAGTTCACTCTCATTAATTTCATTGCCAATTTCAATCATAGAACATGGAGCAGTACATCACAGGAACAGTTTATGTTCAAAAGTTTATGTGATAGGAACAGAATTAGGCCATTCGGCCCATCAAGTCTACTCTGCCATTCAATCATGGCAGATCTATCTTTCCCTCTCAACTCCGTTCTCCTGCCTTCTCCCCATAAACACCGACACACGTACTAATCAAGAATCTGTCAATCTCCACTTACAAATACCCATTGACTTGGCCTCCACAGCCGTCTGTGGCAATTAATTCCACAGATTCACCACCCTCTGAACTAAAGAAATTCTTCCTCATCTCCTTTAAGGTACGTCCTTTTATACTAAGGCTAAGGCCGCTGGTCCTAGACTCTCCCACAAGTGGAAACATCCTCTCCACATTCACTCTATCCAGGTTTTTCACTATTCGGTAAGAGTCAATGAGGTCCACCCTTATCCTTTCTAAACTCCAGTGATTAAAAGCTCAGTGCCGTCAAACACTCATCATATGTTAACCCAGTCTTCCCTGGGATCATTCTCGTAAACCTCCTCTGAACCCTCGCCAGTGCATGCACCTCCTCCCTCAGGCATGGGGCCCAGAAATGCTCCAAATGCGGTCTGACCAGTGCTTGATAACTCCTCAGTGTTACATCCCTGGGCCCCTGGCCCACAATATCCATGCCAAGCATGATGCCAAGTTAAACTAATTTCATCTGCCTGCGTGTGATGCATATCCCGCAATTCCCTGCATAAAATAGAGTAGTTTTTAACAATTTATTTAAAAGTACTTTTTGATTAATGACAGATGAATGAAACATATCTACTCTGCATGAAACAGCAAATTAGACTGTTTGCAGCAAGTAGAATATTGTTTTTGATATATCTAGCACATACTTTCCATGGTAAGGATTTACAGCAAAATGAAAAAATCTAATCGAGTTAAGATCATGAATTATATAGAATAAGGTGGTTTACAAGTTATTTCAAAGTACTTTTTTAGTTAATGGAAGATGAATAAAACATATCTACTCTGCATTGGAAACAGTGAAATAGTCAGTTTGCAGGAATTAGAATACATTGAACATGTGTTACAGTTATATAAGATATTGGTGAGGTTGCATTTAGAGTATTATGTTCAATTCTGGGCACCATGTTATAAGAAAGATGTTGTCAAGTTGGAAAGGGTGCAGAGAAGATTGATGAGGATGCTGCCAGGACTCGAGGGTTTGAGCTATAGGGAGAGGTTGAGCAATCTGGGACTCTATTCCCTGGAGCGCAGGACGATGAGGGGTGATTTAATAGAGGTGCATAATATCATGAAAGAAATAGATTGGGTAGGCGCATAGAGGCTCTTGCCTAGAGTAGGTGAATCGAGGACCAGAGGGCATAGGTTTAAGGTTAAAGGGGAAAGATTTTATAGGAATCCGAGGGGTGACTTTTTCACACAAAAACGGTGTGTGTGTGTATGGATGGAGTTGCTGGAGGAGGTAGTTGAGGCAGGGACTATTGCAAAGTGTAAGAAGCAATTAGACGTATATGGACAGTTTTAGAGGGATATGGGCCAAATGCAGGCGTGGGACTAGTGTGGTCGGAAAATGTTGGTTGCGGTGGGCAAGTTGGGCCAAAGATTCCCATTGAATATTTCTCTCTTAACCTTAAACCTATGTCCTCTGGTTCTCACTGAAAATAGATACAAAATGCTGGAGTAACTCAGCGGGATGGGCAGCATCTCTAGAGAGAAGGAATGGGTGACGTTTCGGGTCAAGTCCCCTCTTCAGACTCAAGTCTGACTTCAGGCGGAAGAAGAGTCTTGACCCGAAACACCCATTCCTTCTCTCCAGAGATGTTGCCTGTCCAGCTGAGTTACTCCAGCATTGTGCCTATCTTCGGTGTAAACCAGCATCTGCAGTTCCTTCTTACACTGTCCTCTGGTTCTCTCTTACTCTGGGCAAGAGACTCTGTGCGTCTAACCGATCTATTCCTCTCATGATTTTATACACCTCTATAAGATCACCCCTCATCCTCCTGCACTCTAATGCCCCTGTCCCACTTAGGAAACCTGAACGGAAACCTCTGGTGACCTTGCGCCCCACCCAAGGTTTCCATGAATTGCCAGAAGTTTTGGTCACTTGCCTGGAAAGCCTCGACCGAAGCGTGAGCTGCATCTACTGACCAAAGATCCTACAGGATCTTTGCTACCGACCGCACACACACACACACACACACACACACAAACACATCGCGAAGGTGGGGGCCAGGGACAGCGGAGGAGCGCTGTCTGCACGATGAAGAGGAAGGTAAATGGCTGCCACAGAGCACGGTAAGTCCTTTAGAGAGTGCGGGAGGGGGGGAGAGAAGGGGGAGAGAAGGGGGAGAGAAGGGGGAGAGAAGGGGGAGAGAAGGGGGAGAGAAGGGGGAGAGAAGGGGAGAGAAGGGGGAGAGAAGGGGGAGAGAAGGGGGAGAGAAGGGGGAGAGAAGGGGGAGAGAAGGGGGAGAGGGGAAGAGGGGAGAGAAGGAGTGGAGACAGTTTTAAGAAGTTTAATAAAGTTAGCGGGCATTTTACCTTCCGGCGGTTCTTCTAGGTCCTGAAAACCAAAGATCCTACAGGATCCTTTGCTGAAAACTCCAATGAGCCAATCAAAATGGCCGGTCAGCGAAGGAGATGGCCTTCGACTGCCTGTAAGTAAATAGCGACCCCACGCCACTGGCTTCGACCAAACGGCAATTTATTTTTAGTCGAGGCTGGTTTTGGTTTTGTTGAAATAATCGCAGGAACATAGAAGAAGCCTCGACTATGCGGAAACCACTTTCCACCATTAGGGAGAGTGACCAAAACCTCTGGGAACCTCACGGAAACCTTGGGTGGGGCGCAAGGTCACCAGAGGTTTCCGTTCAGGTTTCCTAAGTGGGACAGGGGCAATAGGAATAGAATCCCAGCCTGCTCAACCTCTCCCTAAAGCTCAGACTCTTGAGTCCTGGCAACATCTTTGTAAATCTTCTCTGTACCTTCCCCTTACCTATTGCACTTGAGTATGACGATTGTATTTATTATGTATTGTATTTCCCGATCTGTTTGGACGGCATGCAAAACAAAGCCTTGCACTGTGCCTCGGTACAGATGACAATAATAAACCTAAACCTAAACTTCGGAAGACAGTAACGCGGGATATACACGTCAGCAAAGATGGCACCAAGCCGGGCAACTCAATTTTGAACCTCTACTCCAACAGCAGCATTTATCTTGCACTTATCGTTATTCCGATTATCATGTATCTGTATACTTTGAACGGCTCGATTGTGATCATGTTTTGTCTTTCCACTGACTGGTTAGCATGCAACAAAAAAGCTTTTCACTGTACATCGGTACACGTGACAATAAACTAAACTAAACTAAACATTGTAATGGAAAAAAAAAATAAGATGGCACCGGTGGAAGGTGAAGGGGGCATTCGGTGGCCTTGAATGGTCTGCGAACTCACCTCCCGCGGCCTCGGATCTGTGATGAGCTCGGCAAGGGGGACATGGTGACCTTGGTGTATGGGAGAAGAGGGAAGGCTGCTGGAAGCGACTGATGGTGTGTTGCTGTGTTCATGGCACTGGGACCCAAGTGTCAGACTGCCTGTGGCTGCAGGAGCTTTGACTTTGAGCACAAAATCAGAATTGGACTCATCAGTTCTTAAGTCATAGCAGTAGAAGTAGGCCATTCGGCCCATCGAGTCTACTCTGCCATTCAATCATAGCTGATCTATCTTTCCCTCTCAACCCCATTATCCTGCCATCTCCCCATACTAATAAAGTATCTATCAATCGCTTTAAAAAAAATACCTATTGACTTGGCATCCTCAGCCATCTGTGGCAATGAATTCCCATCCTCTGACTAAAGAAATTAGTCTCCTCCTCATCTCCGTTCTGAAGGTGCATCCTTTTATTGTGAGGCTGTTCTAGTGAGAATATGTTTTGGTGCAAAATGGACCAGGAAGCACGAGGTAAAAATGTTTTCTACGGTGGGGAAATATGACATATCATTTGTGTTACATGTAACCTCTCTTTCTTAACATTGCACACACAGCTCTTAACATATTCCAACCGCCTCCGCAGTTTATTAAAATGTTCAGTGCCATATTTCAGAGAAGGCAACCCTGTGATACAACATAAGTCAAGAACAAATACATAAAATATGCTTACAACTAATACAGCTCTAGGCCTTGCTCAACACGCTGCATCATACATAATATATCATCAGTCATGGCTGTCAAATAAAGATTTGCTGAACATCATTCACTTTTAATAGTACAATGTACTTAGTAACAGTACTTAGTAACCTTACATAGTCAGTCATTCCACAAATGTGTTAAGTTGAGAGCCCGAGGAGTTGAGTAACTGGGAGAAAATAATGGGCGTAGCTAAAAGTGGTGTAACAGAGCTGGCAAAAATCATCACCTCTCTGAAACTACTAAATTATCTGTGCGGCACTGAGTTTCTGATTTTCCTTTTCCAAAAAGGTTCAAGGAAATCTGCTGCTTAAATTCGACCCTTTTGCAATTTCTGTCGAGGGGTATCAAAAATGTAAGAATTAACAATGTGTTCGAGTTAAACATAGAAAATAGGTGCAGGAGGAGGCCATTCGGCCCTTCGAGCCAGCACCACCATTCACTGTGATCATGGCTGATCGTCCCCTATCAATAACCCGTGCCTGCCCATATCCCTCGAGTCCACTAGCCCCTAGAGCTCTATCTAACTCTCTCTTAAATCCATCCAGTGACTTGGCCTCCACTGCCCTCTGTGGCGGGGAATTCCATAAATTCACAACTCTCTGGGTGAAAAAGTTTTTTCTCACCTCAGTCTTAAATGACCTCCTCTTTATTCTAAAACTGTGGCCCCTGGTTCTGGACTTGCCCAACATTGGGAACATTTTTCCTGCATCTAACTTGTCCAGTCCTTTTATAATTTTATATGTTTCTATAAGATCCCCCCCTCATCCTTCTAACCTCCAGTGAATACAAGCCTAGTCTTTTCAATCTTTCCTCATATGACAGTCCCGCCATCCCAGGGATCAATCTCGTGAACCTACGCTGCACTGCCTCAATCACAAGGATGTCCTTCCTCAAATTAGGAGACCAAAACTGTACACAATACTCCAGATGTGGTCTCACCAGAGCCCTATACAACTGCAGAAGAAACATAGAGTCATACAACATGGAAACAGGCTCCTCCTGTTGCCCATGGCGACCAAGATGCTCCGTCTAGACTCCGGCCTTGGGGAAAAAGAACCGATGCACACAACTCTAATCATTCGTCGACAACCTTGGACCACCTCTTGCACTACCAGAGAGTCAATGGTGGCTTCTTTATTGTCACGTGTACTGGAGACAGTGAAATATATATTTTGCAGACAGCTCAACAAGAATATCCCCGTACATAAGCACAATCCGCGGTTAGTACGGAATGTGCAGGACAGCCCACTTGGTCCATATGCAAGAGGCGCCATTTTGCCGCCATTGTACAGTCCAGAGACCCGTTGCAGGGCCAAGGGTCTAGGATAGATCTAGTGTACAGGTGATAGACACAAAAAGCTGGAGTAACTCAGCGGGTCAGGCAGCAACTCCGGAGGTGATCATGGTCGGCGAGGACTCCGTGGGCCCAAGGGCAAGTTTCCACACTGTATTTCGAAACTAAACTAATTCTAACTAATGTATGTATGTATGTATGTATATGTGCATGTGTGTCTATGTATGTGTGTCTATGTGTGTGTGTGTCTGTGTATATGTATATATACAGTGCATTCGGAAAGTATTCAGACCCCTTCACTTTTTCCACATTTTGTTACGTTACAGCATTCTAAAATGGATTAAATTCATTTTTGTTTAAATCTTCAATCTACACACAATGCCCCATAATAGAAAATGAAAACAGGTGAAATACCCCATTAATAAAAAGTGAAAATTAATTTTTGCAAAGTAATTAAAAATAAATAACTGAAATATCACATTTACATAAGTATTCAGACCCTTTACTCAATACTTTGTTGAGGCACCTTTGGCAGCGATTACAGCCTCAAGTCTTCTTGGGTATGACGCTACAAGCTTCATATTACCTGTATTTGGGTCATTTCTCCCATTCTTCTCTGCAGATCCTCTCAAGCTCTGTCAGGTTGGATGGGGAGCGTCGATGCACAGCTATTTTCAGATCCCTCCAGATATACTCGATCGGGTTCAAGTCTGGGCTCTGGCTGGGCCACTCAAGGACATTCACAGACTTGTCACAAAGCCACTCCTACGTTGTCTTGGCTGTGTGCTTAGGGTCATTGTCCTGTTGGAAGGTGAAGCTCCGCCCCAGTCCGAGGTCCTGAATGCTCTGGAGCAGGTTTTCATCAAGGATCTCTCTGTATTTTGCTCCGTTCATCTTTCCCTCGATCCTGACTAGTCTCCCAGTTCCTATCACTGAAAACCCCCCACAGCATGATGCTGCCGGCACCATGCTTCACCATAGGTATGGTATTGGCCAAGTGATGAGCGGTGCCTGGTTTCCTCCAGATGTGACGCTTGGCATTCAGGACAAAGAGTTTCATCAGACCAGAAAATCTTGTTTAGGTGCCTTTTGGCAAACTCCAAGTGGGCTGTTGTGTGCCTTTTATTGAGGAGTGGCTTTACCATAATGGCCTGATTGGTGGAGTGCTGCAGATATAATTGTTCTTCTGGAAGTTTCTCCCATCTCCACAGAGGAACTCTGGATCACTGTCAGAGTGACCATCAGATTCTTGGTCAATTCCCTGACCAAGGAACTTTTCTCCCGATTGCTCAGTTTGGATATATATATATATATAGGGTCCCATGTTCACACGGGAGGGCTGGTCCCCCGACGCAATATTCCATCTCTCCACCAATTGCAATATTGGTGGCCAGTGGGGGGGGGGGGCTTTCTGGACTGCTGGTATGGGTGCTGTTGGCTGCAGGGACTACTGGTCTCCAGAGGGCTAGTATGGACATTGTGGGCCAAATGGATTCTTGGGGTAGCAGCTCAGTCCCTCAAGCATGATGTGCTGGCAGCTCACTCACAGCAGGTGGGCTGGCAGTTGACTCACGGCTATTCCTTGAAATTCCATTTCAAGCAGGGTGCAAGGCCACCAAATTCAAATCCATTTTCCTACCATTTCAAGCAGGGTGCAAGGCCACCAAATTCAAGTGCAGTTTCATACCATTTCAAGGAGGGTGCAAGGCCACCAAATTCAAATGCAGTTTCATACCATTTC
>CM075977.1:258017579-258052563 GCA_038087875.1 Malacoraja senta | reverse complement strand
ATATTAAAGTTGGGCACTAGGATAGGTCTTCTTCTTTTCTGATGATAGTTTCAATTACAAGGGAGTCGGGATACTGAGGAATACCTTTCTCTGTCTGCTGGCCTTCCCAAATATCTTAAAGGGGCAGGGCAGTATCAGTTCCTCCTGCTGGTCACCTGTTTCTGGCGAGCTACATTACATTTTGCTGTCTTCTTCCCGTTCTTAAGGGGTCTGTGGATTCTTTTACCTCACTCCCCAGATAGTGTGTCGTCGATATACTGTCCTGCAGGCACAAACTCAGTGACACATTAATATAATATCTTCTTTTCCCACTCCCGTCCCTCCTGCACAGTAAGTTTGTTTCTTCTCTCCCTAGTGCCATTTCCATTCCTTAGTTGCCATTCCTTCTCACGCTAGCTACTAGTAGCAAAGTTACAAAATTTTGAGATTTAAAAACTAAAGTCTGCAATTTATCCCATCAGATAAAGCATAAAAATAAGTTTAATTTGACACCTAATTCACTTTCATATCTTCAGTATTAAAAAAGTTATGGCCATTTTCATACTCGGAAATTAGCATCTTGTTCCCTATTGCTTTTCCATTGACAACACAAAAGCTGTGATCGAGGAGAGTCAAAAGCCCATAACTTTCTTAAAAATTAAGAGAACTGAAATAAATGTTCAGTTATTATAGATTGAAGCATTCTGAAACAAATATGAAACAATCTTACTTAGAAGACATGAAATTAAAGCATATAATTAGTTAGTTACCTAATTGTAGCTAATTACAAAATTCAATTACTAGATCTAAACATCTATCAATTTCTTAAGAATAGATTAACATTTTTAAATAGCCTAAGTGTCCAAATAACATTCACACCAGAATTCACAATATAACATAATTTTTAAATCTCATTGTCATGCATTTACAGGCCAAATGGAAGGAATTGAATGTTTAAACCTGTATTTAATGGGCATTTAAATCATCTTGCGAGTGAGGTTTTCTGGAACGCGATCTTTTGGAACGTTGATTTGCGGTGAATTTAACCCCGTATCGGCATGAAAAACTCTGCCGTTAATTCGGGGAATAAAATCACCGTTTCGCATGAAAAAATGTGAATTAAAGGCTTCTTAAGAAGCACTTATATACATTAAAATAAACCACTTTCGTTTACCTGTCCCGTACGTGAAATCCGTCCCCGTTGTCGGCGTTGACGGCTTCAGAAGCTGATTTTAAAATGACTCCAGCGCTGACATTGTCGATTTAATAAAAATAAAAAAGACACAAAACGCCCCTAGGAAAGATTTTTCAGCAAACGCTTGTACTCCAACGAAATATAATACAGGACAAGGTAGGAGAAACACGCGTTTTAACCCCGCCCCCCCTTAAAGGCGCCAAAATTGCGCACACGGCCAGTGGCAGAATTGCAGTGCCGCTGAGGGTAAGTATTGTAACATACCTACTACTAGGTTCCTTTTCTTACTTTCTTTATCGGCCCTTGGTCTTTCTTCAATCCTGCTATGTTCTGCCTTCTCGATGGACACTCCTTGCTCCAGTCACCTAATTGGGTGCAGTTGAAACAAGCTCCTTGATGTACAACCTTCTTTGCTCTAAGGGGTTTTCTGGGGTAGTCAGAAGATGGTTTATCATTTTCTTCTATGTGATTTTCAGTTTTTACTACAATAGTACATCCAATTCGTTCCTTCTGATAAATTACTTGAGGGGTTACAAGTGTAGGGGTCATGTCTCCACGCCCACAATTCCAGGGCGGGTTGGTGAGTCAGGACTGAGAAAATGGGATAGCTTGAGTGAACGGTGTGTGACTTCTCAGTTCCTGACATTCGGGCCATCTCTCGCTCTGTTCTCTTGGGTCCCAGTAGCCTCTTGAATTAAAGGATCTCCCATAATTCCTTGGATTTTGGATGTGTCTATATTCTCTAGGATGTCTAAATTCTTCGTAATCCTGGAAATCCCTTCTTTGACCCCTCTCTTTCATTCGCTCCTTTGTTGGACAGGTTCGACTCCAATGTCCCATTCCCCCACAAGTATAGCATTGATTAGGCAACATGGTTGGTCTTATTCTACCCCTGGGTTCCATTGGAATGGGTTCTAAATTGGGAGTGCAGTGGTGATAATAATGTGAGTAATCTGGGACCCTAATTTCCCCCAATCCGTAATTTGCTGGTACTCTGGGAATCCATGGTTCAGAGTTAGATTTTGGAAATTCATCCTTGGCTGTGCGTTCACTTTCTCTCCTAGTCACAGGATAATTTTCTTGGTTCCTACCTTCCTTCCAATAATATCTCACAGCTCTGGCTATTTGACTGGCTCGGTTCTCAGACCAATTCCTGTTATCAGTTTTAATTCAATCCGCTACTTTAGTGGGGAGATAATTCAACAAGATAGCACAACATCGAGGGGAAATTGCTCCATCTGATAGTCTAAATCACCTTATTGGTCCATATATAATGTTGAAAAACGGTCTAGAAATTCGCCTGCTCCTTCACCCTTCTCTGGTTTTATTTCCAGAACTCGACTTAAATCGCCTGGTTTCTGAAACGTTTTTGCAAGGGCCGTTAAAACAGCCTCTTCTCTTGCACTGTCATCCATTACTGTGTTTGCCAATGTTTCATAAGTCGGGTGTCCTAGGGCTACTAGAAATTTGGTATTCTCCGCTGGAGTAATTATCTGTTGTATGGTCTCCCACAAATCCCGGGAATTGCATGATATACATGCATTGTGGTTCGTAAATAATCTATAAAGGCAGCAGAGTGACTTCTTCCTATTGGGGATTCTGTTTAGTACTGCCATTATTTCATGGGGCTTCCACGGTGTATGGACGTCTGTGGCACGGGGATTATTCATATACACTGCGCTGGCCGAATCCGCTTTACCTAGCCCTTCCCTTACTGGTAACTGCCTATGGGATACCTGTTCAATTTGTAAGCTTTCGGTTACGTCAAAATCTATCTCGGTATCTAAAATCACTGTCTCGCCCTCAGATAAATCTTCCTGTTTGCTAGGGGTTTCCCGATACTGCCCAAATAAATCATTCCTTTCTACTCGAGTAATCTGTCTAGGTTGTGGCTCACATAAATACTCTGGCGGTTGCACTATATCTAACATACCTTTCTTTTCTGTAAACACCGGAGCTAACATTTTCATTCTACTCTGGGTGCCGTAAGCCACTGGACGATCTATCAACGATGGCGTGGATAGGATCGAAGGATCTGGTACCTCAGTATCAGCTGTTGGTAGAATCTGTTCAGATGTAGAATCTGCAGGAGTTGTTATAGATTCTGCAGACCTGAAATATTTATTACGGACACAAGTAATACACTGTGCTAATGAAGCCTGGGAAACGCAAGAGGAACATGGTGCGAGCTGTGAACTTCCACTGGCGTTAACATTTGTCCCCCCCTTCTAAATACTCATCTACTCGAAGTCAGCACTAACCATCGGATTCCTAATGTTTAATTTTACAGGGACTAATTTTCTTCCAGGAGATCCACCTTTCCCTTGTTCTGAGTGTTTCCCTCCATCACCACTCCTGTCCTTCCTACTGCCTGGAGGTCGATCTACTTTACCTTCTTTTAGTTCTAATCCAAGTTTAGCGATCGCTTTTTTCCAACTAGCCATTCTCTTAACCTCCTTATTCGCCTTCCGATCCTCGAAATATTTTCTCCATAACCTATTAATTCTTTTGCACCTTCGTTATTACTATGCTGCCAAATGATCCGTTCTATGTATTTTATCCCTCTTACTGTTCTAATTCCCCCCCGGTGGCCATAGCTTATTTCCTAATTTCTTATTTAACGCTCCTGATAAATTTCTTAATTTCTCTGCCTTGTGAGGAAACTCATTACACATTAATTGCAATGGGCTCTTTTCTCTTTGATCTACATTATTCCCCATGCTTCCGATCACCTGAAACAGAATCCTTAAATCCTTCTTTTTGATCCCTAAATTTACCAAGCTCGCTCCTGGACAATGGCTAATGGTTCAAAGCGATCGCAGCCTTGCAACTCGTTACTCCTTTGCTCCACCAATCCTACTCTCTTATTCAAATTCTTCTCCTATCTCACCCTTTCAACCGTACAACTTTCTCAATCCCCAGTCACTCAAGAATCAGAGTACTCCAGGGAAACAATCAATCACCTCCAAACACAATCAAACACACTCATTTAATCCTCAATCAAAACATCTAAAAATGATCTTCAGACACGTAAGTGACAGTCCACAAGCAGGATAACACACTACCTATCACTATCAGGCACAACCACACTCCTAAATAAACCATAAACATTTGTCTAGTATAAATCACGCACTCTAAGAAATCCTCCTCGTGGTGCAATCGGTCAGCAGGATGACTCCTCCCCCGATGCAGCGATCGAAAGAGTACAATCTCTGATCGAACCACCCCGATTCAGATTCTCACAATACAATCTTAAATAAATAAAAATATTTAACTCAAACACACTCTTACTTCAAGTATCTGAATCCGTAAGTACTCACACAAGCAGCAACACAAATGACAGTCCGCGCACTTAACACGATCTAAATCTTAACTTTCTAAATCTTGATACACTCTAAGTTTATTTACATACAGAGAATATTTACAAAATCCAGATCCTATGACAATACGAAAAGCTAGATTTTTACAATTTACAAAATGATTTAAAGCACTAGCGCACAGTTCACGAACACTCGATTTCGATACCGCGTCACGCTGTTATCACGTAGTGAACCTCTCCCACTGATACCGAAGATTTTCCCCTTCCTAGTTTACTCTTTGCTGAGGGGTACTACTGCTTAAATGACTACTTTTCCTCCCGAATGTTCCTATCCCTCTGCTAAGGCTGGACTTCTATAGGGGGACCTCTATCCCTCCTCTCTAAGTTTGACAGAATTAAGGGTACCCTTCGCTATTCGGATTACTTTTCATCAAGTAAACAGGATCCCGTCTGTCAGGTACTCTTCACTATCAGGTACTAGTCAACAATCGACTGGAGGGTTAATATTCACTGTTGATCAACTGCTATTCGGAATCGATCACGGACATGCACCAACTCCGAAGTTCTATATACAGGAATTTGAATTCCACCTAACTGGCAGAACTTCAATATGAAATTCAGTATTTGGAAATTTGGCTTTGCAAATATAGACTCAAACTCCTAATTTTAGTGCATATTTCTTCTACTACGCAGGCACTCAAATTAGGTATGTTACAATACTTACCTTCAGCGGCGCTGCAATTCTGCCACTGGCCGTGAGATTTACAAATTATGTTATATTGTGAATTCTTGTGTGCATGTTATTTGGACACTTAGGCTATTTAAAAATGTTAATCTATTCTTAAGAAATTGATAGATGTTTAGATCTAGTAATTGAATTTTGTAATTAGCTACAATTAGGTAACTAACTAATTATATGCTTTAATTTCATGTCATCTAAGTAAGATTGTTTCATATTTGTTTCAGAATGCTTCAATCTACAATAACTGAAAATTTCTTTCAGTTATCTTAATTTTTAAGAAGGTTATGGGCTTTTGACTGTCCTCGATCACAGCTTTTGTGTTAAGTCAATGGAAAAGCAATAGGGAACAAGATGCTAATTTCCGAGTATGAAAATGGCCATAACTTTTTTAATACTGAAGATATGAAAGTGAATTAGGTGTCAAATTAAACTTATTTTTATGCTTTATCTGATGGGATAAATTACAGACTTTATTTTTTAAATCTGAAAATTTTGTAACATTGCTACTCAAATCAAACTAAAATTGCCAAGTTGAATTCTTGAATGGACTGGAGTATTCCGGCCAATCTATACTCTGTTCACCCAAGCCCAATAACTTTACGAGGTTCCTCGTCCTTCACTTCAGGGAGAGACTCAGATGCCTACACACAGACACTCCTCTCTGTTGGGTACCGAGGATCCAGCGCCTAGCCGCTCTGCACTGTGAGTTATCGATGCTGATTTTCAGAGCACACCTTTTCAATTCGGATTCCCGGCAAAGATCCGATCGATGCATAGGTCAGACCTGTATTTGAATACCCCACCAATTGGATACCAATTCTAACCCTGGGCCACTCCTCGCCCGATAAAGCATGTTTGGTTCTCGTAAAGCAGCTGCAGTCTGCCAACTACGACCAAAGTTTGTACTCTTTACAAACTCTAACCCAGGAAAGGGCCTCTAACCCAACCCCAGCAGGGCCTCTAACCCCACCCTGGTTTTATGGGCCTCCGACCCAAAGGCGTGCTAACCACTCCCCCGTGCTTGCTAGACTGTTCTAATCATCTCGATTAGACCCTTTCCCAAGCCCGCGAATGATCGATCTGCTCCGACTAACGAAGTGCTGAAAATCAATGCGAAAACCGCATCGTGGGCCTGATTTCTGCACTCGCGATCGAAACAGCTCAACACCCTTGATCACAAACTTGTGTTTAGGGGTCTTTTGAGATCCCGGACGAGCCCCCAATGTAAATTGCTCATTCTAAGCTTCCCCCCCAGTCTAGTTTCAGTCAAAACAACACTGAATCAAGCACTTGAACAACTAATCTGTATTTTAACAAACCACAATTACAGTTCAACTACTGTACCTATCCCACCGCGGGTTCGATCCTCGTATCTGCCTGATCAAGCCCTCTAGGCCTCGCTCAAACAGAGACACTCCAGAAGGTCACGCAGTCCCAAGCGCTCTCCCAGAAGATTGACGCGGGACCTCGTGTTAGCAGACTTTTATAGGTCCAGGGACCTTGAGGGGCCGAACCACATGGGGGTGGTCTCTCAACAATCCAATTATAGATATCGATCAACCCCATACATAACAGACATTTCCCTAACCCAATAATACAGCAGCTCAATACATTGTATTCAAACAGGACTTCTCAAGGAAGCCAACTTAGAAACATTTACCCTGATCTGCAAGAAACCCAGACAAGGCTCAATACCTCATCCAATCAACACTTGGCAAAGTAGAACTCTGCAACATTATTTACAATTATTTACAAGGTGTATGTCTGGTTTGCAGTCATCCAATCCATTCTATGCATTTTGCACCTAATTAACAAGGTCTGCAGATGTTCTTATTCTTTTCTTGCAACTTGTATCTAGGCTCTAGACACACTGGCACCACTCCGCAGCTTGTCCCAGTTCTGCAAAGAGCAATTCCAAATAGACCAAGTCTCCCAGCAGCCCTGAAGCTTTTACCCCATTTTAAAGGCTCTCCAATTTGGCCAGGATTAACACTATCACCAACTAGAGAGCATCCTGACTTCCCATCTACCTCATTGGAGACCCTTGGACTATCTTTAGTTGTACTTTACTGGAATTTATCTTGCACTAAACGCTATTCCCTTTATCCTGTATGTACACTGTAATCATGTATAGTCTTTCCACTGACTAGATAGCATGCAACAAGAAAAGGTTTTCACTGTACCTTTGTACACCTGACCATAAACTAAACTAAACAAGACCAAACTAAATTATCAGCCTCTCAAATTGTCCTTCTGCAAGCTAGGGTATAGTCCTGATCTTCCAAACTACCTTTTTTTTGGACTTTTAGAAATACAGTGCAGAAACAGGCCCTTCAGCCCACCAAGTCCCTGGATGACGCCGTACACTAACCTGCATACACGAGGGACATTTTTTACAACTTACCAAAGTCAATTAACTGACAAAACTGTGTGTCTTCGGAGGGTGGCGGGAAACCAGATCACCTGGAGAAAACCCATGCAGTCACGGGGAGAATGTACAAACTCCACATAGACAGCACCCGCAGTCAAGGTTGAACCTGAATCTCTGGCGCTGTAAGGCAGCAACTCTTCGCTCCCCTGTGCCACCGTGCCGCCGCAAATCGCGGTCTTTGGACTTCTTCTATGTAACTAAAATACTACATTCTTGCAGCACTGCCTGCTTGTTTTTCTTGTTGTACTACCTGCTCTTGTGTATAGCTTAACTGTACTCATGTCTATGATTGTGCATGATTTGACTGGATAACGTGCAAACTAAGCTTTTCACTGTATCTCGGTACACGTGACAATAATAAACCAATACCAACGCCATTACATGATGGTCAGCATGAAATAGTGGGCCAATGGGCCTGCTCTCACGCTATTTGACATTTTCATGAAGGACTACATGAATTGAAATAAGATGCAGCAGAGGGAAACAAGCAAACATTTAAAATAACATAACCGCGGCTCAAAGTAGGAATATTTCGTTTAAGTCCCTCAATTTTCACTCCCACTCATGCACATCCAATCCAATCCACTCCTGAACACAGAAACTCTATAGAACAGTACAGCACAGGAACAGGCCCTTCAGCCCACAATGTCCATGCCAGATCTGAGGCCAAGTTAAACTGATATCATTTACCTGTAGACAAAAATGATGGAGAAACTCAGCGTGTGAGGCAGCATCTATGGAGAGAAGGAATAGGCGACGTTTCGGGTCGAGACCCTTCTTCAGACCGATGTCGGGGGGGGGGCGGGAAAAAGGGAGGAAGAGGCGGAGACAATAGGCTTGTGGGAGAGCTGGGAGGGGAAGGAGGGAGAAAGCAAGGACTACCTCAAATTGGAGAAGTCAATGTTCATACCGCTGGGGTGTAAACTACCCCAGCAAAATATGAGGTGCTGTTCCTCCAATTTGTGCTGGGCCTCACTCTGGCAATGGCGGAGACCCAGGACGGAAAGGTTGGATTCGGAATGGGAGGGGGAGATGAAGTGCTGAGTCACCGGGAGATCAGGTTGGTTATTGCGAACTGAGCGGAGATGTTGGGTGAAGCGATCGCCAAGCCTGTGCTTGAACTCACCGATGTGGAGAAGTTGACACCTGGAACAGCGGATGCAGTAGATGAGGTTGGAGGAGGTGCAGGTGAACCTCTGCCTCACCTGGAAAGACTGCTTGGGTCCTTGGATGGAGTCGAGGGGGGAGGTAAAGTGACAAGTGTAGCATTTCCTGTGGTTGCAAGGGAATGTGCCCGGAGAGGGGGTGGTTAGGGTGGGAAGGGACAAATTGACCAGGGAGTTACAGAGGGATCGGTCTCTGCGAAAAGCAGAAAGGGGAGGAGATGGGAAGATGTGGCCAGTGGTGGGATCCTGTTGGAGGTGGCGAAAATGTCAGAGGATTATCTGTTGTATGCGACGGCTGGTAGGATGGATGGTGAGGACAAGGGGGACTCTGTCCTTGTTATGAGTAGGGGGATGGGGAGTGAGAGCGGAGCTGCGGGATATAGAGGAGACCCTGGTGAGAGCCTCATCTATAATAGAAGAGGGGAACCCCTGTTCTCTAAAGAATGAGGACATCTCCGATGCCCTGGTCTGGAACACCTCATTTTGGGTGCAGATGCGGCGTAGACGGAGGAATTGGGAGTAGGGGATGGAGTCCTTACAGGAAGCAGGGTGGGAAGAAGTGTAGTCCAGATAGCCATGGGAGTTACTGGGTTTGCAGTAGAAACCTATGCCTTCATTTGCCTGTACGTGATCCATATCCCCCAGCTATTTACAATTTATATTAATGAACTGGATAAGGGAATTGAAGGCAACATCTCCAAGTTTGCGGATGACACTAAGCTGGGGGGCAGTGTTAGCTGTGAGGAGGATGCTAGGAGACTGCAAGGTGACTTGGATAGGCTGGGTGAGTGGGCAAATGTTTGGCAGATGCAGTATAATGTGGATAAATGTGAGGTTATCCACTTTGGTGGCAAAAACAGGAAAGCAGACTATTTTCTAAATGGTGGCCGATTAGGAAAAGGGGAGATGCAGCGAGACCTGGGTGTCATGATACACCAGTCATTGAAAGTAGGCATGCAGGTGCAGCAGGCAGTGAAGAAAGCGAATGGTATGTTAGCTTTCATAGCAAAAGGATTTGAGTATAGGAGCAGGGAGGTTCTACTGCAGTTGTACAGGGTCTTGGTGAGACCACACCTGGAGTATTGCATACAGTTTTGGTCTCCAAATCTGAGGAAGGACATTACAACCATAGAGGGAGTGCAGAGAAGGTTCACCAGTCTGATTCCTGGGATGTCAGGACTTTCATATGAAGAAAGACTGGATAGACTTGGCTTATACTCGCTAGAATTTAGGAGATTGAGAGGGGATCTTATAGAAATGTACAAAATTCTTATGGGGTTGGACAGGCTAGATGCAGGAAGATTGTTCCCGATGTTGGGGAAGTCCAGGACAAGGGGTCACAGCTTAAGAATAAGGGGGAAATCCTTTAAGACCAAGATGAGAAAAAACTTTTTCACACAGAGAGTGGTGAATCTCTGGAACTCTCTGCCACATAGGGTAGTTGAGGCCAGTTCATTGGCTATATTTAAGAGGGAGTTAGATGTGGCCCTTGTGGCTAAAGGGATCAGGGGGTATGGAGAGAAGGCAGGTACGGGATACTGAGTTGGATGATCAGCCATGATCATATTGAATGGCGGTGCAGGCTCGAAGGGCCGAATGGCCTACTCCTGCACCTATTTTCTATGTATCTATGTATCTATTCTTTGCACTTCCTTATGCCTCTCTAAATGTCTCTTAAACGCCACTATCGTTTCTGCCTCTGGCAGTGCTTTACAGGTCCCCACCATTCTCTGAGTAAAAAACCTGCCTTGCACATCTCCTTTAAACTTTGCCCCTTTCATCTTCAAGCTATACCCTCTGGTCGTTGGCATTTCCACCTTGGGAAAAAGGTTTTGTCTACTGTGTCTATGCCTCTCATAATGTTATATACTTCTATGGCTGCCTCGTCAACAGTCTGTCTGTCCTTTCTTCTGTTTTTATTATTTTAGGCATGTGTTAAAAGTATGTTTTAGTGTTCCTTGGTTTGTCTTATGTGGCAGGTGGGGGGGGGGGGGGGCAGGGGTTGGGGGGGCAGGGGTTGGGGGGAACCTTTTTTCTATCTCTTACCTCAACAGAGATGCAATTTTTTTCCCGTATCATATCTCCATCCCCACTGCGGCCTAACATTGTGGAATTGGCGGCCTTTCCTGCAGACCGACCCGGCGCTCCAAGCCGCGGGAGTCTGCGCGAATTTAACATTGTGGAGCTTGCGATCCCTTTGCCGGGGATGGAAGCTCCAACCGCGGGGCCTGTGGACTTTACCATCGTGAAGCCCGCAGTCTCTGGTAAGAAGAGGCCGACTCGGGAGCTCCATGCCGCGGAGAGAGTTTCAACCGCCCCGATGCGGGAGTTTCGATCACCCCGACGGGGGCTTCGATGTCGGCTGCGGGAGCTTTGATCGCTCTGACTGCGGATGGTTTGACTGCCCCGACCACGGGAGAACAAAGAGGAAGAAGATTGAACTTTATTGCCTTCCATCGCAGTGAGGAACGTGGAATCCACTGTTAACTTTGACGTTAACTTTTATTTTATGTGGTTGTGTGTCTTGTTGCTTTTCACTTAGTGCAACTGTATGGTAACTCAAATTTCACTGTACCTTAACTGGTACATGTGAGAATAAACTGACCTTGAAACCTTGAAAGGTCTCCCCTCAACGTCCAAACCTGCAGAGAATACAATCCAGTCTGTCCAACCTGATAGCAAATTCCCTCTAATCCAGGTATAATTCTGGTACACCTCTTCTGCACCCTCTACAAAGCCTCCACATCGTCCTGTAATGTAGTGACCAGATCTGTATGCAATACTTAAAATGCAGCTTAACCAAATCCTATAAACCATCCCATCATCAACACAGAGACTGGTCCTGACCTCCCATCTATCCCATTGGAGACCTTTGAACTATCTTTAATCGGACTTTATTGGACGTTATCTTGCACTAAACATGATACAGTTTATCCTGTATCTGTACATTGTGGACATGTAAAGTCTTTTTGTTGATTGGATAGCACGCAGCAAAAAAGCTTTTCACTGTGCCTCGGTACACTTGACAATGATAAACAAAACTAACCGTTAAACTGAATAAAGCTGCAACATGACTTCCTGACTCTTACGCCCAGTGCCCCGACCGATGAGAGCAAGCATGCCACATGCCGTCTTTGCCCCTCTCACTACTTATGCTTAGTTTAGTTTAGAGATACAGTGCGGAAACAGGCCCTTCGGCCCACCAAGTCCGCACTGACCAACAATCTCCGCACACTAACACTATCCTACACACACTAGGGACAATTTACATTTACACCAAGCCAATTAACCTACAATCCTGCACACCTTTGGAGTGTGGGAGGAAACCAAAGATCTCAGAGAAAACCCATGCAGGGAGAATGTTCAAACTCGATACAGACAGCACCCATGGTCAGGATCTAACCCGGGTCTCTGGTGCTATAAGGGAGCAACACTCTCAACTGTGTTGTGTAATGCTTAGGAGAGAGACAGACAGCTGGTGTAAAGACAAGAGAGAAATACTCTGTACCCTCTCGATGCCTTCCTGGGAATCCTTCACCGAGGTTTCTGTCCCGTTGTTTCTGTTGATCATCCTCCACATTTGGGCGTACATGTTGTCTCTCTCAAAGGGGTTCATTCCTTTCACTCGGACGTGCTCATACACAGCCGACTCCATCACTGTGCCGTAAGGGATGTCTGTTTGCTTTGAGAGATCCTGCAGGGACCTGTAGGATGCAAGAGAAGGCAGGATGAATAAATAATGGCAAAATGAAAAAAGAAGAGCCCAAAAGGCTCAATATAGGGTCAAGTGTAGATTAGCCGTGTCGAGAAGCTCTTACGGTTAATTTGAATGGAAGGTGCAGACAGTAATGAACATAGCTTTAATGTACAAAACACGCTGCTGGTCTCTGTAGCACACATTATGGAACATTAGCTCAACTTCCCTTAATCAACATGGTGCAGTGGAGCGAGAGCCCACAGGGCATGATAATGGAATTGTAGAAAGGAAGAGATTGGGCTAATTAGGGACAGTCAGCATGGCTTTGCCCGGGCATGTCATGTCTTACAAATTTGATTTAAGTTTGTTGAGGAGGTGATGAAGGTAATCGATAAACGAGGACAGTGAATGTTGTCTACATGGATTTTAGGAAAGGCAAAGTACCAAGTGCTGGAGGAACTCGTCGGGCCAGGCAGCATCTGCAGAGGGAATGGACAAGTGGCGTTTCGGGTGGTGAATCTTCTTCATTCCCTCCACAAATGTTGCCTGACATGCTGAGTTCCTCCAGCACTTTGTCTTTTGCACAAGATTCCAGATGATATGCTTGCCTTCATCAGTAGGGGGCAGTCAAGAAGTCTTGTTGCAACTTTATAAAACTTTGGTTAGGCCGCATTTGGAGTATGGTGCGCATTGTCGGTCACCCCATCACAGGAAGGGTGTGGAGGCTATGGAGAAAGTGAAGCAAAGTTTTACCAGAATGATCCCTGGATTAGAGGATATTACCTATAACGAGAGGTGTGATCATTTTCTCTGGAGTGTTGGTGGCTGTGGGGAAACCTCAGCGTGGACTGGGTGGGCCAAAGGGCCTGTTTCCACACTGTATCTCTAAAGTCTAAAGGTCAGGATCAAACCCAGGCCTCTGAGCTACGAGGCAGCAGTTCTACCAGCTGTGCCACTATGCTCTATTTTTCATTTCTCTTGTCACAATAAAGGCCAATGTTCCATTTGGCTTCCTAATTACATGTTGTATTTGCATGCCGCGCAGAAACCTAATGGAGAAAATAATTCAATTGCATTCATTTGATTTATTTACCAGTACTTTAACATTACTTGTGCAGAGGGATTATGGATTTCTTTCTAAAAATATCAACATAAAATTTACCTCATCTGATCGTAGCTTGCTGTGCAAATTTTGTACATAAAACCAGTCATTCAACTTTGTCATCAATAAATTGGGGGTACACAAAAATGCTGGAGAAACTCAGCGGGTGCAGCAGCATCTATGGAGCGAAGGAAATAGGCAACGTTTCGGGCCAAAACCCTTCCTCAGACTACGTTTCGGCCCGAAACTTTGCCTATTTCCTTCGCTCCATAGATGCTGCTGCACCCGCTGAGTTTCTCCAGCATTTTTGTGTACCTTCGATTTTCCAGCATCTGCAGTTCCTTCTTTAACATCAATAAATTGGGGTTCACAATCGGCCAGAATGCAACCAGTCAAACAAGATTGGGTGTATGAAGGAACTGCAGATGCTGGTTTCAACCAGATATAGACACAAAATACTGGAGTAGCTCAGCGGGACAGGCAGAATCTCTGTCGAGAAGGAATGGGTGACGTTTTGGGTTGAGACCCTTCTTCAAACAACATTAGGTCTGTGGCTACAAGAAAAAATTAGACTGTGAATATTCAGCATTGAGTAGTTCACCTATCTATAACCTATTAGGGGCGGCACGGAGACATAGCGGTAGAGTTGCTGTCTCACTGCGCCAGAGACCCGGATTCGATCCCGATTGCAGGTGCTGTCTGCACGGGGTTTGTACATTCTCCCTGTGACCGCGTGGATTTCCTCTGGGTGCCCCCGCATCCCAAAGACGTGCAGGTTTGTAGTTTGATTGACCTCTGTAAATTGATCCTGGTGTGCAGGGTAGAACTAGTGTATGGGTGATCATGCGTGACTAGTTGATGGGTAATAGGGGTGACTAGTACATGGGGTCCGAAAAAAGGGTTCCGACCCGAAATGTTACCCATCCTTTTTCTCCAGAGGTGCTGCCTGACCCGCTGAGTTACTCCAGCATTTTGTGTCTATCCATGGGTGATCATTCTCTGGCCCGGACTCGGTGGGCCGAAGAGCCTATTTCCATGCTGATTCACTAAACTAAACTAAACTACCTTTCTATAACTTCAAGGCGGCACGATGGCGCAGCGGTAGAGTTGCTGGTTTACAGCACCAGTGACACGGGTTCGATCCTGACCACGGGTGCTGTCTTTACGGAGTTTGTACATTCTCCCTGTGAACTGGGTGAGTTTTCTCTGGGTGCTCTGGTGTCCTCCCACACTCCAAAGAAAGAAACATAAAAAACATAGACAATAGGTGCAGGAGGAGGCCAGCACCGCCATTCAATATGATCATGGCTGATCATCCAAAATCAGTACCACGTTCCTGCTTTCTCCCCATATCCCTTGATTCAGTTGTACGGGCTTATAGGTTATTCGGCTTCTGTAAAAATGGAAAATTGTCCCTAATGTGCGTAGGATGCTGTTAGTGTGCGGGGATCACTGGTCGGGGAGGACTCGGTGAGCTGAAGGGCTTGTTTCTGCGCCGTATCTCTAAACTAAACCAAACTAAACTAAAAGGCACGAGGAAGGAAAGCAATGTAATATTGTCCACTCAGGTGGATGGATGTAGCTACGGCAGTACTCAGTAACTTGACACCATCCAGGACAAAGTACCACCCACAATGGTATTCCATCATCTAACGTGACCATTCATTCCATCCAGCACTGGCTGCATTAAAAAACGTCACCTATCCATGCTCTCTAGAGAGGCTGCCTGACCTGTTGAGTTATTCCACCACTCTGTCTTGCATGTTTCCCTACAACTTGAACACCAACCAGATTTGGAAATACATCTCTGTTCCGTTATCATTCTGATGGATGTATATAAAATTTCAAGAGGGACAGATAAGGTGGACAGTCAGAGCACTTTTCTCAGAATGGAAATGTCAAGGACTAGTGGGCATAGCTTACGGTGACAGGGTCAAGTTCTAAAGGAGACGTGCGGGGCAAGTTTTTTCCCACAGAGTGGTGGGTGCATGGAACCATGGTGGAAGCAGATACAATCATGCCATTTAAGAGGCTTTAGATAGGCACATGGATATCTAGAAAATGGAGTGACATGGATCACATTCAGGCAGGGAAGATTAATTTAACTTGATATCATATATGGCTTCTGTAAATTGTCCCTAGTTGGGTGAAACTAGCATACGGGGGATGGTTGTCTGGCATGGACTTGGTGGGCTCAAGCGCCTGTTTCCACACTATATTTAGTTTAGTTCAGTTTAGTTTAGAGATTTAGTGATGAAACAGGCACTTCAGCCAACCGTGTCCGCACCGACCAGCGATCCCCGCACACTAACACTATCCCACACACACTAGGGACAATTTTACATTTTATACCAAGCCAATTAACCTACAAGCCTGTATGTCTTTGGAGTTTGGGAGGAAACCGAAGATCTCGACGGCACTGAAGTGTTTGTTATTTTGTTTTGTAAATCAGCATCTGCAGTTCCTTGTGTCTCCCTTTGCAACAAAGATTGTTACTCTATTGACTTTCCTAGTTAATTTCTGTATCTTTGCCAACTTTCCGTGTTACAACAACCCTCAATTCCTGTTGCACACAGCATTCTGTACTCTCCAACTTTTTTCAGAGGATTCTGTTGTTTGACTTATGTGGGATGTATCCAAGGAAATATCAAAGTCACAAATTTACCTCAACACACAAGCCCGTGCACTGACTCCAAACAAGTGATTACATTGGAGGCACAAAATGCTGGAGTGTCTCAGCGGGTCAGGCAGCATTTCTGGACAACATGGAGAACTGACCTTTCGGGTCAGGGCTCTTCCTCAGACTGATTGTGGTGGGTTTTAGTTTAGTTCAGTTTACTGTCACGTGCACTGAGGTACAGTGAAAAGCTAACCAGTCAGTGGAAAGACAATACATGATTACAAATGAGCCATCTGCAGTGTACAGATACAGGATAAAGGGGATAACGTTTAGTGCAAGATAAAGTCCACTAAAGTCCAATTAAAGATCGTCTGAGGGTCTCCACTGAGGTAGATAGTAGCTCAGGACCGCTCTCTTGTTGTTGATAGGATGGTTCAGTTGCCTGATGACACTGATGGTTCAGTTGCCTGAGAAGAAACTGTCCCTGAACCTGGAGGTGTGCGTTTTCACACTTCTGTAGACAATAGACAATATTCAATAAACAATAGACAATAGGTGCAGGAGTAGGCCATTCGGCCCTTCGAGCCAGCACCGCCATTCAATGTGATCATGGCTGATCATCCACAATCAGTACACCGTTCCTGCCTTCTCCCCATATCCCCTGACTCCGCTATCTTTAAGAGCCCTATCTAGCTCTCTCTTGAAAGTATCCAGAGAACCTGCCTCCACCGCCCTCTGAGGCAGAGAATTCCACAGACTCACCACTCTCTGTGAGAAAAAGTGTTTCCTCGTCTCTGTTCTAAATGGCTTACTCCTTATTCTTAAACTGTGGCCCTTGGTTCTGGACTCCCCCAACATCGGGAACATGTTTCCTGCCTCTAGTGTGTCCAAGCCCTTAACAATCTTATATGTTTCAATGAGATTCCCTCTCATCCTCCTAAATTCCAGAGTGTACAAGCCCAGCTGCTCCATTCTCTCAATATACGACAGTCCCGCCATCCCGGGAATTAACCTTGTAAACCTACGCTGCACTCCCTCAATAGCAAGAATGTCCTTCCTCAAATTAGGGGACCAAAACTGCACACAATACTCCAGGTGTGGTTTCACTAGGGCTCTGTACATCTGCAGAAGGACCTCTTTGCTCCTATATTCGATTCCTCTTGTTATATAGGCCAACATGCCATTCGCTTTCTTCACTGCCTGCTGTACCTGCATGTACCTTTTGCCTGATGGGAGAGGGGAGAAGAGGATGTGACCGGGCGTGATTCATCCCTGATTATGTTGGTGGCATTGCCGAGGCAACGTGAGGTGTGGGTGGAGTCAATGGAGGAAAGGTTGGTTTGTGTGATGGTCTGGGCTGCGTCCACAATTCTCTGCAATTTCTGGCGGTCTTGGATGGAGCTGTTCCCAAAATATGCTGCAATACATCCTGGTAAAATGCATTCTACAGTGCATCTGTAGAAGTTGGTGAGAGTTGTTGGGGGAGGAGGGGAGAATGCTGGGAGGGGCAGGACAAAGCTTGGTGAGTGATAGGTGGATACAGGTGAAGGAGGGTGAGTTTGGATTTTGATTGGCAGATAGTTGGACAAAGTTCAGCGATGAAAAGACAAAAGATGTGAGATATGTATAGGGAAGGTGCGAATGCTGAAGCCATAAGGAAAGGTGGTAGATGGGGATCGGGAGAGGGAAGGGGAGAAACGGATGTGGGGCACAGGAAAGGGGGGGGTGGACAGGGAAAGAAAAATATGGGGTTACTTGTTGGTTAGTTCCATAAAATTGAAGGATTCAATGTTCATACCGTTAGGTTGTAAGCTACCCAAATGGAATAGGTGGCTTAAATAAACGACAAGAGAATAACATTGTTAAAGTAAATGAACGGGTTCAATAGCAACACATTGCAAGAGGATTTGAATGAGAGTGAAATTACAGGGTTGAATCTTACACGCATTTCTGTACTCTTATTGAATTGCAGTGTAATATTTTGTCAAACCTCACACAGTTTACAACATTCGGGGGATCACAAATGCTTCAATTAACAAAATGTAATGGTCTTGATGCTCAGCAGTTCCTCCGAGGTCACTTCTGGCAAGAATGCTTCCTTTTCGAGAGGCACTATTGAAAACTATATTTATCTTGGGGCAATTCGTTGTCGGTTAAATGTACAATTTCCTGTCCGGGTGGAATATTTAAGTCAAGCATTTCCCGAAGGTTGGTTGGAAAAGAGATTCGTCGGTTTGCAGAAGGGATCTTGTTCAGGAACAGAGTGGGAATGGACCACTGGAGGGCAATGGTGTCACAGTGCTGGGATGAGGAGATAGCGTTTGATGCTGCATTTGTATTCAAGTGGAGACCAGACTACTGCTTCTGCATTCAATCTCTCTAACTTCATTCAGACTCACTAGACCATAATACATGGGAACAGCATTAGGCTATTTTGGCCCATCATGTCCATTCCCCCATTTGATCATGCCTGATCTATCTTTCCCTCTCATCTCCCCTTCCTAATCTCTTGCTTTCTCCCTGTAATCTTTGACACCTATACTAATCAAGAATTTATCAATCTATGCTTTAAAAATATCCAATGACTTGGCCTCCACAGCTGTATGTAGCAATGCATTCCATAGATTTACCACCCTCTGGCAAAAGAAATTCCTCCCCATCTCAATTCATAGTGCCATACAGCTTGCTCCATATACCCACTAACTTCAGTGTAAAAAAAAAATAGCCAAGGACTTTTCCTCGGTCTTGTAGGATTTATAGCTAAAAATCCAAAACAAAAAAATAAGCAAAAGATCACAGTCTCGAGTGTTAATTTGATTCTGATTCTGATTAATTATATGCAGTGCCTGCTGAGTTTTCACAATCTTTTGAGCTAATTTTGTAAAGATTGACGGAAATTGGGCCTGTTTATGCAACTGGTCACACCTCACCATTGACTGAATTAATTGCCATGGTGAGTTATACTCATTCCACCTGAACTCTGAGGACGTTCTGAACCAAGCTGGTTTGCTTTGCAGCATTTCAACAAAAACATTATTGGATTTTTCGCAACCGCTGATATATAGTAATTTCATTAGCAGATGATTTTGCACTGTTTTGGAAAGATTACAAAATCAGTTGGACTTTGCAGCCTGATTATGTTGTTTACTTGCTTGCAATAAATCCATTTTAAATTGAATTGCTGAAACATCTCCAAATGCATCAATTTCTAAGTTCCTAAGGCTATTAGAGAAATTTTAACTATCAGAAATGTGTGCTGTGCGGGAGAGGGCAAAATAATGAGGGTCTCAAGTAAGTATTGGGCAGTTTTCCAATGGTGTCTTGACAATTGAGAATTGAGAATTGACAATTGGTTCTTGATTCCCCGACTCTGGGTAAAAGTGCACATTTCCCCAATCTATTCTCCTCATGATCTTATACACCTCTATAAGATCACCCTCAATCCTCCTGTGCTCTAAGAAATAAAGTACTAGCCCGACCAACCTCTCCCGATAGCACATTTGGCAGCATTTGGAATATTGGGTTTAGATCTGGTCACTCCATTACAGGAAGGATAATGGAGGGGAAGGAGAAGAGGTTTACTAGAATACTGCCTGGATTCGAGGGTATTAATTATCAGGACAGTTTGGAGAGCTTTGGATTGTTTTCTATGGAGCATTGTGGGGGAGTCCTTGTAGAAAAATATATTAAATTACAAGAGGCATAGATAGGATAGACAATGAGAGAAACTTTATCCCAGCTTACAGTGAGAGGAAAGTTTGAAGGAGATGTGTGGGGCAAGTATTTCACACTGAGGGTGGTGGGTGCCTGAAATGTATTGCCAGAGGTAGTGGTGGAGGCATATACGATAGTGGCATTTAAGAGGCTTTCAGAAAGGCACACGGATATGCAGAGAATGGAGGGATATGGATCACGTGCAGATAGAGTATATTAGTTTATCTCGGCATCAATACAGACATTGTGGGCTGAAGATAAGCGCAAAGTAGGTCAGGCTGCATCTTTGGAGAAAAGGAGTAGGTGATGTTTCGGTTTGGAACTCTTCTTCAGACTGAAGAAAGGAGTAGGAGTAGGAGTGGAATTCTCTGCCTCAGAGAGGCGGTGGAGGCAGGTTCTCTGGATGCTTTCAAGAGAGAGCTAGATTGGGCTCTTAAAAATAGCGGAGTCAGGGGATATGGGGAGAAGGCAGGAACGGGGTACTGATTGGGGATGATCAGCCATGATCACATTGAATGGCGATGCTGGCTCGAAGGGCCATATGACCTACTCCTGCACCAATTGTCTATTGCCTATTGTCTATTGAGTCACCTACTCCTTTTCTAAGAGATGTTGCCTGACCCTCTGATTTACTCTTTGGTGTAAACTAGCACCTGCAGTTCTTTCCGACACATTGTGGGCCGAAGGGCCTTGCTCTATGTTGTACTGTGTTGTGCTGGTCAATGTTCTATATTTTGTTCCAGAGAGTTGTCCCATCATAATGATTCATGGCAGATATCACAAATGGTAAAAGCATGGAGAAAATGGGAGTTATATTTGGTTGGAGTGTTGCCTGTGTTTAAGGCAGAAACTCCACTGCACCTTTCTCATGAATTACAGTTTGTAAAGTGACAGATGGTCGTGGGCAGAAGGCAAAGGTGTGAATGGTCCCTCAACGCTTAAGTCTCCCCTTTGGAGAGGATGCTATTTGTTGCAACACCTCCATGCTGACCAGTCTGAAAACACTGGAGGAACCCTTGCACCGTGGGTCCACACCATCTGCTATTCGTTATCCACAGAGGAAGAAACAAGGTCAACAGATTTCATCACATGAATCTTTCATTCAAAACATTCTTCCAAATTTGGACCTATCAACATAACTGTGCTGTAAGTAAACACGGAATATTCCAGTGATACTCCAGAGGTCAGGCAGCCATCTGAAGAGAGATAAAACAAACCTAATGTGTCTGGTTAATGATCTTTCATCAGGACAAGGGGAAAAGCACAGTCTGACCTCACTCTCTGCCTCAGTAAGGCTACCAGCATAATCGAGGATGAGTCTCACCTCAGTCATTCCATCAGGTAAGAGGTACAGGAGTGTGAAAACGCACACCTCCAGATTCAGGGACAGTTTCTTCCCAGCAACTGAACCATCTTATCGACAAGAACGGTCCTGAGCTACTATCTACCTCATTGGAGACCCTTGGTTTATCTTTAATCAGACTTTACTGGACTTTATCTTGCCCTAAATGTTATTCCCTTTATCATGTATCTGTACACAGTGGATGGCTCAATTGTAATCATGTATTATCTTTCCACTGACTGGATAGAACGCAATAAAAGTTTTTCACTTTATCCCTATACACGTGACAAGAAACTAAACTAAACTGAACTAAACATCTAATCCCCAGCTTGTTCTGGTTTAGTTTAGAGATACAGTATTGAAACAGCCCTTCAGCTCATCAAGTCAATGCTAACAATCGGTCACCTGATCACATGAGTTCTATGTTATCACAATTTGCATCCATTCTAAACATTGGGGGCAATTTTGACAGATGCCAATTGTCCTATAAACCTGCACATCTTTGGGGATGTGGGAGGAAACTGGGCACTGTGCGCCCTTTTGTTTCAGCTGCCTGCATCTGAAGTTCTTTTTTTGCTTTTGTACATTTGTGCTTTGACTTTTCTATGAGGATGTTGCCAGGACTAGGGTGCTGGAGCTACAGGGAGAGGTTGGGCAGGCTTATTCCTTGGAGCGCACAAAGATGAGGAGTGATCTTATAGAGATTTACAAAAGCATGAGAGTAATAGATTGGGGTAAACGCACAGTCTTTTGCCCACTGTTGGGGAATCGAGAACCAGTGGGCATAGGTTTAAGGTGAGGGGAGGAGGATTTAATGGGAACTGGAGGGGTAACTTTTTTACACAAAGGGTGGTGGGTGTATGGAACGAATGCTGGATGAGACAGTTGAGGTAGGTACTATTGCAATGTTGAAAAAGCATTTAGACAGGTACACGGATAGATTAGATTTAGTGGGATATGGGCCAAACGCAGGCAGGTGGGACTAGAGTAGATGGGGCATGTTGGACAGTGTGGGCTAGTTGGGCCGAATGGCCTGTTTCCACACTGTATGATTCTTTGACTCTATGACTAACAATCCCTTGCATCACTTATAGCTCCCTTGGACAGATTAGTTTTACAATAAGCAGATTCTTTCAGCCTGTACCAAGCTGCGTCATCCATTTTCTGTGCTGGTCTCCACCCTGTGATAAACATTGCCTTTGTTCGTACCAACTACCCCACATACTTGCAAATAGTTGATTGCTTTCTACCTTTTCCCAGTTCTGTGCTAAGGTCATCAATCTGGTTTATTAACCACTTCTTCCTCCCCAGACAATGCTTCACCTGTTTAGTATTTCCAGCATTTTCCGCCTCTTTTTTGAGAGATACAGTGGGGAAACAGGCCCTTTGGCTGACTGAGTCCATACCAACCATCAATCACCTGTTCGCACTAGTTTTATCCACTCCATAAAGCATTCTATCGGGATGCATCGTGGCATGGTGAGAGAACAGCTACAACCAAGACTGTAAGACATTGTAGTGAATTGTGGACGCACCCCATCGCGCAAACCAACCTCCCTTCCATTGAGTTACAGAAGTGTGAAAACTCACACCTCCAGATTCAGGGACAGTTTCTTCCCAGCTGTCATCAGGCGACTAGGGAGCGGTCCTGACCTCCCATCTACCTCATTGGAGACGCTCGGACGATCTTTAATTGTACTTTACCGTGAATAACGGAAGATGGTCCAGAACTAAATGTGTTTCAAAAGAAACTAATAGACTATGGGTTAATAACTGGTAAAAAGCTAATTCTAAAATTTTGGAAGAAGGCTCCAATACCAACTATAAACATGTGGATTTCAAATATGTTCAAAACATTACACCTAGAAGAGATAAGACTCCTCCTAGCAGGTAAACCAGATCACTTCCACCTGACGTGGTCTGCATTTATAGAATTATTACAAATATAGGGTGCAAAGGTACCTTTAAAAAAAATTGAGGTCAGGTAAGGGGGGATGATAGTTGAAGAGTTGGTATGTCCCATTTGCGTAATGCTCATAAAATTATTTGTTTCTCTCTTTTTCCTCTTTCTCTTTCTCTTTCTTTTCTAGGGTCTATTTCTTAACTCTTTTTCTTTTGTTTTTAATTTTGCTCTTATAGGGTCTTCGTCCTTTTTTGTTGTCACATTTTCTACACTCTCACTTTTTCCTTCACTTTCTTCTTTCTTTCAATCTTTTCCTTTTCTAGTGTAAAAAATAAATGGAGTACATTAATTGTAAGAAGACATAAGTGACGAGTACTAATGTATGTGGTTGTAATGTAATGTACTTCTAATAAATAAAAAATTAAATTAAAAAAAATTGTGTACTTTGCCGGACTTTATCTTGCACTAAACATTATTCCCATTATTCCCTTTATCCTGTATATGTACACTGGGGGTGGCTCGGTTGTAATGATGTATAGTCTTTCTGCTGACTGGTTAGCACGCAACAAAAAAGCTTTTCACTGTCCCTCGGTACACGTGACAATAATCTAAACTAAACCCTACAAACTAGGGCCACTTTGAGAGGCCAATTTACCGACAAACCCACACACATCTTTGTGGAGAGAGCGCACGTGGCCACAGGGAGAACGTGCAAGCTCCACGCAGGCAGTGCCTGGGATCAGGATCGAACTGTGGTCTCTGGCACCCTATAATTCTGTTGGGAGAAATTCAAAGTGTCCCAAGAAACCTTGGCTGTGTAGGTTTATCCAAGAGACATATTGGAAGAAGGGTATGAAAGTGTAGAATGTTATGAGAAAGATTCCTTGGCCATGATCACATTGTAAGTGAAGATTTGAGATTAAAAGTATATGGCAGCACCTCCAGGAAAGGGGTGTGAAAGAGATGACTGCTTCTGGAGTTTGATATCAATATCTAAGATGTCACTGCTCTCTGGCACCACTTAATTTATTGATTAGTAAACCAGATGTTTTTTATCACATTCATGAAAGTTTGGTCATTATCTATACTTATGACTCACATTTCTTAAAAGGGACAGGCAATAAATTAAGGGCAGCCTTATTAGACAGATATTGCTGCCTTACAGTGCCAGAGACCCAATTTTGATCCTGACTATGGACGCTGTCTGTACGGAGTTTGTACGTTCTCCCTGTGACTGTCTGGGTTTTCTCTGGCTGCTCCGGTTTCCTTTCCCGTTCCAAAGACGTGCAGGTTTGTAGGTTAATTGGCTTCTGTAAAATTGTAAAATGTATAGAATGCGTGGTATGGAAGCGTGAAAACGCACGCCTCCAGATTCAGGGACAGTTTCTTCCCAGCTAATATCAGGCAACTGAACCATCCTACCAACACATAGAGAGAAGTACTGAACTACTATCTACCACATTGGAGACCTTTGGACTATCTGTGGTTGGACTTTCCTGGACTTTACCTTGCACTAAATGTTATTCCCTTTATCATGTATCTGTACACTGTGAATGGATCAATTGTAATCATGTATTGTCTTTATGCTGACTGGTTAACAAGCAACAAAAGCTTTGCACTGTACTCGTTACACTTGACACTAAACTAAATTAAACTAAACTAATGTGTGCAATCATGCTAGTATACGGAGTGATCGCACTTCTTTGCTTATTGTTCCCGATAACATGTTACAATTATATTTCAAAAGTAAAATAAAATTCATTTTTAAAATGAGAGGGGAAAAGCTTAATAGGAAACTGAGTGGGAATGTTTTCACAGGGAGTAGTGGGTATATGGATGGAGCTGCCAGAAGAGGTAAAAGGGCACAAAATGCTGGAGTGTCAACAAATCAGACAGCATCACTGGAGAACATGATCAGTGATGTTTTGGGTAGGTTCCTTCTTCAGGCTGCCAGAGGAGGTAGTTGGGGCAGTTACAATAACAAAATGGAAAAGACTTGGTCTGGTACATAGATGGGAAACGTTTAGAGGGATATGGGCCAAGCGCAGGCAGGTAGGGCGATCTTAAATTGGGCATCTTGGTCACCATGGACAAGGTGGGCCGAAGGGCCTGTTTCCATGCTGTCTGACTATGACTCAAAATACATCTCGATGGAGTTCACCATATCTAAGGAAATTCTTTAGAAACATAGAAACATAGAAATTAGGTGCAGGAGTAGGCCATTTGGCCCTTCGAGCCAGCACCGCCATTCAATATGATCATGGCTGATCATCCAACTCAGTATCCCGTACCTGCCTTCTCTCCATACCCTCTGATCCCTTTAGCCACAAGGGCCACATCTAACTCCCTCTTAAATATAGCCAATGAACTGGCCTCGACTACCCTCTGTGGCAGAGAGTTCCAGAGATTCACCACTCTCTGTGTGAAAAAAGTTCTTCTCATCTCGGTTTTAAAGGATTTCCCCCTTATCCTTAAGCTGTGACCCCTTGTCCTGGACTTCCCCAACATCGGGAGCAATCTTCCTGCATCTAGCCTGTCCAACCCCTTAAGAATTTTGTAAGTTTCTATAAGATCCCCTCTCAATCTCCTAAATTCTAGAGAGTATAAACCAGGTCTATCCAGTCTTTCTTCATAAGACAGTCCTGACATCCCAGGAATCAGTCTGGTGAACCTTCTCTGCACTCCCTCTATGGCAATAATGTCCTTCCTCAGATTTGGAGACCAAAACTGTACGCAATACTCCAGGTGTGGTCTCACCAAGACCCTGTACAACTGCAGTAGAACCTCCCTGCTCCTATACTCAAATCCTTTTGCTATGAAAGCTAACATACCATTCGCTTTCTTCACTGCCTGCTGCACCTGCATGCCTACTTTCAATGACTGGTATACCATGACACCCAGGTCTCGCTGCATCTCCCCTTTTCCTAGTCGGCCACCATTTAGATAATAGTCTGCTTTCCTGTTTTTGCCACCAAAATGGATAACCTCACATTTATCCACATTATACTGCATCTGCCAAACATTTGCCCACTCACCCAGCCTATCCAAGTCACCTTGCAGTCTCCTAGCATCCTCCTCACAGCTAACACTGCCCCCCAGCTTAGTGTCATCCGCAAACTTGGAGATATTGCCTTCAATTCCCTCATCCAGTTCATTAATATATATTGTAAATAGCTGGGGTCCCAGCACTGTGAAAAGGACCCGTTTACTCCTGTTTACTTTAGATGTCAAAGCAATCTCACTCGTTGAAAGATTAGTAAGTAATCCTCATGAAAAA
Source organism: Malacoraja senta (assembly GCA_038087875.1). Lineage (NCBI taxonomy): Eukaryota > Metazoa > Chordata > Chondrichthyes > Rajiformes > Rajidae > Malacoraja > Malacoraja senta. The sequence goes on along the minus strand of CM075977.1, from coordinate 258,026,076 downwards.
GAAAAAAACGCGTGGAGAACTTGCCCAATTAATCTCAGCAGGAATGCCGTGCCGACTGAATTGAAAACACATTGGAAGTGTATGTGAATTGAGATGATGTACAAATCTCATTAAACGAATAAAGACAAATGGTCTCCATGGAAGAGCCTTCCCAGTTATAATTCTGACTGAGCGAGGGTATTGATTAGCTTAGCATTGATTGATTTTAGACAACTGGATGGTAATCCAATTGCGGCATTAAATGTGTGAGAGGATAGGTTCGGAAACAATAGAACATAAAACATGGAATAGCACTACACAGGAGCAGGCCCTTTGGCCCACAATGTTGGTACTGAACATGATGCCAAATTAAACTAATCTCCTCTGTATAATTTAGTTTAAAGATACAGTGTGGAAACAGGCCCTTCGGCCAACGAGTCTGCGCTGTCCAGCGATCCCGGTACACCATCCTACACACTGGGGCCAATTAATAGAAACATAGAAACATAGAAAATAGGTGCAGGAGGAGGCCATTCTGCCCTTCGAGCCAGCACCGTCATTCATTGTGATCATGGCTGATCGTCCTCTATCAATAACCCGTGCCTGCCTTCTCCCCATATCCCTTGACTCCACTAGCCCCTAGAGCTCTATCTAACTCTCTCTTAAATCCATCCAGTGACTTGGCCTCCACTGCCCTCTGTGGCAGGGAATTCCATAAATTCACAACTCTCTGGGTGAAAACGTTTTTTCTCACCTCAGTCTTAAATGACCTCCCCTTTATTCTAAGACTGTGGCCCCTGGTTCTGGACTCGCCCAACATTGGGAACATTTTTTCTGCATCCAGCTTGTCCAGTCCTTTTATAATTTTATAATTCACAATCTTTACCGAAGCCAATTACACCTGTACGTCTACGGAATGTGGGGGGAAACTGGAGCAGCCGGAGGAAACCCACACGATCAGGGGGAGAACGTACAAACTCCGTAAAGACAGCCCCTGTATTCAGGATTGAACCTGTGTCTCCGCAGCTGTAAGGCAGCAACTCTACCACTGTGCCACTTTGCCACCCGGAAGAAGGTCTACCTGCAAATGATCCATTCCCTTCATTCCCTGCATATCCATGTGCCTCTCCAAAAGCCTCTGAAATACCACCACAGTACATGCTTCACCACCACCACCAGTGGCAGCGCACTCCAGGCACCCACTGTGTAAAAAACCTGCCCCGCACATCTCCTTTAAACTTTGCCCCTCTCAACTTAATCCACGCCCCACCATCAAAGGGATCTACAGGAGTTGCTGCCTCAAAAAAAGTACCTAGCGTCATCAAGGACCCACACCACCCTGGCCACGCTCTCAATTCACTCCTGCCTTCGGGAAGAAATTACAAGAGTCAGAAAACTGTGACCTCCAGGCTCAGGAACAGCTTCTTCCCAACAATCATCAGGCTATTGAATATATAAACTAACTAAACTTCAAACGACAAACTGTCTTGTTTGCACTAAGGACTTTGGAGTTTTATTTTGTTTTGGCTCTATATTGGGTTTTTTATATATTGAACTTTTTTTTATCGTTTGTTTATATGTTATCTATTGAGCACTGTGTTTACAGACTTGCTGTGCTGCTGCAAGTAAGAATTTCATTGTTCCATTTCGGTGCACATGTCAATTAAATATTCTTGACTCTTGACTCTCGAAGCCTGACACAGGGTTTTAAAAGAGTGAAATCGGAAGTGATTTTCCGAGCAAAGAAAGACAAAAAAAATCTGTAATTCTTTCCACAGAAAGCAGTTGAACTGAGGGTCACATGAAATTTTCAAAACTGAGATTGATGGATGTATTCTTGAGAGAGAGGGACATATCACAAGAGTAATTCATGAAGCTCCTGGGATTCTGGGAGTCAAAACCGGAATACTAAAGCAGGGGAGTTAAGATGAACTTGTCGAGAGCATTGGTTGGCCAAAATTGGAGAATTGCGTCCAATTCTGCTTTGAGGAAGGTTGTGATGGTCTCAGATAAATTGTGCCCATTTAGTTTATTTTACTTTAGTGTCATGTGCACCAAGGTACAGTGAAAAGCTTTTACCTCAATGGAATGAGGGAATTGAAGGCTTTGTGGAGAAGTTTGCAGATGATACGATGATAGGTGGATAGGCAGGTAGTGTAGAGATATCAGGGTCTCTGCAGAAGGACTTGGACAGTTGGGAGAGTGGACAAAGAAGTGGCAGGTAGAATGCGGCGTAGAAAGGGTGGAGCCATGTTGGTAGTAGTCATTAAAATGCAGACAATTTTCCAAATGGGGAGAGAATTCGGAAATCGGAGGTGCAAAAGGATTTGGGAGTGCTGATGCAGGATTCCCAAAATGTTAATTTGCAAGTTGAATTGGTAGTAAGGAAGGCCAATGCAATGCTAGCATTTATTTCAAGAAGATTAGAATATAAAAACAAGGATGTAATGCTCAAGCTTTATAAGACACTAGTCAGACTGCATTTGGAGTACTGTGAGCAATTTTGGGCCCCATTTCTGAGGAAGGATGTGCTGGCATTGGAGAGGAGGTTTACGAGAATTAATCCAGGAATGATTGGGTTAATATACGATGCGCGTTTGACGGCACTGGGCCTGTACTCGTTGGAGTTTAGAATGATGAGGGGGGGGGGACCTCATTGAAACTTATCGAATAGTGAAAGGCCTGGATAGAGTAGATGTGGAGAGGATGTTTCCACTAGTGGGAGAGTCCAGGACCAGCGGCCATAGCCTCAGATTTAAAGATGTGCCTTTAGAAAGGGAATGAGGAGGAATTCATTGGTACAGAAGACTGTGGAGGCCAGGTCAATGGATATGTTTAAGGCTGAGTTGATAGATTCTTGATTAGTAAGGATGTCAAGGGTTATGGGGAGAAGGCAGGAGAATGGGGTTGAGGGGGAAAGATAGATCAGCCATGATTGAATGATAGGCTGAATGGCCTAATTCTGCTCCAATAAATTATGAATGTAACAACTTATGAATGAAGGATTTCAGCCATAAGATTAGACTGGAGAAGTTGGGATTGTTCTACGAAGGTTGAGAAGAAGGTTGAGAAGAAATATAAGGGATCAACACAGAGTCATCATACAGTACGGAAACAGGCCCTTCAGCCCAACTTGTCCAAGATGGCCCTTCTATTCTAGTCCCATGAGCCTATAGTTTTAGATCCTCAAAACCTTTTCTATCCATGTACCTGCCTTTCAACATCCTTCCTGTAATGGAGTGATCAGAACTGTGGACAACACTCCAAATACAACCTAACCAAAGTCCTATACAGCTGCATCATTGATGGAGAGGATCAGAGCATTGAGTATAGAAGTTGAGTATTGAGTATATAGGAGTTGAGTATTGAGTATAAATCATAACATTGAGTATAGAAGTTGGGATGTAATGTTAAAATTGTACAAGGCATTGGTGAGGCCAATTCTGGAATATGGTGTACAATTTTGGTCGCCAAATTATAGGAAGGATGTCAGCAAAATATAAAGAGTACAGAGGAGATTTACTAGAATGTTGCCTGGGTTTCAGCAACTAAGTTACAGAGAAAGGTTGAACAAGATAGGTCTTTATTCTTTGGAGCGCAGAAGGTTAAGGGGGGACTTGATAGAGGTCTTTAAAATGATGAGAGGGATAGACAGAGTTGACGTGGATAAGCTTTTTCCATTGAGAGTAGGGAAGATTCAAACAAGAGGACATGATTTGAGAATTAAGGGACAAAAGTTTAGGGGTAACATGAGGGGGAACTTCTTTACTCAGAGAGTGGTAGCTGTGTGGAATGAGCTTCCAGTGGAAGTGGTGGAGGCAGGTTCGTTTTTATCATTTAAAAATAAATTGGATAGGTATATGGATGGGAAAGGAATGGAGGGTTATGGTCTGAGTGCAGGTAGATGGGACTAGGTGAGGGTAAGTGTTCGGCACGGACTAGAAGGGCCGAGATGGCCTGTTTCCGTGCTGTGATTGTTATATGGTTATATCATGAATTGAATTGAAGTTCCCCAGATATCGTGATGAGATTTGAATTTTGAATCCTTAACTCATGTTTTTGGATTGCTAGTCTGGTATCTAATCATTATGCCATCTATCAATCCTCAATTATACAATGCAGGCAGCAAGGGAAACAAAGAAACAGCTGGGAGGTTTGCAGATGCCTCCTCCATATAATATTTTATAAATGGTGGTGACTCGATTAAATAGAGTTCTCCTCGAATGATATATTCCCATTCCCCCGGCACAAAGTCTGTGACACATTAAATATTTCAGGTACTGCTGGCATCACTTAATCTTTCCAATCGATATTGAACAATGCCTCCAGGAACATTTATACACATTGAAATGTATCAGGGAAACCAGGGTGAGACTAAGATTAATATTTCAGGAAAATCGACTGGCAAAATTTATTTTGCGTTGATGTCAATATTACCTTTTAAATAATTAACCATCTGAACTGATCTTTCTTGGGTTTTCTTTCATTTTCTGGCAGGGCACAGTTCTCAAGAGATTCCCGGAAGTTCTTGTTTCGCTGGCTTGTCTGCTGAGGGAGACAAACTAAGGCCCTTGGCTGCCAAACTTGCACTGGCTTCATACGATCAGCTGCTTCTCATGGGCAGCTTTCTTTCGAACTCCGCTCTAATTTACGTTTTTACATTTATTCATGGGGGCACAGTGGTAGAGTTGCTGCCTTACAGTGACAGAGACCCGGATTTGATCCTGACTACAGGTGCTGCCTGTATGGAGTTTGTCCGTTCTCCCCGTGACCTGTGCGGGTTTCCCCCGGGTGCTTCGGTTTCTTCCATACACTCCAAAGACGTACAGATTTGAATTGGCTTCAGTAAAAATTGTAAATTGTCCCTAGCTTGCAGGATAGCGTTAGCGTACTCAGTGGGTCGTGGGGTCTGTTTCCGTGCTGTATCTCGATAGTCTAAAGTTTAACAGAGAGGATTTGCTTTTCACAAAGTTTTGTGTGAGCGTACCAATGAATTGGACATTCAGAGAATTTTGCATTGAACTATGGTGAAGATCCAGCACAAGAGAAGGAGCTATAGCTGGTCTGAGCTGTATTGTTATGTACGACCATATCTTCCTCATCATGAGCAACAACTTCAACAAGTTTGTCTTTTGAGGAGGTGATAAAGGAGATCGATGAAGGAAAGGTGGTGGATGTTGCATACATGGATTTTAGTAGCACTTTTGATAAAGTCCCACAAAGATTAGGATGCACCATGAGTAGGATTCATGGTGATTTGGTCCTGTGGATTCTGAACTGGATTATTCATAGAAGACAGAGGGTTGTGGTGGAGAGAAGATCGACTGGCAGACCAGAGGAGTTCCACAAGGATCTGTGCTGGGACCTCTGCTGTTTGTGATATATGTAAATGATTTGGACGTAAATGTAGATGGGTTGGGGAGTAAGTTTGCTGACAACACCAAAACTGGAAGAGTTGCAGACAGCGAGGAATGCTGTCAGATACAGCGGGATATAGATCAGCTGCAGAAATGGGTGGATAAATGTCAGATGGAATTTAATCCAAGCTGGTGTGAGATGTTGCACTTTTGGGGATTGAATGTATGGGTGGACTATACAGTTAATGGCTGCACAAGTAGAGAGGGTGTTAAAGATGCTGTATGGCATGCTTGCTTTCGTTGCTATGGGCATTGAGTATATGAGTCAGGAAGTCGTGAAGACATTGGTTAGACCACATTTGGATTTTGTATTGATTAGTAGGACTGGATGTTACAATCCCTAAGGTTCTTCACCACCACTGACACCCGGTATTCTTGGGGGTGACCACTGGGTGATTTTGCTACCAATCAGACACATCTTCAGTTGTACGTTGAGGTACACATCTTCAGTTGTGTACCTCAACGTCACTGGGTGTTTCGGCCTTTTATCACAAGACACCCTCAGTTGAGGCAGGCCCACCGCAGGGTGATCAGCCCTGGGTGTGTGTCTTATGGTTAGCCTCTAGGTGATCATGTGGCAGCCTAGACAGCATCTTTTCTCTTCAGCCACAGCCAGTGACTGCTCCATTCTGCTTTTTTTCCTTGCATCTTCCTCTCTACCACTGACTGTGGCTGGTTGGGCTCAGGACTTGTGTCCGTTGGTGGGACAGTACTTGGTTGAGCTGCGCCTGGGGTGCTGATACCCTGTGGACTGTGGTGGTTAACCTGCCACTGGGCTTCACTCGACTGATTTGGCCTACCTCTTAGAAGGTAATGGTCAATGCGAGGCCCAACACCAAGCTCTCCCAGGCACTTTCCCCTGCCCTGGTGGATCTTGAGACCCTTCTCTGATGTTATTCTGGCCTGGTCTGCAGTTCTGGTCGCCTCATTACAGGAAGGATGTGGAGGCTGGAGAGGCTGTGGAGGCTCTGGAGAGGGTGCAGAGGAGATTTACCAGGATGCTGCCTGGACTAGAGGGTTTCAGCTACAAGGAGAGGTTTGATTGTTTTCTCTGGAACGTCGGAGGTGAAGGGGAAAGTTGATAGAAGTATATCAAATTATCAGAGGTACAGATTGGGTAGACAGTCTAAACCTTTTTCTCAGGGTGAAAATGTTCAACACTAGAGGGCATAGCTATAAGGTGAGCTGGGGAAAGTTTAATGGAGACGTGCGGGACAAGTCTTTTACACAGAGAGTGGTGGGGGCCTGGAACGCACTGTCAGGTGTAGTGGTGGAGGATGATACGGCAGTGGGCGTTGAAGAGACTTTCGGATAGGCACGTGTAAGTCTGGGGATATGGATCACGTGCAGCCAGATGAGTGCAGTTTAAACTGCACTTATCCTGGCAGACCGAATGTGGTGACGGCTGCAATGGGCCTTTATCAACAGCTGCAGCTGGCACTGTGTAAATTACCACCAAAATCTGGCGACTATTGCAAATGGACCCAGTGGGCTGTTTCTATGCATGGGGTACTTAATGGGGTTGTCTTTATGTATGGCAAGAATCTCACTGATCTTTATGCAAAAAAATGTTTTTCATTGTACTTTTGATGCACGTGTCAATAAAAGAACCATTGATCCTATTTGCCTGTAGTTGGTCCAGAGCCTTCTAAGCCTTAAGGATATTAGCATCGGTCCAGATGCTTCTTAGAGTCGTCATGAGAATCATGAAAGCGGGAAGTGGAAAAAGGGGGGGGGGGTTGAGGGAGGGGGATGGGAGGGTTAGGGAGGGGGGGGGGAGGGGGAGAAAAGGGTGCACATCCAGATGGGGCACAGGGAAGAGAGGAGGGAACGGAGGTAGGGGGATTGGATTTAGATTTAGAGAATTCAATGTTCATAAAATTCGGTTGAAAGCTACCAAAGTGGAATATGAGGTGCTGTTCCCCATTTTGTGTCTGCCCTCATTCTAGCAATGGAGGAGCCCAGGACATAAATGTCAGTATGAAAATGGGAAGGGAAGATAAAATGGTTAGTAACCGGGAGATCCAGCAGGCCATGGCAGACCGAGCGCAAGTGTTCGCACAAAATGGTCGCTTAGTCTACCCTTGGTCCCACCAATATAAAAGAGGCCACACTGGGGAACACTGAATGCAGTAGACAAGATGAGAGGAGGTGCATGTGAACCCCTGTCTCACCTGGAAGGGCAACATCTCCAGTTCCTTGAGTCTACATGAGAGAGGGCATTAATGTCACCAAAGGTGATGACACCGAAGACTTTCCGGAGATGAGGAAATTTTAACGATGGATTTTGAATGGAGGGTAACATTTTTCAAATCAGAATATTGCTGAACCAAAGACTGATTGCAATTGGTGAGCACTGGAGTATTGGAATCTCTTGCCAGTTATGAATTCTCAGCTTGTAGTGAGATAGGCCATTGAGGGAGAGTTAACTTGAGATTAGCAAATGAATCAGTGAATGTTTCAGTTGTGGCACAGGTGGGGTCTGATGCGGAGGTGGACATAAGACGTGATGGTACATAGATTATTCCACATCAGGGAAGGTTTTCCTGCATTTGCACTGGATCTAAGTGGTGCAATTAAATGTCAGAAAATTCAGAAGGATGAGGGAATTAATTGAAACTTATCGAATAGTGAAAGGCCTGGATAGAGTGGATGTGGAGAGGATGTTTCCACCAGTGGGACAGTCTGGGACCAGAGGCCATGGCCTCAGAATAAGATGAGGAGGAATTTCTTTAGTCAGAGGGTGGTGAATCTGTGGAATTCATTGCCACAGAAGGCTGTGGAGGCCAAGTCAGTGGATATTTTCAAGGCAGAGATTCATAGATTCTTGATTAGTACAGGGGTTATGGGGAGAAACCTGGAGAATGGGGTTGAGAGGGAAAGATAGATCAGCCATGACTGAATGGCGGGGTAGACTCGACGGGTCGAATGGCCTAATTCTGTTCCAATAACTTACGGATTTATGACAATTGCAGCGAGCAGGGGCACAGGTCTGTTGAAGAACAAAGCAACTTTTCTTCTGTCACTGCAAATTGAATAACAGTAGTGCAGGCTCCTTTAGTTTAGTTTAGTTTAGAGATATAGCGTGGAAACAGGCCCTT
>CM075977.1:257888316-258017379 GCA_038087875.1 Malacoraja senta | reverse complement strand
ACCTCCTCTGATAGCTCTGCCATATACCCAACAGACTCTGTGTGAAACAAGTTGCCCTTCAGGTTCTTATTAAATCTTTCCCATATCACCTTAAACCTATGGTTGTTAATAAGATCATAAGACCAGATAGGAGTAGAATTAGGCCATTTGGTCCATCGAGTCTACTTCGCCATTCGATCATGGCTAATCTATTTTTCCCTCACAACCCCATTCTCCTGCGTAACCTCACTAAATCAAGAACCTATCAAGCTCTGCTTTCAAAATGCCCAAATGACCTGGCCTCCACAGCCGTCTGTGGCAATGAATTCCACAGATTCACCAATCTCTGTCTAAACAAATTCCTCCTCATCTCCATTCTAAAGGTATGTCCTTTTATTCAGAGGTGGGTCCTAGACTCTCCCACCAGTGGAAACATCCTCTCCACGTTTACTCTTTCCAGGCCTTTTATTTACTGGTAGCTTTCCATGAGAGAGCCCCCTCATCCTTCTAAACTCCAGCAAATACTGGTCCAGGGCCATCAAAACACTTCTCATAAGTTACCCCAATCACCCTTGGGATCATTCTCGTAAACCTCCTCTGGACTCTCTCCAATAATTCCTCTATCCTGGGTAAAATATTCTGTATTACACAATCACATTACCTGGAATATGGATTGGCAAACAGGTCATTATGCTCAATTAATCATTCTCCACATGGTTTAGTGGACAAAGCTTATCCACATATTCCTATACGTTGTAATACCCCAATCACAGACTATGAATGATGTAGAAACAAGGAACTGCAGATGCTGGTTTACACAAGAAGTCACAGAGTGCTGGAGTAACTCAGCAGGTCACGCAGCATCTCGGGAGAACATGGACGGGCGATGTTTTGGGTCGGGACCCTTCTTCAGACACAAAAAAATATTGTCCTGATACCAAACTTGACCTGATGTAGAAACAAGGAACTGCAGATGCTGGTTTACAAAAGAAGACACAGAGTGCTGGAGTAACTCAGCGAATCGGGCAACATCTCTGGAGAAAAAAAGATGGGTGACGTTTCGGGTGTGGACTCTTCTTCAGACTGAAAGTAGGGGATGGTGTGGGGGGGGGGGTGAAGAGCTGGAAGCAAGAAATGACCAGGACTATTCAGGTACAGCCCCTAATGACCTCAGGCAAGGCAGTGCCTGATAGGTCCATTGTTGGTTAGGGAAGGTATGATCTCAAGAGAAACAATGTGGAGAACTGTGGAACTGGTAAAATGACTCGGGAGGAGGAAGGGGTCAAGGTGTGAGGAGGAGGAGGATAGGGATGAATTACTTAAAATTAGAGAATTCAATGTTCATCGTGGTGGGTTGTAAGCTACACAAGCGAAATATGAGGTGCTGTTCCTCCAATTTGCACATGGCCGCACTGGCAGTGGAGGAGGACACCATGTCTCTAAGTTCTCTATATAGAGAATAGAATAGAATAGAATAGAATGCCTTTTATTGTCATTCAAACAGACAAGATTTGAACGAAATTTCATTCCTACAGTCATGACATTACAAAAAATATCGTAGTGAAAAATAGTGAAATATCCATTACAAAAATGGAGTGAAATATCCATTACAAAAATGGAGTGAAATATCCATTACAAAAATGGAGTGAAATATCCATTACAAAAATGGAGTGAAATATCCATTACAAAAATGGAGTGAAATATCCATTACAAAAATGGAGTGAAATATCCATTACAAAAATAGAGTGAAATATCCCATTACAAAAATGGAGTGAAATATCCATTACAAAAATGGAGTGAAATATCCTTCCTGTAACATGTTCTTATACTCCTCGATAAGATCATCCACCTGTGCTCTACGGAATAAAGTCCTAGACTGCTCAACCTCTCCCTACAGCTCAGGCCCTCTAGTCTTGGTGACAGACTTGTAAATCTTCTCTGCCCGTCGCGAGGAAGATTGAATGATACTCATCAATTGGCCAGAGGTGCCCTAATTCCATCTTCTGGCTTCTGTAAATTAGAGACTTAAGGGTCTGTCCCACATGCATGCGATTGCATGCGTCTGGCGTGACCAAACGCTTGAGGCGTACGGGCCGCGCGGGGCCAGTCCCACTTCGAAGCGCGCAGGCGTATGGAGTTGTGCGGGGCTGGTCCAGACATCTCCGAAAATCCCGCACTGTCCGAAGATTCCGCGCGCCAACGGCCCATCGGCCTACAGGCGCATTGAGGGCGTACGCAGCGTCTTGACGGCGTACGCAGCGTCTTGACGTCGTACTTACCACGAACTTAGCGCGATCTCCGCTTCTGTTTGGTCGCGCCAAACGCATGCAGTCGCGAGTGGGACAGGCCCTTCAGAGTCATATTGCGTGAAAACAGGCCCATCGGCCCAACTTGCCCACACCAACCAACATGTCACATCTACACTAACCCCACCTGCCTGCATCTGGCCCATATCCTTCCAAACCCATCCTATCCATGTACCCGCCTAAATGTTTTTAAGCAATGCGATAATGCTAGCCTCAACTACCTCCTCCCACAAATCTATCCATACACCCACCACCCATTACAGTATGTAAAAAAGTTGCCCCTCAGGCTCCTATTCAATATTTCCATCCATCACCTTAAACGCATGTCCTCAGGTTCTCGATTCCCCTACTCTGGGTAAAAGACTCTGTACGTTTACCCTATCTATTCCTCTCATGATCTCATACACCTCTATAAGATGAATCCTCATCCTCCTGCGCTCCAAGGAATAAAGCCCTACCCTGCCCAACCTTTCCCTATAGCTCAGGCTCTCGAGTATTGGCAACATCATTGTAAATCTTCTCTGCACCCTTTCCAACTTAACAACATCAGAACCTGAGGGGCAACTTTTTCACGTGGAGAATGGTGACTATATGGAATGACCTATCAGAGAAAGCAGTTGAGCCACACACCACTACAATATATTTAAAAAGAATGGATAGGAAAATTAGATGGATATGGGCCAAACTGGGGCAAATAGGTCTTGTGTAAGTGGGACATCTTGATCAGCATGGACAAGTGTGGTCGAAGATCCTGTTTCCATGTGTATCACCCGAAGACTCTATGACGAATTTCTACTGTGTCAGTGAAGAAACATACTCTATAGAATGTAATATGTTTGAGAGCCTTAGATTCTCAACCTATGTTGGTATAATGACATAGACTAACAGACCATGACGCATGAAGATGAAGTTAATAACATCCAGGTCCTCACTCAATCCACCGCTTCTCGCAACAGTTCCCGTTCCATACTCGGCATTCTACACCGATTGCCATGGGCCAGCATCAACAGGCCCTCGCTCTGCAGAGCGGCCCCTACACTCTTCTAGCTTTCCTAACCCACCCCCCCTCTCCCCCACTCCCCCATCACTGCAATCAGTCTGAAGAAGGGTCCCGAGTAAAATTGTCCCGCTGAGTTACTCCAGCATTTTGTGTCCATCTTCGGTGTAAACCAGCATCTGCAGTTCTTTCCTACACATTACTCCAGCACTTGGTGCCTTTCCTTGGTAAAGCAGCATCTAAAGTTCCTTGTTTCTGCCGATTAATAATGCCGAGTTTGGTTTTGGTACATAATTGTTTCATTCGTTCGTTTCTTTTGATTCAAGATCACGGAGAGGTTAAATTATGGAGGTCTTTTGTTTTGCCTCACTTATAATGACAGAAATGTTTGCATTCTTGGAGAAGTATGTCTTTGTCGTCTGTAGTCTGCTGCGGCCATTACCAAGTTAATGTTCCGCGTTATATGGGTTTTGTCATTTTACAATGAGGTTGCAAAGCAATTTATTCCAAGCCATTGGCTCCGAGATCAATTAGTTACCGCCAAAATGTGCAATCCGAAATGAGAACAATGCTTAGTGTAAGCATGTGCTTTCAGAATACTGAATTGAGTTCTCTGCAAAACTCTCCATCTTGGAGCCTATATCGACGGCACGTTAAAAATCTTGTGCATTTAAGGCCATTTAAAATGATACAACATGAAAACAGGCCCTTCAGCCATGCCAACCAAGATACCCACTCCAAAGTAGTCACATTTGCCCCAGTGTGGCCCATATCTCTCTATCATTCCTGTCCCTGAACCTGTCCAAAAGTCGTTTAATTGTTAACATGGAACATAGAACATGATGTGTTGCCTTTGCACTGACTGGTTGGCACACAACAAAAGCTTTACACTGTACCTCGGTACACGTGACAATAAACTAAACTAAACTGAAATAGAAAAGTACAGCACAGGAATGGGCCCTTCGGCCCACATTGTTTGTGCCAAACATGATGCCTAGCTGAACTGATCTCATTTGCCTGCACATGATCCATATCCCTCTATACCCTGCACTTCCATGTGTCTATCTAAAAGCCTCTTAAAAATCACAATCGTATCTGCCTCCATAAACCACCCCTGGCAATGCATTCCAGACCCCCACCAAGTTTTGGTGTAAAACACTTGCCCTGCATAATTCCATAAAGATGTCCCCCTTTCACCTGAGAGCCATGCCCTCTAGTATTGGAAATGTTTCCGCTTTGGGGAAAAGGTTATATACTTCTATCAAGTCTCCCTTCAACCTTCAACGTTCCAGAGAAAACAATCCAAATGTATCCAACCTGTCCCTGTAGCTGAAACCCTCCAATCCCGGCAGCATTCTGGTAAACCTCCTCTGCACCCTCTAAAAGCTTCCACATCTTTCTTGTAATGGGGCGACCGGAACTATATGCAATACTCCACATGCAGCCCAACCAAGTACTATAGTATTCCACCGGTTGGCGCTTCGATGGCAGCCTCGCCTACCGTCTTTTTTGTCTTTCTGACCTTTTTTATTTTTAGTTTGTTTAAATAAATGGTGTTAATGTTCTCTGGTTTGTTTTATGTGGGTGGGTTTGGGCGGAGGGGGCGGGGGGGGAAACGGGGGGAACTTTTTTTCAAATCTCTTACCTTGCCGGAGATGCGATTGTTTTCCGGATCATATCTGCGGTCGCTCTGCGGCCTAACATCGTGGAGCTGGAGCCTTGCTTGGGACTGACTTTGAGACTCACTGCGGGGCGTGGACTTACCATCGGAGCCGATTCCTTGCCTGCGGAATTTAACATCAAGGAGCTCGCAGTCTCGGGTTAAGACCGGTGTCGGGAAGCTACAAAACCGCACGACACTCGACCAGCCCAGAACCGGGGTAGATCGCTCGGCGCGGGAGAGCTGAGATTTCCCCCCGATGCAGGAGCTTGATAGCCCCGAGGAGGCCCGCTGCCGGCTACAGGAGTAAGATTGTCCTCCCGTCAACGGAAGGTTAGAGGCCCCCGACCACTGGAGGACAAAGAAGGGAGAGATTGAACTTTTTTTCGGCTTCCATCACAGTGAGGAATGTGGAGGAGTCATGGTGGTGGATGTTTATGTTAAAATGTATTTTGTGTGTTCTGTTGCTTTTTATTGGTATGACTGTGCGGCAAATCAAATTCCTCGTATGTTGCAAAACATACTTGGCTAATAAAGTATGATTATGATTATGATGATTATGATCATCTGAGGAAAGACATTCTTGCCATAGAGGGAGTACAGAGAAGGTTCACCAGACTGATTCCTGGGATGGCAGGACTTTCATATGAAGAAAGACTGGATAGACTCGACTTGCACTCGCTAGAATTTAGAAGATTGAGGGGGGATCTTATAGAAACTTACAAAATTCTTAAGGGGTTGGACAGGCTAGATGCAGGAAGATTATTCCCGATGTTGGGGAAGTCCAGAACAAGGGGGTCACAGTTTAAGGATAAGGGGGAAGTCTTTTAGGACCGAGATGAGAAAATCATTTTTTACACCGAGAGTGGTGAATCTGTGGAATTCTCTGCCACAGAAGGTAGTTGTGGCCAGTTCATTGGCTATATTTAAGAGGGAGTTAGATGTGGCCCTTGTGGCTAAAGGGATCAGGGGGTATTAGAGAGAAGGCAGGAACAGGATACTGAGTTGGATGATCAGCCATGATCATATTGAATGGCGGTGCAGGCTCGAAGGGCCGAATGGCCTACTCCTGTACCTATTTTCTATGTTTCTATGTTTCTATGATTGGCGCTGGATTAAAGTACTGGAGATGTTGCCTCAACTACTTCCTCATAGTTCGTCCAAACATCCACTGCACTCGATGTGAAAAAGTTGCCCCACATGTTCTATTAAATCGCTCTCCCCTGCATGCTCTGTGAAATCCTCGCACTTCTTTCTGTTTCAGATTTCAGAATGCCTCCTATCTTCTTAAGACACCATAGAAGTGGAATGAAAGAGAGCATATTAGATTATGAGATAGACAGAGAGATAGGGAGATTGTTTATTCTCTGTAGGCAGAACACATTGGGAACACCAGCTCTCTTACAGTGAAAGACCGAGTGTTGAATTGATTTCCACGTTATCTCAGCTGGCTGGAAAATTTTCCTTTTGAAATATAGGGCATCATTTCCACTTCAATCAGAGGATGGAGGTCAGGTGAAATTAAATTTCCACCTCATCAATTTCCCCCCGAGAGGCGGAAAAAACATCCTTTTCAGACTTTACCAATAATTCTCCCTTGGTCAGAGTTCAAAGTAAATGGAGGCGCTGGAGTTTCACCCTGTGTAAGGTCCAAGGAATAAGGTTTACTTTCAAGAGCACTACATGCCTACTGTCCAAAGTCTTCTCTAGCTGTGGTGAGGCCGAAATTGAGAACAGGCTCTCCTAATCCATCGCTTTTCCAACTGCCTCAGCTTCATGTGTACCGAGGTACATTGAAAAGCTTTTGTTGCATGTTTTGTTGCGTGCTAACCACTCTGTGATTAACGCGTACGACCCCAGAGTCAATCAGACTATATTTTGTTAAGAACTCTGAAACTTGAAGGACCCAAGATGGAGCTGGAAAGCAACAGCTTTTGTTTGCTGCCTCAGTGTGATCTACAATTCTGACATTACTCTTGTACTATTTGCATGATTGTGCAGTGACAATGAACTGCAGATGCTGGTTTACACAAAAGGACACAAAGTGCTGGAGTAATCTGTGCAGCATCTCTGGAGAACATGGATAGGTGACATTTCAGGTCTTAGTTTTAGTTTTAGAGGTGCAGCATGGAAACGTGGATCACCAAGTCCGCACGTTTAGCAATCACCCGCACGCTAGTTTTATCTCACACATCAGGGACAATTTGCTGAAGCCATTCAACCTACAAACCTACACGTCTTTGGAATGTGGGAGAAAACTGGAACACCCAGAGAAAACCCACGCGGTCACGGGGAGAATGTACAAAGTCTGTGCCTAACAGCACTTGTAGTCAGGATCGAACTCACGTCTCTGGTGCTGTGAGGCAGCAACTCAGCCGCTGTGCCACTGTGCCGCCCCCTCAGCAGGGATCTGACCCTTTTTCACACTGATTGTGGGGGTGGGGGTTGGGGGAGAGGGGAAGAAAGCTGGGAGAGAGGCAGGACAAAGAGTGCCAGATAATAGGTGAACACTAGCGAGGATAGATTTTGATAGACAGAATGAAGGTTGGAGCAAAGGCCAGGGATTAAAACAGAAGGTGTGAGACATAAGAATTAAAGAGTTGCAAATTGTGAAGCCAGAGGAAGAATTGTGGGTGGTTAATCTTGTTCCCCTCACCTTAAACCTATGTCCTCTGGTTCTTGATTTGCCTACCCTGCGTAAAAAAACATTCACCCAATCTATTCTCCTCTTGGTTTTATACACCTTTAAAATATCACCCCTCAGCCTCCTCTACTCCAAGGAATAAAGGCTTAGATTGCCCAACCTCTCCCTCTAGCTCAGGCCCCAGAGTCCTGGTAACGTTGTTGTAAATCTTCTCTGCACACTTTCCAGCTTAATGACATCCTTCCTATGTCAGGGTGACCAAAACTGAACACAAAACTCTAAATGAGCCCTCACAAACACATCGTACATCTGAAACATAACGTCCCAACTTCTACACTCAAACCTTGATTGGCAATAGACAATAGACAATAGGTGCAGGAGTAGGCCATTTGGCCCTTCGAGCCAGCACCGCCATTCAATGTGATCATGGCTGATCATCCCCAATCAGTACCCCGTTCCTGCCTTCTCCCCATATCCCCTGACCCCGCTATTTTTAAGAGCCCTATCTAGCTCTCTCTTGAAAGCATCCAGAGAACCCGCCTCCACCACCCCCTGAGGTAGAGAATTCCACAGACTCACAACTCTCTGTGAGAAACAGTGTTTCCTCGTCTCCGTTCTAAATGGCTTACTCCTTATTCTTAAACTGTGGCCCCTGGTTCTGGACTCCCCCAACATCGGGAACCTATGCTGCACTCCCTCAATAGCAAGAATGTCCTTCCTCAAATTAGGGGACCAAATCTGCACACAATACTCCAGGTGTGGTCTCACTAGGGCTCTGTACAACAGCAGAAGGACCTCTTTGCTCCTATATTCGATTCCTCTTGTTATAAAGGCCATCATGCTAACAGCATTGGCAAAAGCCAATGTACCAAAACCCTATCCAGCTACAATGTCACTTTCTGGGAACTATGTACCTGCACCCCTAGATCCCTCTGCTCTACAACAGTCCCCAAGGCCCTGTCATTCACTGTGAAGATCCTGCCCTGGCTTGACTTCCCAAAATGCAACATCTCACATTTATCAGCATTAAATTCCATTAAACATTTCTCAGCCCATTTAGACTTTACTTTAGAGATGCAGCATGGAAACCACCGAGTCCTTGCCGACCAGCAATCACCCCGAAAACCAGTACTATCCGACACACGAGGGACAATTTACAATTTACAGAAGGCAATTAGTAGCGTCCAGTACTGTTCAGTAGTGGCAGTGCTGAACTACTATCTACCTCTTTGTTGACCCTCGAGCTTTGCTGGCTTTACCTTGCACACTAAACGTTATTCCCTTATCATGTATCTATACACTATAAATGGATCGATTACAATCATGTATAGTCTTTCTGCTGACAGGTTTGCACGCAACAAAAGATTTTCACTGTACCTCGGTACACGTGACAATAAACTAAACTAAACTAAAAAAAAAAGTACCTACAAACCTGTACGTCTTTGGAGTGTGGGTGACAACCAGAGCACCCAGAGCAAACCCACACGGTCACGTGGAGAACTCTTTTCAGACAGCACCCATAATCAGGGTAGAACCTGGGTCTCTATTGCTGCGCCACTGCCCTTATGTACTGCCCTTATTTGAGTGGGCAGATGCATGGCAGATGCAGTATAATGTGGATAAATGTGAGGTTATCCACTTTGGTGGCAAGAACAAGAAGGATTATTATCTGAATGTTGTCAAGTTAGGAAAAGGGGAAGTACAACGAGATCTGGGTGTCCTTGTTCATCAGTTGCTGAAAGCAAGCATGCAGGTACAGCAGGCAGTGAAGAAAGCGAATGGCATGTTGGCCTTCATAACAAGAGGAGTTCAGTATAGGAGCAAAGAGGTCCTACTGCAGTTGTACAGGGCCCTAGTGAGACCACACCTGGAGTATTGTGTGCAGTTTTGGTCACCAAATTTGAGGAAGGACATTCTTGCTATTGAGTGAGTGCAGCGTAGGTTCACGAGGTTAATTCCAGGGATGACGGGACTGTCATATATTGAAAGAATGGAGCGACTGGGCTTGTATGCACTGGAATTTAGAAGGATGAGAGGCTATCTTATTGAATCATATAAGATTATTAAGGGATTGGACACGCTAGGGGCAGGAAACATATTCCCGATGTTGGGGGAGTTCAGAACAAGGGGCCACAGTTTAAGACTAAGGGGTAGGCCATTTAGAAAGGAGATGAGGAAATACTTTTTCACCCAGACGGTTGTGAATCTGTGGAATTCTCTGCCTCAGTAGAGGTCAATTCTCTGGATGCGTTCAAGAGAAAGTTAGATAGAGCTCTTAAAGATAACGGAGTCAAGGGATATGGGGAGAAGGCAGCAACGGAGTACTGGTTGTGGATGATCAGCCATGACCACAGTGAATGGCGGTGCTGGCTCGAAGGGCCGAATGGTCTATTCCTGCACCTATTGTCTATTGTCTATTGATCAAAATCTTGCTGTAATTTTTAATAACCATCTTCACTGTCTGTCAGGAATGTTGTAAAGTCAAAGGGAAAGGAGATGTGTGGGGTAGGTTTTTTACACAGAGGGCGGTGGGTGCCTGGAACTCATTGCTAGAGGTGTTGGTTGATGCAGATGTGATGGTGGCGTTTTGGAGGCTTTAAATAGGCGCATGGATGTGCATGAAATGGGGCACGTGCAAGCAAGAAGGGATTAGTTGAAGTAAAATTTTACATAGATTATATTATTCGAAAACTAAAATTCATAAAATTTTCCCAAACGTATCATCTATTTGTGATAAATGTCAATCCCAAGAAGCAACTATAGCGCACTCATTTGTCTTCTGTACAAAAATTCAAAAATTTTGGAATGAAATTTTTGAAATCTTTACAAAGTTATTTAAAACAAGACTGATACCCAAAGCAGAATGGATTATCTTCGGAATAACGGAAGATGATCCAGAACTAAATGTGTTTCAAAAGAAATTAATGGATTATGGGTTAATAACTGGAAAAAAGCTAATTCTAAAATTTTGGAAGAAGGCTCCAATACCAACTATAAATATGTGGATTTCAAATATGTTTGAAACACTACACCTTGAAGAGATAAGACTCCTCCTAGCAGGTAAACCAGATCACTTCCACCTGACGTGGTCTGCATTTATAGAATTATTACAAACATAGGGTGCAAAAGTACTTTAAAAAAATAAAAAATTGAGGTCGGGTAAGGGGGGATGATAGTTGAAGAGTTGGTATGTCCTATTTACGTGATGCTCAAAAAAAAAAACATTTGTTTTTCTTTTTTTCTCTCTCTCTTTTCTTTTCTTAGGGCCTATTTCTTAACTCTTTTTCTTTTTGTTTTTAATTTCGCTCTCATAGGGTCCTCGTCCTTTTTTTTTGTTGTTACATTTTCTACACTTTTCTACACTTGCACTTTTTCCTTCACTTTCTTCTCTCTTTCAATCTTTTCTTTCTTTAGTGTAAAAAAAAAAAATAAAGGGAGTACATTAATTGTAAGAAGATATAAATGACGAGTATTAATGTATGTGGCTGTGATGTAATGTACTTCTAATAAATAAAAATTAAAAAATAAAAAAAAATAAAAAAAAAAAAAAAAAAAAAAAAAAAAAAAAAAAAGACATCATATTCGGCACTGACATTGTGGGCCAAAGGGCCTGTTCCTGTGCTGTACTCTTGTTGTGTGTTCTAGGCTTTATGAAAACAAAATATAAAGAATTGATCTTGACTCGAACATTCATGACTAGAATCAGTAGGAGTCAAGCTTATTCCTGGAAACCATTCCATCGTGATATCAATTTCCAAGTACTAAAGGTCTTTTCAAGAGTTCAAGGGTGTTGATTTGTCATCTGCCCTGGATATGAATCAGAAGCATGAAGTTCATGCTGTTAAGCTGTAGCTTTACAGACACATTAGACATCCGATCCAACTGTTTCAACTGTTCTTGATTCCCCCACCCTGTGTAGGAAAACTCATTCACCCAATCTATTCCCCTTTAGATTTTATACACCTTTATAATATCACTCCTCAGCCTCCCGTGCTCCAAGAAATAAAGGCCTTGGTTGATGGGAGAGGCACAGTGGCCAAGGGAGCATTCTGGTGAATCTGACCTGCTTGTATTGGAGGGTTTACTGGGCTAAATGCAAGTGAATGGGACTAGCACAGAATGCCAATTTGATCGCATGGACAAGGTGGGTCAAAGGCCTGTTTCCATGCCTTGGAGCTAATGCCTATCATGTTATGACACCGTACAAAATTAACATAGCCTTTGAAATATAGGGATGGCACAGCGGTGCAGTGGTAATGTTGCTGCCTTACAGCGCCAGAGACTCGGGTTCAATCCCGACCTCGGGTGCTGTCTGTGTGGAATTTGCATGTTCTCCCTGTGACCGCGTGGGTCTCCTCCAGATGCTCCGATTTCCTCCCACATCCCAGAGACGTGCGGGTGCGTAGGTTAATTGGCCTCTGTAAATTGCCCCCTAGTGTGTAGAGAATGGATGCGAAAGTGGGATAACATAGAACAAGTGTGCAGATCGTTGGTCAGCATGGACTCAGTGGGCCGAAGGGCCTGCTTCCACGCTGTGTCTTTCAATCAACTATCAGTCTAACTTTCACTGAAATGCATCGCTAGTCTTTGCCTCAATCTTTTTACCTGGTATTTCACATTCATACCACTCTCTGGGTAAAGAAGCTTGGCTCATATGTTCTCAGTTTTTATTTTATTGCATTCTGCTGTTTTTCACAACTGCAATCGAGAATTAATTGAGTGAAAGGTTATTTACAGAATCCCCTGGGTCTGTGGGCATCATTGACAATAGCTATCTCAGTACTGCTTTCTCTTCTCACAAAGTCTGGAATCGAAAATATTAAATTTTCATTTTACACTGAACATATCATATTACACATTGTGAGAGAAATCAATCCTGAAGAAACCTTTGCTAGTTTCGTTTCATTCGCCTGCAATCCTGTTGGACATCGATTGCAATATGAATCCCGTCAATTAGTAATAACTGGCCTCCAAAATGCTTGCACAAAAGAGAGAAAGATCTTGACCTCACCATTGTGAAGCACCCAAGACACTCTCATAAAGGGAGTTGAGAGGCAAGATGTCTCACAGGCTTGGACTGGCCTTGCACACTGAATCTTCCACATGGGTTGTCCATCCCTGCTCTCCCGTTGTTGCGGAAAGGGTGGGGGACACTTGGGAAATTGGTTGGAAGATTGGGCTGTGGGTGTTGGGAATTCGGGACTGCATGGAAATCAGGTCATCAGAGAGTGAGAGAGAGTGTGAGAGACTGTGAGTGAGTGAGTGGAGTGTTTGTGAGTGAGTGAGTGAGTGAGTGAGTGAGTGAGTGAGTGAGTGAGTGAGTGAGAATGAGAGTGAGAATGAGAGTGAGAGAAAGAGTCAGGGAGAGATAGATAAGAAGACAGATAGATAGATAGATAGATAGATAGATAGATAGATAGATAGATAGATAGATAGATAGATAGATAGATAGATAGATAGATAGATAGATAGATAGATAGATTGATAGATTGATAGATAGATAGATAGATAGATAGATAGATAGATAGATAGATAGATAGATAGATAGATAGATAGAAAATGCTGGAGTAACTCAGCGGGACAGGCAGCATCTCTGGAGAGAAGGATTGGGTGACGTTTCGGGTTGAGACCCTTCTTCAGACTGAGGAAGGGTCTCGACTCGAAAATGTCACCCATTCCTTCTCTCCAGAGATGCTGCCTGTCCCGCTGAGTTACTCCAGCATTTTGTCTCAACATTTGATTTCAACCGGCATCTGCAGTTTTTTCCGACAGACAGACAGACGGACAGACGGACAGACCGACAGACAGACAGACAGAGAGAGAAGTGCAACGCCCAGGGTAAGTTGGCCTCCACTGTCACAGTGACACATCAGTAGTTTCAGGATTGGCTAGACGTTATGGTTGGTTGAGAATGTCGCCTGTGAATGGCGAGGACGTGGGCAGCGAAGGAGTGGAGCAGTGTGATCATCCACTGAGAAAGGAGCAACTACCCAGAGGAAGATAGTCTCTGACAGTGACCCGACTATGACAGTGAATGAAGCTCGTAGCTTCTGTGGACATCATCTGTACACAGTTGTGTCAAAACAACCACATTTCCAGGCCCCTAGGCCTTTATGTTCATCAATGATGTACTCAAACAAAGCACTCTAATGGAGTACATCTGAAGGAGAGCTGTGTGCAGTTAAGTACGATAGCTAATTATCTCCAGTGCTGTTTGAAAGGTTCTCATAAATGCTTTTTGAGGTCAGGGTGAATTGTTCTTGCTTTTGGCGTTGTTCCCCACGTGAAGACAAAGCAACAATCTGATTGCAATGAGGTCGTCCGCTGAATCATTTGCTGAGAGTTACCTCAGTGCCATTGCCAGTCACCTGGGGGATCCCGAAGACATTGCACCAAGCTTGGAGGCTGCACATGGCTGACGCTCCCCAAACTCAAGACCCGGTGGGTCACGGCTTCAAGGGGATCCCGCCGAGCCGGTCCCGGCTCGTTGGACCCAGTCTACCACCGGCCCGGAGGGGGAGGCCACTGTGCCAGTCCCTGCTCGTCCCCCGAAGACCAGAGACCCGGAGGATGGAGCCAAGCCTCAAGGATGGAGCCAGCGACGGGCGAGATGCGAGGCGGGTAGGGGAGGAGTAAAAAGACTGAACATTCACCCAATTTATTTCCCTCATGATATTATACACCTCTATAAGATCATCCCTCAGCCTCCTGGCAACTCCACACAGTGGCGCAGCGGTAGAGCTGCTGCCATACAGCGCCAGAGATTCAGGTTTGATCCCGACTACGGATGCTGTCTGTATGGAGTTTGCATGTTCTCCCTGTGACCTGCGTGGGTTTCTCCGCATGCTTCGGTTTCCTCCCACATTCCACATGTACAGTGCTAGTAGTGTTCAGGGTGATCGCTGGCTGGCATGGACTCGGTGAGCCAAAATACATGTTTCCACACTGTATCTCTAAAGTTTAAAGTGCAAAGTCACAGGCGTGCAGGTTCGTAGGTTAATTGGTGTAGAGAAAAATTGTCCGTAGTGCCTAGGATATAGAAAGAATGTATGGATGATCATTGGTCGGCATGGGCTCGGTTGGCCAAAGGGTCTATTTTCTCACTGTATCTCTAAACTAAATTAAATCATCTCTGCGCTCTTTCAAACTTGATTCACAGTCCTGACCAGTGGCCCAGCTCTTCATGATACTGGCCCACTAACATATCCGCTGTTTACAGCCTGGTGGTAAATTTCCCCCAGGGGGTAAATTTCACCTACCCAGGGGGTAAATTTGTTGATTCTGGATTTGTTAAAAACAGTATTTTAAAATTCCCCCCTTGTCAGTTGCTTTATTATGGTTGGAATGTAAACTCAAATTACTGAACAAAACAGGGAGGGGGTAAATTTCCTTTTGAAAAGTTGACAGGGGGTAAACGGGACAAAAACGGTTGGGAACTCCTGTGCCACACCAACACAATCTCCGAGAACCGCCATCATTTTTTGCTTAAAGTTAAAATTAAAGTTTTACCAAGATGGCAGTGCTTGGTATGCACTGCGTTTCTCATTTTTAACACTTCAAATTAGAATCGGAAACATGCAAAATAACAGGGTAATTGGAGTAAAAGCACTTATGGAGAATAAATTCAGATTCAGGTATCTGTGTGGGCAGCAGTTGTTTTCATCACAATCAACTCACTGAAATTATTTTTAATTATTCATCCATGAGATGTAGGAAATGTTGCGGAGGTCAGTATGCATTGTCCATCCATAACAATCCTTGAATTAGTGGCTTGCGGGGACATTCAGCATTGCACAGGTCCGCCGCTGATTTTCCAGCACCCTCGGTTCCAGAGCCTTGGCCTATTATTCCGTTTTGCCGGACCAACAGAGATCACCGCTTCGGGGTGGGTCGAGATACCGTGCCACAAAGCCGGCCTCAGAAGTCGGCAATGGGAACGTCTCTGACGGCTCCAGCCAGGCTGGAGTTCCAGAGCCCCGGCCGCAGTGGGCAAATTCGACCCGTTGATCGGCTGTGGAAGTCCCGATGAGGTCAAGATTGGTTGCCTCACCCGGCTTAGGTGCCAAACCTTCTGGGGGACATCTCTGGGTGGAGGGGGGGGGGGGGGGGTGGGGATTTGAAGTACGCTCTTGTAATTTTATCTGGGTTAAAGGTGCCGGATTACCAGTTGCCAGAAAATTGGTGGTGGACCTGTATAGTCATAGATTCACACAGCATAGAAACGGGCCACTGGCCCACCCCATTGATACCAACCTCTTTGGCCATCTATACGAATCACATATTGCCCACTTTAAGACTGTGGCCTTCTCAGACTTGCTTATTCAAGTGCCTGCATGACTGCCTCTTAAATGTAGCAATTGCATCTGACTCTGCCAACAGAGTGGCACAGTGGTAGAGTTGCTGCCTTACAGTGCCAGAGACCCTGGTTCGATCCTGACTAAGGGTGCTGCCTGTATGGAGGTTGTACCGTGGCCTGCGTGGTTTTCTCCAGGAGCTCCGATTTCTCCCTACACTGCAAACACGCACAAGTTTGTGGGTTAATTGGCTTGGTAAAATTGTAAATTTTCCCTTGTGTTTGTAGGATAGTGTTAATGTTTGGGGATCCCTGGTGGCATGGACTCGGTGGGCCGAAAGGCCTGTTTCCATGCTGTATCTCTACCCTAAACTTATCTCTGGTCTTGCGTTCCAGCCATCAACCACTTTCTAGAAAACAACACCCTCAGATACCTTTTTAAACTCCTTCCTCCCACTTTCATTATATGGCCACTTCTTGATAAGTGGTTTTCGGTAGACAAGTCACAGATAAATGATTATCGATTGGTGTACAAAATCATGAAAGTAATAGATTGGGTAGATGCACAGTGTCTATCCCTGAGTAGGGGAATCGAGAGGGCATAGGTTTAAGGTGAGGGGGGGAAAGATTTAATAGGAACCTGAGGGGTAATTTTTTTACACAAACAGTGGTGGGTGTATGGATGGAGCCAGAGGAGGTAGTTGAGGCAGGGACTATTGCAATGTTTAAGAACTTGGTACTTGGGTAGGATAGACAGGTACTTGGGTAGGATAGGTTTAGAGGGATATGGGCCAAATGCAAGCAGGTGGGACTATTGTAGATGGGACATGTTGGTCAGTGTGGGCAGGTTGGGCCGAAGGGCCTGTTTCAACACTGGATGACTCTAATGTCTATGCTATCTATGCCTCTTATATATCTATATTACTAAAAGTAAGATCTTGACCGCTTTTGACTCACTGCAATGAGATTTCCGAGAGAACGCCGCCACTTACGGCTGTCATTTTTGGCCAACTCGCTCAGAGGCCCCCTCCTCCGGGCTGGACCAGAGGATTTTTCCCATCGATGAAAAATCAGAGAAATATTAATGTTTTTAATCTTTTTGCCATTCTCTCTGCTGCCCCTGCTGGTGGTAGGGGGGAGGGACTATAAAACTCGGAAGTGGTGTGCCTCACTCAGTCTCTGCAAGATGGAGGAAGAGAGAGGTCTCTCTGAGCAACACTGAACACATGTCTACTCAACTGTGAGTGCCCTTAATGTGCTTTGAAATAGAACATATGGTTGGTTTGAAGTAAAGAGGCACTGCAAATGGTTGTTTGGGGGTTTTGGGTTGAACTAAAAAGGCACTGCAAATCGTTGTTTGGGGGTGTTTTGGGCTGAAGTGAAAAGGCACTGCAAATGGTTGTTTGGTGTGTTTTTGGGTTGAAGTGAAAAGGCACTGCAAATGGTTGCTTGGGGGTTTTGGGTTGAAGTAAAAGGCACTGTAAATGGTTGTTTGTCTAAACTTGACAACTTCCTGTTTGCACTATATTGATTTTAGATAAAACGCTACCACTTACGGCTGTGATTTTTGGCCATTTTAGTCCCCCTCCGCTCATCAGGTGCAGAGGATTCTTCTCCATCAATGAAAAATAAGTGTTATTAGTGTTTAAAAAATGTTGAGAATCTCTCTCCTGTCAATCACGCCATGAAGGCCACACCTTTTCCGGTGGGAGGGGGTGGGATTATAAAACCCGGAAGTGTGGGTGTGGCTCAGTCTCTGCATGATGGGGGAGGGAGAGGTCACGACTCTGTCTGAGCTGTGAATCAACTGAACACACTGAATGTCTACTGAACTGTGAGTGTGGTGTTTTGTGTGGTTTTATGGTGGTTTTATGGTGGTTTCACCCTGCTTGAAATGGTATGAAACTGCATTTGAATGTGGTGGCCTTGAACCCTGCATGAAATTGTATGGAACTGCATTTGAATGTGGTGTCGTTGCACCCTGCATGAAATGGTATGAAACTGCATTTGAATTTGGTGGCCTTGCACCCTCCTTGAAATGGTATGAAACTGCACTTGAATTTGGTGGCCTTGCACCTTGCTTGAAATGGTAGGAAAATGGATTTGAATTTGGTGGCCTTGAACTCTGCTTGAAATGGAATTTCAAGGAATAGCCATGGGTCAACTGCCAGCCCACCAACCGTGAGTGAGCTGCCAGCACATCAGGCTTGAGTGACTGAGCTGCCACCCCAAGAATCCATTTGGCCCACAATGTCCACACTAGCCTTCTGGAGACCAGTAGTCCCTGCAGCCAACAACACCCATACCAGCGCTCCAGAAAGCCCCCCCCCCCCAAACTGGCCACCAATATTGGAATTGGTGGAGAGGTGGAATATTGCGTCGGGGGACCAACCCTCCCGTGTGAACATGGGACCCAACAGATCCCACTTAGTCTAGTAATTCATATAATCTCGAAGTCAAGAGTGTTTTATTGTCATAAATTTTGTAATGGAACAATGTGATGCTTACTTGCAACAGCACAACAGATATGTGAACACAGTACTCAATAGTTAGCATAATATACAATCATTAAAAACAAATCAATGAATAAAAAAACACGCAACAGTGCAATACAACAAATCAATGCATCCAAGGCAGTTGGTAGTTCAGAGTTTAGTTGGAGTTTGTAGTGTTCAATAGCCTGATGGTTATTGGGAGGAAGCTGTTCCAGACCGTCAGCACTACAGTTATCTACACAGTATTCGACTAGTCACTCCTAAATGTTCCTTTATTTAGGTAATCTAATCTCTGTCAATAACTGAACCTCTCCAACCCAGGCAACATACAGCTGGATCTGCTCTCCACACTCTTCAGCACAATCAAATCCTTTCAAATTTGTGACAAATTTTAAAGAGAAATTTGTGCATTGCCGATGGTTTGCATATTTTAGTTTAGTTTAGTTCATTGTCACGTGTACCGAAGTACAGTGAAAGCATTTGTTGCGTGTTGACCAGTCAGCGGAAAGACTATACATGATTATAATCCAGCCTTTCACAGTGTACGGATACATGATAAAGGGAACAATGTTTAGTGCAAGGTAAAGTACAGTAAAGTCTGATTAAAGATAGTCCGGAGGTCTCCAATGAGGTAGATAGTAGCTCAGGACTGCTCTCTAGTTGTTGGTAGGATGGTTCAGTTGTCTGAAAACAGCTGAGAGGAAACTGTCCCAGAATCTGGAGGAGTGTATTTTCACACTTCTCTACCTCTTGCCAGATGGGAGAGGGGAAGAAGAGGGGGTGTTTGGGGTGAGACCTGGGCAGGCCTTTAAAGACATTAGTGAACCCAAAGTGCTAACCAGTTACCTTTACTGTTACTAGTTTTTTAGAATTCCTTCCTTGTGCAATTGTAAAATGAAATTGCCCAGATTTTGCCTTCGCATCCCAAGGTCATTAGAAACATAGAAAACATAGAAAATAGGTGCAGGAGTAGGCCATTCGGCCCTTCGAGCCTGCACCGCCATTCAATATGATCATAGCTGATCATCCAACTCAGTATCCTGTACCTGCCTTCTCTCCATACCCCCTGATCCCCTTAGCCACAAGGGCCACATCTAACTCCCTCTTAAATATAGCCAATGAACTGGCCTCCACTACCTTCTGTGGCAGAGAATTCCACAGATTCACCACTATCTGTGTGAAAAATGTTTTTCTCATCTCGGTCCTAAAAGACTTCCCCCTTATCCTTAAACTGTGACCCCTTGTTCTGGACTTCCCCAACATCGGGAACAATCTTCCTGCATCTAGCCTGTCCAACCCCTTAAGAATTTTGTAAGTTTCTATAAGATCCCCCCTCAATCTTCTAAATTCTACCAGCCTCAGGTTAATAGGCCGATAACAAAAACACTTGTTTGTGGAGAGTGGGAATACGAAGCAGCCTCAAATTCCTGGCCATTACTCTCCTCCCTTCCACCACCCCGACTCCCTCACCTTCTCCCCCACCCACCTCGTCCATTAAAAGTCATTCAAACAGTTCCACAGTTTACAACAATGTATTATCCCCACTAGCCGTCACATACAACAAATAGTCCTCCGTCATTTTCGCCACCTCCAACGTGACCCCACCACATCTCACCACATCTTCCCATCTCCCCCCTGTCTGCTTTCCACAAAGACCGCTCCCTCCGTAACTCCCTGGTCAATTCTTCCCTTCCCTCCTGCACCACCCCCTCCCCGGGCACTTTCCCTTGCTACCGCAAGAAATGCTACACTTGTCGCTTTACCTCCCCCCTCGACTCCATTCAAGGACCCAAGCAGTCGTTCCAGGTGCGACAGAGGTTCACCTGCATCTCCTCCAACCTCATCTATTGCATCCGCTGCTCTAGATGTCAGCTGATCTACATCGGTGAGACCAAGTGTAGGCTTGCCGATCGTTTCGTCGAACACCTCCGCTCGGTCTGCATTAACCAACCTGATCTCCCGGTGGCTCAGCACTTCAACTCCCCCTCCCATTCCGTATCCGACCTCTCTGTCCTGGGCCTCCTCCATGGCCAGAGTGAGCAGCACCTCATATTCCGCTTGGGCAGTCTGCACCCTAGCGGCATAAACATTGAATTCTCCAATTTCCGGCAGCCCTTGCTGTCTCCTCCCCTTCTCAGCTCTCCCTCAGCCCTCGGGCTCCTCCTTTTCCTTTCTCCTTTCTTCTCCCCATCTACCCCCCTCCCCACACCCTACATCAGTCTGAAGATAGATTTCGGCCCGAAACGTTGCCTATTTCCTTTGCTCCATAGTTGCTGCTGCACCCGCTGAGTTTCTCCAGCACTTTTGTCTACCTTCGATTTTCCAGCATCTGCAGTTCCTTCTTAAATAATATATTATCCCTCTTGGGATCACGGTGCCTCTCACTAATGGCCTATCAGGGCACCAACCTGCCTGAGGTAATCCTACTGCCGGTCATCTATCGTTTGACCTGGTCTTTTCTTGCTTCCAGATCCCCCTTCCCCCCACCCCACAATCAGTCTGAAGAAGGGTCACGACCTGAAATGTCTCCTATCCATTTTCTCCAGAGATGCTGCCTGACCCGCTGAGTTACTCCAGCATTCAGTGTCTATCTTTGGTATAAAAGAGCATCTGCAGTTCCTTTTTATAACATTTTGGATGGCCTGTCTTGGGCCCGGCACGTAGATGCAATCATAAATAAGGTGAACCTGCGCCTCTACAGTCTCAGTAATTTAGAGAGATTAGGTATGTCTCTGAACACTCTTGCAAACTTTGACAGGTGTCCTGTAGGAAATATCCTAACTGGATGCATCACGGCCTGGTAAGGCAATTCCAATGCACAGTGCTGCAAGAGACTTCAGAGAGTGGAGGACTCAGCCCAGTCCATCATAGGCACAGAAGATAGACACAAATTGCTGGAGTGACTCAGCGGGACAGGCAGTATCTCTGGAGAGAAGGAATGGCTGACGTTTCGGGTCGAAATCCTGCTCGGCCTTCCCCATTATCAAAAGCATCTTACGTGAGAGGCACTCTCGAGAAAGCAACCTCTATTATCAAGGATCACCAACATGCCCTCTTCTCACTTACCATCGGGCAGGAGGGATGCACCACGGCGGTGCGGCAGGCTCCTGGGGTGTATCGCGGTGTCGATCCAAAATGGACCTGGCAGGCCGCTGCGAATGAATACAGAACCGGCGGGATGCTGCCAACAAGCTGGCTCATTCGGCCCACCCAGACTACTCCACCATTCTCCTGTCTTCTCCCTGTAACCTTTGCACCCTTACCAGTCAAGAACCCGTCGATCCCCATTTTAAAAACACCACATTTTATCGTGTTTATCCGAGTCTGTGTGCCTGCAATGTTGCTACAAGCAAGATTTTTCATCGTGCATGTACCCCACAGAACACGTGCATATGACATTAAACTTGAAGTTGAACTTGAACTACCACACCAAGGTACAATTCTGGCTGTGTCCCAAACTCATAAGGGGTACGTTGCATCAACTTGTTGCAGGAGGCACCTTATTTCTCCAAGGCATCTCAGATGCCATGGAGTGGGTCAACAAACGGAACATCCAGGTGATTTTTTTTCCAATGACGGGCAAAAGAGACATTTCATCACTTTAATTTCATGTTTCATGCATTTTGTGTTTTATGACTGTTGGCAGATCAATTTCCCTGCTGGGATAAAAAAAGTTATTTTGTATTGTATCGTAAGAGATCCTGTTTCTATAATTGCCACATATGGATGGTGATTCTGTGGAATTCATTGCCACAGGTGGCTGTGGAGGCCAAGTCAATGGATATTGTTGAGGCAGGGATAGATTGATTCTTGATTAGTATAGGTGTCAGGGGCTACGGGGAGAAGGCAGGAGAATGGGGTTGAGCCAGGATTGAATAGTGGGGTAGACTTGATGGGCTGAATGGCCTAATTCTGCTCCTATCACGAATGAACATATAATTGCAACATCTCACACAAAAAGACTTTTTGGTTTCCTGCACTAAATGAATGTTTATGCCTCAATTCCTGTTATGTGTCAATTCTGTGTCCAACAGCCACGTTCGAATGGTAAGCACTTACATGATGGAGTTCTCGATGCGGTTGATGGTGAGGAATGCCGCCAGGTTTGCTGTGTACGAGGATATGACGATCAGTGCAAAGAGCCACCAAACCCCCATCATCATCCGTGTGGCTAAGGTGGTGTAGGGAACTTCGCCGCCTGGAACAAGGAGATAAATGAACGGTAAATAAACACTCCTTTCCGTTCGATTGAAAGATACAGCATGGGAAACAGGCCCTTCGGCCCACCGAGTCCACGCTGACCATCGATCAGACACAAAATGCTGGAGCAACACAGCAGGTCAGGCACAATTGACCATTGATCACCCTTTCCCACCAGTTTAGTCTAGTCTAGTTCACACTAGCTTAATTTAAAGATACAGTTGGGAACAGGCCCTCCGGCGGTCTTAACTTCCACACCCTCAAAGTTGGCTGTGAGAGGCATCCTCGGGGCACAAAGGCTAAAGTCAAGTCAAGTCAAGTCACATTTATTTATATAACACATTTAAAAAACAACTCTCGTTCGCCAAAGTGCTTTACATTTGTTATAAGAATAACATAAACAAAACAAACTACATACATATATACATGTAGCCCTCACTCAGAGGACGTCAAGAAAGGCTTGGGAGTATAGATAAGTCTTTAGTCTTGACTTAAAAGAATCGATGGAGGGGGCAGTTCTGATGGGAAGGGGGATGCTGTTCCACAGTCTAGGGGCTGCAACCGCAAAGGCGCGGTCGCCCCTGAGCTTATGCCTGGACCGTGGGATATTCAGCAACCCCAAGTCGGCCGATCTGAGGGGCCTGGAGGTGGAGTGGTGGGTGAGAAGACTTTTTATGTAGGTGGGGGCAAGCCCATTGAGGGCTTTGTAGACATGGAGGAGGATCTTGAAGTTTATACGGAACCGCACAGGGAGCCAGTGGAGAGAGGCCAGGATCGGGGCGATGTGGTCCCTTTTTCGGGTGCCCGTCAGGAGTCTGGCTGCGGCGGTTTGGGGAGAGAATAGCGGTTCGCAAGACGATCTGGATGAAGGTGACGGCTGCAATGGGCCTTTATGGCCAGCTGCAGCCAGGACTTTGAAAATCACGCCAAAACCTGGCGACTCTTGCACAAGGTCTCAGTGGGCTGTTTATGTGCATTCTGTACTGAGCCAGGGATTGTACTGATGTTTGGCAATAATCTTACTGATCTGTATGCAAAAAAATATAATTTCACTGTACTTTGGTACACTTGATAATATAGAACCATTGAGCCATTGATATTTGCATATCTGCTTGATATTTGGAGTGGTCAGGTTTTGCTTTCCTTTGACATAATTAGTAATTGAGCAGAATTAGAGCGGCACATTTTTACAGCGGTAGAGTTGCTGCCTTACAGCACTGGAGACCTGAGTTCGACCCTGACTATGGGTGCTGTCTGTACAGAGTTTGTACATTCTCCCTGTGACCGCGTGGGTTTTCTTCGGGTGCTCCGGTTTCCTCCCACACTCCAAAGACGTGCAGGTTTGTAGGTTAATAGGCTTTGGTAAAATTACAAGTTATCCCTGGTGTGTAGGATGGTGCTAGTGTATGTGATCATCGCTGGTTGGTGTGGGCTCGGAGGGCCAAAGGGCCTGTTTCTGCTCTGTATCTCTAAAGTCAAAAGAAATAAAAAACAAATCACACCTTGAACATGTTCCACTAGTAAATAAGATCATGGTTTCCCTGCCTGTTCCCTCCACCTCTCCCCCATCAACCTTGCCCTTCCTCCAAGTATTTGTGTTCCTTTGCATTGAAAATTTACAATATTTCTTGTTTCTGCAACCCGTCACAATAGAATATTCTAGGTTCTGGGGGAAACTGCTAGAGTCAGTTATTAAAGATGGGATAGCAGCACATTTGGAAAGTGGTGAAATCATTGGACAAAGTCAGAATGGATTTACGAAAGGTAAATCATGTCTGACGAATCTTATAGAATTTTTCGAGGATGTAACTAGTAGCGTGGATAGGGGAGAACCAGTGGATGTGGTCTATCTGGACTTCCAGAAGGCTTTCGCCAAGGTCCCACATGAGAGATTAGTATACAAACTTAAAGCACATGGCATTGGGGGTTCAGTATTGATGTGGATAGAGAACTGGCTGGCAAACAGGAAGCAAAGAGTAGGAGTAAACGGGTCCTTTTCACAATGGCAGGCAGTGACTAGTGGGGTACCGCAAGGCTCAGTGCTGGGACCCCAGCTATTTACAATATATATTAATGAACTGGATGAGGGAATTGAAGGCAATATCTCCTAGTTTGCAGATGACACTAAGCTGGGGGGCAGTGTTAGCTGTGAGGAGGATGCTAGGAGACTGCAAGGTGACTTGGATAGGCTGGGTGAGTGGGCAAATGTTTGGCAGATGCAGTATAATGTGGATAAATGTGAGGTTATCCATTTTGGTGGCAAAAACAGGAAAGCAGACTATTATCTAAATGGTGGCCAACTAGGAAAAGGGGAGATGCAGCGAGACCTGGGTGTCATGGTACACCAGTCATTGAAAGTAGGCATGCAGGTGCAGCAGGCAGTGAAGAAAGCGAATGGTATGTTAGCTTTCATAGCAAAAGGATTTGAGTATAGAAGCAGGGAGGTTCTACTGCAGTTGTACAGGGTCTTGGTGAGACCACACCTGGAGTATTGCGTACAGTTTTGGTCTCCAAATCTGAGGAAGGACATTATTGCCATAGAGGGAGTGCAGAGAAGGTTCACCAGACTGATTCCTGGGATGTCAGGACTGTCTTATGAAGAAAGACTGGATAGACTTGGTTTATACTCTCTAGAATTTAGGAGATTGAGAGGGGATCTTATAGAAACTTACAAAATTCTTAAGGGGTTGGACAGGCTAGATGCAGGAAGATTGCTCCCGATGTTGGGGAAGTCCAGGACAGGGGGTCACAGCTTAAGGATAAGTGGGAAATCCTTTAAAACAGAGATGAGAAGAACTTTTTTCACACAGAGAGTGGTGAATCTCTGGAACTCTCTGCCACAGAGGGTAGTCGAGGCCAGTTCATTGGCTATATTTAAGAGGGAGTTAGATGTGGCCCTTGTGGCTAAAGGGATCAGAGGGTATGGAGAGAAGGCAGGTACGGGATACTGAGTTGGATGATCAGCCATGATCATATTGAATGGCGGTGCAGGCTCGAAGGGCCGAATGGCCTACTCCTGCACCTAATTTCTATGTTTCTATGTTTCTATGTTCCCCCATGAGGAGAAACAGTCTCTGAGTAGGGTTTGGACTTTAGAGATACAGCGTGGAAACAGGGTCTTTGGCCCACCCAGTCCGCACCGCCCAACAACCACCCCATACATGACCTCTATCCTACACTCTGGGGACAATTTACAGAAGCCAATTAACCTACAGACACGTACAGCTTTGGAATGTAGGAGGAAACCGGAGCACCCGGAGAAAACCCACATGGTCACAGGAAGAACATGCAAACTCCCTACAGACAGCACCCATATTCAGGATCAAACCCGGGTCTCTTGCGCCGTAAGGCAGCAGCTCTACTGTTGCGCCACTATGCCACAATAAGTACCTGTACTTAAGTATCTGTATTATGAAACTCTGTAGAGTCTTTTATGCTTCAATAAGATGAACTTGGGAATCCCAGCAAAGGGATCACTGTTGCTAACTAATTCAATGGACCCAAAGCCAATGCGTTATGTTCAATTTCCTAATTCAGTGCAATCAATAGGGGGAAAATATCCTTTCTCCATCAGACCATAGACATAGGAGCAGAATTAGGCCATTCGGCCCATTGAGTCTGCTCCACCATTTTATCGCAGCTGATCTATTTTTCCCTCTAAATGTTCTCCTGCCTTTTCCCCATAACCTTTGAAGTCCTTACTCATCAAGAACCCATCTTGAATACCCAATGATGTGGCCTCCACAGCTCACTGTGACAATGAATTCCACAGATTCACCACCCATTGACTAAATAAATTCCTCCTCATCTCTATTCTAAAGGTATATCCTTTTATTCTGAGGCTGTGGCCTCTGGTCCTGGACTCTCCCACTCCTGGAAATATCCTCTTCACATCCACTCCATCCATTATTTGGTAAGTTTCAATGAGTTCCCCCTCCTTCATCCTTCTCAACTCCAACGAGTACAGGCCCAGAGTCATCAAACACTCATCTTACGTTAATCCAATAATTCATGGGATCATTCTTGTAAACCTCCTCTGGACCCTCTCCAACGTCAGCACATCCTTCCTCAGATATGCTGTGTGGAATGAGCTTCCAGTGGAAGTGGTGGAGGCAGGTTCGATTTTATCCTTTAAAAATAGATTAGATGGGTATATGGACAGGAAAAGAATGGAGGGTTATGATCTGAGTGCAGGTAGATGGGACTAGGGGGAAGTAATTTTTTTTTAAAGTGTTCGGCACGGACTTGAAGGGCCGAGATGGCCTGTTTCCGTGCTGTTATGGTTATATGGTTATTTTTTTTTTATTTTTTTTTTAATTTTTATTTATTAGAAGTACATTACATCACAGCCACATACATTAATACTCGTCATTTATATCTTCTTACAATTAATGTACTCCCTTTATTTTTTTTTTTTACGCTAAAGAAAGAAAAGATTGAAAGAGAGAAGAAAGTGAAGGAAAAAGTGCAAGTGTAGAAAAGTGTAGAAAATGTAACAACAAAAAAAAAAAAAGGACGAGGACCCTATGAAAGCGAAATTAAAAACAAAAAAAAAAAAGAGTTAAGAAATAGGCCCTAAGAAAAGAAAAGAGAGAGAGAAAAAAAGAAAAACAAATGTTTTTTTTTTGAGCATCACGTAAATAGGACATACCAACTCTTCAACTATCATCCCCCCTTACCCGACCTCAATTTTTTATTTTTTTAAAGTACTTTTGCACCCTATGTTTGTAATAATTTTTTTTTAAAGTGTTCGGCACGGACTTGAAGGGCCGAGATGGCCTGTTTCCGTGCTGTTATGGTTATATGGTTATATGGGGCACAAAACTGCTCACAATATTCCAAGCGAAGCCTCACCAGTGCCTAATAAAGCCTCAGCATCCCATAAGATCCTGTGATCTTAGAGTGTGTGCTGCAGGGAATCTGAGCCCTAGTGGAAATAATCCTTTGAAACTTTGCGGAGGCAATGGAAGCAAAATATTTTTGAACTAAACTAACTTGTCAATTTTCCGCCATGGTACAGTTTGTGGCAGCATTTCCTGCCCATTGAGTGTGTGTCAATCATTCAGTTTACCAAGTGCATTTGCTCATGGATAAATTTAAAGAAGCTTATTTATAGCTACAACATACTACTTGCTGAGAAAATAAAAGCCTGCGCACCTCATTAGAACTGAGGTGCATAAAGATTTTTACTCGGAGTACAATAAATCTCTGGAATACTCTTTTCCTGAGGCTGGATCATTGGATGTATTCAAAGTGAAGAGAGGTAAATATTTGAACGGTGGAACAATTGTGGGTTAAGGGGAACTGGCACAGAGAAGGAATTGAGGCCAGCATAGATCAGTCACATTCATACAGAATGGCGGAGCTAATGGGCAGTAGGATTTGCGGTGCAAGTAACCTATTCCTGCAATAATAATCCTGAAACCACCCCATCTACTAGGCAGCACAGTGGCGCAGCGGTAGAGTTGCTGCCTTACAGCGCCAGAGACCAGAGTTCGACCCTGATTACAAATGCTCTCCGTACGGAGTTTGTACGTCTTCTCGTTTAGTTTAGTTTGGTTTAGTTTAGTTTAGAGATGCAGCGTGGAAACAGGCCCTTCGGCCCACCAGGACCGCACCGACCAGCGATGCCTGCATATTAACACCATCCTACACCTACTAGGGACAATTTTTACATTTACCAAGCCAATTAACCTACAAACCTGTACTTCTTTGGAGTGTGGGAGGAAACCAAAGGTCTCGGAGGTCACGGGAAGAATGTACAAACTCCTTACAGACAGCACCCATAGTTGGGATCGAACCCGGGCCTCCGGTCTGCATTTGCTGTAAGGCAACAACTTTACCACTGCGCCACCATGCTGCTCTTTACTCGTGACCGTGTTGATTATCTCTGGGTGCTCCTGTCCCCTCCCATACTACAAAAGTGTGCACGTTTTGTAGGATAATTGCCTTCGGTGAAGATTATATATTGTCCCTAGTGTGTAGGATAGTGCTGATGTACGGATGATTGCTGGTCGACATGGACTCGGTGGGAGAATGTGCCTCTTTCCATGCTATATCTCTAAACTAAACTAAACTAAAAATCTAAACTAAACTACTGCATTGGGTGTGTTCCCGTTATGGGCTCCTATACGTTGTTGAGACAAAGCGTAGACTCGGAGACCATTTCTCTGAACACTTACACTTGGTCTGTCAGAGCCGACTGGATCTCCCGGTTGCTAACCACTTTAACCCCCTTCCCATTCCCACACTGACCTGTCTGTCCTGGGCCTCCTCCATTGCCAGAGTGACGCCACCTGCAATTTTGAGGAACAGCACCTCATATTTCGCTTGGGGAGCTTACAACCCAGCGGTGTGAACGATAAATTCACTAATTTTAGGTAATATCAACAAAAACCTCCCCCCCCCCCCTCCTCTCCCCTCCCCCCCTCTTCCGCCCCCTGCTCCTCCTTCCTCCACTAAAAGTCGGTTAACCAGTTCCACAGTTCACAACGATTTATCCCACTTGGGACCACACTGATCCTAGCCAACAAACGGCCTATCAGGGAAACTCCCTACTTTAGGCCATATGTTACCAGCCCTGATTTGTCCTGATCAGTCTGAAGAAGAGTCTGACCGGAAACATCACATCCATTTTCTCCAGAGATGCTGCCTGACTAGGGTTGCCAACTGTCCCGTATTAGCCGGGATATCCCGTATATTGGGCTAAATTGGTTTGTCCCATACGGGACCGTCCTTGTCCCGTATTTGACTGCTACTACTCGGGTCGAGCGCCACGTCCGGCCCCACCTCACCCGTCCCGACTTAGTGAAGCCCGTGGAGTGCAGCAGCCGCCCGGCCAGCTATTCGGACCTTCGCTTACCGCCAACACCACCACCCCTCCTTCTCATGGCCTATCATCGGTTCATGAGTTGGATGGGGTACTGGACGTCACGCGCAAAGTCCGGCGCCCGGGCCAAAACTCCTCAGCTGGCCCTCCGGTTGGGCTGTGTGTGCAGTCCAGCACCTGGGCCAACTCGTCATTCACCCAGCCACGGCCGAGTCGGTCAACGAATTGCCGTCGGGAATCTGTCCCTTATTTTGACATTTTGTCCCTTATTTGGGAGTGAGAAAGTTGGCAACCTTAATCCTGACCCGCTCAGTTACTCCAGCATTTTGTGTCTATTTTGGGCCTATTCCTGCAGGTACTTTCTTGTTTCCCTCCGTATTTGAAACTACCAGAGTTTTACGCCTTTGAGGTCTGACAAGAGACAATAGACAATGGACAATAGGTGCAGGAGTAGGCCATTTGACCCATTCGAGCCAGCAGCGCCATTCAATGTGATCATGGCTGATCATCCCCAATCAGTACCCCGTTCCTGCCTTCTCCCCATATCCCCTGACTCCGCTATCTTTAAGAGCCCTATCTAGCTCTCTCTTGAAAGTATGCAGAGAACCGGCCTCCACCGCCCTCTGAGGCAGAGAATTCCACAGACGCACAACTCTCTGTGTGAAAAAGTGTTTCCTCGTCTCCATTCTAAATGGCTTACTCCTTATTCTTAAACTGTGGCCCCTGGTTCTAGACTCCCCCAACATCGGGAACATGTTTCCTGCCTCTAGCGTGTCCAAACCCTTAATAATCTTATATGTTTCAATAAGATACCCTCTCATCCTTCTAAACTCCAGAGTGTACAAGCAAAGCCGCTCCATTCTTTCAGCATATGACAGTCCCGCCATCCCGGGAATTAACCTTGTAAACCTACGCTGCACTCCCTCAATAGCAAGAATGTCCTTCCTCAAATTAGGGGATCAAAACTGCACACAATACTCCAGGTGTGGTTTCACTAGGGCCCTATACAACTGCAGAAGGACCTCTTTGCTCCTATACTCAACTGCTCATGTTATGAAGGCCAACATGCCATTCGCTTTCTTCACCTGCATGCTTACTTTCATTGACTGATGAACAAGGACCCCCCCAGATCCCGTTGTACTTGCCCTTTTCCCATCTTGACACCATTTACACCTTCCTGTTTTTGCCTTTGACACCTTCCTGTTTTTGCTACCAAGTGGATAACCTCACATTTATCCACATTAAACTGCATCGGCCATGCATCTGCCCACTCACGCACCCTGTCCAAGTCACCCTGCATTCTCATAGCATCCTCCTCACAGTTCACACTGCCACCCAGCTTTGTGTCATCTGCAAATGTTCTAATGTAACTTTGAATCACTTCATCTAAATCTTTGCTGTGTATCAGAGAATTAATTCTCTTTCTTGGAGCCCTTGGGGTCTGTTGTGGAGTTTTAATTCTGTACAGCCTTTGTTGAAGCTTAGTTAAATCTCTCTTGGAATACAATGCACGTTCCCACTCTGTGTACTAAGAAGATGAGTTTGAAATGCTTGAGGAATGGGTTTACAATGATGATGCCAGAACTGACGGGACATAATTATCTGAAGAGATGGAACAAGCTTGGATCTTTTCTCCTGAAAAGTATCTTAATGCACTCACCACACTCCTTTATTTTTAGAAGGGTTTTAATCAGAGTAATTGTAAGAAGTATATTGGAAAGACAACAATGAGCAAGCATAATAATAAAGTAGTTATGGGCCTGTCCCACTTACGCAACTTTTTCGGCGACTGCCGGCACCTGTCGAAGATCGTTGCAAGTCGCCGAAAATTTTCAACATGTTGAAAATCCAGCGGAGACCAGAACAAGGTACGACTCTTTGGGCGACTACTGATGACCATACAGGCTTCACCCCGCGACATGTCACCAGGGTGTTACCTGTATGGGCGTGAGTAGTCTCCTCAGTCGCCCAAAGAGTCGTAGCGTCTTTCTGGTCGCTGCTGGATTTTCAACATGTTGAAAATTTTCAGTGATCTGCAACGACCTATGACGGGTGCCGGCAGTTGTCGAAAAAGTCGCGTAAGTGGGACAGGCCCATTATGGGAGAGTCTAGGATCAGAGGGTACAGCCTCAGAATAAAAGGACATTACTTTTGAATGTTACCTCCAAATAAGCTCTGAACTACATAGGCTTGGGGGCATTGGTTTTGCCTTTTTACACTATATATTCTAAACTTTTTAATATATATTATATTGCTTACAGAGTATACTGTGTTTACATACTCTGTTGTGGGGTCAAGGAAAGAGCGTTCACGTCACGGCCCTGTTTCCACCAATCTTTCCTCCACCACGCACAAGAAACACAAGTTGCACAAGACAGACGCCATTGAATGCAGATGCCGAGATGTGTGTTCAGCTCTGGCTGAACGACTTCTAATCTTGTGTGGGGACTCGATAAGAAGATACTCTGTTGTGCTGCCGCAATCAAGAATTTCCTTTTTCTGTCTGGGAGATATGACAACAAAATACTCTTGACTCTTGATGCTTGAGATAAGGAGGAATTTCTTGAGCCGGAGGGTGGTGAATCTGTGGAATTCACTGTCACAGACAGCGGTCGAGTATTAGGTATTTTTAAAGCAGGGATTGATGTTCATGATTAATAATGGTTATGGGGAGAAGGTAGAAGAATGAGGTTGAGAGGGAAAAGTGGACTTGATAGACCAAATAGCCTAATTCTGCTCCTATGTCTTATAGTCTTATGGTAGTCACTACCACGAAGGAATTTTGGTGAATCCTCATTATACAGTAAATGGTTTAGAAATGGTTTAGAAATACAATATGACCCTTGGCCCACCAAGTCCACGCGGACCATCAATCATCCGTTCATAGGTGAGACCGCACCTGGAGTATTGTGTGCAATTTTAAAGTCTCCTAATTTGAGGAAGGACATTCTTGCTATTGAGGGAGTGCATTGTAGGTCCACCAGGTTAATTCCCGGGATGGTGGGACTGAGAAATTCTTAGAGGATTGAACCCGGTGGATGCAGGAAAAATGTCCCGATGTTGGGGGAGTCCAGAATCAGGGGGTCACAGTTTAAGAATAAGGGGTAGGCCA
Organism: Malacoraja senta; assembly: GCA_038087875.1. Lineage (NCBI taxonomy): Eukaryota > Metazoa > Chordata > Chondrichthyes > Rajiformes > Rajidae > Malacoraja > Malacoraja senta. The sequence goes on along the minus strand of CM075977.1, from coordinate 257,984,864 downwards.
TTTAGAACAGAGATGAGGAAACACTTTTTCACCCAGAGAGTTGTGAATTTGTGGAATAGCTCTTAGGGCTAAAGGAATCAAGGGATTTGGGGAAAAAGCAGAAATGGGGTACTGATTTTGGATGATCAGCCATGATCATATTGAAGGGCCTGGCTTGAAGGGCCGAATGGCCTACTCCTGGCACCTACTGCATTGTCTATGTTTCTATGGTTCTATGTTTAAATTAAAATTAGACAATTTCTTCTGTAAAATATTTATTTTCCTTTCTTTTGACACAGAAAATTGAATTATTAACATTATCAAAAGGATGAACAAAAGATCTGCCTTGTCCAAGTAAACAAGCTCAATATGAGTCACCGGAGCCTCTGAGCACAGATCCCCTAAAGGAAACATGGTGGAAATGCTAACTCCATGCAGACAGCACCTGAAGTCAGGATCGAACCCAGGTCCTGGGCACTGTGAAGCAGCAGCACTACCTGCTGCACCACTGGGTGCATTGCATCAAAACTCATTATTGGATGGAGCGGCTGAGGCAAAGAACACTGTTTTTGTTGACTTCTAAGGACTTTTAGTTTAGTTTAGTTTTTAGTTTAGAGATACAGCAGAAACAGCCCCCTTGGCCCATCGAGTCTGCGCCAACCACCAATCCCGGTACTGAAGCCAATTAAACCATTAACCTGTACATCTTAGGAGTGTGGGATGAAACCGGTACAAACTCCACACAGACAGCACCCAAAGTCAGGAACGAACCCAGGTCTCTGGCGCTGTGAGGCAGCAACTCTACCCACTGCGCCACTGTGCTGCCTTGAAACTCACTGTTGGATGGTGACTGAGGCAAAGAACACTGGTTCCGTTGACTTCTAAGGACCTTTGACCCGAATAAACTATTGTTCTCTTTCCAAAGACGACTGTCGTCTTTCCATTATTCTCTTTATGTCCTTTATTTCATCTTGATTAAGTACGAGGGAAATAGAGGGGAGAACTTATGTGCAACGGAAACAGCTGTAAAGACAGGTAAGGTTGAATGGCCACTTTCCATTCAGTAATTTCAATGCCATTCCACCCGATATAATTGCAAACATCAGCTCTTTTTATCTCAAGGGTAATTTGAAATGTCTTGCTATAGGAATGCAAAAACAGGCTAACTAAGGGGTGAAGCAATTAAATGCTAATGAACCACTTTTGACAATTACACAAATTTTGCAATTTAGTTGGTTTTAATGTGACATTCTCAGGTACTTCCAAACATAATGCTTATATTTTTACATGCCTTGTCTAATGCTTATCTGGAAAAAATATATAGAAGTAATTTTATATTTACTGGTACAAGAAGCAGCCACAAACGTCCCCAATAACTCAGTGGTAGTTAATCTCCTTGACTACTTCTGTAGCTCCTCCTAAACTCGTGATCTCTACTGCTGAGAAGGACAAAGACAGCAGGTACTAGGGGACATGACTACCATTTGCAGGTCACCTTGCAAGCCACACGCCAGCATGACTTGGAAATAAATTGTTGTTTTGTTTAGTTTAGTTTAGTTTGGTATCGTTCATGGTGCAAAGAGGCCCTTCGGCCCACTGAGTCCGTGCCGACCAGTGGTCACCTGAACATTAGCCCTATCCTACACACCAGGGACAATTTTCTCTCGTTTGACAGATGGGTGGACAAAACCTGGTGATGAAAAAGAGACGGCAAGGGTAAGAAAAGGGCACCAAAGGAGACAAAAGCGTATTGATAAGGCAAGAAGAGTGAGAGAGGAGTGCAATGTAAAGCCAGAGGAAGGGGTATAGGTGGAAGGGGAGTGCGCAGGGGTGATTAGTGGGGGTGTGATGGTGAGAAAATGGGCTCGCTCTCGTGCCAAGAAATAAATTTGGGTGGGTGAGGGGAGGGAGGGAGAAAGAAGGGAGTAAACAAGAGTGTTAATTAAAATTGGAGAATTCAATGTTTATACCGCTAGGTTGTAAGCTACCCAAGCACCTATATGAGGTGCTGTTCCTCCAATTTGTGCACCAGCTCACTCTGGCAATGAAGGCCCAGGACAGAAATGTCAGTGTGGGAATGGGAGGGGGAGTTAAAATGATTAGTAACCGGGAGATCCAGCAGGTTTTTACGGACTGAACGCAAGTACTATATTGGACAAAATGATCGCCATGTCTACGCTCCTTGTTCATTGCGTCTACATTGTATAAATCTACGCTTTACGTTCTAATGCTTCTGTGCTTCGTTTGCATAATAAATCATTGCAGCCTTTTTTTTAAATCAATCATGGACTCTCTCTTAATTTCAATGTTGTGTTACCCCAGTTCCTCTCCTTCCCATTGTCACCCCTGCCGAACAGTTTGATTGCTCCTTTTTTTCATAAGGAGCATCGCGTTCCTGAGTGCACTCTTGTTTGAGATCGTCGTGACTCTTTACTTGTCATTCATCAGCGTTACAGGTAATTTGCCAATAACCAAGTTAAACCTCAAGTGTCAAGTGTCTCTCAATACTTCCGGATAATTAGCTCTTCAAGACAACTTGCCTTGCAGCATTACCCAGTAACACCTGCCAATATCCACATTCAGCATTATGTAATAATTTGTAACGCTAAATCGCATGGTGGAAATTGTGCAGAAGCTGTCTCAATATTCATCAGATGATGGCCAAATATCCATTCTGACTCATTAAGTACTTGCAGCTTATTATCCTCTGCCATTTATTATAACGACCAGTTGTCCCATATTTAAACCTACCTGCGATCAATTGCAGTAATGCACCCTGCCTCGGTGATCTCCAATAGCCTTTCATGGTCTGTGGAACGCTCCTAGTCATCGACTTATACTGCACGGAAACAGGCCCTTCAACCCATCTAGTCCATGCCAACAAAAGCCTCTGTCCCACTTTCCCGAGTTACTCACGAATTCTACCGAGTTTTCCCCTTGATTCAAACTCGGAGAATGTCTGTAGCGAGTCCGTAGGAGGCCGTAGGAGTCCGTAGATATTTCGTAGCGGCTCGTAATGCCAGCCGTAGGTACACGGGGCATCAGGTAAGTCGGGACGTTTTTTTAGCATGTTGAAAAATGTCCACGAGTAAAAAAAATAGCCTCGAGTACCTACGGCTCGCTATTACCGTCATTCTCCGAGTTTGAATCAAGGGGAAAACTCGGGAGAATTCGTAACTCGGGAAAGTGGGACAGGCCCATAAATTTGTCATTCTGGGCATTTCCCATTTGCCTACATTTGGCCCATATACCATCGTCATCCCTGGAGTGCCTTCTGAGCACACATCACTCTCTGTGCAAAACAACCTTTAGATAGGCACAAGGATATGCAGGGAAGAGAGAGTTACAGATCAAGTGCAGGCAGAGCAGATTAGTTTAACAAGGCATTAGTTTAACTGTTCTATGTTCTATCTACTTGAGAAGATAAAATGTCCAGGGCTACAAGGAGATCACCATGAAGTGGAAAGATAGACACAACATGCTGGAGGAACTAAGCGATACAGGCAGCATCTCTGGATAGAAGGAATGGGTGACATTTTGGATCGTGACCCTACTTCAGACTGAGAGTCAGAAGAGAGGGAGACACAGAGATATGGAAGGATAAGGTGTGAAAACGAGACATCAAAGGGGATGCAGTTCAAGGAAAATGTGGAATAGATCATTGTTGGCTAGAAGGTGACTATTCTATTCCGATCTATTCTCATGATTTTGTACACATCTATATGATCACTCCTCATCCTCCTGCGATCCAAGGAATAAAGTCCTAGCCTGCTCAATCTCTCGAGTCCTGGAAACATCCTCATAAATCTTCTCTGCACCATTTCCAGCTTGACAACATCTTTCCTATAACATGGTGCCCAAAACAGAACACAACACTGTAAATGTGGCCTCATCAACGTCTTATATAACTGCAGCATGACCTCCCAACTTCTATACTGAAGACTCTAACTGATGAAGGCCAACGTGCCAAACGCCTTTTTGACCACTCCTGTGACGCCAATTTCAAGGAGCTATGCACCTGCACTCCTAAATCCTTCTGCTCCACAACACTCCCCAGAGCCATACCATTCACTGTTTGCGTCCGGCCCATGTTAGACTTGTCCTCCAAGGTATAAAGTCCTCGCCTGCCCAGACTCTCAATATATCTCAGGCCCTCTAGTCCCAGCAACATTCTTGTAGATCTTCTCTGCACTCTTTCCAGCTTAATGGCATACTTCTTATAGCAGGGTGACCACAACTAACACAGTACTCCAAGTACAGCCTCACCAAGTTGAATCCTTCAACTTCAGATAACTTGCCCTTTCTTTCCGTTACTATCAGAACTGGCCATTGTTTCTTGCCATTCCACTCTTCCTTTTATGTTTTCATTTAGTTTTTAGTTTACAAGAGATACAAAGCCTTTCACAAATTCATAGGTCATAGGAGCAGAATTAGGCCATTCGGCCCACCAAGTCTACTCCGCCATTCGATCATGGACGACCTATCTTCCCTTCTCTAACCCCATTCTCCTGCCTTCTCCCCGTAACCCTTGACACCCTTACTAATGAAGAATTTGTCAACCTCCGCCTTAAAATTATACGTTGACTTGGCCTGCACAGCCATCACTGGACAGTGGATCAACCAGGCCGACCCATCTGCGTCTCACATGAGATTTCACATTAGCACATCAGCTAATCAGAACCACTAACCTCTTTCCCCTTATGCTGCCGCTATTAAAACATCAATTTAATTTCCATTGATATCTTAATGCAGTGAAGGACAATCATAGTGTGATGCTTTCAAAGGAAATTGCGGGATGAATAATTCTATCCAATGCAGGTTGGCTGGTCAGGCTATCATTCGTGAGGTACTCTACCCTTGGCAGTAGTTTGAATATTACTTTACCTCCATTCATCTAATGTTCGGAAGGCACACAATGAAAGACTTCTTTCGCATTGCCGTGTTTAATGACAACAGTGGCACAAAGAATGAAAACCACAGGGCTATTCCACCCTAAATTGAATACAAGACAGTTATTGTGTTTGACAAAAGATGTGATAGACCTATTTCTAATGATTATGATGTGGTAATTCCATCTGATGAACATTGTAATATCATTATTCTACCTGACTTGAATACTATGGTATTATCATGGCGAGTGACATAAGGGGAATGTAATTATACGAGCTGGCATTGAACGCAATAGTTTGACATTGGTGATAAAATATGCTGCTCCATCTATGACAAAGGCTGTAAAGAATCAATTATAGAGAGGAAAAGGTTCAGACATGTTGGTACCGTACTGTTTCAGCACAATCATGCACTTCCTGGAAGTTCCACCGGTAGGTTTGACAATCTCCTTTAGTTCAATTTAGAGTAAAGGGCCTGTCCCACTTGGCCGTCATTTGCGCGTAATTTATGCAACAACATTTACGCGTCACGATGCATGACGCGCGTGTCTTAACATGCACTTGATGCACGCATGGTGCTCATTACGCGCGCATGGTGCGTGATGACATAGGCAGTGACGCGCGGCCGCGTGTGACGTCGCAGGATTTTGTGATGTACAAAATCTTCGCGCGCCATCTGCGTGATGGGCAAATGACGGCCAAGTGGGACAGGCCCTTTAGAGTGTGGAAACAGGCCCTTTGGCCCACTGGCTCCACGCCGACCAGCGATCACCTCGTGCGCTGGCACTGGGGGCAATTTACAATTTTTACCGAAGCCAAATTAAACTGCAAACCTGTACGTCTTTGGAATGTTGGAGGAAACCATAGCACCTGGGGAAAACCCACGCGGTCACAGGGAGAACGTACAAACAGCACCCGCAGTCAGGATCGAACCCGGGTCTCTGGCGCTGTAAGCCAGCAACTCTACTGCTGCGCCACCATGCTAATCCTGATTTTATTTCATTGAGATTGCAATAAGACCATAAGATCATAAGACCCAGGAGCAGAATTAGGCCATTCAGCCCATCTAGTCTATTCCACCAATGTTGGGGAAGTCCAGGACAAGGGGGCACAGTTTAAGGATTAAGGGGAAATCCTTTAGGACCGAGATGAGAAAAACATTTTTCACACAGAGAGTGGTGAATCTCTGGAACTCTCTGCCACAGAAGGTAGTTGAGGCCAGTTCATTGGCTATATTTAAGAGGGAGTTAGATGTGGCCCTTGTGGCTAAAGGGATCAGGGGGTATGGAGAGAAGGCAGGTACAGGATACTGAGTTGGATGATCAGCCATTAAACTGTGCCCCCTTGTCCTGGACTTCCCCAACATTGATCATATTGAATGGCGGTGCAGACTCGAAGGGCCGAATGGCCTACTCCTGCACCTATTTTCTATGTTTCTATGTTTCTATGTAATCAATCATGTCCGAAAATGATGCACAGTTGAATAGGGTTGTGCAAAAGGTATTATGCACTTGTCTTCATCATCGAAGATAAGTTATAAGAATCATCTCAGGAATTATTGGGTTTACCTATGATGAGCATTTAACAGCTCTGGGCCTGCATTTGCTGGAGTTGAGAAGGGGGACGGACCTCATTGAAACTTAGCAAATAGTGAAAGGCCTGGATAGATTGGATGTGGAGAGGGTGTTTCCACTAGTGGGAGAGTCTAGAACCAGAGGGCATATCCTCAGAATAAAAGGATGTGCCTTCCGGAAGGAGATGAGGAGGAATTTCTTTAGTCAGAGTGTGGTGAATCTGTGGAATTCATTGCCCAACAGAAGGCTGTGGAGGCCACGTCAATGGATATTTTGAAGGCATAGATAGATAGATTCTTGATTAGAACAACATACTAGGGACAATTTACAGAAGCCAATTAACCTACAAACCTGCATCTTATTGGAATGTGGGAGGAAACTGGAGCACCCCGAGAAAGCCACGCTGTCACAGGGAGAATCCACAAACTCCATACAGACAGCACTTGTAGCCTGGATCGAACCCAGATCTCTGGCGCTGTGAGTCAGCACCCTATTGGCTTTGGTAAAAATTGGCCCTAGTGTGTAGGATAGTGCTAGTGTACAGGGTGACCGTTGGTCAGCAGGGGCTCGGTGGGCCGAAGGGCCTGTTTCCGCACTGTATCTCTAAACTAAACTAAACTGTGCAAACTGTGCAAGATTTCATAGAGAACTGCAGATGTCGGAAGCTTGAGCAAAAGTGCTGAAAAAGGGCCTCAAGCCGAAATATCACCTATCCATTACCTCCACAAATGCTGCCCGACCTGCTGAATATCCCAGCACTTTGTGTTTTGAGCAAGATTTTATTGTTAATTAGAGAAAAGAAACTTGGTGCGATGCTTTTTTGTTCAGGGAAAAATAAAATATCAGCTTCTGGTGTTAAAGATTGACCTTTGAGGCACACTGTTCCTTTGAACTGCAGATCTCAACACTCCTTTTAGCTTTATTTGCCAATGGTATGGGTGAAGATAGTAACTGTTGTGATGTGTAAATTCCAGTGCAGGTCCAGGTGATAGGAAAGCTCAAGATCCCAATTTCTTCCAGAAACAAAGGGCGTAATCGAGTAACAACAAATAAATTGAAAGCAATTCAAAAACGAGAATGGTTATTTTGCTGGGTCCCATGCTGTAGCCTGTTTAGTGTTACTTTCACTCAATGGTTTCCAACAAGCATAACATTGCACAGGAGCTCAGAACTGAAAACTGCAGAGCAGTTCAATGCGATTATAATTGTGTTTTAAATTGCTTCCTTCCAAGGCTCATAGAGTTGGGAAGGTTAAGCGACAGTCTTTGGAAAAAACAATGATTTGCTAATGTCCATTTTGGAAGAAATTGATGGTCTCATTGCAGAATGAGATTGTTGTGGTAAGAACATAGAACATAGAAGAGTACTGCGACAGAACAGGCCCATCGGCCCACATTGTTTGTGCTGAACATGATGCCTGCATGTGATTCATATCCCTGCATTCATTACATATCCAATGCAGAAACTAAGAACTGCAGATGCTGGTTTATTCCAAAGATAGACGCAAAGTGCTGGAGTAACTCAGTGGGTCAGGCAGCATCTCTGGAGAAAAGGGATGGGTGACGTTTTGGATTTTGAGATGAAGCCGAGGCCTACAGAATCTCCCATTGCTAACCATTTCAACTCTCCTTCCCATTCCCGCACTGACATTTATGTCCTGGGCCTTCTCCGTTGCCAGAGTGAAGCCACATGCAAATTGGAGGAACAGAACATTATATTTTGATTGGGTAGCTTACAACCCAATGGTACGAACGCTAAATTCTCTAATTTTAAGTAACTACATCTCATACTCCCCTCCCTTCTCTCCTCTCTCCATGTTCCCTTCCTCCACTTGAGTCGTTTTACTAGATCCATAGCTCTTCACAATGTTTCTCCAGAGATCACACCTTTCCAGCCAACAATGGACCGACCAGACACCGCCCTGCCTGAGGTCATTTGTGGCTGGCCCAGATTGGGCCTGGTCTTTTCTTGCCATCAGCTCATCTCCTTCTCTGCCCCCCCTCCGCCCAACCCCCCACCTCCTACTTTCAGTATGAAGAAGGGTCTCAACCTGAAATGTCACCCATCCCTTATCTCCAGAGTTACTGTGAGACCCACTGTGTTACTCCAACACTTTGCTTCTATGTTTTCACTACATACCCATGTGCCTTTCCAAAAGTCTCTTAATTGCGACCCTCATATCTCCCTCAACCACTACCCCCAGCAGCGCGTTCCAGGTTCTCACCTTCCTCTGTTAACTTGCCCTACTCAACACAAAGCTATGCCTTCTAGTATTTGATTTCTCCATCTTTGAATAAGGTCTGACTGTCTACCCTATCTGTGCCTCCCATAATTTTATATACTCCAATCCGATCTCCCCTGAACCTCCAGTGTTCCAGAGAAAACAATTCAAATCTGTCCAACCACTCCTCATAGCTAATATCTACTTAATCCAAGCATCAAAGGTGGACACAAAATGCTGGAGTAACTCAACGGGTCAGGCAGCATCTCTGGAGAGAAGGAATGGGTGATGTTTCGGTTCGAGACCCTTCTTCAGATACTGCCTGACCCGCTGAGTTACTCCAGCATTTTATGCCTACCTTTGATTTAAACCAGCATCTGCAGTTGTTTCCTACACATAATCCAAGCATCATTCTGGTAAACCTCCTCTGCACCTTTTCCAACGCTTCCATAGCCTAACACAGTAATGGGGCAACCTGAACTGAACGTAATACTCAATGGCCCGACCTATCAAAGCAAACGTACCATATGCCTTCCTTACCACTCTATCTGCTTGTGTTGCCGCTTTGGTCACCAGGATCCTTCTGTATATCAATGCTGCATTAGTTTTTAGTTTAGTTTAGAGATACAGCATGGAAACAGGACCTTCAGCCCACAGAGTCCGCACCGACCAGGGATCCCCACACATTAACACTATCCTACACACACGAGCAACAACCTACAAACCTGTATGTCTTTGGAGTGTGGGAGGAAACAGAAGATCTCGGAGAAAACCCACACAGTCACGGGGAGAACGTACATACTCCGTACAGACAACACCCGGAGTCAGGATCGAACCCGGGTCTCCAGCGCTGCAAGTGCTGTAAGGCAGCAACTCTACCACTGCGCCACCATGTCATTAATTGTATATTTTCCCTTTAGATTTGACTTCTCAAAGCGCAGCATCTCATATTTCCTTGGATTAAACTCCATCTGCCATTTCTCTGCCAAATTCTGTAGCTGATCTAAATCCTCGTTGACAGCCTTCCTCACAGACTGCAAGCCCAGCAATCTTGGTGTCATCTGAAAAATTACTAACCAATCCCTCTATGTGTACGTTACGGCCAATGTTTAATGCTAGCCCTTGATTGCTTAGGTAAATTACAACAATCAGTCTGCTGCCTCACAGTGCCAAAGACCTGGGTTCGATCCTGACCTCGGGTGCTGTCTGTGTGGAGTTTACACGTTCAACCTGTGACCTCACAGATGGGTGCTCCGGTTTCCTCCCATATTGTAGTAATAATAATAATATTTGTATTTATATAGCACTTTTCAATCAAATCACTTGAAACCAAAGTGCTTTACAGAGAATTATCCATATCCATATGTTGATATCAACATATCAACATTCACACGCAGGCAAAGGTGGGTGAAGTGTCTTGCCCAAGGACACAACGACAGTATGCACTCCAAGCGGGATTCGAACCGGCTACCTTCCGGTTGCCAGCCGAACACTTAGCCCATTGCGCCATCTGCAGGGGTTTGTAGGTTCATTAACCACTGTAAATTGTCCCTAGTGGACGTGAAAGTGGGATAACATTGAACTCGTGTGAACAGGTGATTGTTGGCGGCGTGGACCCGGTGGCCCGAAGGACCTGTATCTTTCTATGTCTCAACGTTTCAATCCAAATTGAACAGTTATTACCAACAAAGAAGATGCTTTGTACTCGAATTTGACAAGTTTCAATGGAAAATTTTGTATTTCCAAATAAAATTCAGTCAATGAGTATATAATTAGTGTCGGCACATGCTATCCCCCTTCACATTAAGTATTTCTGACAATGTTTAAACTGCTCCTTGCCACTGCAGAGACATTTGTCAGAGGCAATTAATAGCCAGAGATAATGTCAGGTCATAGCACAGCGAACTATGGGGATTTATGATTCATAAAGCACCGTCATAATGAAGACTCTGTGCCCACGAGAAGGAACAAAGTCGGATTAATCTGCCATAGAGATGAATTTTTCAATCTGTGATTCAGTAGTTCAAACGTTGGCATTTTAAGATAGAGGGAACAAGATTCCAAAGCTATCAATAACAGGTGTGGGGTGAGATTGACCTACACGAGGAATATAATCAAGCAACATTGGATCATAAGGTCATACATCTACACCAAGCTGCCTCAGCAAGGCCACCATCATAATCATGGACCAGCCTTTCCCTCTTCTCCCCTCTTCCATCAGACAAGAGGGACAGAAGTGTGAAAATGCACACCTCCAGATTCAGGGAAAGTGTCTTCCAAGTGTTAAAGAAGGAACTGCAGATGCTGGAAAATCGAAGGTACACAAAAATGCTGGAGAAACTCAGCGGGTGCAGCAGCATCTATGGAGCGAAGGAAATAGGCAACGTTTCGGGCCAAAACCCTTCTTCCAAGCTGTTTCCAAACTTTACTTGAGCACTTAAGGTTGCATATATTTCTGTGAATCCTTTGTTCTACCGAGCCCCCTTTCAACCAGTTTAGCTGCTTTTGATCCAAATCCCTGCACAGATGCTGCCTGAACTGCTGAGTTAGACTTTAGAGATACAGTGGGAACAGGCCCTACAGCCCCGCCAAGTCCATGTCGGCCAATGATCATCCCGTACACAGACACTATCCCACACGCTAGGGACAATTTACAATGTACAGAAGCCAATTAACTTGCAAACCGGCACATCTTTGGACTGTGGGAGGAAACCAGAGCACCTGGAGGAAACCCACGCTGTCACAGGGACAACATACAAACTTCGTACAGACAGCACCCGTAGTCAAGAATGAACCTGTGTCTCTGGCACTGCTGCGCCTCTGTGCCACCCTGTACGTTAAGCTTCCAGCATTTGCAGTTCCTCATCTCTCCATTTTGATGGGAGAGGGGAGAAGAGGGAGTGACTGGGGAATCTTGGTACAGATGTTCCCCTGGTGCTGTTGGAATGCAATTGGGAAGAAGTTCCAGGATTTAGACCAGGTGCCAATGAAGGTAGGGCATCTATTTCCAAGTCTTGCTGTGCAACTTGAAGGGGAACTTGCAGGCAGTGATTTAGTTTTGGAGCTACAGCTGTATCCTTGCACGGTGAACGCAAATTACTCCTATTCTCCCCAAACACTTCAAGTTTATGCCTTTGGTTTGGGAACTCTGAGAGGAAGCAGGTCCTACTTCCAGTTTCCTCCTCGTTTAATGCCCAACATTTAAATTTCCCCAACAAATAAGTTGCTCCAGAGAAAACTACATCAGCCTTTCCAATCTTCATTCAAAGCTAAATTTATAATTTGAAACATTCAATCACAAAATTTGTAATCTGTAAATGCTGCATGTATGCAAAGCAAATGTATTCACTATACAATATGTAAATGTATCACTATATGTAAATGTATGCAATGTTAGTTTAAAAAATTCTTATATGGGTCCACCATCGAATTTCCGGCACCCTTGGTTCCAGAGCCTAGTCGCATTATCCGTTTTTCCGGACTAACAGAGGTCATGGCCTTGGGGGGGGCGAGATACCGGCCTGCAAAGACAGCCGCTGAAGTCAGCTACGGGAACAGACCTGCCGGCTCCAACTGGCCCAGAGTCCTGGAATCTCGGCCACAGGGAGAAAATTCGACCGGGGGGAGGGGGGGCACCAGTTGGCGGAAAATCAGTACAGTAGTGGGTCTATATTTGCAATGTGACACAGTACATAAAAAAACTTTGGAGGAACGGCGCAGTGGCACAGCTGTTAGAGCTGTTGCCTCACGGCACCAGAGATCCAGGTTTGATCCCGATCTCGGATAAACTCCTGTGTGGAGTTTGCACGTTCTCCCTGTGACCGGGTGCTCTGGCTTCATCCCACAACCCAAGACGTGCGGGTATATAGGTCAATTGACCTTTGTAAAACAGTCCCCATTGAGTGGATGAGAAAGTGGGACAACAGAACCAGTGTGAATGGGTGATCGGTGGTCCGTGTGGACTCGGTGGGCCGAAGGCTATGTCTCCATGCTCTATCGTTCAATCCCTCAGCAGGAATTGTGCACACACAAGCATCTAATCTTCCAGAAGATGGATACCTGGACTGGAAACCACCCATTTTAAACAATGACTCAATGGAACAGAAGTAATGGAATGGACACGTCACAGGTGAAGTTATGCTGCAGCAGTGTTTTACAAAAGGTCTCAACCGAAAACGTCACCTATCCATTTTCTCCAGCGACGTGCAGGTTTGTAGATTAATTGTCTTCTGTAAATTGTCCCAAGTCTGCAGGATAGAACTAGTGTGAACGGGTGATCATTGGTCGGCATGGACCCAGCGGACTGAAGGGGCTGTTTCCACACTGTAACTCAAAACATTAAAACTAAAACAGATGCTGCCTGACTTGCTGAGTTGCCCCAGCGTTTTTTGCCTATCTTTGGCATAAACCAGCATTTGTAGTTCCAGGATGCTGCCCAGACCATCACACAAACCAACCTCCCTTCCATTGACTACATTTACACCATGCTGTCTTGGCAATCAAGGACGAGTCACACCCCAGTCACTCCCTCTTCTCAACTTTCCCATCAGGAAAAAGATATGGAAATGTGAAACGCATACCTGCAGATTCAGGGACAGTTTCTTCTGAACTGAACCATCCTTCCCACAACTAGAAAGCAGTCCTGAGTTACTATCTACCCCATTGGAGACCCTCGGACTATCTTTGATGGAGCTTTGCTGGACTTTATCTTGCGCTAAACGTTATTCATTGTAATCCATTTATCATGTATCTGTACACTGTGGATGGCTCGGTTGTAATCAGGTATTCTCATCCCGCTGACTGGTTAGCACGCAACAAAAGCTTTTCACTCTACCTTGGTGCACGTGACAATAAACTAAGCACAAACTCAAACTTTTTATTACGCAGTGCCTTACCTTGCTGGACAAAGGAGCCGTAGACGAACCACATTGAGTTGTACAGGGTGGTGGATGTGACGGAGCCCATCTGCAGCCTGGGTGGGTTCAGCCAATTGAGCAGGTACACCAGTAGTCCCACCAGTATCACCGTGCCAGCAATGCATGCCCAGAGAGAGAAGTCAAAGGGTGCCAGGCAGGCAAACATGTCGACGGATTTCTCCACCTTCTTCAGCAGGAAACCGACTGAGTAATCCATGTATCGGGTGGTGAAGTCCACCACGCTCTCCCGCTCTGGAGTTATGGTCAAGGCTGAGATTCCCACGTCTGCTCGCTGTAAATTAATGAAACGTCGTCAATAATAAGTTACGGAGCACGGGTCATAAAGTCATAGAGTTATGCAGCACGGGAACAGGCCCTTCAGCCCAACTTTGTATCATCGAGTCATATAGCACGGGAACAGGCCCTTCAGCCCAACATAGTCATACAGCATGGAAACAGGCCCTTCAGCCCAACTTTGTATCATCGAGTCATATAGCACGGGAACAGGCCCTTCAGCCCAACATAGTCATACAGCATGGAAACAGGCCCTTCAGCCCAACTTTGTATCATCGAGTCATATAGCATGGGAACAGGCCCTTCAGCCCACCATAGTCATACAGCATGGAAACAGGCCCTTCAGCCCAACTTTGTATCATTGAGTCATATAGCACGAGAACATGCCCTTTCTCCTAACATGTCCACATTGACCAACATGCCCCATCTACACTAGTCCCACCTGCCTACATTTGGCCCATATCCTTCTAAACCCATCCTATCCAGATGTCCTGTCCAAATGTTTTTTTTAAATTGTGATAGTACCTGCTTGGCCATGTAGCCCAAGATGCCCTATCTATGTTAGTCAACCTCTCCCTATACCTCAAGTCTCAGCAACATCCTTGTAAATCTTCCCTGCACCGTTTTCAGCTTGACAACATCTTTCCTATAACATGGTGTCCAAAGCTGACCACGATACTCTAAATGTGGCCTCACCAATGTCTCATATAACTGTTACATGACCTCCCAACTTCTGTACTCAATACTCTGACTGATGAAGGCTAATGTACCAAAATACTTTTTGACCATCCTATCTACCTGTGATGCCACTTTCAAGGACCTTTGGTTCTCGAATCGCCCGCTCTCGTAAAAGACTCTTTGAATATTCCTCTTTGAATATCAAGGTTTAGATTTAGGTTTATTATTCTCATGTACAGTGATAGGCTTTGTTTTGCATGCTATCCAATCAGATCAGATAGTACTATTTATAAATACATGCTAGTCAAACTTAAGTACAATACATAGAGCAAAGGTTTAAGATACAGAGTGCAGAATATAGTTCTCAGCATTGTAGCCCAATAGTTCCATAGACAAAGCCCAATGTCCGCAATGGGGTTGGGATTGAAGTTCAAAGTTCAAATCAAAGTTCAAATGAATTTATTGTCATGTGTCCCTGATAGGACAATGAAATTCTTGCTTTGCTTCAGCACAACAGAACATAGTAGGCATTGACTACAAGGCATTCTATAAATATATACACACATGAGTCAATATACTGATAAAGTGCAAATAACAGTTAATTGGCTAATAAAGTTCAGTGTTTTGTCCGAGCCAGGTTTAATAGCCTGATGGCTGTGGGGAAGTAGGTATTCCTGAACCTGGTCGTTGCAGTCTTCAGGTACCTTCTACCTGAAGGTAGTAGGGAGATGAGTGTGTGGCCAGGATGGTGTGGGTCCTTGATGATGCTGCCAGCCTTTTTGAGGCAGCGACTGTGATAGATCCCCTCGATGGAAGGGAGGTCAGAGCCGATGATGGACTGGGCAGTGTTTACTACTTTTTGTAGTCTTTTCCTCTCCGAAGTGAATCGGACAGAACCCTAGCTTATGATAGGATTGTTAGAAGCCAGATAACAGAGGGGAAGAAGCTGTTCCTGAGTCTGGTGGTGTGTGTTTTCAAGCTTCTGTATATTTTGCCCGACAGGAGAGAGGAGAAGTCAATAGGTTCATATTCATCAATAGGATCAGAAGAAAAAAATAAATAGTGAATCACTATTTTAATTTGGGCAGCACGGTGGTAGAGCTGTTGCCTCACAGCACAAGTGACACTGGTTCGATCCTGACCTCTGCTGCTGTGTGTGTGGAATTTGTAATATTTTCCCTGTGGCCACTTGGGTTTCCCCCAGGTCCTCCTACTTCCCAAAGTCGAGCGAGTTTGGAGATGATTTGGCCTCTGTAAACTGCCCCTTATATAGAATCTGGGGGAAATTGGTCAGTATGGGGAAAATAAATTTGGATTAGATTAATGTTGGATTAGTATAAATAGGTGCTTGATGATCAGCGTGAACTTCGTGGGCCAAAGGTCTTGCTTCCATGCTGTATCTCTCTATCTCTACCCAAGTGTATGCTCAACTGATGATCTTTTATAAGCTCATAAGGTCAAGTCATAGGAACAGAATTAGGCCATTCGGCCCATTGAGTTCACTCCGCCATTCAATCATGGATGATCTCTCTTTACCTCTCAACCCCATTCTCCTGCCATCTACCCATTGACATGGCCTCTACAGCCATCTATGGCAATGAATTCCATAGATTCACCACCCACTGACTATAGAAATTCCTCCTCATCTCCATTCGAAAGGTACATCCTTTAATTCTGAGGCTGTGCCCTCTAGTCCCAGACACTCTTTTACCCTAAGATGACATCTCCTGAAAGGTTAGAGTCATAATGTCATTAGGCATGGAAACAAGCCCTTCGGCCCAAGTTGCACACGCCGGCCAACATGTCCCAGCTACACTAGTCCCACCTGCCCGCATTTGGCCCATATCCTTCCAAACCTGTCCTATCCATGTACCTGTCTAACTGTTTCTAAAACATTGGGATAGTCCCTGCCTCAACTACCTCCTCTGGAGGCTCGTTTCATACACCCACCACTCTTTGTGTCAAAAAGTTACCCCTCAGATTCCTATAAAATCTTTCCCCCTTCACCTTAAACCTATGTCCTCTGGTCCTCGATTCACCTACTCTGGGCAAGAGGCTCTGTGCATCTACCCGATCTATTCCTCTCATGATTTTATACACCACTATAAGATCACCCCTCATTCTCTTGCATTCCATGGAATAGAGACCCAGCCTCCTCAACTTCTCCATCCAGTCCTGTCACCATCCTTTGTAAATCGTTGAGAGAAAGGAAGAAAGATTTCACAATTGAATTCTAGAGGTCAGGAATCCAAAGAATGACTGGCAGCAGTAAGGATATGGAAGGGATAGAGGGTGGCATGGTGGTGCAGAGTTGCTGCTGTACAGCACCAGAGACCCGGTTTCGATCCTGACTACGGGTGCTTGTCTGTATGGAGTTTGTATGTTCTTCCTGTGACATGTGTGTGTTTTCTCCTGGAGCTCCAGTTTCCTCCTACACTCCAAAGACGTACAGGTTTGTAGGCAAATTTGCTTGGTAAAATTGTAAATTGTCCCTTGTGTGTGTAGGATACTGTTAATGTAGGGAATCACTGGGCGGCGGGCTGAAGGGCCTATTTCCACGATGTATCTCTAAACTAAAAACTAAACTAAACTAAAGAAGCTAAGAGTCGGAATGCTGTATCATTTAAAGGAGTTGGAGAAAGGGAGAATTGAGGATTTGGAAGGATTAAAGAGAAGGGTGAGAATTGGAAATTGAGGCATTGATCGACTAACTGTTAACTCACTGACTAACTATCAGCTGAGCATAAAACCTGGAAAACTGGAACAATTTCAGGAAGGATTTAATGATTATCATTTTAATGCAAGATTGAAATAGTTTAATAATGGTGCTTGAATTTTGAATAAATCTATATGTCTACTTCTAACAACATGCTCATTAAATGTATTATTTATTTGTTCCAGCTGTTAGAATGCTGAAAGTACTCTGGCTGTGAGTAATAAAGTGATTGATAAAACAGCACAAATTATCTTGTCAATGCTCTAATATAACTATGTGAAGACAATTTATAATAAATATGAATATTTATACAATTCATTTGCATGCACTATCTGCTTGATTAATAATTGGAATTTTCTTCAATGGAGATAGTTGTTGAAACTATGTTTAGATGGGTGAACTGCGGGCGGCTGGTAACTCCTTTGACATGAAAAATTAGCTTAAGATGTAACTACTTTTTGTGAAATACATTGCAAAATAAGATTAAAAAATGGTCTTACATTAGTGTATAAGATCATGAAAGGAATAAATTAGATAAATGCAACTTCTTTTACCAGACTGGTGGATTCGAGAATCAGAGGACCTTGGAAGTGGCATCACAGGTAGATAGGGTGGTCAAAAATACTTTTGGTTCATTGGCCTACATCAGTCAGAGTACTGAGTATAGAAGTTGGGATGTCATGTTACAGTGACAGTATATGAGACATTGGTGAGGCTTCATTTAGGCTATTGTGTTTAGCTTTGGTCACCATGTTATAGGAAAGATGTTGTCAAGCCGAAAAGGGTGCAGAGAAGATTTGCAAGGATGATGCCAGGACTTGAGGGACTGAGGTATAGGGAGAGGTTGGGCAGGCTAGGACTCGATTCTTTGAAGCACAGGAGGATGAGGGGTGATCTTATAGAGATGCACAATATCATGTGAGGAATAGATTTGGTAAATGGTCAGAATCTTTTACCAGAGTAGGGGAATCAAGAACCGGAGAACATAGGTCTAAGATGATGGGGGAAAGATTTAATAGTAATCTGAGCAGTGGCGGACTGACATTTTGGGGGCCCTGAAGTTTGAACTGTTATGGGGGCCCCTTCGCAACCAGCAACGAGGTTTGGGTAACCGCTGTTATCTTTTTCAATGGGGTTGTTCCACGACAGGCTGGCTAGGCCCCCGGTGGGGGTTCAGGGGGCAATGCCCCCTGAAGCTCCTGCATTTTCAATAAATTGAAAGTGATTCTCAAGTTTTCTGCTGGTAGTTTAAATAAAAGAAGCTTAGAATTTTTCGAACACATAAGCAGTAAAATAACCCCCAAAAGATATATATTTCATGAAATAGACAATAGACATTGATCATCCACAATCAATACCCCATTCCTGCCTTCTCCCCATATCCCTTGACTCTGCTATTTTTAAGAGCTCTATCTATCTCTCTCTTGAAAGCCTCCAGAGAATTGGCCTCCACTGCCAATTCACTCTTAAAGATAGCGGAGTCAGGGGATATGGGGAGAAGGCAGGAACGGGGTATTGATTGTTCCAATGATCAGCCATGATCACATTGAATGGTGGTGCTGGCTTGAAAGGCCGAATGGCCTACTCCTGCACCTATTGTCTATTGTCTATTCACAACTCTCTATGTGAAAAAGTATTTTCCCTCATCTCCGTTCTAAATGGCCTACCCCAACTGTGGCCCCTGGTTCTGGACTCTCCCAACATTGGAAACATGTTTCCTGCCTGTAGCGTGTCCAAACCCTTAATAATCTTACATGTTTCAATAAATAGCCTCATACAGCTAAAAAAATCTTTCCAAAAAATATGTTACCTGAAATGTCTCTTTGCCTAGAGTTGTGAATTTGTGGAATTCCACATTTTCACCCAGAGTTGTGAATTTGTGGAATTCCACATTTTCACCCAGAGTTGAGAATTTGTGGAATTCTCTGCCACAGAAGGCAGTGGTCTCGTCTCCTTCAGCAGCACCTCGTCTCCCTTCCTGAGCTCAAACACCCACCTCCTCACCTCACCTACGCTCACTTCCCCTCACCTACACACCTACACCTCGACTAATCCCTTCGTCCCACTAAACCCCTCGACGATACCTCACTACCAAACTTCTCCTCACACCTAAACCTCGCCTCGACTAAACCGTACCTCACTAAACCTCACCCCCACAAATAAACCTCACACCTTAACCCCACCTCAACTTACCTAAACCTCCCACCTCACACTTAATTCGCGCCTCGACTAATCGCCGCCTCTCTCCTGCTCCCACTATTTATAGGCCCCCCCCATCACCCCCCCCCCCGGCTGTTGGCGGCGCCTCACGTGAGCAGAACGGCTCCAACCAGGGGGGGCGGGGCCGAGCACGGTGAGCGGCGCAGGTGCATTGCCCGACAGAGCCGGTGGGAGGGGAGGGGAGGGGAGAGGAGGGGCTGCAGGATTTAAATCGGAAGAATATGCTTCTGGGGTCCCTGAAGCTTAAGCTTCATTAGTTTCATAGTAGATCCGCCCCTGAATCTGAGGGGCAACTTTGTTATACAAAGGGTCATGGGCGTATGGAAGGAGCTGCCATAGGAGGTAGTTGAGGCAGGTACTATCAGAACTTTTAAGGAACATTTGGACAGGTGCATGGATAGGATAGTGTAGATTAACCACATTAATCCATGCCTATATAATCTCCACTACACATATTAAGCATGTCACACATTCCACCTTCCAATCCAGTCCGGGTTTTGGGCATCATGAGTACTGTACACGAGGGACAATTTGCACATAGACCCCCTTCTGCCTACAATGCTCATGCGTTCTATGGGTCTCCTCGCCAGCCACCGGCTGCGCCAGAGAGGGTTGCTGACAACATGATTCATAACTGCATTAATTGTGGCATCTCACACGCGCGAGGATTCGTGACAAATGCCACGCTTTCGGGAAAACCTGCCATTATTGCAAGAAAAAGAACCACTTCATTCGGTGCTGCCGTGCTCGTGGGAACAGAGTGCAGCCACAAGAATCTCTCCATACTCTTGAGCCCAAGCTTTCCCACGAAGCCCTAGTTGGCATTTTGGCACCTGTTGCACCAGCATCGCCTGAGCTGCAGGAAGGCAGCCATAACATACATTCCTTAATGGATCTGTTGTGCAAACCCTTAATAATCTTATATGTTACAATAGGATATCCTCTCATCCTTCTAAACTCCAGAGTGTACAAGCCCAGCCGCTCAGCTGCAATGCGTGGATAGGGGAGAACCAGTGGATGTGGTGTATCTGGACTTCCAGAAGGCTTTCGACAAGGTCGCACATAAGAGATTAGTATACAAACTTAAAGCACATGGCATTGGGGGTTCAGTATTGATGTGGATAGAGAACTGGCTGGCAAACAGGAAGCAAAGAGTAGGAGTAAACGGGTCCTTTTCACAATGGCAGGCAGTGACTAGTGGGGTACCGCAAGGCTCAGTGCTGGGACCCCAGCTATTTACAATATATATTAATGACCTGGATGAGGGAATTGAAGGCAATATCTCCAAGTTTGCGGATGACACTAAGCTGGGGTGCAGTGTTAGCTGTGAGGAGGATGCTAGGAGACTGCAAGGTGACTTGGATAGGCTGGGTGAGTGGGCAAATGTTTGGCAGATGCAGTATAATGTGGATAAATGTGAGGTTATCCATTTTGGTGGCAAAAACAGGAAAGCAAACTATTTTCTAAATGGTAGCCGACTAGGAAAAGGGGAGATGCAGCGAGACCTGGGTGTCATGGTACACCAGTCATTGAAAGTAGGCATGCAGGTGCAGCAGGCAGTGAAGAAAGCGAATGGTATGTTAGCTTTCATAGCAAAAGGATTTGAGTATAGGAGCAGGGAGGTTCTACTGCAGTTGTACAGGGTCTTGGTGAGACCACACCTGGAGTATTGCGTACAGTTTTGGTCTCCAAATCTGAGGAAGGACATTATTGCCATAGAGGGAGTGCAGAGAAGGTTCACCAGACTGATTCCTGGGATGTCAGGACTGTCTTATGAAGAAAGACTGGATAGACTTGGTTTATACTCTCTAGAATTTAGGAGATTGAGAGGGGATCTTATAGAAACTTACAAAATTCTTAAGGGGTTGGACAGGCTAGATGCAGGAAGATTGCTCCCGATGTTGGGGAAGTCCAGGACAAGGGGTCACAGCTTAAGGATAAGGGGGAAATCCTTTAAAACCGAGATGAGAAGAACTTTTTTCACACAGAGAGTGGTGAATCTCTGGAACTCTCTGCCACAGAGGGTAGTCGAGGCCAGTTCATTGGCTATATTTAAGAGGGAGCTAGATGTGGCCCTTGTGGCTAAAGGGATCAGAGGGTATGGAGAGAAGGCAGGTACGGGATACTGAGTTGGATGATCAGTCATGATCATATTGAATGGCGGTGCAGGCCATTCAATATGTACAGATACAGCGCGGAAACAGGCCTTGTGGCCCACCGAGTCCGTGCCAACCATCGATCACCCCGTACACTAATACTATCCTACACAGTAGGGATAATTTACTATTTTACCGAATCTAATTAACCTACAAACCGGCACGTCTTTTGAATGTGGGAGGGAACCAGAGCACCCGGAGAAAACCTACGCGGTCACAGGGAGAACGTACAAACTCCATACAGACAAGCACCCCTAGTCAGGATGGAACCCGGGTCTCTGGTGCTGTATGGCAGCAGCTCTACTGCTGCACCACAATGCCGCCATCTATCCCTTCTCTATCCCTATTGCTGCCAGTCATTCCTTTAGATTCCTGACCTCTAGAATTCAATTATGGAATCTTTCTTCCTTTCTCCCAACGATTTACAAGGATGTCGCCAGGACTGAAGGTTACAGATAGCACCCACAGTCGGGATCAAACCCAGTTCTTTGGCACGATAAAGCAGCAACTCTATCGCTGCGCCTCTGTGGAGAAAGGCTGGACCATTTATTCCCTGGAGCACAGTAGGCTGAGAGGTGACCTTGTGGGGTACATATAATCAAGAGAGACATAGGCACAATCTTTTCCCCAGGGTAAGATGATCTAAGATTAGAGGGCATAGGTTTAACTTGGGGGGGGGGGGTGCGTAGATTTAGATGGGACCTGAGGCCAAATTTCTCACTCAGAGGGTGGTGCATACATGGAATGAGCTGTCAGAGGGACCGGTAGTGTGGGTCCAATTACAACATTTAAAAGATACTTGGACAGTTAGTTACATGGATTGGAAAAGTGCAGAGAAAACTCTACAGGCAAGTAGATTTTAGACTAAACTTTGGAGATATAATGCAGAAACAGGCCCTTCGGGTCGCCGAATCGGCACCAACCAATGATTACCCCATTCACTAGCACCATCGGGTCAATTTACTAGGGACAATTTACAATTACCAAATGAGACCCACAGGCAAGTCAGGTTAGCTCGGTTAAGTAACTTGGTCAGCATGGACACATTAATCCAAGGGGCCAGTTTGCATGCTGTATAGTTCCATGACACTCTTTATTAACAAACATACCTGGCCTTTTCAAGAACCTTATGCCTCATATAAGCTTTATAGTTCTGCCAACCTCACAAATCCATAAAACGAACATCGCGGAGAGAGCAGAAAATTTCAGCTAGCTTATTAGAACACAGCAATAGATTTATTGCCAAATCTGCACTGTGGTGAAAGGTTATGATGAAATTGGCACAATTCCATCATTTCAGCATCATGTGTATTCAAGTCACATTATTAACAATTCTACTTTCTGTATCCGTGGAAGTTAAATTAAATTCATTGGACAATATGCAATTAAGAAAAAAAGCTAAGATCAATAATGATGACCTAAAAACTACCAGGTTAATAAAAAAACACACATTATAGAAAAATAGCATTTTATCAGGATGCATAACAGCATGGTTTGGGAACAGCTCCATCCATAGAAACATAGAAACATAAAAAATAGGTGCAGGAGGAGGCCATTCGGCCCTTCGAGTCAGCACCGCCATTCATTGTGATCATGGCTAATCGTCCCCTATCAATAACCCGTGCCTGCCTTCTCCCCATATCCCTTGACTCCACTAGCCCCTAGAGTTCTATCTAACTCTCTCTTAAATCCATCCAGTGACTTGGCCTCCACTGCCCTCTGTGGCAGGGAATTCCATAAATTCACAACTCTCTGGGTGAAAAAGTTTTTTCTCACCTCAGTCTTAAATGACCTCCCCTTTATTCTAAGACTGTGGCCCCTGGTTCTGGACTCGCCCAACATTGGGAACATTTTTCCTGCATCTAGCTTGTCCAGTCCTTTTATAATTTTATATGTTTCTATAAGATACCCCCTCATCCTTCTAAACTCCAGTGAATACAAGCCTAGTCTTTTCAATCTTTCCTCATATGACAGTCCCGCCATCCCAGGGATCAATCTCGTGAACCTACGCTGCACTGCCTCAATCACAAGGATGTCCTTCCTCAAATCCAAGACTGCAAGAAATTGCAGAGAGTTGTGGACGCATCACACAAACCAACCTCCCTTGCATTGACTCCTCACTCTGCCTCGACAAGGCCACTCCCCCTTCTCCCCTCACCCATCAAGGCAAGAGGTACAGAAATGTGAATATGCACACCTCCAGATTCAGGATCAGTTTCTTCCCAGCTGTTATCAGGCAACTGAACCATCCTATCAACAACTAGAGAGTGGTCCTGACCTACCATCTAGTCCATGGAGACCCTCAGGCTAACTTTAATCACTTTCCTGTACTTTATCTTGCACTAAACATTATTCCCTTTATTCTGTATCTGCACATTGTGGGTGACTTGATAGTATTTATGTGTAATCTTTCATTGACTGGATAGCACTCAACAAAAAGCTTTTCACTGTACCTAAGTATAACAGACAAATATAAACTGAGGTAATGATTTTTCAAATGGGGACATCTTCATTCCCCACTCTGACCAGTTCCACATCATTGTTGGTTATTCCATCCACTGAAATTATTTAGTTCGAATAAACCACTATCAGAAACCCCAACGGGCTGCGTTACCGAAGATAGACACAAAATGTTGGAGCAACTCAGCAAGTCAGGCAGCGTCTCTGGAGAAAATGAATAGGTGACATTTCAGGTCGAGACCCTTCTTCAGTCTGATAGTAGTAGTAGACTGTGGGGGGGGACATGAAGACATGGAGGTAGGAAAAGGCCAGAACAAATCAGGGCTGGCAACAGATGTCCCGTACACTGTGATTTGGTCCAAAAACCTGTCTTGGTCTTCAATATGGCTCAATATCTACGGCTCTTCATATGAACATCATGCTCTGAACACTACACCACACTAACCTTTGCAGCTATGGTCTTCTATGGACTATCTCTCTGGTTGCACTATGGACTTTGGTTTTTAAACTATGATGGCTAATAATGAGTATTCTTCTTCATATCGAGCCCACACACAAGATTAGAAGTTGTTCAGCCAGAGCTGAACACACTTCTCGGCATCTGCATACAATGGTGTCTGTCTTGTCGCTTCTCGAGCTTCTTGTCCGTGGTGGTGGAAAGATTGCTGATAACAGGGCCACGACGTGAGTGCTCTTTCCGTGACCCCAACGAGTATTAAGGTAATTGATTTATTGAATTATTTTCATTAATATATTTTTATTTGTGTGTAATGCCTTTACAGGCCTGTGAAGCTGCTGCAAGTAAGAACTGCATTGTTCTGCTGTTGGTACCTATGAGAGTCAGGGGAGAAGGTAACTAGAGGTATGAACAGGTTCAAAGGTTCAGGTGGGCAGCATCGTGGCACAAGAGTAGAGTTGCTGCCTTACAGCCCTTGCAGGGCCAGAGACCCGAGTTTGATTCCGACTACGGCCGTTGTCTGTACAGAGCTTGGACGTTCGACCCATGACCGCGTGGGTTTTCTCCGAGATCATCGGTTTCCTCCCACACTCCAAAGACGTCCAGGCATGTAGATTGATAGGCTTGGTATATGTGTAAATTGTCCCTCGTGTGTGTAGGATAGTGTTAGTGTGCAGGGATCGCTGGTCGATGCGGACTCAGTGGGCGGTAGGGCCTGTTTCCGCGCTGTATCTCTAAACTAAAGTAAACAAATTAGAGCCGACACCAATGACCGAGGAACGGTGGGGCCCACAACAGTTCATTGTTGGCTGTGAACGAGGTGATAATAAAGGTATAAATGAATATAAACAGTGGAATTAGCAGGGTGACTGAGGCAAGAGAGGGGCAGAGAGAGAGAGAATGGAAGGGTTACTTGAAATTAGAGAAATCGATATTCATACAACTGCGTTGTAAGCTTCCCCAGAGAAATATGCCGTGCTGCAATTGCTTATCTGCTCATGCTTCACCGGATATGCTATACGAGGACTTACAGCAAGATGTATTTCTGAAGATGTTGTGCTGGAATCTTTGACAGTTTTTCTTCAAGGCCAAATCAATATCTACACATAACTAAAACGCTGATCTTGTTATCTTCCAGTTTGGCAGTCGTCCTATTTACACAAAAACGGTTCGCGATAGTGCTATGATTTTTCGCCAGTTCACTCACTGTTCTCCCGTGCTGCGATTGCACAACGTTTCATTCTGATTGGTTGAAGGTCGTAAAAGTTAGGGTGGTTTAAAAATCTTAAAAACCGCACGTGCTCAGATCGATCTCTTCTCCTGCCAGTCAGCGCCGCGCAGATTAGTCTCTTCCCCTGTCACTCCCCGGGACGGTCCGCCCTTTCCTGTGCCATCGCGTCTTTACTGGAGCGGAGGATGGCCGGCGGAGGTTTCCAACCGGACTTTCGGAGGGATCCGAAGCAGCCCAGCCCCACCCCAAGCAGCCGTCCAGCCCCAAGCAGCAGCCCAACCCCAAGCAGCAGCCCAGCCCCAAGCAGCCCAGCCCCAAGCAGCAGCCCAGCCCCAAGCAGCAGCTCAGCTCCAAGCAGCCCCCCAGCCCCAAACAGCAGCCTAGGGTCGGAGACTGGGCCCAGCCCAGCCCAGCCCAGCCAAGCCCACAGTCAGAGACCCAGCCCAGCCTGGAGTCAGAGATGTCGCCGATGTCGCCAAAAGGAAAGTGGAGACTCTGATCCCGGTGGAGGAGAACGACCAGCGCCCAGCGCCCGCTGTGAGTCCCCATCTCACTGCCAATTCCAGCCACTACCCCTCTGGTCCCCCTCGTTGGCTCCTCCCCCCCTCCCCTTGATGCCCCCCTCTCCCCCATGGCTCTTCCCCTGTCTTTTCTCCGAGCTCACTTCCCCCCGCCCACACACCCCTCTCCCCCACACATCCCCCCCGCCCACACACCCCTCTCCCCCCACAACTCCCCCCGCCCACACTCCCCTCCCCCCACAAGCCACCCTGCCCACACCCCCTCGCCCACACACCACCACCCACCCACCCACACCCACCCAACCCCCACACACACACTCCTTCCACAACCCGCCTCCCCACACAACCCCCCTACACATCCCCCACACACACCCCGCCGCCCACACACCCCCTTGCCCAAACACCCCACCCCACAACCCCCCTCCCCGCATACACCCACCCTCCCAACAACCCCCCCACATACCCCACACACACCCTGCCGCCCACACACCCCTCCCCCCACAATCCCACCACACACACACACACCCCACACCCCTCCCACCCACATACACACCTCCCCCCCACCCCACATCGCCCTGCCACACAACCCCCTCCTTCACACCCCCCCTCCCCCCACACCACCCTCTCTCCCCCTCATACACCTCCCCGTCCACACACACCCCTCCTCCCCTCCCAGCCCTCACCCCTGGCCACCCACCCCACTTCCCTACCTTCCTCCCCTCCTCTCCTCCCACACATGAAGAGGAGGGGGAGGGAGTGCTCGGGATGAGAGGAAATGAGCAGCGCCTGCGCAGTTAGGGGCTATGGGTGAGTGGTGGAATATTGCGTTGGGGAATGGGTTGCATTGGGGGAATGGGTGAGTGGTGGAAAATTGCGTTGGGGAATGGGTTGCGTTGGGGGACCAGGCCTCCCGTGTGACTGGGACCCAACGGGTCCCACTTAGTCTAGTAAATTAATAAAAATAAGACTGACAATGGCACTGGATTCAATCCTTCCCAAACTTACAAGACCCCCTGAAGAAGGTTCTCAACCCAAAAGATCTCCTGACCCATTCTCTCCACAGATGTTGCCTAACCAGCTGAGTTCCTCCAAAATTTCTGTGTTTTCTTCAACACCCTGGTTTGGATATGAGTTGCTGCTCTTTCTTTGTTGCTGAACCTAACTGCACCATGGAAAATCTGCTAAGGACATAGGTGCCACCTTTTCTCAGATACTAAGAAATGGGAAATAAATGGTTGCCACATCTTACTAATGAATTAAAAAAAACGTTCAGGCAGTCTTTTTTATTAATAAGAAGTCCCAAGGTGGGATTCAAACTCATAAACTGCGGGATAACTTGTCCAAGATGCTGCATTACTTGCTCTGTAATACAATCATTATACAACATTGGCCCCAATCTAATAAAGCTGCTGCGTCTCTATAGTTTTTCACTTTATAATTTCCTTGGTAATTCTGTTAAAGTTATTATCTAGAAAGGAATTTATGTGGTTTTGAAACATAATTTTTTAAACATTTATAAGTGCATGTTCATGCGTTCTTCGAGCAGAATTAGGCCATTCAGCCCATCACGTCTAACCCGTCATTTAATCATGGTCTATATTTCACTCTCAATCCCATTTTCCAGCCTTCTCACCATAACCCCTGACACCCGTACTAATGAAGAATCTATCAAACTCCTCAATAAGAATCTCTTATTTGTTGAGCCAGGAGTTAGAATCATGGGCTATAGTGCAAGCTTGACGAGGCCAAGTATAGTGAGGTCATGGTGCAGCTGAGGATTTTGGCAGAAGAGGTACAATAAACAGTGGAAACCACTACGCACTAACCAGATGAGCATCTATTGTAGAAAGTGGAGACAGAATGGGAGCGGCAGTCAGCTCGTAAAACAGGAAAAAAACTCTCAGAGAGGGCGGCACAGTGAATCTTCGGATCACGCTTAATTCCATGCTAGCTATGTTCTACTGCATTGATGGGTCATCGTGACCCCGAACCATCCTAGTGCAAATTGTGGCCTTTTGCTGCACTGTTCAAATACATGAACATTTTAATGACTAGCCGTTAACGCCTGACGCCCTGAGAGAGGGCGGCCCAGTGTTGCAGTGGTAGAGCTGCAGCCTTACAGCGCCAGAGACCCGGGTTTGATCCTGACTACGGGTGCTGTCTGTATGGAGTTAGTACATTCTCCCTGTGGCTGCGTGGGTTTTCTTCGGGTGTCCCAAAGACGTGCAGGTTTGTAGATTATGATGGAAGGAACTGCAGGTGTTGGTTTAAACCGAAGATGGATACAGATAGCTGGAGTAACTCAGTGGGTCAGGCAGCATCTCTGGAAAAAAGCAATAGATTACATTTTGCGTCGAGATGAAGGAGGTCTGAACAAAGGTGTTGACCCGAAATGTCACCTATTCCTTTTTTCCACAGATGCTGTCTGACCCATTGAGTTACTCCAGCTGAATGTGTCAATTTTAGGTTTGCAGATTAATTGGCTTTGATAAAATTGTAAATTGACCATAGTGTGGTGTTTTGGTGTCAGGACCCTTCTTCAGACTGAACACATTGGAGAAGGTGTCCAGAACAACAGAAGAACCACCCAGGAGAGTCACCACCATCATATCCTGCTCCCAAGCTTACAATACAGTAAAAGCGTAATTCCATGCTCAGCGGACTGTTCCAGCTGCTCCGGTCAGGCAAACGTCTCCGTTGCCATGCTGTGAGAACGGAGAGGATGAGAAGGAGTTTCTTCCCAGAGGCCATTAGGACTGTAAACTCCTATCTCTCCAGGGACTAACTTTACTGTGTATTGCCACTTTTCATTTCCCTGCACATCTCGTATGTGTATGTGACGAATAAACTTGACTTGACTTGAACTTCTTTCAGCTGGAATAATGTTTAGGTTTAGGTTTAATATTGTCATGTGTACCGAGGAACAGTGAAAAGCTTTGTTTTGCCTGCTATCCTAACAACTCAGATATACCACACATAGATACAATACGTTCACACTCAAGTGCAATAGATAGAGCAAAGGAGAAGATACAGGGTGAAGAATATAGTTCACAGCGTTGTAGCACATCAGTTCCATTGACAAAATCCAATGGTGGTAGGGGTTTGGAATGGTAGGGGTGAATCGGACAGTACCCTAGCTTATGGAAGGACCATTCAGAAGGACACAAATTGCTGTAGTAACATAACAGGTCAGGCAGCATCTCTGGAGAACATGGATAGATGACGTTTCAGGTCGGAACCCTCCATCAGACTGATTGTGGAGGGGGGAGAGAAAGCCAGGAGAGGGGAGAGACAGGACAAAGTGTGGCAGGTAATAGGTGGATGCAGGCGGGGGGGGGGGGGTCATAGGAGGATGGTTGGAACAACGACCAGGGATAAAGATGGCCAGAATCTGACCATCAGAATCCTGATAACGGAAGGAAAGAAGCTGGTCCTGAATCTAGTGGTGCACGCTTTCAAGTTCTAGTTGCTGCCTTGAATGTTCTTGTCTGGAATGATTCCCTTCACCAGCGATGCTCAGGCCCATTGTTATTTGATCTCTGGGATTGCTGGCTCATAGTCCGCAGGCAGGGACGCTGGATGTCCGATTGATTAATGAGGGTGTCAACTGGTCTGTAGACATAGATGTATGGCCTCATCTGAAATATTCAGGAGAAGTTGCGCCTTTTTTCCAAATTCATATTTCATGACTGTCTTAAGGAATCCAAATGAATATATAAAGTGTTTTTTAGCCAAAATAAACTGTGAATAATTAAAATATTCAAATTGCACCAGTGCAACTCTGAGTGACAACATAAGAGGTTTCTTCAAACCCGCTTTTACAGCAAAGCAGAACAATACTGCAAAAGGCATTGATGGCACCAAATGTAGCAGCTCTACATCGGTGAGACCAAGCGTAGGCTTGGCAATCACTTCGCCGAACACCTCCGCTTGGTTTGCAATAACCAATCTGATCTTCCGGTGGCTCAGCACTTCAACTTCCCCTCCCATTCCAAATCCGACCTTTCTGTCCTGGGCCCCCTCCATGGCCAGAGTGAGGACCACCATAAATTGGAGGAGCAGCACCTCATATTTCGCTTGGGCAGTTTGCACCCCAGCGGTATTAAAATTGAATTCTCTAATTTCAGGTATCCTCACTTTATCCTTCCCTTCTCAGCTCTCCCTCAGCCCACTGGCTCCACCTCTTCCTTTCTTCCACCCCCCCCACCCTCACATCAGTCTGAAGAAGGATCTCGACCCGAAACGTTGCCTATTTCCTTCGCTCCATAGATGCTGCCTCACATGCTGAGTTTCTCCAGCATTTTTGTCTACCATGAGTTTTTAGGGACTGACTTTGGTTGCATAAGGACTATGGAGTGTGTGTACTCATATCAGAGTCAGTGAGTTATATAGCACAGAAACAGGCCCTATGACCCAACTTGCCCGTGCTGACCAAAATACCCCATCTGCGATAGTCCCACCTGCCTGCGTATGGCCAATATCCCTCTAAACCTTTCTGTTCATGTTCCTGTCCAAATGTCTTTTAGATTTTGTTATATTACTTGTCTTAACTACCTCCTCTGGTAAACTGTTCCATATACCCACGACGCTCTGTGTGAAAAAAGGCAGAGAGCAGGCCTTTTAGCCACAATATCTGCTAAACTAATCCCATCTGCCTACACGCAGTCTATATTCCTTCATCCCCTTACTATTCATGTCTCTGACTAAATGCCTCTTTAACCTTGTTACTGTATCTGCTTTTTTCACCTACCCTGGCTGTGCACACCAGGCACTTATTGCCTCTCTGTATAATACTTGCTTTGAAATTCTTCTTTTAACTTTACTTAAACTTTAACTTTTGACTTTTAACCTTAACTTTAACTTTGGGCCAGCACGGTGGTGTAGCGGTAGAGTTGCTGCCTTACAGCACTTGCAGCGCTGGAGACCCGGGTTCGATCCTGACTCCGGGTGCTGTCCGTACGGAGTTTGTACGTTCTCCCCGTGACCTGCGTGGGTTTTCTCCGGCTGTTCCGGTTTCCTCCCACACTCCAAAGACGTACAGGTTTGAAGGTTAATTGGCTTTAGTAAAATTGTAAATTGTCCTTCGTGTGTGTAGGATAGTGTTAGTGTTTGGGGATCGCTGGTTGTCACGAAATCGGAGGGCCGAAGGGTCTGTTTCTGCGCTGTATCTCTAAACTAAAACTTGACTCTCTGACAAAGCAATGCCCTCTAGAGTTTAACATTTCTAGAACGACTTTGACTGTTTATCAGTGCCTGCCATAACTGTATAAACTTCTATCATATCTTCCCTCAGCCTCCAACGCTCCAGAGGAAACAATCCAAGTTTGTCCAATCTCTCTTTATAGTCAATATTCTAGTATCCCAGCAACTTCCTGGTGTTCTCTTCCGCACCCTCTCAAAAGTATCCACGTCCTTCCTGAAATGCTATGACCAGAACTGCATTTATACTGCAAATAATGCCTAATAAAAATGTTATACATCTGCAACATGACTTGGGTGGGACTAGTGTAGCTAGGATATGTTGGCCGGTGTGGGCGAGTTAGGCTGAAGAGACCCTGTATCATTCTGTAACAATGACCCTATCTCACTGGTTGGTATAGTGTTGTCAATTCATACTCAATTTCAAAAATGATTGTTAAAGTTTATAAAATATAGTCCCTAAATAGTGCTTTTCATAGCTGCAGCAGAAAATTGTATACAAAAAAGTATTATAATATTGTGTTGTATTGAAGCTAGTTGTTGTATCACTCTTCATCACTCTAACGAAGGATCTCAACCAGAAACAGTGTCCATCTCCTGTTGTCCATTGTCAGATTCTGCCTGATTCCTTGAGTTCCTCCATTACTTTGTGTTTTTATTTCTCCTGTACCTTTTGCTTGACAGTCGGGCAGCACAGTGGTGCAGCGGAAGAGTTGCTGCCTTACAGAGCCAGCAACCTGATCCCGGTTATGTACGGAGTTTGCACATTCTCCAAGTGACTATGTGGGTTTTTCCAGGTGCTGTTTCCTCCTTCTCTCCAAAAATGTAAAGGTTTGTAGGTGAATTGGTTTATGAAAATTGTCCTCAGTTTCTGCAGGTTAGAATTGGTATATGGTTGATCGCTAGTCGGCGAGGACTCAGTGGACCAAAGGGCCTGTTTCCACACTGTATCTCCAAACTAAGGTGCAACTGGTGTGAGACCGGTCGCTCTCACACCAGTCGTCATGAAGTGTTTCGAGAGGCTGGTCCAGCAGCACATCAAAGCCAGCCTCCCGCCCACCTTCGATCCACACCAGTTTGCCTACAGAGCAAATAGGTCCACTGAGGATGCCATCGCCACTGCTCTTCACACTGCACTGACCCACCTTGAACACCGGGGGAGCTATGTGAGGATGCTTTTCATGGACTTTAGCTCCGCCTTCAATACGATCATCCCAAGCAGACTGGTCACCAAACTCATGGATTTAGGACTCTCCCAACCCATCTGCCTCTGGATCAAGGACTTTCTGTCTAACCGCCCCCAGACCGTCAGACTGGGCCATCAGCTCTCCACCCCCATCACACTCAGCACCGGCTCCCCACAGGGCTGTGTGTTGAGCCCCCTCCTCTACGCCCACGATTGTGCCCCCGCCCACTCCACTAACACCATCGTCAAGTTCGCGGACGACACGACTGTGGTTGGACGTATCTCAGGAGGAGATGAGACAGCCTACAGGGAGGAAGTCCAAAGACTGGCAGCGTGGTGTTCAGACAACAACCTCATCCTAAACACCACAAAAACAAAGGAAATTATCATAGACTTCCGTAAGAACAGTGCAGCCCTCAAACCCCTATTCATCAATGGGGACTGTGTGGAAAGGGTCTCAGACTTCAGATTCCTGGGCACACAAATTACGGAGGATCTCTCCTGGACTACAAACACCACCACAGCAGTCAAGAAGGCCCAGCAGCGACTCTACTTTCTGAGGATCCTCAGGAAAAACAAGCTGGAGGAGAAGCTGCTGGTGTCCTTCTACCGCTGCTCCATCGAGAGTGTGCTGGCGTACTGTATAACCACATGGTATGCCAGCTGCTCTGCAGC
Source organism: Malacoraja senta (assembly GCA_038087875.1). NCBI lineage: Eukaryota > Metazoa > Chordata > Chondrichthyes > Rajiformes > Rajidae > Malacoraja > Malacoraja senta. Next base: position 257,951,492 of record CM075977.1, on the reverse strand, counting down.
GGACAGGAGAGCCCTTCAAAGGGTCATCAACACCGCACAAAAAATCACTGGCTGCCCACTGCCCTCCCTGAAGGACATCTTCAGCTCTCGCTGCCTTGGCAGGGCAGCCAACATCCTGAAGGACCCTTCACACCCTGGACACAACCTGTTCCACCTGCTGCCCTCTGGCAGATGGTACAGGTCTTTCAAAACTCGCACAAACAGACTCAGAGATAGCTTCTACCCCTTAGCCATACGTGAACTTAACAATGCAAAATAAGAAATAACACTCACATTCAACTGAATGGTTCTACCTCAGCTGCTATTGTTATTTAGCTGTAAATTTTCTTTTTATATGTATATATTTTTACCTTTTCTTATATATTTAAAATTGCTCTTGTGAATCGCCCCGTGGGATTGACTTTTAACTTTCGTTGTACAATAGTGCAATGACAATAAAGAGATTACTATTATTACTTTCCTATTACTATGTGAACCTCTGCCTCAACTGAAAGGACTATTGGGGATCCTGGATGGAGTCAAGGGAGGAGGGATTAATGACTTCTTCTATATTCAATACTCTGTGAAGGACAATGTGATGAAAGGCCTCTTGATCACCCGGTCTACCTGTGACGCCACCTCAAGGAACTATGTACCTGTACTTCTTGAACCCTCTGCTCTACAACACTTCCCAGAGCCCCGCCATTCAATGTGAAGGTCCTGCCCTGGTTTGACTTTCCAAAATGCTACCCCTCCACAAACATTGTGCATTAAACTCTAGCGTGGTACCAAACTAACCTTGAAGGCGAGTTCACCGATCAGCCCATTCCAGTTTCCGTCAGGCTGTTGACTGCCGAACTTTTGATCAGGGGCCACGTAGATTTCATATTTGAAACCCAGGTAACTTGACAAGGCATCCAGGACATCGATAGAAAAACCATAATATTTCTTTGTTCTTCCAAGAATGTTTTCGGATACCATAACAAAAGGTTCCTCCTGCAAAAGGAGAGGGAATTCAGGGTCAAGTTGAGCATTACATTCATAGGAACTTATAGAGGTTTATAAAATCATCAACTTATGGAGGTTTATACGACGCATAGGGAAGTTGGATGAACACAGTCTTTTCCCTCGGGCGGGAGAGTTTAAAAGTAAAGGTCTGGAATAGGTTTAAAGTGAAGGGGAAAAGATTTATAGGGGTCTCGAGAGGCAGGTTTTTCACACAGAAGCTGATGGTGGGTATATGGAACAATATGCCAGTGGAAGTGGTAGAGATGAGTCCAACTATAACATTTAAAAAACATTTGGACAGGCTCATTATAAGAAAGGTTGAGAGGGATATGAGCCAAATGCAAAACAATTGGAATAGTTTAGGAGTACACCTTTGATGGGGTAGATGAAAAAGACACAAAGGAATAACGCACTGGGTCAGGAAGCCACTCTGGAGAACATGAGAACCAGTGTGAAGAAGGGTCCCGAACCGCAACGTCATCTATCCATGTTCTCCACAGATGCTGCCTGACCTGCTGAGTTACTCCAGCACTTTGTGTCTCTATTTGTAAACCAGCATCTGCAGTTCTTTGTTCATTGGCATAGATAAGTTGGGCCATAATTGGGGCAGCACAGTGGTGCAGCAGTAGAGTTGCAGCTTCACCATGCCAGAGATCCAGGTTCGATCCTAACTATGGATGCTGTCTGTACGGAGTTTGTACATTCTCCCTGTGACTGTGTGGGTTTTCTCCGGGTGCTCAAGTTTCCTCCCACATACCAAAGACATGCAGTTTTGTAAGTTAATTGGCTTCTGTAAATTGTAAATTGTCCCTAGTGTGTAGAATAGTGCTAATGTATGGGTGCTTGCTTGTTGGCGTGGACTCAGTGGGCCAAAGGATCTGTTTCCACGCTGTACCTCTAATATCTAAAGCAAAGTAAAGTCATAAGGACTGTTTCTGTGCTACATTATTCTGTGATTTTATGACTGTAACTCTTACCCATGATTGGAAGGATTATCAAGAATACTTCTGCAGTGTTCAGACATTCCTGTGGTACATTCCCCATCAATTTGAAGGACTGAATCAATGTTCCACAGTGCATCACACCAATGCATTATAGCGATACCAATGCATTATAGTGCATCTCACCAATGCATTATAATGATACTGCCACAAGTCACAAGTCAGAGAAACAAGTAGCATTCAAAATGTAGGGTCAGGGCCTGATGGTCTACTAGATGATTCTTAAAGTAGAGACAAAGGCTTAAAGTGAGCGGGAAGAGATTTAAAAGGGTCTTCAGGTGCAACTTTTTAATTCAGATGGCAGTCCACATCTGGAATGAGCTGTCAGAGGAAGCTATAGAAGTGGATGCAATTACAACTTTCAAAAGACATTTTGACAAGTCAAATGTGTAGGATGGAACTGCAGATGCTGGTTTACACTGAGGATAGACACCAAATGCTGGAATATATTTTTATAGAGATGCTGCCTGACCCGCTGAGTGAAGGGCCTGTCCCACTTGGGCGTCATTTGCGTGTCATTTACGCGAGGTCCTAAAAATTGGTTGGCACGTCGTGACGCGCGCATGGCATGCGTGACGCTCGCATGGCGCATGGTGAGGCGCGGTGGTGTATGCAGTGACGCGCGGCGTCCCAGGATTTTAGGATGCTCAAAATCCTTGCGCCCCACCTGCGTGACGCGCAAATGACGCCCAAGTGGGACAGGCCCTTTACTCCAACATTGTGTGTCTATCTATGTACAGATATATGCAGAGATAAAAAAGACACAAAGTGCTGGAGAAACTCAATGGGTTAGGCAGCAACCTCTGGAGAACATGAACATGTGACATTTCAGGTCTAGACCCTTCTTCAGACTGATTGTAGGGGGGAGGTGCGAAAGTTGGAAAAAAGGTGTGGGCGGGAAAAAGTCCTGCAAGTGATAGGTGGATACAGTGAGGGGGGTGGAGGAGGTTGATAGGTGGATGGTTGGATAAAGGATAGAGATGAAAGGATAACAGGCTGTGAGATAAGGAGATCAGAAGGGAAATGTAAGGATAAGAGGAGAAACGGATAAAAGGGCTTAGAGGGATATGGACCAAGTGCAGGAAAATGGAACTAGCCCAGAATGCTAACATCACTGGCATGGGCTACTTGGGCCAAAGAGCTTGTGGCCGTGCTCTATAGCTCTACGACTTTATTACTCAAACATAAAAAGGTTTGTGTTTTAGTGACTCATTTCACAACTTCAGAACATTGCAAAGTGCTTTACAGCCAATGTGGTACCTCTTAAGTGCTGATTAATTCAGTATTAATAGAACAATAATCCACACAAAAAAGCAGTCACGACAAATGGAAGTCATAATGTACCAACACTTTTGATGATGGACTGCGAGTTATAATGCACAAGCAATGTCTATAATAGAAAGTTTTTAATGAACTAGTTTCTCTTTTGATGGATAAAGTATGCCTTGCTTGTTCTACAATAGTAGTCTGAATGCATTGACGTTTCCAATATATGGAGAATGTTTGAATGCATAATAAGTCTCAATCCCGCTTAATTTTAATGATGGACAGGGAAGATATATTGACATAACGTGCCCTGTTATAAACTACAAGCAAGTATTACGTTGCATGCAAAAATTAAATACAAAATACTTCTCGCAATATAAACATAGGCACAAGGAACTGCAGCTGCAGGTTTACAAAAAGCGAAAAGTGTTGGAATCACCCGGCGTGCAGGCTGCATTTCTGGAGAACATGGATAGGTGACGTTTTAGGTCAGACTGAAGAAAGGTCCCGATCCAAAACGTCTCAGAGATGCTGCCTGACCCGCTGAGCTACTCCAGCTCTTTCTATGTCACTATAAAATGAACTAGTTTATGAATTTTGTACATAGTTTCCCAAGTTACAGTGGTAACTACCTAATAAGGTATTTAATAGCCACTAAAACACTCCAGGGCAGCCTGACATTGTGAAAAGAGCAATAGAAATGCATTACTTCTTCATTTGCAAACCATTCAATGCAACAAGAAGGCACCAATCTGACAGAAAGCACTTCCTAGCAAACTTAATAAGTTGTGTTTGTTCTTTGTCCACCCTGAAAGACCATGTTCATCCATACCAAACGTTGTAAGGATACAATGAAACCACCAAAAATTCAGCTGCTGGCTCATAGTGCCAGTAACCCAGGATTGTTTCTGACCTCGGGTGCTACCTGTGTGGAGTTTGCATGTTCCCCTGTGACTGCATGGGATTCCTCCCACAACCCAAAGACATGCGTGCTTGTAGGTTAATTGACCTCCATACATTTCCCCTAATGTGCAGGGGAGTGGATAAGAAATTGTGAATGGGTGATCAATAGTCAGTGTGGACTGGATGGGCCAAAGGATCTGTCTCAATGCTGTGAAGATAGTTTCCTGTCTGCAGAAAGGTCTCGACTCGAATCGTCACCTATTCCTTTTCTCTAGAAATGCTGCCCGTCCCGCTGAGTTACTCCAGCTATTTGCGTCTATTAAAGGTGGTGTGGCTGCTTTGTCAATATACGATACGATAGAACTTTATCTTGGGAGGGAAATTGATCTGCCAACAGTCATAAAACACAAAATATATGAAACATTAAATTAAAGTGACAAGTGGAAAGGATTGGGGATGTGGAAAGATTGGGGGTGGGGGGGGGGGGGGGAATGGAGTCAGTCTACCCCACGACAGAAGGGGAGGAGTTGTATGGTTTGATAGCCACAGGGAAGAAAGATATCCTGTAGTATTCTGTACTACATCTTGGTGGAACTAGTCTGCAATATCTGTAATATTCAGACTCCACTAACAGCTAAAAGACTCAACATATAAATAGTTCAAGTGTGCAACTTGCAAAATATGCCATTACCTCTTTGCATATCCATTAAATGCACTTGTGAAGACATTACAATGACAAATCAGGCCTCATTTGCAAATGTTTACTTCTGCTGACAACCTGGGTTGATTAATTTCCTTAACTTCCCTAATAGCTCTTGAATTGATTAAACATTAGTTGTGGGAGCATACCACACATGATCTCACCAACAAGGTCAAATGCAAATCCACCTAAATCCACAGCCAGTAAACCGTTAGCACTTCCTGAAGCAAGTTTGATGGAGGGAAGGAGTAAAGGGCCTTGTTCACTTGAGGCGTACGGCTGCGCGGGGCCGGTCCCACTTCGAAACCGCGGAGGCGTATGGAGTTGTGCGGGGCTGGTCCCGACATCGCGCGGGGCTCCGAAAATCCTGCACTGTCCGAAAATTCCGTGCGCCAACGGCCTGTCGGCCCACAGCCGCATTGAGGGCGTACGCAGCGTCTTGACATCGTACGCAGCGTCTTGACATTGTATGCAGCGTCTTGACAGCGTTCGCCTAGCGCGTGGCGTTGCGCGATGACGTCACCGCCCGGCGTGCCGTTGCGTGATGACATCACCGCCCGACGCCGTGCGACATCCAAATTCAGTGAGTATGATGTCGGGACCAGGCCCGCACAACTCCAGACGCCTCCGCGGTTCGGTGGGACTGGCCCCGCGCGGCCGTACGCCTCAAGCGACCACGTTTGGTCGCGCTAGACGCATGCAATCGCATGCTGGTGGGACAGGCCCTTAAGATGTTCTTACCGGTAGCGTTACAACACGGAGCATCACACCCCGCATATTGTTTTCCAGCTTTTTATCCATCAGTGATCCATTCAACCCAGTGTCCGGGTTCCAAGTGCCAAGCTATGAAAAGGAAAAGTGAGAGAGTGTGAGCTTATTCAGTTTTAGTTTAGTTCAGTTGAGAGACACAGTGCGTCAACTGGCAGCCCACCGAGTCCGGGAGAAAACCCACGTGTTTGTGGGGAAAACGTACAAACTCCGTACAGACAACACCCGCAGTCAGGGTCAAACCCAGGTCTCTGGCGCTGTAAGGCAGCAACTCTACCGCTGCGCCACCGTGCTGCCCTTTATTATTGTCACATACACCAGGAACCAGGATCCAGCTAAAAACTTTGCTTGTGCGCTATCAAATCAGATCAGATGACAAGTCAGATGCTTACAATAAACCATACACAAGTACAATAGGAATAGCAAAGAGAAGAGTGAATTGTGAAGAGTCAAGAGTGTGTTATTGTCATATGTAATGGGACAATGAAATTCATAAGGAAAGGTTGGGCATACATGAATCTAGTGCTTACTACTTCTCCCAACCACGCTATACTTACGCTGTGTTCCATGTCACTTCTTTTATGTGCTGACCTTGGATGCTATCCAGGTGGAGTTTCCGCCTTCTCCCTGAGACCACATAGGTTTCCTTTGGTTTCCCCTCACATCCCAAAGACATGCAGTGATGCAAAACTGCTGGAATAACTCAGTTGGTCAGGCAGCATCTCTGGAGAACATGGAAACCTCCAGCGCCTTGTGTCATTTTATTCTAAACCAGCATCTGTAATTCCCATGTGGGAACAAACTGGAGATGCTGGTTTACACCGTATTTCCTACGCTGAGTTCGCCTTGGCTTACACGATCTCCCGGTTGCCAAACATTTTAACTTCCCTTCCCATTCCTCTACTGACGTTGTAGGAAGGAACTGCAGATGCTGGTTTAAACCGAAGATAGGCACAAAATGCTGGAGTAACTTAGAGAAGGAATAGGTGACATTTTGGGTCTGAAGAAAGGTCTCGACCCAAAGCGTCACCCATTCCTTCTATGCAGAGATGCTGCCTGTCCCGCTGAGTTACCCTAGCATTTTGAGTCTATCTTCCCATACTGACCATTGTGTCCTGGGCCTCCTGCACTGTCAGAGTAAGGCCACATACAAATTGGAGAAACAGCACATCATATTTTACTTGGGCAGCTTACAACCCAGTAGTATGAATATTGATTTCAAGTAACCATTGCATTCCCTCTCTCTCTACCCCTCCCTCACCCTAGTCATCCTGCTAGTTCCACTCGTTATCACCTCTTCCACAGCAAACAATGGACCATTGTGAGCTCCACCTTTCCTTGGTCATCGGTGGCGGCTCTGATTTGTCTGTACCTTTACATACCTCTAGTTTCCCTCTCCCGTGACCCTCAGTCTTGAGGAAGGTTCTCGACCCAAAACGTCACCCATTCCTTTTCTCCAAAGATGCTGCCTGACCTGCTGAGTAACATTTTGTGTCTATCAACAATTCCTTGCTTTTACCAAGGTTGGGAGGGTAATTGGGCCACTGTAAATGACCACCATTGGGGGGATGAATGGGGGGAAATTGATGACAACATAGAAAGAGTAAAATTTGATGATAGAAACATAGACAATAGGTGCAGGAGTAGGAAGGCCATTGGGCCCTCCGAGCCAGCACTGCCATTCACTGTGATCATGGCTGATCATCAACAATCAGTACCTCGTTCCTGCTTTCTCCCCATATCCCTTGATTCCATTAGCCCTAAGAGCTAGTGTTAGCCCTAAGATTAGTGTAGGATTAGTGTAAGTGGGTTGTTGATGGTTAGCATGGCCTCTGTGGGCCAAAGGGCCTGTTTCTATGCTGTATCTAAGTGAACATATATTAATACTTGCACTGTTAGCACGTACACCAGAGGATGAAAGTCAGGATTTAATTGTCCTATGAAGTGTGGCTTTCTTTGATCAAGGATTGAGGGCTGATTATCCTCAGTGAGAAGATCTACTGAATATTCTATGAATGTTAACTATCAAACTGCAGAATTCTTTCAGCCATGCTTTTGTCCTGGAATAAAGATTGTTAATTGTGAACAGTGTTTTTGAATATTACATTTCTGTCCCAACCACAGGGGAACCTTTAAGCACTTTGTAATGTTTGAATTGTTATTACATTTGAAATTGAACACGTATTCATTTTAAAGCAGTGCCTTTGCCCAAAGTGTTTTAGGTTTAACATACATTTGTAATTAAATAACTTCAGCTCAGGTTGTTTCTTGTCACATAAGTTGTATGTGCGAACAATTTTCCAATAATGGACATTTTAATTTAATTTCCAAAACTATCCACAATTACACATCTGGGAAGAGCAACGACTACTTTCAAAGCAAAGTTAATGAGGCCAGCAGTGCATCTGTGAAAGCACTTGCACTTCTACATCTGAAAGTTGTGGGTACAAGACCTGCTCTAGGAGCTAGTCAAGAGCGTTTTATTGTCATATGTCCCAAACAGAACAATGAAATTCTTTACTTGCAGCAACTCTACCAAGATTGAAGATTCAAGAGAGTTTATTGTCATGTGTCCCTGATAGGACAATGAAATTCTTGCTTTGCTTCAGCACAACAGAACATAGTAGGCATTGACTACAAAACAGATCAGTGTGTCCATATACCATTATATAAATATATACACACATGAATAAATAAACTGATAAAGTGCAAATAACAGATAATGGGCTATTAAAGTTCAGTTTTGTCCGAGCCAAGTTTAATAGCCTGATGGCCGTGGGGAAGTAGCTATTCCTGAACCTGGTCGTTGCAGTCTTCAGGCTCCTGTACCTTCTACCTGAAGGTAGCGGGGAGATGAGTGTGTGGCCAGGATGGCCACTGTGTCACTCTGCCGCCCACTCCCTAGAGTTTTTCACTGTAGTTCATTACCTTCAGTGCAAGGTTCAGCAGGTGGTTCTTTTATCAACTAGGTCAGCGGGTAATCTAATTAGGAGATGCCTCAGTAGTTGGTAAGGCAGATATTACAACCTGGATATGAACTACCGCAAGGTTGATAACATGGGGAGAGCTTCGGGAATATACAAAACAGTCCATTATTATCTATTTACTGTATTTCTATTATATATTATCTATTTTCTAGAAAATAGAAATTATCTTTGTTCGCAACCACAAAAAAATTAGGAAAGAAGAGTTACAAGCAGGCAAAAGTTTAAGGTGAGAGGAAGGAGTTTTAAAGCAGACCTAAAGGGTAAGTTCGATTTACACTTGGGGTGGCACAGTGGCGTAGCGGTAGAGTTGCTGCCTTACAACACCAGAGACATGGGTTCGATTCTGACTACAGCTGCTGTCTTTACGAAGTTTGCACATTCTTCCTGTGGCCATGTGGGTTTTTACCGGGTGCTCCGGTTTCCTCCCACACTACAAAGATGTACAGGTTTATTGGTTAATTGGCTTTTGTAAATTGTGAATTGTCCCCTAGAGTGTAGGATAGTGTTGGTGCATGGGGTGATCACTGGTCGGCTCAGACCCGGTGGGCGAAAGGGCCTGTTTCCACGTTGTATCTCTAAAGTCTAAAGTAAAGTCTGACGTCTACGCAGAGAATGTTGATATCTGGAATGTGCATTCAAGACGAGGTGGTGGAATCACATACAGGCTCTGTATTTAAGATGCATTGAGGGAGACAGAGAAATAGAAGGTCGCATTTGTCATGCAGACTAATGGAATTATGTAGACAGGCATAAAAGGCCAACATGGACATGATGGACTGAAGGGCTTGTTACTGTGCTGTATAGCTCCACGACTCTCACTGCAAAAGCCTACATGGTATGGTTCAGCTATCAATTTATTACAGTTCGGACCATGGTTCCAATTGGCCTGCACACAATCTCCCACTATCCCCTCACCTCAGTGCACACCCATTTCTTAAACCATTCTGCCTATTTCACACATCCCCTTCCCTCCACCCAACCCCATCCATCTATACCCATCCCTCTTCTCTCCTTGGTGACACCCTCTTCTTTCCTTATCACCCTTTTAGGAGATGAGGAAACACTTTTTCTCACAGAGGGTTGTGAGTGTGGAATTTTCTGCCTCAGAGGGCGGTGGAGGCTGGTTCTCTCGATACTTGCAAGAGAGAGATAGATAGGGCTCTGAATGGTGGCGGAGTCAGGGGATATGGGGAGAAGGCAGGAATGGGGTGCTGATTGTGGATGGTCAGCCATGATCACATCGAATGGCGATGCTGGCTCGAAGGGAAGAATGGCCTACTCCTGCACCTATTGTCTATTGTCTGTTGTCTATTTTGTGTCCTTTCCATCTCTAGCCTCTGTCCACCTACCTATCTGATAGTCAACGTCCCATCCCACCTACATCCACCTGTCTTTTGCCAGGCTTTGTCCTGCCCCCACCCCACTTCCAGCTTTCTCTCCCCTACTGCAATCAGTCTGACGATGGGTCCAGACCTGAAACGCCATTTTTCCATGGCCTCCGGAGATGCTGCCTGACCTGCTGAGTGACTCCAGCATTTTGTGTTCTCTGCCAGTTATATATGTGTATATGAAATACGAAGTAAGTAAATAAAATCCTATGTCATATAGAGTGATAGAGTCACTGAGTCATACAGCGAGAAAACAGGCCCTTCATTACAAGCAGCCCACACCCACCAATATCTACACTAGTTTCACCCGTCTGCGTTTGGCCTATTAGGCCCATATCCCTCTAAAACCTATCGTATCCATGTACCTGTCTAAATGTTTATTAAATATTATGATTGTACCTCCCACCCACCACCCTTTGTGTGAAAAAGTTACCTTTCAGGATTCCTATTAAAAGTTACCCCTTAGGTTCTTATTAAATCTCCCCCCCCCTCCACCTAAAACCTATGTCCTCTGGTTCTCGATTCCCCTACTCTGGCCACGACACTCTGTGTGTCTACCGATCTATTCCTCTCATGATTTTGTACACCTCTATAAGATTACCCCTCATCCACCTGCGCTCCAAGGAATAAAGTCCCAGCCTGCTCAACTTCTCCCTATAGCTCAAGTCCTGGCAATGTCCTTGTAAATCTTCTCTGCACCCTTTGCAGCTTGACAACATCATTCCTATAACAAAGTGCCCAGAACTGAACACAATACTCTAAATGTGGCCTCACCAATGTCTTATATAACTGGGACACTCCTTACGAGCAGTGGACCCTCCCGGCGAGCAGGGCTGAGACACACCAGGACAATGGAGGAGGACTTGCGCCACAGTAAGGAGCGAGCGGTTGAAGCGATGTGGTCCGGTCGGATCGGACCCCCCGAGGTCGAGTTGGAGCCCCCGCGGATGTGGGTCGGGTCGGAGCCTCGAGGTGGTGCCGAGGACGGGTTGGAGTCTCGAGGTCCGGCTGAGGTGGACATGCCGCGTCGCTGAGAACAAAGCGGGACCCGGCGTGGGGGACGAAGAAGGGATGAGTACTTTTTGGAACTTTGCCGGTGCCTTTGTGGCGACTCTCTTGTATAATTTGTGCAAAATCAAAGAATTTCACTGCACCAGCTAGGTACAAATGACAATAAAGTATCGTCATCAACCTGACATCCCAACTTCTACACTATATACTCAGACTGATGAAGGCCGTATAGCATCTTTAATTTAGTTAAGGGCCTGACCTACTTAGACTATTTTTAGGCGACTGTCGGCGACTGTCATAGTCATAACAGGTCGCCGAAAAATCGGCGACTGGACCCTCCCTTCGACTTAAAATTTGAAATAGAATCATCACTTTAACAACAAACAAAAACAACAAAGTTAGCACCGGCGACAACCTATGTCATCCTGGCGACAACCTACGTTAACCTGGCGACAACCTACGTTAACCTGGCGACAACCACGACAGCACCTACGACAGGAGAAGTCAAGCTACGCTCATTGGCGCCAAACCCACTGTCGTCGACTGTCTCCGAATATTTTTCAACATGTTGAAAATCCAGCGACGACCTGAAAGACGCTACGACTCTTTGGGCGACTGAGGAGATTACTCACAACCATACAGGCGACACCCTGGTGACCGTGTGGTGACAGCCTAGTCGCCTAGAAAATAGCCTAAGTGGGACAGACCCTTTAGGCATTCCAAGAAGTCCTGTAAAAGTCTGTTGGACAGAAACGTAATACTGAACCAGAAAAGGAGATGGTAAGACCAATGACAAATAGCTTGGTGAAAGGGCTTGAAGATATGAGACTCGTCTTAGCAGGAAAATCAGAGCAATTTTTAAAGATATGGTCTCCTTTCATTGATTCATTACAAGTATAGTATGGTGCAACTCAATTCTGGAATTAAACTGATTCACGGACAGGATGATGGGTGAGGTATATCAACACGTTATGGTCCCTTTTTTTTTCTTTCTTTGCTTCTTTATTATTCTTCGTTTTTGTCTTCTTATTATTTTTTAGGCTTTTACTTATTCCTGGACTGCACGATTTGGTAGTTTAGGGGTTTACACATTCACTATTTCTTTCACTTTCTTTCTTTCTCGCTCTTTCTCTCTAGTTCCATTTATTTTTTGTTAAATTTAAAATGGAAGATGTACAATAAATGTATTTTGTCATATGCCGCAGTTTATATTACTGTACACTGCTTCTAATAAAAATATTAATTAAAAAATAATAATAATTTAAAAAAAGAAAGGGCTAGCATTTAAAGTGGGACTTATGGAAAAGCAGAGAGATCGAGAGGGTGAGCCTGTCCCACGGGCAGGCGATTCCAGGCGGCAAGCGCGACCTAGCAGGAAGCGGAGGCCGCGCGGGGGCAGCAGGGTCGGTCCCACGTAGATCGCCGGAACCGTATTTTGTTGGTCCCCGACTCCGCACGGGGCTCAGAAAAACTGACACTGTCCAAAAATCCCGTACGGCAACGGCCTGCCGCCCCGCTGCCGCCTCGACGCCACGTGCACCGCCTGAACGCCACGCACCATCTCGACGGAGTAGCCTAGCGCGTTGCGTTGCGCGATGACATCATCACCCGACGCCGCGCTCGCCGCATGCTCGTGGGACAGGCCGTACGGTAATCACTCGGCCTCCGCGCGGCAACCGCTTCCGGTTAGGTTGCGCTTGCCGCATGCTCGTGGGACAGGCCGTATGGTGGCAGCCACGCGGCCCCCGCTTCCTGGGAAATGTCACGCTTGCCGCCTGGAATCGCCTGCCCGTGGGGCAGGCCCTTCATCAGGGAATCTGGGGTCGAGGGAACTAAATGCATGGTTGCTAATTGTGTGAGATTACAGTGTGAAGAGAATGGAAGTGATAAGGCAATGGAGGAATTTAGGAATTTTAGATGCTGGGCTGAATGTACAGGATGTCGATGGAATTCATTGAGTAGAGAATGAAAGAGAGAGTGTGATTTAGGATACAGAGAGTAGAGTCTAGTACAAGCTTGTTTATAGAGGGTGTGAGGTTGGCCAAGAAAACATTATAAACAACGGTATGCAACATATTCATCTTAACGACATCTCCCAGTAGATGTACAGTAGATCAGAGCTGAATTTACAATGCGGGGCATTTAATTTCAAAAACATTGTTTGTAAATGGTTGGGAGTAATGCTATGATTTATCATCATGATCTAAAGCCAGTCCCAATGGTAAATCAAATGAATGACTTTAACGTACAGACAGCATAAGAACTTCTGCTGACTGCAACATCAGCACAGGCTAAATATTGACCAAATTGTGGCAATGCACAGCTGAGAGAGGAATAGCAATATCGTTGATGATTGAGAGGAAGAAAGAAAATTGCAACTTCAGCAGATTAGCAAGTTGCACATGGCCATGGTAATCAGTTTAGTTTACTTTAATTTATCTTAGTTTCGTTTCTTGTCACGTATAACGAGGTACAGTGAAAGCTTATTTGTTGCTTGCTGTCCAGTCAGTGGAAAGACCACATGATTACAATCAAGCTGTTCACAGTGTACAGATACAGGATAAAGGGAATAACATTTAGAGCAAGGTAAAGTCCAGTAAGATTGTCCAAGAAAGCAAGGACTACCTGAAATTGGAGCTCAAAGTTCATACCGCTGGGGTGTAAACTACCCAAGCAAAATCAGGCGGTCCCTTGCTTTCTCCCTCCTTCCCCTCCCCTTCCCAGCTCTCCCACAGCCTACTGTCTCTGCCTCTTCCTTTCTTCTTCCCACCCCCCCTCCCCCACCCCCACATCAATCTGAAGAAGGGTCTTGACCCGAAACGTCACCTATTCCTTCGCTCCATAGATGCTGCCTTACCCGCTGAGTTTCTCCAGCATTTTTGTCTACTTTCTACAAGGTATATAGTCATCTTGAGGAAATGGTCAGTCAAACCCCCCCCCGCCATGAAGAAGAAATGCAATGAGAGAGCTAAGTCTTGACTCCTTGTGCAATGGGCTCAGTTGGATTCAGTGCCCTCGCTGCATTTCATATTCCCTTCAATCATTTCCTCCAGCAGAGTATTCTTTCTTTCTCTTTCTCTCTTTCTTTTTTTTGTTTCATAGACTCACAGTTTCATAGAATGATAGAGAGTAGCAATGTTACAAAATTTTGAGATTTAAAAAATAAAGTCTGCAATTTATCCCATCAGATAAAGCATAAAAAGAAGTTTAATTTGACACCTAATTCACTTTCATATCTTCAGTATTAAAAAAGTTATGGCCATTTTCATACTCGGAAATTAGCATCTTGTTCCCTATTGCTTTTCCATTGACTTAACACAAAAGCTGTGATCGAGGACAGTCAAAAGCGCATAACTTTCTTAAAAATTAAGAGAACTGAAAGAAATTTTCAGTTATTATAGATTGAAGCATTCTGAAACAAATACGAAACAATCTTACTTAGATGACATGAAATTAAAGCATATAATTAGTTAAAGGCCTGTCTCACGAGTCTGCGGTCATTGGCGGCGAAACAGGAAGAATCTACCGCTCCTGGGCCGCCATAGACCGCGCACTCGGTCAAACGCACAATTCCGGGGCCGTGCGGCGTTGCACAAGAATTCACAATATAACATAATTTTTAAATCTCATTGTCATGGATTTATAGGCCAAATGGAAGGAATTGAATATTTAATACCTGTAAATTAATGGGCATTTATATCATCATGCGAATGGGGTTTTCCGGAACGCGATCATTTGGAACGTTGATTTTGCGGTGAATTTAACCCCGTATCGGCATGAAAAATTCTGCCGTTAATTCGGGGAATAAAATTACCGTTTCGCATGAAAAAATGTGAATTAAAAGCTTCTTAAGAAGCACTTTTATACATTAAAATAAACCACTTTCGTTTACCTGTCCCGTGCGTGAAATCCGTCCCCGTTGTCGGCTTTCGAAGCTGATTTTAAAATGACTCCAGCGCTGACATTGTCGATTTAATAAAAATAAAAAATACACAAAACGCCCGTAGGAACGATTTTTCAGCAAACGCTTGTACTCCAACGAAATATAATACAGGACAAGGTAGGAGAAACCCGCGTTTTAACCCCGCCCCCCCTTAAAGGCACCAAAATCGCGCACACGGCCAGTGGCAGAATTGCAGCGCCGTTGAAGGTAAGTATTGTAACATACCTATAGAGTGTGGAAATAGGCCCTTCAGCCCAATCTGCCCACATCGGCCAACATGTCCCAGCTACACTAGTCCCACCTGCCAGCATTTGGTCCATATCCCTCCAAACCTGTCCGATCCATGTACCTGTCTAACTGTTTCTTAAATGTTGGGATAGTCCCTGCCTCAACTACCTCATCTGGCAGCTTGTTCCATACATCCACCACCCTTTGTGTGAACATTTCTCAGATTCCTATTAAATCTCTACCCCTTCACCTTGAACCTATGTCCTCTGGTCCTCGATTCAGTTACCCTGTGCAAGAAACTCTGTGCAATTACCCAATCTATTCCTCTCATGATCCTATAGACCTCTGCGCTCCAGGGAATAGAGTCCCAGCTTACTCAACTTCTGCCCGTAGCTCAGACCCTATTATCCGGGCAACATCCTTGTAAATATTCTCTGTACCCTTTCCAGCTTGACAACATCTTTCCTAAAACACGGTGCCCAGAACTGAACACAATGCTCTAAATGTGGCCTCACCAACATCTTATACAACTGCAACATGACCTCCCAACTTCTATCCAATACTCTGACTGATGAAGGTCAATGTGCTAAAAGCCTTTTTGACCACCCGATCTACCTGTGGCTCCACCTTCAGGGAACTATGCAACTGCACTCCTAGATCTCTCTGCTCTACGACATTAACCGGAGCCCGACCATTCACAGTGTAGATCCTGCCCATGATAGACTCCCCTTGCATTCCTCCTCTCATTGTCCCCCACTCCCTCCCCCCCCCCACAATAGACGTCCTGCTAGTATCACTGTTCGTATCCCTTCGTCATCACCTCTTCCACAAACAACAATGGACCATTGTGGGCTCCACCGTTCCTTGCTTATCTGTGATTTATGATTTGTTCTGAACCTTTTCATACCTCTAGTTTCCCTCTCCCATGACTCTCGGTCTGAAGAAGGCTCTCAACCTGAAATGTCACCTATTCATTTTGTCCAGAGATGCTGCCTGACCCGCTGAGTTACTCCAGCACTTTGTGTCTATCCTATCTATGGACTCGTTTGAGTTTAAGTGGGCTTACAAAGACCTGAGCAGTGTGAGTCAGCGGGTGACGGAGGGGAACTGCATGAGTCAGCAACCTGTCTGAAATGATCCATGTTCCATTTCCAAGCAGATAAGACTTGCCTTGTCTGCTTCCTGCACTGTAGCATGCTTCCTTGGGCAAATGCATTTTCCTATTGTTGATGAACACATGAAGCTTTTAACTGGGGTGGCACAGTGACGCAGCGTTAGAGTTGCTGCCTTACAGCGCCAGAGACCCGGGTTCGATCCTGACTGTACAGTGTTGTCTGTATGGAGTCTGTACATTCTCCCCGTGTCCGGGAGGGTTTTCTCCAGGTTCTCCTATTCCCTTCCACATTCTAAAGATGTGCAGGTTTGTAGGTTAATTGGCTTTGGTAAGTTGTAACGACTGGTCGTTGCTGAAGACTGCAACGACCAGGTTCAGGAATAGCTACTTCCCCACAGCCATCAGGCTATTAAACCTGGCTCGGACAAAACTCTGATCATTAATAACCCATTATATGTTATTTGCACTTTATCAGTTTATTTATATAATGGTATATGGACACAAAGATCTGTTTTGTAGTCAATGCCTACTTTGTTCTGTTGTGCTGAAAGCAAAGCAAGAATTTCATTGTCCTATCAGGGACACATGACAATAAACTCTCTTGAACTTGAACTTGTAAAATGGGCCCTAGTGTGTAGGATAGCGCTAGTGTACTGGGTGATTGCTAGTTGGCGCAGACTCGACGGGCTGAAGGGCCTATTTCCGTGCTGCCTGTATCCGTGCTGTATCTCTAAAGTCTAAACTGAGCGAATATGCACATAGCAGAGACAGGTACATGAAAAAATTACAAATGGGTAGGAAATTATCGTTATAGAAACCAGGAACTGCAGATCCTTGTTTACAAACCACCCCCATCCCCCCCACAAATACAGGAGGATGAGAGATAATCTTATAGAGGTGTACAAAATCATGAGAGGAATAGATTGGGTAAACACACAGTCTCTTCCCTAGAGTAGGGGAATCCAGAACCAGGAAACATAATGCGAGGGGGGAAAGATACAAACCTGAGGGGTAACATTTTTACACAAAGGGTGGTGGGTGTATGGAATGAGCTGCCGGTGGGGAGTAGTTGAGGCAGGTACTATCACAAAGTTTAAGAAACATTTAGACAGGAACCTGTACATGAATAGGATAGGTTTAGAGGGATATGGGCCAAACACAGGCAGGTGGGACCAGTGTAGATGGGACATGTTGGTGGGTATTGGCAAGTTGGGCCAAAGGGCCTGTTTCCACGCTGAATGACTCTTGGAATCTAATAATCCCAATCCCAGTACAATAAAAAATCAATAAATTAATAACCCCCAAATTTTAAAAAGCTTGACGTCCTCAGTGCAATCCAAGACAGTCAGTTTGTGTGGTGTTCAGGAGCCTGAAGTTTGTCCGCCAGATGTGCTGCCTGACTCACTGAGTTACTCCAGTACTTTTACTCAGAATTCCAGCATCTGCAGTTACTTGTTCCTTCACCATGTGCTCCTCATTGCCATTGAATATCTGTATCAATGGAATTTCAAAGCACCTGCACCAAATCAACCTCTTCAACATCTGTAGATAGACACAAAGTTTTGGAGTAATTCAGCGGGTCAGGCAGCATCTCTGGAGAAAAAGGATGGGTTACGTTATGGGATGGGACCCTGCTTCAGAATGATGTTGACACAGGCCACTTATTGCCAGTAGACTGGCGATCATTTCGCTGAACACCTTCGCTCAGTATGCCTGGACCTATCTCATCTCCTGGTTCCCATGGGGAGGGATGCAGAGAGAGGGGATGCAAGGGCGACTTGAAATTAGAGACATTAATATTCATACCACTGGGCTGTTAGCTGCCCAAACAAAATATGAGATGCCGTTCCTCCAATTTGTGTTAGGCTTCACTCTGACAAAGGAGGAGGCCCAGGATAAAAAGGTCATTGGGAATGGGAAGGGGAATCAAAGTGTTTGACCCATGTTGTACTGGCTTCAAAGTTGTCTTGTTGAGTCTCATTGTATGCAACTCGTTTTCACCCAGCCCACAGGTAACAATCGACTGTTTCCATTATCATCATTACTTTTTTTGCATATTTTTCATTCATTTGTTCTATATCTCTCCACACCACTGTCAATATCTCTTGTTTCCCTTTCCCCGGAATCTCAGTCTGAAGAAGGATCTCGACCCGAAATGTCACCTATTTCTTTTCTCCAGAGATGATGCCTGACCCGCTGAGTTACTTCAGCTTTTTGTGTCTAGCTTCGGTTTAAACCAGCATCTGCAGTTCCTTCCTGCACTGTTGCCAATTTGCGTCGTTATGCTTCTCACAAGAAACCAAAGAAAAGGAAGATTCTAATTTAAAAAACAAAGTGTTCTGAAGATTCATAGAATATTTCAGTTTCCCTGTGTCAGCAAATGTTGACATAGGAACAGTGAATTTCGATTCTCCTTACCTACTCTAACCTCAACCCCTCCGAAAGTACAGCCCTCCGCTACCCGAAATGTCACCTATTCCTTTTCTCCGGAGATGCTGCCTAACCCGCTGGGTTACTCCAGCACTTTGAGTCTATCTTTGCTATATACCAGCATCTGCAGTTCCTTCCTACACACTCCAATCAACGGTTCTGTGCAATAAGTCGAGTACTGTGTGTCAGAACCTGTTTGCCCTTGGTCTTGTGCTTTCAGCCTGTGATGCATTAGTGACTGTAAGCTATGACTCTTTCCGAAATTCAATTGCATTGATTTCAATGCAACAGAATTTCAGAGTGCATTGGCCAGCTGCTATACCGCAGATATTTGCTAACTATACATAGATGCAAAATGCTGGTCAGGTCAAAACTCAACAGGTCAGGCAGCATCTCTAGAAAAAATGAATAGGTAACCTTCTGTGTTGAAGCCCTTCTTCAGACTATAGAGTCTGTTCTAATTTTGAAACATTCACAGACACAGGAAAACTGAAATTGACTATGAATCATAGGAACACTTTGTTTTTAAAATTAGAATATTCCTTCCCTTTCATAGGTTTCTTGTGAGTGGCATGATGATAGAAATTGGCAACGAGTGGCCTGTGCCAATATTCGTCTGAACAAGGGTTCCGACCTGAAACATTATCTGTCTGTTCCATACCGAGGACTTTAGATTTTAGAAATACAGAGTGGAAACAGGTCTTTCGGCCCACCGAGTCCACACTGATCAGCGATCACCCCGTGTGTAAGATAAGCACTATCTTACACACTAGGGTCAATCTATCAAAAGCCAATTAACCTCCAATCCTTAATGTCCTTGGAGTGAGGGAGGAAACAGGAATGCCCGGAGAAAACACACGCGGTCAGAGGCACGACGTACAAACTCCATACAGACAGCACTCGTAGTCAGGATCGAACCCGGATCTCAGGTGTTGTAAGGTCGCAACTCTACCGCTGCACCACTGTGCTGCTCTGTCAGGCATGGTAGCACAAAATGGCAATGTGGCCTGTGTTACTACCAGACTGAAGAAGTGTCCCTACCCGAAACATCGCCAGTCCATTCCCTCACCAGAAGCTGCCTATTCTACTGTTCCTCCGGCACTCTGTGCTTTGCTCAAGATCCCAGCATTTACAGTTCCTTGTATCTCCATGAGCCACCTGTCACCTTTGGTGGGTAAACTGGCCAGGTAAGCTCACAACGTCCTGTCCTTCCTCCTGTGACAGGCACACATTGTGTAGCTGGCATTTTGCCAAGACAACATGGGCAAACTATCACCTTAGCGCTCAGATACCAGTTGCCACCCACAATGGGCTTTGTTTTCCACATTGATGGTGGCACAGTGACACAGCAGTAGAGTTGTTGGTTTACAGTGCCAGAGACCCGGGTTTGATCCTGACTATGGATGCTGGCTGTATGGAGTTTGTACATTTTTCCTGTGACTGTGTGGGTTTTCTACGGTTTCCTCCCACACTCCAAAGACGTACAGGTTCGTAGATTAATTGGCCTCTGTAAATTGTATATTAACAATTGAGACGAGGGAATTAAATGTGACATCTCCAAGTTTGCGGATGACACAAACCTGGGTGGCAGTGTGAGCTGCGATGAGAATGCTATGAGGCTGCAGGGTGACTTGGATAGGTTGGGTGAGTGGGCAGATGCATGGCAGATGCAGTATAATGTGGATAAATGTGAGGTTATCCACTTTACTGGCAAGAGCAGGAAGGCATATTATTATCTGAATGGTAGACACAAAATGCTGGAGTAACTCAGCAGGTGAGGCAGCATCTCTGGAGAGAAGGAATGGGCGACGTTTCGGGTCGAGACCCTGCTTCAGACTATCTGAATTATCTGAATGGTATCAGATTAGGAAAAGGGGAGGTGCAATGAGACCTGGGCGTGCTTGTACATCAGTCACTGAATGTAAGCATGCAAGTACAGCAGGCAGTGAAGAAAGCTAATGGCATGTTGGCCTTCATTGTGAGAGGATTTGAGGTTAGGAGCAAGGAGGTCCTACTACAGTTGTACAGGGCCCTGGTGAGATTGCACCTGGAGTATTGTGTTCAATTTTGGTCTCCTATTTTGAGGAAGGACTTTATTACTATTGTGGGAGTGCATCCCGGGATGGCGGGATTGACATATGATGAAAGAATTGGTTGACTGGGCTTGTATTCACTGGAATAGAAGGATGAAAGGGGATAATATAGAAACATATAACATTCTTAAAGGATTGGACAGGGTAGATGTAGGAATTTTTTTCCAGATGTTGGGGGAATCCAGAACCAGGGGTTTAAGAATAAGGTAGACAGAAATGCTGGAGAAACTCAGCGGATGAGGCAGCATCTATCGAGCGAAGGAAACAGGCAACGTTTAGGGTTGAAACCCTTCTTTCAAGGTAGGCCATTTAGGACTGAGTTGAGGAAAAACTTCTTCACCCAGAGAGTTGTGAATCTGTGGAATTTTCTGCCACAGAAGGCAGTGGAGGCCAATTCACTGGATATTTTCAAGAGAGAGTTAGATTTAGCTCTTAGGGCTAAAGGAATCAAGGGATATGGGGAAAAAGCAGGAATGTGGTACTGATATGAAATGATCAGCCATGATCATATTGAATGGCCTAATCCTGCACCTATTTTCCTATGTTTCTATGTTTCTATTGCTGCCAGTGTTTAGGATAGTACTAGTGTACAGAGTGATTGGTGGTCGGCACGGACTCGTTGGGCCGAAGTGCTTGTTTCCTGTTTCCACACTATATCTCCAAAGTCAATGTCTAAAGCATGTAAAAGTTTAGTGCTTTTGATACTCAAAGCATTATAGTTTTTTTTAATACAGATTGTGTTCCAGTGTTAAGACCGCATTGATTACTCATCTCTAATAGCACGTATACTGGATGCGTAATGAGGTTAATTGTAGGGGCAAAAAATGGAAACACCATGCTGTGGCTACGAAGTCCCAGAGTCAGAGCAAGAAAACAGGCCCTTCGGCTCTCAATGTCCATGCTGACCAAGTTGGCATACAGGGCTAATCGCTTTTGCTTGCATTTGGCTCATAGTCTTCTCAACTCTTCTATCCATATATCTGTCCAAATGTCTCTTAAAAGGGTATAAGGTTATGTCATAAGGAATAGTAGTAGAATTGGACCATTCGGCCCATCAAGTCTACTCTGCCATTCAATCATGGTTGACCTATTTCTCCCTCCTAACCCCATTCTCCTGCCTTCTCCCCGTAACCTCTGACACCTGTACTAATCAAGAATCTATCATTGATAACTTTCTGTGAAAGCTCTTTCCAGATACAGACTGCCCTCTGAATGAAAAAGCAGATCCTCTTATATTGCTCTCCTCTCATCTCAAGCCTATGCCCTCTAGTTTTAGAATCCTCTATCCTGGGAAAAAGACTCTGAGTGTTCACTTTATCCACGAGCCCTCATGATCTTCTACAACCTCAGTAAAGGGCCTGTCCCACCAGCATGCGATTGCATGCGTCTAGCGCGACCAAACGTGGTCACTTGAGGTGTACGGCCTCGCGGGGCCGGTCCCACTTCCAACCACGGAGGCGTATGAAGTTGTGCGAGGCTGGTCCCGACATCATACTCACCAATCAGCTGGGCAGGAGGCGGGCCGACTGAATTTGGACGTCGCACGGCGTCGGGCGGTGATGTCATCACGCAACGGCACGCCGGGCGGTGACGTCATCACGCAACGCCACGCGGTAGGGGTACGCCGTCAAGACGCTGCGTACGACGTCAAGATGCTGCGTACGCCGTCAAGACGCTGCGTACGCCCTCAATGCGGCTGCGGGCCGACAGGCCGTTGGCGCGCGGAATTTTCGGACAGTGCAGGATTTTCGGAGCCCCGCGCGATGTCGGGACCAGCCCCGCACAACTCCATACGCCTCCGCGGTTCGAAGTGGGACCGGCCCCGCGCGGCCGTACGCCTCAAGCGACCACGTTTGGTCGCGCTAGACGCATGCAATCGCATGCCGGTGGGACAGGCCCTTAAGGTGCCAAAGGTTACGGGGAGAAGGCAGGAGAGGGAAAAATACATCAGCCATGATCGAATGGCGGAGCAGACTCGTTGGGCACAATGGCCTAATTCTGCTCCTTGGTGTTATGATCTTATAGTTAGTTTAGTTAGTTCAGTTTATTGTCACGTGTTCCGAGGTACAGTGAAGAGCTTTAGTTGCGTGCTAACCAGTCAGCTGAAAGACAATACATGATTACAATTGAGCCGTCCACTGTGTCCAGTTAAATAATAAAGGGCATAATGTTTAGTGCAAGATAAAGTCCAGTAACGTAAGATTAAAGATAGTCTGAGGGTCTCCGATGAGGTCGATGATAGCTCAACGCGGAGGCTTCATTGTTTACCCATCTCTAATAGCGCGTACACTGAATGGCTAACAAGGTCAATTGTAAGGTTAATATGAGGAAAAACCATGCTGTGGCAATGGAGTCCAAGCATTAGAGTATGGAAACAGGCCCTTTGGCCCATCTTGTCCATGGTCACCTCTCAATCTCCTATGCTGCAGAGAAAATTCCCAGCCTATCCAACCTCTGCCTATAACTCAAACCTGTAAGCCCAGGTAACAACCTGGTGAATCTCTCCTGCGCCCTTTCCAACTGAATAACACCCTTCCTGTAGCTAGAACGGCCAAATCTGCACACAGTGCTTGCTCCAAGTGTAGTTTCAGCAATGATTTGAGCAGCTGCATAATGATGTCCCAACTTTTGTACTCAGCACTTTCCCCACTAAAGCCAAGCATGCCAAATGCCTTCTTGACCAACTTTATCCATCTGACACAAAGCTAAGAACTTGGCCAGAATGGTAAGGAGGACACATTTACAGCCTTATAGAATCAATAGATAGTTTAGTTTAGAGATAAACTAAACTATGTGGGGGGTTACAATTTAAGAGGAATATTTAACTTTAAGAAACAAAAAAGTCCGTACGACTAGAAAAACCTTTTGTATTTCGGTTTGTGGAGTAGGAGTGTGGAATAAATTGAACGGGGAATTGAAGCAATGCACAAACATGAATCATTTTAAAATGATATATAAAAAAATAATTCTCAAGGGGTACAGGGATGGAGGGGATGGTTGACAAGTGGGGGTTGATGTTTATCTTGCTTTACTATTGTTTACTTATGTTTGGGTACTTCAGATATGAAGTTTGTATGTACATAATAGTTGTATGTATATATATGTCTGTAGGTATTATGGGAAATTGCCTCGGGTAGTATTATTATTAGTAATGAATTGATTTTTAAATATGGTAGAAGTGTTGGGGAAAAGGGGTGAGATTTAATAAGTTATTCTTCTTCTCACTCCTTTTCGAGCTTGTACAGACACAGAGTTGGACATTGGAACTTTGATTTTGTTATTCTCATTGCTTTGTAAATATTGATTGTAATGTCCAATTGTTTGATAATTTCGATTTTGTTAATATTAATGTCTTTAATGTCTTTACTTGTTCGGAATAAATAAATAAATAAATAAAAAATTAAAAAAAAAAAAAGATAGAGCATGGAAACAGGTCCTTCAGTCCACTGAGTCCACGACAATCATTAATCACCCATTCACACCAGTTCTATGTTACCCCACTTAAGCATCCACTGCCAACACAATGGGGGCAATTTACAGAGGGCCAATTAACCTACAAATTTGCACGTCTTTGTGACGTGGGAGGAAACCAGAGCACCTGGACAAAACCCACGTGGTCACAGGGAGAACATGCAAACTCCACACAGTAAGCACCCGAGGTCAGGATCGAACCAATGTCAAGAGTGTTTTATTGTCATATGTTCCAAAATGGAATAATGAACTTCTTTCTTGCTGCAGCATAAAGGATA
The DNA here is from genome assembly GCA_038087875.1 of Malacoraja senta. Lineage (NCBI taxonomy): Eukaryota > Metazoa > Chordata > Chondrichthyes > Rajiformes > Rajidae > Malacoraja > Malacoraja senta. The sequence goes on along the minus strand of CM075977.1, from coordinate 257,926,924 downwards.
TGCAAACATAGTACTCTGTTAAACCCATAATTAACAACAGAAAACATTTTCAGAATACATAAAAAAAAGAAACAAACAAATAAATAGATAATAATTTGCTGCCCTGTGAGGCAGCAACTCTACCGCTGCGCCAATGTGCCACCCCTAATGACAATTTAATATCTTATTGATTACTAATACTAATGTTTGTTAGTTAACTCCAGATTTATATAATTCATAACTACATTAAAATTCATTTAATGCATTGAATTTAAATTTCCCAGTTCCTATAGTGGGATTTGAATTCAAGTCAGTGGATTATTAGTCCAGAAACGCCAGATATCTATTCTGACAGGATAGCCATCGGGCTACATTTTGCACTCCAGTCTTGGTTTCAAAACACCTCTGGGCCACAGTTGATACACTGGTGATTTATGATATTATTCATATTGATCCTTCTTTGAATCACCTTGCATGTGTATCCTGGAGGACAATAGAGGCTTGTGAATTACTTACCTCCAGAAACAGCTACGGTGTTCTGTATATTTGTAATGTTGGCACAATCCTGCAACATGGAGACCCCTCTCCATTAAAAAACGGGGACACAAGAAACTGTAGATGCTGGAACCTGAACGTTATTCCCTTTATTCGGTTTTTGTACACTGTGAATGACTTGATTGCAATCACGTGCAGTTTTTTCACTGTTTAAGAAGGAACTGCAGATGCTGGAAAATCGAAGGTAGACAAAAATACTGGAGAAACTGAGCGGGTGAGGCAGCATCTAAGGAGTGAAGGATTTCCTTCGCTCCATAGATGCTGCCTCACCTCACTGAGTTTCTCCAGCATTTTTGTCTACCTTCATAGTCTTTTCACTGACTGGATAGCACGCAACATAAACACAGCTAATCACTGCACCTTGGTGCACGTGGCATCACTGAACTAAACTAGTCTAGTTTAGTTTAATAAACTAAACTAAACTATTTAATAAACTACATTTAACCTCCTACTCTCCCTCTCTTTCCCTTGCCCTCACCACCCAGATGTGAAAGCAGTTCGCTCCTCACCTCCCACCATCCCAGTCATACTGCTGCTTTCTCCTGCTTCGTACACTATCATTCCCAAACCCTCCATCATTCCCTTTTATCCCTACTCTTCCACCCCCCACCCCGCCACCCGCCCCACCTGTTCCCTTCCAACCATGCCCCCCACTCAGGATGCACATTTCACTTCTCCTCTTCTTTTCTTATCTTTTTGTCTCCTTTTCACCTCTGGCCTTTGTCACTTACTCCAGCCATCTGCTAATTAACCCCCACCCCTTCACATCAACCCATCACTTGCCAGGGTTTGTCCTGCTCCCAATTCTCTTTTCCAGCTCTTATTGTAATCAATCCGAAAAAGGGACCTGATCTGAAACATCGCCAGTCTATTCCCTCCGCCGATGCTGCCTGACCCTCTGACTTCCTCCAGTACTTTGTGTTTTGCTCGGTAAAAGAGCAGGCCTGGTCGAATCCAGTCATAGAATCATAAAGCCGTACAGCACAGAAACAGGCCCTTTGGCCCATCATGTCATGCCTATCAATACTTGTCCTACTTGGGCCATAGCCTTCTCACCCTCAGATAGACACAAAGTGCTGGAGCAACTCAGTGAGGCTGGCAGCATCTCTGGAGAAAAAGGATGGGTGACGTTTCAGGTCAGAATCCTTCTTCAGAACTTGAAGAAGGGTTCAGTTCTGAAACATCGTCCATCCTTTTTCCTCATAGATGCTGCCTGGCCCACTGAGTTACTCCAGCACTTTGTGTCTATCTTTGGTATAAATCAGCATCTGCAGTTCTTTTCCACACACCTTCTCTCCCTCAGCCAGTCAATTAATTCTCAATCTGACATTCACTTCACAAGCTTACGCTTAGTTTAGTTTGATTTAATTTATTGTCACATGTACCAAGGTACAGTGGGAAGCTTTTTTTTGTTAAGGTTAAAGCAAAACCAAAGGCTAAGGCAATCGGCTCTAAAGAAAGCTATTAACTTCATTGTGTATTTTTCTCCAACAAGAAGACAGGTTGCTCCCTGAATAAAGCTGTCACAACTGTTCCAAAAGGAGGAACTATTTGATGAAAGACTCACCCATGGTTATCTTGCCATGTTGGCTGAGCTAAATGATCTTTCAAGTCTGCTGCAAAGATAACATGGATAGCCAAAATGTCATACTTCAAAGGAAGTTGCGTAAGTACATATCTGCAGCTTTGACAACTAAAATGTTGTTTGGTAACCCCCATGTCTTTGAAGTGAGAGATCATGGAGTTTACGTCCCACCCCAGAGAATCCAAATCATACTTCAATGCAGTGCTGAAGAATACTGCCTTTCATATAACACATCAACCTGCTTCTACCCTCAGTTCCCGTTTTGATGGTTTCAAAGATGATAATAGGCATTCAACAAGGTTCTGCATGGTAGGATGCTCTGGAAGGTTAGATCGCATGGGATCCAAGGAGAGATAGCAGAATGGATAGATAATTGGCAGCAGAGGGTGATGGTGGAAGGTTGCTTTTCGAACTGGAGGCCTGTGACTAGTGGTGTACCTCAGGGTTCGGTGCTGGGCCCATTGCTGTTTGTCATCTACATCAATGATTTGGATGAGAACGTACACGGCATGATTAGCAAGTTTGAAAAGACACAAAACCTCTACACAGGTAATGTAGAAAGTGAGATGATTGTCAGAAATTGCAGCAGGATCCTGATCAGTTGGCCAGGTAGGCTAAGGAACGGTTGCTGGAATTTAATACAGATAAATGTGAAGCCTTGCATTTTGGAAAGTTCAACATTGGCAGGACCCACACAGTGAATGGTTTGGCTCTGGGGAGTGTTGTAGAGCAGAAGGATCTAGGAGTGCAGGTACATAGTTTCTTGAAAGTGGTATCGCAGGTACATATGCGCATGTAAAGGCTTTTGGCACATTGGGCTTCATCAGACAGAGTACTGAATATAGAAGTTAGGGGTTCATGTTACAGTTATATAAGATGTTGGTTGAGGCCACATTTAAGGTATTGTGTTCAATTTTGGGTACCATGTTATAGGAAAGATGTTGTCAAGCTGGAAAGGGTGCAGAGAAGTTTTATGAAGATGTTGCCAGGACTCAAGGGTCTGAGCGATAGGGAGAGTTTGAGTAGGCCGGGACTCTATTCCTTGGAGCACAGGAGGTTGAGGTGTGATCTTATAGAGGTGTAGAAAATCATGAGGGGAATAGATCAGGTAAATGCACAGAGTCTATTGCCCAGAGTAGGGGAATCGAGAACCAGTGGACATAGGTTTAAGGTGAGGAGAAAAGATTTAATACAAACTTGAGGGGTAACTTTTTTACATAAAGGGTGGAGGGTGTATGGTGTCAGCTGCTCGAAGAGATAGTTGAGGCAGGTACTATTGCCATGTTTAAGAAATGTTTAGACAGGTACATGGACAGAGGTTTAGAGGGATATGTGCCAAACCGCAGGCAGGTAGGACGTATAGATGGGACAGGTAGGCCGGTGTGGGCAAGTTGGGCCTGTTTCCCTATGACTCTATTAGGGAAGTTCACCTTAATGACCAATATTTGCAATTGCTATTGGTTTATTATCATCATGTATAGAGATACAGTGAGAAGCAAAAAGCACAAAGAACTGGAGTTACTCAGCAGGTCAGGCAGTATTCCTGCAGAACATGAATATGTGACGTTTCAGGTTGAGACCTTTCAGGTTGAGACCTACTCCAGTTTCCTCCCACATCCCAAAGACGTGCGGGTTTGTTGGATAATTGGCCTCCGTGAATTGCCTCTAATGTGTAGTGAGTGGATGCGAATGTGGATAGCAGAACTAGCATGAACGGGTGATTGATGGTCAGCATGGACTGGGTGGGCCGAAGGGCCTGTTTTCATGCTGAATCTTTCAATATTTATTTGTAGGGGATATGATGAAGATGATGCAGAAAGTAGCCCAGGTAGATCAAATAGAAACAAGATAGTCAGATGGATACCATGCGAAGGTCATTGATGAATCTAGGCTTTTCTTATTGAGGTCCCTTAAAACAGATTCCAGAAATGTGCCCACAATGGAAGTGAATTGAACAGGTCTGTTATCGGTCTCCGCCCACCCCCACCCATCACTCCATTTTGTTCCCTTTATAAATACTGATGCATTGCAAGTTGACCCCCCATCCTCTCGCAACATTCCCTGTGGACTGAGAGGAATCATTGGAGTCTCCCCCTAATGCCCTCACTTCCTGTCTGTAGCTTGGGAGATATTCCTTCTGGACCAGGTAGTTTACCCATTTTCAATGATGCTAATGCCCTTATTACTTCCTCTTACAATGTTTGACATGCAATATTTTCCCCTGTTCATCTCATCTCAAGATCAGCGTCACCTCCACCTTTTATGAAGACAGTTACAAACGATCCATTAATAACCTACTCTACATCATTTGTCTCCATACATAAGCTACATATTAGGGCCCCAGTAGCCTCTGCTCTTTCCTTGTTACTCTTGGTCCGTGTATTAATCAGTGACATCTCGCGTTGAGACCTGTCTGAAGACCCGCGACGTGCCCTATCCATGTTGTCCAGCGATGCAGCCTGACCTGCTGAGTTACTCCAGCACTTTGTGTCCCTTTGTGTATTAACCAACATCTGCAGTTCCTTGTTTCTACATGTTGACTGCTCCATTCCAGTCTGAGGAAGGGTCTTGACCTGAAACGTCCCCTATCCATGTTCTCCAGGGATGCTGCCTGACCTGCTGAGTTACTCCAGCACTCTGTGTCTCTTTGTGTGTACTCCTATTTTTAATTTTGTCCTTTTACACAACTGAACTAAATCTAATTAATATAACCATATAACCATATAACAATTACAGCACGGAAACAGGCCATCTCGACCCTTCTAGTCCGTGCCGAACACGTATTCTCCCCTAGTCCCATATACCTGCGCTCAGACCATAACCCTCCATTCCTTTCCCGTCCATATAACTATCCAATTTATTTTTAAATGATAAAAATGAACCTGCCTCCACCACCTTCACTGGAAGATCATTCCACACAGCCACCACTCTCTGAGTAAAGAGGTTCCCCCTCATGTTACCCCTAAACTTCTGTCCCTTAATTCTCAAGTCATGTCCCCTTGTTTGAATCTTCCCTACTCTAAGTGGGAAAAGCTTATCCACGTCAACTCTGTCTATCCCTCTCATCATTTTAAAGACCTCTATCAAGTCCCCCCTTAACCTTCTGCGCTCCAAAGAATAAAGCCCTAACTTGTTCAACCTTTCTCTGTAACTTAGTTGCTGAAACCCAGGCAACATTCTAGTAAATCTCCTCTGTACTCTCTCTATTTTGTTGACATCCTTCCTATAATTAGGCGACCAAAATTGTACACCATACTCCAGAATTGGCCTCACCAATGCCTTGTACAATTTTAACATTACATCCCAACTTCTATACTCAATGCTCTGATTTATAAAAGCCAGCACACCAAAAGCTTTCTTTACCACCCTATCTACATGAGATTCCACTTTCAGGGAACTGTGCACAGTTATTCCAAGATCCCTCTGTTCACCTGCATTCTTCAATTCCCTACCATTTACCATATACGTCCTATTTTGATTTGTCCTGCCAAGATGTAGCACCTCACACTTATCAGCATTAAACTCCATCTGCCATCTTTCAGCCCACTCTTCCAACCGGCATAAATCTCTCTGTAGACTTTGAAAATCTACTTCATTATCCACAGCCCCACCTATCTTAGTATCATCTGCATACTTACTAATCCAATTTACCACAGCATCATCCAGATCATTGATGTATATGACAAACAACAGTGGACCCAACACAGATCCCTGTGGCACCCCACTAGTCACTGGCGTCCAACCTGACAAACAACCATCCACCATTAGTCTCTGGCATCTCCCATTCAGCCACTGTTGAATCCATCTTGCTACTCCACCATTAATACCCAACCATTGAACCTTCTTTACCAACCTTCCATGAGGAACCTTGTCAAAGGCCTTACTGAAGTCCATATATACAACATCCACGGCTTTACCCTCATCAATTTTCCTCTTCAAAAAATTCAAGAAGATTAGTCAAACAGGCACAAATCCATGTTGACTGTTCCTAATCAGACCCTGTTTATCCAGATGCTTATATATATTATCTCTAAGTATCCTTTCCATTAATTTGCCCACCACTGACGCCAAACTAACAGGTCTATAATTGCTAGGTTTACTCTTAGAACCCTTTTTAAACAACGGAACAACATGCGCAGTGCGCCAATCCTCCGGCACTATTGCCGTTTCTAATGACATTTGAAATATTTCTGTCATAGCCCCTGCTATTTCTACACTAACTTCCCTCAATGTCCTAGGGAATATCCTGTCCGGACCTGGAGACTTATCCACTTTTATATTTCTCAAAAGTGTCAGTATTTCCTCTTCTTTGAATCTCATAGTTTCTATAGCTACTCTACTTGTTTCCCTTACCTCACATAATTCAATATCCTTCTCCTTGGTGAATACCGAAGAAAAGAAATTGTTCAATATCTCCCCCATCTCTTTTGGCTCTGCAGATACCTGTCCACTCTGACTCTCTAATGGACCAATTTTATCCCTCGTTATCCTTTTGCTATTAATATAGCTATAGAAACCCTTTGGATTTACTTTCACCTTACTTGCCAAAGCAACCTCATATCTTCTTTTAGCTTTTCTAATTTCTTTCTTAAGACTCTTTTTACATTTTTTATACTCCTCCAGCACCTCATTTACTCCATGCTGCCTATAATTATTGTAGATCTCTCTCTTTTTCCAAACTGTGTCCAATTTCCCTTGAAAACCATGGCTCTTTCCAATTATTACTATTTCCTTTCAACCGAACAGGGACATAAAGATTCTGTACTTAAAATTTCACTTTTAAATGTCCTCCATTTCTCTTCCACATCTTTCCCATAAAACAAACTGTCCCAATTTACTCCTTTTAAATCCTTTCGCATCTCCTCAAAGTTAGCCTTTCTCCAATCAAAAATCTCAACCCTAGGTCCAGTTTTGACCCGCTCCATAATTATATTGAAACTAATGGTATTGTGATCACTGGACCCGAAGTGCTCCCCAACGCATACCTCCGCCACCTGACCCGTCTCATTTCCTAACAGGAGGTCCAGCACCGCCCCTTCTCTAGTAGGCACTTCTATGTATTGCTGCAAAATACTTTCCTGCACACATTTTACAAACTCCAACCCATCCAGCCCATTTACAGAATGTGTTTCTCAGTCTATGTGTGGAAAATTGAAATCTCCCACAATCACTACCTTGTGCTTACTACTAATATCTGCAATCTCCTTACATATTTGCTCTTCCAATTCTCGCTCCCCATTTGGCGGTCTATAATACACCCCTATGGGTGTTGCTACCCCTTTCCCATTTCTCAGTTCCACCCAAATAGCCTCCTTAGACGAGCCCTCTAATCTATCCTGCCAAAGCACTGCTGTAATATCTTCCCTGATAAGCAATGCAACACCTCCACCTCTTGCCCCTCCAATTCTATCACACCTGAAGCAACGAAATCCTGGAATATTTAGTTTCCAATCACAGCCCTCCTGCAACCATGTTTCACTGATCGCCACAACATCATACTTCCAGGTGTCAATCCAGTCTTTAAGTTCATCCACCTTTCTTACAATGCTCCTAGCATTAAAATATACACATTTAAGAATGTGAATTCAAAATATACACATAATTGAATGTGAATGTGTATTCAAAATATACACATAATTGAATGATGATCAATAATCCGCTTCCACAGATGACCAATTTCATTCCCTAAAGTAGGACACGAAATCCTGGAGTAACCTAGCAGATCAAGCATTATCTCTGGAGAAACATGGATAGGTGACGTTTTGGGTCAGGACCCTTCTTCAGACCATTGGGTCCCGAACCTAAATGTCACCTATCCATATCCTCCAGAGGTGCTGTTTGACCTGTTGAGTTACTCCGGCACTTTGTGTCCTTTTTTTTGATTAACGTGTGTAGCTATTATTTAGCAATTTAATGCTTTAAATTTCTGATTTTGTATTTACTTGTTTGAAATGAATTGAGCAGGTTTCTACTAAGGTCAACAGAATTTAGGCTTTAGACTTTAGAAATACAGGGCGGAAACAGACCTTACAGCCCACTGAAACTGCGCCGATCAGCGATCACCCCGCCATACACTAACAGTATCCTGCACACTAGGGCCAATATACCGTTTTCACCAAAGCCAATTAACCGACAAACCTGTACGTCTTTGGAATAATGGGTAGAAACCAGTGCACCGGGATAAAACCCACACGGTCACAAGGAGAACGTACAAACTCTGTACAGACAGCACCCGCAGTCAGGATCAAACCCGGGTCTCTGGCCCTATGAGGCAGCAACTCTACCCCTGCATCACTGTGCCTCCCTGCAGTCCCCCACTACCACAGATTTTGCAATTGAGTATCGCACATTTGGGGACAGCACACTGGAGGTGCAATGGGATACCTCGTCCTGGGAGTTTGGCCATCCTGACCACTGATTCTCCCCTGCCGGGTATGTATGAGATGTTAACAACTCTCACATCAGTCTGAAGAAGGGTTCCAACCCAAAACGTCACCTACTCCTATTCTCCAGAGATGCTGCCTGACCCGCCCAGTTAACTCCAACTTTTTGTGTCTATCGTCTGATTTAGAGGGTGTGAGCTACAAGGGGAGGTTGGATGTTTTCTCCACAACTTTGTGCATTTTGTGTCCAACATGGACAATATAGGCCAATGGTAATTCTACAGACAGCGTCTCATAAGAAACCCACGTAATATGTCACAACAAACCGGTTAGCATGGACTTGTTAACTGACATATGTTTTGTTACTAAAGGAGAGAGATAAAAAAGAATCTGAAAAGAACAAAATAAATTCTGTAAATGACTGGCGTGTTGTAATTCACTGATTTCCTAAGATGTCCAGGGATCATACAGAGTATTGTAATGATGCTGCAGTGTGTATTAGATCACTGAAGCATAGGCAAAGCATTTGTGAGAAGATTAGACCATTAGAACTCATTTTGATTTATATTCTCTACTTCTGACAATTTCATTAGTAAGTGCGGTAGAAACGATATATAATTTATCTTCCCGCTAAGTTAAAAAGATGGCTTTCCATTCTTGTAGATGTGGCCTTACCACAAGAAAACATCTCTTTGTTGGCTGGTTAGTTGTTGATAAATTACTTTTTAAAATTGGTCCATAACCAGACGGTTTGAACTCATGGTAACTCATGAACTCAAGGTAAAACTTACCTCTCTTAAATGATTTATTTAAGTCAAGAAATGAACAATGCAACTGGGAATTTTCTAGGAGCAGATTCCTACCCATATCCTAATTCAAACCAAGCACTACTTCCTTTTGACTGCTGTGTTTGTTGACCTTTGTAGAAACCCGGTCTTAATTTTAAAACCCTCAAACATGTTTTCATCTGAGAGTGGTGGGTGTATGGAATGCGCTGCCTGGGAAGGCGGTGGAAGCAGATAGAAAAGTGGTGTTTAAGAGGTTTTTAGATAGGCATATGGATCTGCAGGGAAATCTTTCACACAGACGAGATTGGTTTAACCTGGCATCATGTTCAACATGAACATTATGGGCTGAAGGGCCTGTTCCTGTGCTGTACTGTTCTATGTTCTGGATAAGGAAATGCAGATGCTGGCTTCTAAAAAACCCCACAAAGTGCTGGAGTAACTCAACAGGTCAGGCAGCATCTCTGGAGGACATGGAGATGAGTTTGGTGGGGGCAGGAACAGGCAGAGACAATGGGTATGCCAGGGAAATCATGCTTGTGGTCTTTGCAAAGGCTTCTATGTTCTACCTCTCTGCTTTACTCTTTAAATTCTGCAGGAACTACAGATTTTTGAGAACCCTGTGCTCCTCCGAATCTGATACATCCCAAATTGTATTGATTCCACCATAGATAGGTGCATTTTACATAGCCAGTCACAACATGCTCGCTGTGCCTCTGTATCCTTTTCTCCTCCTTAAAAGCTATCTCTGTCTTTCTGTAGAATGTTGTCAACATTTTATTGAGTTGTGCATGGCAATGTACACAGAGGGTGTTGAGTATGCCTCCATGCCTTATCTCATTGACCTCCTCTCCCCCTACCAACCCTCACGGTCCCTCAGATCCACATCAGCTGGTCTCCTCCCCACTCCGAAATCAAACCTCTGCACTTTTGGAGGCAGAGCCTTCTCCAGGGCAGCTCCCAGGCTCTGGAATTCCCTCCCACAACCGGTCCGAAATTCTGAGTCCCTCACCATCTTCCAGTCCCGCCTCAAGACCCATCTCTTCACCTCTGCATACCCTTAGTCCCATGTTCCCCTCCCCTCTGTCTTACTGCTCTATTTTGTTTTGTTTATTCCTGACTCTCAATTGTAAAGCGACTTTGAGTCCTGAAAAGCGCTATATAAAATAAATCTATTATTATTATTATTATTATGTGGAATGTACATCCAGGGGTGGAAGACTTGAAGGAGTGGATGTCCACAGACCTTATGCCAAAAGGCCTCTTCCTGTGCTGTAATGTTCTATATTCTGTGTTCATTTGCAGGTGGCACAATGGCACAGTGGCAAAGTTGCTGCTTTACAGCACCAGAGACCACGGTTCGATACTGACTATGGGTGCTGTCTGTACGGAGTTGGTACGTTCTCCCCGTGACATGCGTGGGTTTTCTCCAGGTGCTCTGGTCTCCTCCCACACTCCAAAGATATACAGGTTGGTAGGCTATTTGGCTTGGTATATTTAAAAAAAAGATAAATTAGTGCGTAGGATAGTGTTAAGTGTGTGCAGGGATCGCTGGTCGGCACGGACACGGTGGGCCAAAGGGCTCGTTGCCACGTTGTTTCTCTGAACTAGACTAAACTAGAAGTGAAGAGTAATTTCTTGTATCTGAGGGTCAGGGATCTTTGGAAGTCTCACCCCCAGAGAGTTGTGAATGCTGAGTCATTGAATTTATTCAAGACTGGGCTATGTTTTTGGAATGGAGAGGAATAAGCAACTGAGAATCAGAACAGATAAAGAGATAGAGAAGCAGGAGGAGGCATAAACTGACTTGCAGAATTCCTTGTACTCTTATGAAACGTAACAAGAGGTAAATAGTTGAGTATAATCGAAAATGACCCACAACTGAAAGTAGTTGAGCAGAAATAATTTTACCCACCTATGCAATAAAAAGTTGGAGCATAGACTAAATTGGATAGCACTGGAATTATGGGCCAATTGGTCCCTGTTGTTGCTTTCCGACCAAATACAGGAGAAAGTATAAAATCAGCAGGTCTTTGAAACTCTGCTTTCTGCAGATGAAGAGCTTTGTACTCGACAGGCCAAATGTATTATTTATGTTTGCGCCTTTGAAATAAGTTCCAACTTCTTTCTTCCTTGGCCTGAGTTTAACATTGGGTTTGATTTTTAATAGATAGATCTTTTAAAGTTAATTCAAAGTATATCCCTCACCAAGTCTTTCAACTGCGTGTACCAGTGCATTTTTGTGAAGCTTGTTTCACTGGATATTTCTCCCTTGATACAGAATAATAGAATAACAGCACAGTCCACTGCATCCATTTGGCTCCCTCTCACTAATGTCACGTGAAAGCCTGCAGAGGTCAGGTATCAGCCATAGACAATAGACAATAGACAATAGGTGCAGGAGTAGGCCATTTGGCCCTTCGAGCCAGCACCGCCATTCAATGTGATCATCCCCAATCAGTACCCCGTTCCTGCGTTCTCCACATATCCCCTGACTCCGCTATTTTTAAGAGCCCTATCTAGCTCTCTCTTGAAAGCATCCAGAGAACCTGCCTCCACCACCCTCTGAGGCAGAGAATTCCACAGACTCACCACTCTCTGTGAGAAAAAGTGTTTCCTCGTCTCTGTTCTAAATGAGCGGGTGACTCCCTCACATTGGAGCCAGAATGTTCTGGGTTAAAGACCCAGGCACATAGACTCAGGAAGGGAATACCAAGTGATACTGCAGTGCAGAGCAGTACTGAGGGAGTGTTGGAGACAGCGGGATAGAAGTTTGTTCTTGGTTGTATTCAGTAAACATGTGGTGTTATTAAAAGTATAAGACTGTGATGAGTAGTGAAGTTAAATTCGCTCAACCAACACTCTCCTCCACCAAGCAGAACTGGTCCTAATTCTTAACAACTTCTCCTTCGACTCCTCCCACTTCCTCAAAATCCAAGGTGTAGCTATGGGCACTCGTATGGGCCCCAGCTATGCCTGCCTCTTTGTAGGGTACATTGAGCAATCACTGTTCCAGGCATATCCCTGAACTCTATCTCCGCTACATTGACGACTGCATTGGTGCAGAACACACAGACTTCATTAACTTCACAACTAATTTGCATCCAGCACTCAAATTCACTTGGACCATCTCTACACTTTCTTGATCTCACCATCTCCATGACAGGAGATAGACTATTGACTGACATCTATTACAAACCTGCTGACTCCCACAGCTATCTAGACTACACTACTTCCCATCCTGGCTCCTGCAAAGACTATCACCTACTCACAATTCCTCCGTCTACGCCGCATCTGCGCCCAAGATGAGGTGTTCCATACGAGGACATCTGAGATGGCCTCATTTTTTAGGGAAAGGGCGGTTTCCCTCTTCCATCATAGATGAGGCCCTTGATAGTGTATCCTTGATATCCTGCAGCTCCGCTCTTGCTCCCCTTCCCCCCATTTGCAACAGGGACAGAGTCCACCTAGTCCTCACCTTTCACCCCATCAGCTGTCGCAAACCGCACATAATCCTCCGACATTTTCGCCACCTCCAACGGGATCCCCCATTAGCCACATCTTCCCTTCTCCACCCCTTTCCACTATCCACAGAGACCGCTCCCTCCGCAAATCCCTGGTTAACTCATCCCTTCCCACCCAAACCACCCTCTCCCCAGGTACCTTCCCTGCAACCACAGTAGATTCAACACCTGTCCCTATACCTCTACCCTTGACTCCGTCCAAGGAACCCGATAGTCTTTTCAGGTAAGGCAAAGGTTCACTTGTACCTCCTCCAACCTCATCTACTGTATCTGCTGTTCCAGGTGTGGACTCCTGTATATCAGCGAGACTACGAGCAGGCTCGCCGATCGTTTGGACGAAAACCTCCGCTCGGTGTGCCTAAACCTACCTGATCTCCCGGTTGCTAAACACTTTAACTCCCCCTCCCATTCCCACACTGACCTTTCTGTCCTAGGTCTCCTCCATTGTCAGAGTGACACCTTGTGTCGCTCTTTGGCTTTTGGTCCAGATGGCTTTCGGTTGTAGTCTTTCACCCAAAGTAGGAAAGTCAAGAGCCAGAGGACCAGAGGTTTAAGATGGGAGTGAAAAGATTTGAGAGGAACCTGAGACGCAACATTTACTCTCAGAGGGTGGTGGGTGTTTGGAACGAGTTGCCAGTGGAGGTAGTTGAGGTAGGTACTATAACAACATTTAAAAGACACTTGACGAGATACCTTGATAGGAAAGATTTAGGGGGATATGGGCCAAACGTGAACAGATGAGTCTAGCTTAGATAGGGCATCTTGGTTGGCTTCAGATTTTTGACTTTGAGATACAGTGTGGAAACAGGCACTTTGGCCCACTGAGTCTGCTCCGACCAGCGATCACCCTGTAGACCAGCGCTATTCTACATACTAGAGACAATTTAAAATTTTCTTCGACTGATGCCAATTAACCTACAAACTCGTACATCTTTGGAGTGTGGGAGGAAACCGGAGCAACTGTGGCCACAGGGAAAATGTACAAACTCTGTACAGACAGCACCCGTAGTCAGGATCAAACCCCGATCTCTGGTGCTGTGAGGCAGCAACGCTACGGCTCCTCCACTGTGCCGCCCTTTGGCAATGATGAGTTGGGCCAAAGTGCCTGTCTCCATGCCGTGTGACTAATAAGCGGGAACACAAAGGCTCCCAACACTCGAATCTGATGAGTGCGGAAGGTGATTCTGCTCAACCTGCTGAGTTCCTCCAGCATTTTGTTTTTTGCACCAGGCTCCAGCATCTGCAGTCTCTTATTTCTCCATGATCTTGATGAATTGGCAGAAGGAGTTAACCCCATTCCTTCTTCTTATCTCCAAGCCTGTTGTAGTTCGTTCTTACCTTTTTTTGTCTGAAAATATGGATGTAATGTGAAACAAAAGTTTAAAAAAACAAGTCCTGATTCCCATGTTGGTTGGCGTCCCACCTCAGACGATTGTGATACCCTGATTATCTCAGTACTTCACGGACCAGATTCAACGGGAATACAGGTATCAGGAGCCATGCAATGACTCATTAAATCAATTAGCCTGATAAATGAGAGGAAAGCAGCAGCCCCAACAGGGTACCAATCAACTTTACAGTTAGTTTAAAAATGTAAATTTATATTGATTTCACTTAGGGCTATCTATTCTAGACTGAAGTTAAAAGAGGCCTATTAAAACATTTCCTGCAACCGCTGTCCAATCTATACCACGGCCCTCATGCATTGTGAGTTAATTTATTAGGCCAAGCACTGCAGACCTTGGAGAGATAAGGGTGCTTGGATCTTGTCTGGATCCATCATAGGGGTGCCATGGCAACCAGTACTGCCTCTTGGCTCCGAGCAGGCTGATGAAAAAAAACCTTGCCTTCAGTGAATAAAAATATAATGTTCGGAAGGTGCTCCCACCTCAACAATAGTGGCGTTTAAATGCTGCATAAAAACATTGCCAAGCAACCCCGGACTGATTGAACTTATTCCTTACAGGGCGCCTTTCGGTTGCTGACCACATTAATTCAATATCCCACTCCCGCACTGATCCTTCCATATAAGGCTTCCTGCACTGTTAACACGAGGTCTAACACAAGCAAAATGAACAACACCTCATCTTCCATGTGGGCACATTATAGCCTGCAGGTCTCGGTATCGAATTAGAAACATAGAAACATAGAAAAATAGGTGCAGGAGTAGGCCATTTGGCCCTTCGAGCCAGCACCGCCATTCAATATGATCATGGCTGATCATCTAAAATCAGTACCCCGTTCTTGATTTTCCCCATATCCCTTGATTCCTTTAGCCCTCAGAGCTAAATCTTAGGAATTCTCCGACTTTCATAAGTTCATGAGTTATGGGAGCAGAATTAGGCCATTCGGCCCATCGTCTACTCCGCCATTCAATCATGGCTGATCCATCTTTCCCGCTCAAGCTCATTCTCCTCATCAAAGGTTGATGAGGGCAGAGATGTAGATATTATATACATGGATTTCAGCAAGGCATTTGACAAGGTTCCACATGGTAGACTGCGCTGGAAGGTTAGAGTCCCTGGGATCCAAGGAAGGATAGCTGAATGGATAGAAATCTGGCTTCATGGAAAGAAGCAAAGGGTGATGGTGGAAGGTTGTTTTTCGGACTGGAGGCCCATTACGGTTTGTCATCCATAAGAATGATTTGCATGAGAACGTACATGGCATGATAAGCAAGTTTGCAGATACCAAAGTGGGCGTTTTTTCAGTTAGTGAAGGTGGATGTCAGAAATTGCGGCTGGATCTTGTTCGGTTTGGCGGAAGGGCTGTGGAATGAATGATGGAATATAATACAGAGGAATGTGAATGGTTGCCTTTTCGGATGTCTAATATGGGCAGGACCTACACAGTGAATGGTAGGACTCTGGGAAGTGTTGTAGAGCAGAGGGATCTAGGAGTATAAGTACATAGTTCCCTGAATGTGGAGTCACAGGTAGATAGGGTGGTCAAAAAGGCTTTCGGCACTTTGGCCTTCATCAGTCGGAGTATTGAGCATAGAAGTTGGGAGGTCTGTAGCGTTTCGAGGGTCTAAGCTATAGGGAGAGGTTGAGCAGGCTAGGATTTAATTCCTTGGAGTGCAGGAGGATGAAGGCTGATCTTATAGAGGTGTACAAAATCATGAGAGGAATATATCGGATTAACGCACAGAGTCTCCAGCTCAGAGTAAGGGAATTGAGAATCCGAGGTGAGGGGGAAAGATTTAATAATAACCTGAGGGGTAACTTTTTTTACACAAAGGGTTGTAGATGCATGGAACGAGCTGTTGGAAGAGGTAGTTGAGGCAGGTACTAAGAAACATTAAGACAAGTACATGGATAGACAAGTTTAGTGAGACATGGGCCAAACACAAGCAGGTAGGACTAGTGTTGATGGGGCATGTTGGTCCCCATTGTCAAGTTGGGCTCAAGGGCCGCTTCCACGCTGTATAATTCTGATTCTGTGGCTGGGAATCTCCTACAGACTTACTATGAGCAATATGTTACACAGACAAAGCTTAATCTGATTTTAACAGGGCAATAACTTTTGTGTTCGTTTTCTAGGTCTGCACAAAAACATGAGAGTCTTCAATTTACAACAGAAGTCTTTAATGCTTCACCCAAAATGGCTGCACACTCACACACTACAGACAGGAGAAAACTATATACAAAACATCTCCCTTTGTCCTGTGCAGCGCCACCTACTGCACGGGAGGAGCAACGGATCCTCCCACCCCACACAGTCCATCAAACATCACACTCCCCCTTTCCAGTTTGAACATCTCTAATCCTGAATGAGTTGCCTTGGGGGAATACCACGTTTGTAACGTGTCGATCGACGAAGGACCACAAGCAGATCGGCGGGGAGTTCATATGGCGGAACTTCGTCAAAGTCAGGCACTACAGTATCCACACGATTCGGCACCGGGGTGTCCGACTGCTTGGTTCTGGTCAGGTTCTGTGCAGTCTTCGAAGGAAGAACGCGGCTTCTTACTTTGGTCATCATGCCGTCGGCATTGTCCTTCTTGTCCTTGGACGGTGTACATTTTGGTTCCAATGTGAGCCATGATCCTGCCAGCGCACCATCTGCTTTGCTTGGCCGTATAATTGCGGTAATATAAGTAGTCGCCAATGTCGAATTTGGACTTGTTCGACTTCGTTGGCTGAGTGCGCGCCGTATAAGAGTTATGGGTCGGGTTCAAAACTGATAGGGGAGAGCGCACTTGACGTCCGAGCATCATCTCTGCTGGAGTTCGACCGGTAGTGTAGTTTGGAACGGTTCGATATTGTTGTAAGAAATCGCGCAATGCCAATTGTTTCGATTTCGTTTTGATTCCTACAGCACCTTTCATGTCGTGCTTGAAAACGCCGACGAGCCGCTCTGCCTCACCATTTGAGGGTGGATGAAAAGGTGCTGATGTCCGATGCACGATTGAGTGTTGTTTGCACCAGTCACCGAACATTTGTCGCTTACGATTGTTAAGGGCAATCCCCAAATGGTGAACAAATCGTCGCGTGCAGAAGTGGTTGTGTCGGTGGTTGGATACCTATTCATTCGGATAACCTGTGGCCATTTTGAATGGGCGTCCATGACGACCAGCCACATGTCCTCCAGGAACAGTCCGGCAAAATCTATCTGGATTCGCTGGCATGGTTGGTCGGGGACGGGCCATGCGGATGTCTTTTCCGGTGGATTCGGCGCTGTTTCGGCACATGGTGTGCAGTCCTTGCTTGTGGTCGACTATATCGGTCTCGATATTCGGCCACCACACATGCATGCGGGCGAGCGCCTTCATTCGCACAATTCCAATGTGTGTCTTGTGCAACATTTTCAGAATTTGCGATCGTAGTTCCGTCGGAATGATCACTCGACAATTGCTGAGCAGAATGCCATCCATTGAGGAGATTTACGTTTGCGCATTCTGGAATGAGCAGAATTCCTTGTCCAGCTTAGGACTGCTCGGCCACCCCTGAGTGACAAAATGACGTACCTTCGACAAAATGGGGTCTGTGCTCGTGTAGTTGACGACCGTCCTTGTGGAGACGGGGAAATCAGCGATGACCCACGTGTTGAGAACGTTCACGTCCGTCTCAATTTCTATAATGCCTCCTCTTTATCGAATGTCAGGTCGGGTCCAATCGGTAGATGAGTCAGGGCATCGGCATTGGCATGCCTGGCAGACTGTCGGTAAATGATGTGGTAATCATTTCCCATCATGATCAGTGCCCAACGTTGTAGATGCTGCAACATCATGACAGGCAAACTATTCTCCGGACTCAAAATAGTCAGCAGCGGCTTGTGGTCGGTGATGAGCAGGAAACGTCGCCCACTCAAATATTGGTGGAACTTCCGGACACCAAACATGATCGCCAGTGCTTCTTTCTCCATTTGGCTGTAGTTTTTCTCAGCGGTCGTCAGCATTTTGGATCTTCCTTGCCGTTCGGCGCTGTTTGTGAGATCACAGCCCCAAGACAATACAGCGATGCATCGGCAGCCAGCGAGATTGGCTTCGATGGGTCATAGTGGATCAAACGCGTCTTCTGGGCGAGCAAACCATCAACCTGGTGAATGCATGGTCACACTCTTTGGACCAGTGTCATTCGACATCCTGTTTTCGCATGTTGTTCAATGTTGCGCACAAAGTCGAAAGTGCCGGTATGAACTTGCCATAGTAGTTCACCTTGCCAATGAAAGCTTTCAAGCTGCTTCACATTTTCGGGTGTCGGCAATTTCACAATGGCGGCCACTCTTTCTTCCGATGGCTTCAGACCACTTGCCGAGATCACATGACCTGTTGTCGGAAGAATACGCGCTTGTCCATGTGCAACTTCATGCCGTAGTTGTTCAGTGCCGTGAGGACCTGTTTTAGATTCTGCAGGTGTTCTTCCCCTGTCCAGCCGGTGACAATTATGTCATCCAGGTAGGCAGCTACGTATGGAATCCCGGCAACCAGATTGTCGAGCAGTTTCTGGAAGATGGCCGGCGCCGGTGCCGGTCCAAACGATAATCGGTTGTATCTGAACAGTCCCTTGTGCTTGTTGATCACGAGCAGGTTGTTTTGTCTCGTCGTCCAGTTCCACTTGGAGATACGCATCGGACATGTCCAATTTCAAGAAGTACTGTCCTCCTTGCAGCTTGACAAATAGCTCGTCCACTCTTGGTATGGGTGTTGATCAATGTGCAATTGAGGGTTTACAGTCACTTTGTAGTTGCCACAGTTGCGCACCTTGCCGCAAGGCTTCTGAACGACAACTATGGGTGTGGCCCATTCTGAATGGTCCACACGGGTGATAATTCCCATTTCTTCAAGACGGCAGACTTCCTTGTCGACGGCGTCCATCCGACTGAACGGAACTGGTCTTGGTTTGAAGAACTTAGGGACGGCATCATCTTTGAGTATGAGCTGTGCCTTGATCTTTGTGCAATGTCCGAGTCCAGGTGCGAAAACGGCCGGAAACTGGTCAAGAACCTTCTGCAGATTGTTCTCGCACTTGCTGACCATGTTGCAATCCGGGGTAGATGCCATAGTTGATCCATCGTAGATCAAGGCGTCAAGTCAAGCTTGAAAGCATGGATCCAGTCCATGGCGCACAGGGATCTACCTTCTTTATCAACAACGGCAACATCTGTGTCAGACCATTACAGGAAACGGCGACAGTGCATTTGCCTTTTGTGGGAATGGGCTGTCGCCGTATCCGAAAAGGCGGATGTTGGCAGGTTTCAGTTCCGGCGATCCGATCCTCTCCCAGATGTCCTGACCCACTAGCAACACAGCTGCACCAGTGTCCACCTGGAACTGTAGATCGATGTTCGAGACCCGCAGCGAAATCCTTGTCTTGTAGGTGATCGTAGACACACCGAGCACTTCAATAGAAATGGTCTCCGTGATTCGGTCGACTGTGTTTTGCGCTTTCTTGCCCTTTCTCAGCTTTCCTATGGATTGGCACACTGCCCGGAGATGACCTTCTTGGTAACAGGCACTCACAGTGATGACGAGCAGTCGAGCCGGACCGGTAGCAGGGTTTCGATCCTCCCCCCACAGGGGGACGGCTCTTCTGAAACTGTCCCACCTTCTCCGGATTTGCTCTGGGTCGATCAAGTGGTTTCTGGTGTTGTGGACGAGTCTGACGAACTGTATGCACCTCCTGAGGGCGCTTTGACGCTGTTTCGCCGGCCATTTTGTGCAGTTCTTTACTTTGCAGCTCGGCCATCTTGGCACACTGCAGCACATTCTTCAATGAGGCGTCCGATTCCTTGAGAATCGCCTGCTGGATGAATGCATGTCTGCAGCCCATGACCAGTCTATCCCACAACGCATTGTCTTGGCACTTTTCACAGCATTGAGGTTTAAAATCACATGCCTTGGTGCGAAGTTCGGCAAGAAATTCAGTGATCGATTGGCCTTCCTGCTGCACCATCTGGTAGAAATCGAGGCGAGCTGCAAGGAAATTTAGCCTTTCTTCGAAATGCAGCTGCCAAGCCGATGTGATTTCAGCATATGAAACTTCAGTTACTTCTTCTGTAAGTTAATTTTGAAGCAGTGCAAAAGTTTCTGGAGACATTGATGAACACAAGAGAGCCTTCTTCCTCAGGTCAGTCGTAATTACAATACTTTCAAAATAAAACTCAGCGCGCATTAAATACGTCGACCACCTTTCTCGCTCGGGATCGAAACGATCGAATTGCCGAGACATGTTAGTTTGAGTAGACTACAGAACTCAAAAAAATATTTCTTCTTTTTTTTAATTGAAAAATAGGCTCTTATCTGGGTCTTTGAACGCAATCCTTCTGACACCACTTTCGTGTTCGTTTTCTCGGTCTGCACAAAACTTGGAGAGTCTTCAATTTACAACAGAAGTCTTTAATGCTTTACGCAATGCTGGCAGCAAGACAACTCAAAATGGCTGCACACTCACACACCACAGACAGGAGAAAACTATATACAAAACATCTCCCTTTGTCCTGTGCAGCGCCACCTGCTGCACGGGAGGAGCAACGGGTCCTCCCACCCTACACAGTCCACCAAACATCACAATAACCCTGTGCAGGCAGATATGCATTATGGTCAGCATAAGAGTTTGTGGACCAAAGGGCCAGTTTCTGTGCTCTGGAGTCATTGTGCAAGGAAAGCAGCCAAACACAAAATGCTGGAGTAATTCAGCTGATCGGGCAGATTCTTGATTAGTAAGGGTGTCAAAGGTTAGGGGGAGAAGGCAGGACAGTGGAGTTGAGAGGGAAAGATAAGTCAGCCATGATTGAATGGTGGAGTAGACTCGATGGGACAAATGGTCTAATTCTGCTCCTATTTACTAATGAACTGCTCCACCACTTCGTTCCATCCACCCACCATCCTGTACTGCTCTATATGTTATCAGCAGCTCACTTGATACCACCTTTACCTCCATTGCATTAAATCCACTGGCAAGCCTCTTCAAGGAGAGCATTCGAGGCTCTTTGTAAAGTATGTAATATCTGTTGTTGTGTGTTGTTGTATTTATTGTTGTCTCTGTCATTATCATGTACACAGTGTACTCTCTGATCTTCACTACGACAAGGCATTTCATTGTACCCCGTTGTATATGACAAGAAACTAATCTGAAACTGAATTTGAAACATTCAATTGTAACGAGATTGAAAAATACAAAGTACAGTGTCTGTTTATTTATGCATACTTTCCTGGGTGAGATTCTGATCATTTAAGATTGTTATGGGAGCCACACTCCAATGGATAAGTACACATGGATGAACGCGAGCTGAACCATCCAAGATGGCGGTCGGAGGGGAGAGTGGACGCTGGCGCGGTTTCGTTGCCGCTGCTCTCTCCTCAAATTGTGCTTCTGATTTTCTTTTTTTGTGTTTTTGGAAGGAATTCTGTCCCTGATTTGTGTATTGGTCTTTATAACTTATTTTTTTAAATTCTGATTATATGTTTCCTATAAATCTCTGTAAGGTGTCCTTGAGACCTCGGTATAAGGCGCCCATAAATAAAATTCATTATTATTATTATTATCAACAACTAGAGAGCAGTCCTGAGCTACTATCTACCTCATTGGAGACCCTCGGAGTAACTTTGATCAGACTTTACTGGACATTAAAGTCCAGTAATGCCTTTACTTGGCATGTAATGACTTCTGAAAATGCAACACCTCACATTTTTCTGTATTAACATTATTTGTTATTCACGTTGTACATGGTAGGCGGCTCGATTTTAATCATGTTTTGTCTTTCCGCTGACTTGTTTAGCACGTATCAAAAGATTTTTACGGTACCTCGGTACACGTGACAATAAGCTAAACTCAACTAAACTCATCTCAACTGATTATCATCAGAAGTGATACAAAATCCCGGGATGGTGCAGTATGCAAGGGTCAAGGCTTGCTTCTGGTGTTTGATTTCAGTTTGCGGTTTAATTAATCCTATTTTCTGCCTTGATCTTTCAGCTACTGCTGCATTGAGGCTCCCCACTGAGATACATTACTGTGGCTTCCTTCTATCAACCTCCTAGGCTCGGCTAACGTAATAACAGGAACATCAGTGTGTTTATCCATTATGGCCTCAATGGCTTTAGGGCAGCAATAAGCATCAATGCTCTCCAAAAATGACTACATTCATCTCTGTCTGAAGTTGACAGGACACAGTGCTCAATACACATTTGGGACCGATTGCTGTCTAAAATTGACACACTTATAATTTCAGAGCCATAGGGTCATACATACAGTGTGCCATCAGGCCCTTTGGCCCAACTTATGCACACCAACCAAAATGCACCATCTAGTCCTACCTCTCTGTGTTTGACCCATATCCCTCTAAACCTGCCCTATCCATGTCCCTCTCTACCTGTTTCTGAAAAGTCGCAATAGTACCTGCCTCAGTTACCTCCTCTGGCAGCTCGTTGCATACACCCAGCACCCATTGTGTCAAAACGTTACCCCTCAGATTCCCATTAAATTAGTTTCCCCTTCACCTTAAACCTATGTCCTCTGGTTCTCAATTCCCCTACTCTGGGCAAGAGACTGTGCGTCTACACAATATGTTCCTCTCATAATTTTATACACCTCTATAAGATCACCCCTCATCCTCCTGCGCTCGAAGGAATAGAGTCCCACCCTGCTCAACCTCTCCCTATAGCTCAGACTTTCATCCAGGCAACATCCTCATGAATCTTCTCTGTACCCTTTCCACATGCCACCATCTTTCCTATAACATGGTACCCAGAACTGAACACAATACTCTAAATGTGGCCTCACCAGTGTCTTCTATAACTGCAACATGACCTCCCAACTTTTGTATGTGCTTTTATTGCAAACCTAGTGATCAGGAACCATAATAATCTGGGAAATAAATATTTTGAACCATAAGAGACACAAAGTGCTGGAGTAACTCAGCGTGCAGGCAGCATCTGTGGAGAACACAAATAGGCGACTTTTCAGGTCGCGACCCTACTTCAGATTGGCCGATATTTTGGGTTGGGATCCTTCTTCAGACATGGCCTACCTTTCGGGGGCCAGGACTCTACATCAGACTGGGTTACTCCAGCACTTTGTGCCTTTTTTTTTGGTAAACCAGCATCTGCAGTTCCTTGCGTCGATGATGAACCATAATTTGCTGGGAAACAACTGCACAAAATGGTTAAAATTCATGGTGATTAAGGCCTGAGTTACAAATAGCCAGAAATTGCTCATAGATTTATTCTGGCAACAAGTTTGAAAGAGTGGTAAAGCAGGCATATGGTTTGTTTGCCTTCATAGGTTGAGGCATTGAGTATAAGAGTCAGGAAGTCATGATGCAACTATATACAATGTTGGTTAGGCTGCCCTTGGAGTCACCCAATACAGGAGGGATGTGGTGCCTTTGGAGAGGGTGAAGAAGAGGTTTACCAGAATGTTGCCTGGATTAGAGGGTATTATTTGCAAGGAGAGGTTGGATAAAAGTCAGATTGTTTACTCTGGAGGCTGATGGGAGACCTGTTAGAAGTTTATAAAATTAGAAGAGGCTTAGATTCTAAAGGGCATAGCTTTAAGGTGAGAGGTCAAAGGAGGAGGGCAGGACAAGTTGTTCACACGGGGTGGTGGGTGCCTGGAACATGCTGCCAGGGTTGGCGGTGAAGTAAGATACAACATTAGTGTTTAAGAGCTTTTAGGTAGGCACACGGATATGCAGGGAATGGATCACATACAGGCAGAGAAGTTTAATTTGGCATCATGTTCAGCATGGATATAAAGGGCTGAAGGGCCTGTTCCTGTGCTGTACTATGTTCTAACCGAATGCTTCACATGAACCTTTGCAGCAGGTGAGTGAAGCACTGGGCTGTGCTTAACTTGCAGGGCTAGCAATCCCGGGACCTTGACTCACCATGCATGGACAAGGAGATCAAATCTCACCATGGAATTTAAATAAAACAATCTGGTTATTAATAACAAAACAGAGGAAGTGATAGAGGAGATTACAGTTATGATATTTAAAAGATGATGTTCATCATTGGCCTTCAGGGGATGGAAACTGAATTATTTATTCCATGGCTATAAAACAGGCTGTCAGGCCATTCTCTTATACGCAAACTGCTGCAGGGAAACAGGGAGAATAAAAATGAACTCACTACCTTCCACTGAATTCGGATCATCCTTTTCAGAGAAATGTTTGACAGCTCTGGGCCTGTACTGACTGGAGTTTAGAAGGATCAGAGGGATCTCAATGAAACTTACCGAATAATGAAAGGCCTGGATAGAGTGGATGTGGAGAGGATGTTTCCACAAGTGGGAGAGTCTAGAAACAGAGGCCACAGCCTCAGACTAAAAGGACGTGCCTTTAGAATGGAGATGAGGAAAAATGTCTTTAGCTTGCGGGTGATGAATCTAGTGTGAACTAAGGCCAGCATGGGCACGGTGGGCCGAAAGGCCTGTTTCCATGCTGTTTCTCTGAACGAAATCCCTGTCAGTACTGAAGGATGCGTCAAGGTGCTTTACCTTAATTTAATTAAGTATTTGGATTTATAATTGCGCTGGCAATATTGAAAATCAGGCAGCCTATTTTTGCCCAGCAAGCTATCACAATGACCAGATGGTCTACTTGAACAACATTTGTCTCAATTCTGACAATGGGTTAAGCTGATGCGGTCAGATGTCTATATATAAATTATCACAAGCTCCCAGAAAACTCTGGGGAAGTCTCAAAAGTCACTAATTAGAATTCCCCATCTCCATTCGAAAGGTCCGTTGTAAAGGGCTTGATGGAAACATTAATTCTGCTATTGCAATTGAAGGGTTTGTGTCAGAGTATATTCTAACTTAGCCATATCAAAGCTGGGATCATTTGTTACAAAAACTGTTGCCTTGACATGGGAACTCAATGTACTGCCTCTGCCCTTAGTGGCCTATACTTGCTCCTACCCCTGCAATTCCTTGAAAAAAACGTTTTCAAATCTCTCCCTAATTTTCAAGTACATAGAGTCATGCATCATGGAAACTGGCCCTTCGGCCCAACTTGCTCACGCCAACCAAGATGCCCCATCTACAGCACTTCAACTCCCCCTCCCATTCCGAATCCGACCTCTCTGTCCTGGACCTCCTCCATGGCCAGAGTGAGCAGCACCGGAAATTGGAGGAGCAGCACCTCATATTCCGCTTGGGCAGTCTGCACCCTAGCGGCATAAACATTGAATTCTCCAATTTCCAGTAGCCCTTGCTGTCTCCTCCCCTTCTCAGCTCTCCATCAGCCCTCGGGCTCCTCCTCTTCCTTTTTCCTTTCATCCCCCCCCCCCCCCCCCAACCCTACATCAGTCTGAAGAAGGGTTTTGGCCCGAAACGTTGCCTATTTCCTTCGCTCCATAGATGCTGCTGCACCCACTGAGTTTCTCCAGCACTTTTGTCTGCCCCATCTACACTTGTCCCATCTGCTTGCATTCGGGCTGTAACCTTCTCAACCCATCCTATCCATGTATCTGTCTAAATGTCTTTTAAATGGTGTGATATTACCTGCCTCAACTACCTCTTTCCATTTACCCACCATCTCTTGTATAAAAAAGTTGCCCCTCAGGTTTCTAGTAAATCCTCCCCTTCTCTTCCTAAACATATGTCCTCTGCTTCTTGATTCCCCTACTTTGAGTAAAAGACTTAAACATGTGCAACTAACCCATCAAGATAACCGTTCAACTTTTCCCATTTTACCTACAAGACCTGCTATGAATTAAATCCTTAAAACTCACTATTTCCCTACCTTCTATTTTCATGTGACCACTATGTATAGGAACTCCTGTCCAAATATGTATTTAAATTACTTAGTGTCAGACTTCGTAGAGGATTGGCTACATGAAAAATGTTACATAAAAATAGATTATAGTTTTCTTTGCACACAGATAACCCATGAAATGGAAAGGCAGAAAAAACTGGATCAAGGAAATATATTCAGACAGGTGATAAACCTAGAATTCCTTTCAAGTTGAAGTCAAATAGTAACATTATTCTGATAAACCAGGGCAGACCTTGGAATAATGTATGTACTATCATCATAGCAGAACCAAATTATTTTTCTTTTTTAATAAAGGTATTTGTTCACAAGATGTGGCTTGTATTGTTCATAAATTCATGTTATAGGAGCAGAATTTGGACATTCGGCCCATCAAGTCTACTCTGCCATTCAATCATGGCTGATCTATCTTTCCCTCTCAATCCTATTCTCCTGCCTTCTCCCCATCACCCCTGACACCCTTACTGATCAAGAATCTATCAATCTTCGCCTTAAAAATACCCAATGATTTGGCCTCCACAGCCGTCTGTGGCAATAAATTCCATAGATTCACCACCCTCTGACTAAAGAAATTCCTCCTCATCTTTCTAAAGATATTTCCTTTTATTCTGAGGCTCTGGTCTTAGACTCTCTCACTGGTGGAGACATCCTCTCCACATCCACTCTATCCTGGTCTTTCACTATTCGGTAAGTTTCAATGAGGCCACCCCTCATCCTTCTAAACTCCAGTGGGTTCAGGCACAGTGCCGTCAAACATTTATCATATGTTATCCCAATCATTCTTGGGTTATTGGGTACTGTCCATCCCTAATGTTTGCTCAGGAGGCAGTAGAAGGCCAATAAAATTGGTGAGTCTGAAGCAACAGATCATGCCGGTTGGGAAAGTGTCACTAATTTATTTCCCTGTAGAACATTAGCAAATATAATTGATTTGTACAGAAAATTGCCAATTTCAATGTCATTGTTGTCGATGGTGGATTTTGGACAGGACGGGACTTTTTTGGACAGGACCTCTTGCATGCAGTCCCAGCGGACTATTTCTGTACACTTTGCTAATCGTGTATGGCAAACAATTTCTGAACTATGTACCAAAAAAATGTCATTGTGTATTTGAACATGTGACAATAACGTCCCATTGACCATTGTAACTTTTCCTCTCCTGTGGTGAAATTTGAACAGATATCTCCAGCATTGGTTTCGGGAAACTAATGCCGAGACCTCGAGATTAAGTTTATCGTTATGGGCACGGGTACGATGAGTTTCAAGTACAATGAAAATCTTGCTTGCAGCAGCATCACAGGCACATAGACTCAGATAAATACACAAAGACAATTTGTACATAAATTACACTCAACATTCTATAAAGAAAGCAGAGTGTCCAAAAAACAAGATATGAGTGCAAACATGCAATTAGAAAAAAAACACAAAGTCCATTCTACAGGCACCTCGCATTTTACACAAGTGTTACTTTCCTAAAAAGCAGCGTGTATTTCAAAAAAGCGTAAATTATATTAATCAGGCGCAGATTTGAATGCGTTATTTCAAACATACAGTAAATTAGGTTTAAGTATTAATTATACGTGCGTTATTTAAAAAATGCACACAGCATACACACATAAAATGCGAGGTGTCTGTAGTTATCTACAAGTTTGCTGTACCCATTAGAGATGGATTCAAAGTCTGGAGTAACTCAGCGGGTCAGGCAACATCTCTGGAGTAAAAAGGATGGGTGATGTTTTTGGTCGGGACCCTTCTTCATACTGAGAATAGAGGCGAAGGAACTGGAGGTAAGATAAGGCCAGAACAAAACAGGACCGCCAAGAGATGACCAAGGAAGGATAGAGCCCATAAAGGTCCATTGTTGGCTGGGAAGAGGTGATAACAAAGGGATACAAGGATGCAAACAATGGAACTAGTAGGATGACTAGGGTGGGAAAGAGGAGGAGGGAGGGAATGCAAGGGTTACAAAGTTAGACAAGTCAGTATTCATACCGAAGATAGACACAAAAAGTTGGAGTAACTCAGCAGGTCAGGCAGTATCTCTGGAGGGAAGGATTGGGTGATGTTTCGGGTCGAGGCCCTTCTTCATACTGTTCGATTTTAAACTGCCCAAGTGAAATATGAGGTGCTGTTCCTCCAATTTGCATGTGGCCAATTGTACTCATTAATGGAGACAAATTTCAAAAGTAGAACTTCATAAGCATTACTGTACCTGGTGTTTGGTGTCCACAAGGGCAGCATGGTGGCACAGCAGTAGAGTTGCTGCCTTACAGCGCCAGAGACCCGGTTTTGATCCTGACTATGGGGGCTGTCTGTGCGGAGTTCGTACGTTCTCCCCATGACCTGAGGAGACCGGTTGCTCCGGTTTCCTCCCACACTCCAAAGACGCACATGTTTGTAGAATTGGCTTGGTCAAATTGTAAATTGTCTCTAGAGTGGGTAGGGTTTGAGTTAGTGTGCGGGGCTGCTGGTCGGCGCCGACACGGTGGGCCGAAGGGCCTGTTTCTGTGCCGTGTTTCTAAACTAAAATAAACAACTGTACTCGAATTTCTGCCTGACACGTTGGAAAACAATAACTTGCTTACCTTGCGGATTCCTCTTCCTAAGTCCTCTCCATAACTCGTTCCCAGAATTTCAAATTCCACGTTTGGATTTCCACCGTCATCTTTAAATTGCAGAAAGCCAGTCATTCCAATGACTCCACCCTGGGGGAAAGCCACATTTTTTAGATGTGTAATCTCCATAACCTCCGAACAACAATGACCTAAATCAATGCATTGCTGAACCCAATATGAATTCCAAAGCTGAGAGTTCCCCAATTGCTTATCATCACAAGTTACATTCAATTGCCCAAACTGGGAGATGGTTTCAAGATTTTCAACATTCATCGCACTATTGGCATTTGAGACCCACTGACTGTCCTTTTGTGCACCTAAGATAGACACAAAAAAGATGGAGTAACTCAGCTGGTCAAGCAGCACCTCTGGAGAAAAGGAACAGGTGTCGTTTCGTGTCCAGATCTTCTTCAGACTGAGAGTCGGGGGGGGGGAGGAAAACGAGAGACATGAATCTTCCAGCTTTCTCCCCACCCTCCCAACCACAATCAATCTTACAGAAGTAAGATTGCGGCAATTTACAGACCTGCATGTCTGTGGGATGTGGAAGGAAACCGGAGCACCCAGAGAAAACCCACAGAGTCACAGGGAGAACAAAGAGTACAAACTCTACACAGACATCACCCTTGGTCAGGATCGACCTCAGGTCTCTGGCACTGTGAGGCAGCAGCTCTACCACTGCGCCACTGCGCCACCCAACATCTTTTGTTTATTAACCCTTCTACAGATGAAAATGTTTACTGATAATTTAGTCGACTAAGTCTTTCCCTTGATTATAAGTATGGATATTGTACAGAGCAAAACCAAATTAGAGCCATAGAGTCACACTGCACGGAAACAGGCCCTTCGGCCCAACTTGCCCATGCAGACCAAGATGTCTCATCTGCGTTAGTCCCACTTGCCCGCATATGGCCCATATCCCAAACCTTAGACTTGCATTACTACATATTCTTAACCGACATTTCACTACGATCTATCGTCAAGTGTTGAGGCCACAATGCTGTACCTTCTTGATGGTCTCCAACATCGAGCGTCCACCTTGCCAAGGCTTTGAGTTCTTCCTGATGCACGTCAAACTGGCCATACTGTGCCACTTCCGGTCCTCCAGCTTCTTGTGAAAGGCATGAGCCAGTAGAATCACGGTGTCATAGATGTAGAGATTGGTAATCTGTGTGGGAGCCAAGACTAAGTGTCAATGGTTTTGTGATTGATACCCATCCCTTATCATAGAATTATAGTCATATAACGTAGAAACAGGCCCTTTTGCCCAACTTGCCCTTGCTGACTGTCATTTACACTGGTCCCACCTCCTTATGTTTGCGCTATACCCCCATAAACATATCCTATCCATGTACCTCTCCAAATGTTTCCTAAATGCAGTGATAGTCCCAGCCTCAACTACCCCCTCCGGCAGCTCGTTCCATACACTCACCACCCTTTGTGTGAAAAAAGTGCCCCTCAGGTTCCTATTAAATCGTTCCCCCTTCACCTTACATCGACATCCTCTGGTTCTCCATTCCCCACTCTGGGCAAAAGACTTTGCATTTTCCCTATCTAGTCCATCCTAGCCACTTAAAATGACAATAACAGCTCCAGCAATTGCACCACTCTGCTGCCCCACATAGATATAACATGCTGAAAGTAATTTGGGGGCATTCTGCATGTTGAATGCAATCAACATTGGAAGGTGAATAGCCATAGTCATTTCCCCAAGGTAGTGGAGTCTATACTAGAGGACATAGTTGTAAGGTGAGAGTAGAAAGATTTAAAAGGTCCCTGAGAAACTACTTATTCTCACAGAGGGTGGTAGGTACATGGAACGAGCGAGCTACCAGATAATGATCTACATGAGCAGCCCTACATTTGAATTCTGAGAAATCTCATTTCCTTCTTTCTCTGAATGCTGGAGCAACAAGACTGTCAAGGAAATGCAAACAATCTGTTGGAGGAACTCAGCGGTTCGAGCAGCATCTGTGGAGGGAAAAGAACGAAGGGATGTCCTGCATTGAGTCTCAGAGGAAATGGAGGCATTTGTAAATGGTAATTGAAGGTAATTAATATCAGATCCTCTTGAATCACACAGATCAATACAACGTTTTCTTTATTACTGATGACAGAAGCGAGTTTGTTAATCATTTCTTTCCATCTATTTAAAACTTTATTGCCCAAAAGATTGTATCTTGAGTCAGGAACTAGTAGGTTTGCATCGATTTTATAATGGAAGCATTAGTATTAAATTAGATCGAGACTGTGATACTTTGGGATGCAGTACGCGCTGCACTGCTGTAGATAACGGGGCAAAGTGCATGTTGATGGGATTTATATAGATGGATTCTACAGGGAAATAGTGGAGGGACCTGTTTCTGTGCTGTATGACTCTACACCTACAAGAAGGACGGGCAGTGAATAGTCAACAATATTATTATCATCGTATCAAATGGGAGGATGGAAACAAAGGGTATAGAAGAGGTTTGTCACAATGCTTCCTGGAATAGCTAAAAGAAGAGGTGGGAAAAACCAGGATTGGTTTCTCTGGAATATCAGAGGTTGAGGGGTGACCTGATGTAAATTTATTATATTATGAGATGCATAGATAGGGTACACATTTTTTTCCTGGGTGCAAATGTTAAAGACTTGAGGGCATAGCTTTAAGGCAAGAAGGTATCGGTAATGGTAATCGGTAATGGTAGCGAATTGAGGAGTGCAGTTCAACAGAGGGATCTAGGAATAACTGTGCATAGTTCCCTGAAGGTGGAATCTCATGTAGATAGGGTGGTAAAGAAAGCTTTTGGTGTGCTGGCCTTTATAAATCAGAGCATTGAATATAGAAGTTGGGATGTAATGTTAAAATTGTACAAGGCATTGGTGAGGCTAATTCTGGAGTATGGAGTACAATTTTGGTCGCCTAATTATAGGAAGGATGTCAACAAAATAGAGAGAGTACAGAGGAGATTTACTAGAATGTTGCCTGGGTTTCAGCAACTAAGTTACAGAGAAAGGTTGAACAAGTTAGGTCTTTATTCTTTGGAGCGCAGAAGGTTAAGGGGGGACTTGATAGAGGTCTTTAAAATGATGAGCGGGTTAGACAGAGTTGACGTGGATAAGCTTTTCCCATTGAGAGTAGGGAAGATTCAAACAAGGGGACATGACTTGAGAATTAAGGGACAGAAGTTTAGGGGTAACATTAGGGGGAACTTCTTTACTCAGAGAGTGGTAGCTGTGTGGAATGAGCTTCCAGTGGAAGTGGTGGAGGCAGGTTCGATTTTATCCTTTAAAAATAGATTGGATGGGTATATGGACGGGAAAGGAATGGAGGGTTATGGTCTGAGTGCAGGTAGATGGGACTAGGGGGAAGAAAGAAGAAAGAAGGGGGGAAAAAAAAGGGAAAAAAAAGTGTTCGGCACGGACTTGAAGGGCCGAGATGGCCTGTTTCCGTGCTGTATTGGTTATATGGTTATATGGTTATAAGAGCAAAGTTGAAAGGAGATGTCCGGGGCGAGTTTTTCACACAGAGTGGGATGGGTGCCTGGAACGCACTGCCAGGAGTGGGGGAGGAGGTGCATCCGATAGCAGCATTGGATAGATGTTTAGATAGGCACATGGATATGCAGGGAATGGAGGTATATGGATCATGTGCAACCAGAGGAGGTTAATATAGCTTGGCATCAGGTCCGGCTCAGCCATTGTGGACCAAAGGAGGAGGAAATGTTCCTGTGCTGTATTGTTCTATATTCTATGTTATAGACAATAATAACTAACACCCGTGCCAAGGAATAGATGAAAGGTTATACTCTGAAATGTACGAATATATCTCGAATGAAGTTTTTTATCGTAGTAAATTATTCCATTCTTCTTTATTATCTTTTTTTTTGTTTTTGTTTTTTGTTTTTTGTTTTTTTGTTTTGGGGGTTTTTTGTTGTTTTTTTTGTTTCTTCTCTTTTTTCTCTTTCTTTCTTTATTTCATCTATATCTTTTTAGTTCTATTTAGTTGTTTTTTTTTAATTTAAAAAAAGTATTGGAGACATTGTAATAATAATGGACGATATTAGTAATTTAAAAATGTAAGACTGGTATCGATTTTAATATGATATGTATCTACCTCCAATAAAAAATAATTTCACATAGACAATAATAGACAATAGGTGCAGGAGTAGGCCATTCGGCCCTTCGATCCAGCACCGCCATTCAATGTGATCATGGCTGATCATCCACACTCAGTACACCATTCCTGCCTTCTCCCCATATCCCCTAACTCCACTATCTTTAAGAGCTCTGTCCAACTGTCTCTTGAAAGCAGACAGAGAATTGGCCTCCACTGCCTTCTGAGGCAGAGAATTTCACAGATTCACAACCTTACGTGTGAAAAAGTTTTTCCTCATCTCCGTTCTAAATGACTTACCCCTTATTCTTAAACTGTGGCCCCTGGTTCTGGACTCTCCCAATATTGGAAACATGTTTCCTGCTAGCGTCTAGCGTCTGAAAACATTATATGGTGGATGTCACATGCTTAGATGAAGGAGGTGCTGTTGAAACGGTGGTTCCATTGTGTTTTCACTAATTTATGTCTGACATTCACAATCTTATGGCAGTGGAGATCCGGGATCGATCCTGACTACATGTGTTGTCTGTACGGAGTTTGTACGTTCTCCCTGGGACCACATAGATTGTCTCTGGGACCTTCCGGTTTTCTCCCACATTACAAAGATGCACAGGGTTGTAGATTAAATGACTCTGTTAAGTTGTTAAAAAAAAGATTGTCCCTGTTGTGTGGGATAGTGTTAGTGTACAGGGTGATCGCTGGTCTGTTTCCTCGCAATATCTCTAAAGTCTAAAGTCTAAAGTCACATTGTAACAGTGCAGAAGTCCATAGATCAAAGGATTAGTGTTTGTTGTAGTCATTGTTGTAGATAACGGGACAAAGTGCATGTTGATGGGATTCATATAGATGGATTCTACAGGGAAACTGTGGATGGTAGGGCCTGGTTCTGTGCTGTATTGACAGACAGTGATTAGTCAACAATACTATTATCATTGATTCAAATGATAGAATGAAAACAAAGTGGACCATAGAATGAGCCGTTCTAATCTTCCTTTGAGGCATTATTATCTTAGATTCACAGTGGTAAAGGAATAAAGGCGAGTTTCAATAAGTTTATGATGCATGAAATTCACAACAGGAAAATGTTTAAAGTAATAAAAGAGGCTCTTTTGAACAAATATAATTCAACGTAATTATCTTGCAATCTCATTATAGCGGGAACATGAGTACCGGAATATTATTTTTGGAATGAATGACACATTTAAGTGTATGGCTGTGCTGTAATGGCTTAGGTAACAACGAACAATTATATAAAGACATTAATGGCGTAAAGCGTCACAGGGCACTTCACGAGGATATTGAATAACTTGTGGAATCAAACAAGAGATGATCAAATTCTAGATTCTAGTATCATGTGATAACCTAGAGGTCATAGAGTCAAAGAGTCAGCATGGAAACAGGCCCTTCGGCCTAACTTGCCCATACAGACCAACATGTCTCATCTACACTAGTCCCACCTGCCTGCCTTTGGCCCATATACCTTGAAACCTAAGATAGACACAAAGTGCTGGAGTAACTCAACGGGTCAGGCAGCATCTCTGGAGAAAATGAAGAGGTGATGTTTCAGGTCGAGACCCTTCTTCAGGCCCTCTAAACCAATCCTATCCATGTACATGTCTAAATGTTTTTTTTTAAGTTGCGATAGTCTCTGCCTCAACTACCTCCTCTGGCAGCTCGTTGTTTCCACCCACCACCCATTGTGTAAAAAACTTACCCCTCATGTTCCTGTTAAATCTTTCCCACCTCACCTTAAACATGCCCTCTGGTTCTCGATTCCCCTACTCTGGGCAAGTGACTCTGTGCGTTTACACGATCTATTCTGCTCATGACTTTGTATACCTCTATCCTTAATCCTCCTGCACTCCAAAGAATAAAGCCCTAGCCTGCTCAACCTCTCCTTACAGCTCAGTGCGCTCAAGTCCTGGCAACATCCTCGTAAATCTTCTCTAATACCCTTTCCAGCTTGACATCTTTCCTATAACCTGGTGCCTAATACTGAACACCATATTCTAAATGTGGCCTCACCAATGTCTTTTATAACTGCAACATGATCACCCAACTTCTATACTCACCCAACTTCTTTACTCCATTTGAACTGAAGAAGGCAAAAGGATTTACAAAGATAAAGGTGAAGATAGGAAGTCTGGGCCGGATAATGAAAGGCCTCCGTAAACTTGGACTTGGAAAGGATGTTTCCAGTAATAAGAGAGTCTAGGACCAGAGGTCACAGCTTCAGAATAAAAGAACGTACTTTCAGAATGAATAATTTCTTTAGCCAGAGGGTGGTGAATCTGTGGAATTCATTGCCACATATGTCTGTGGAGGCCATGTTATTGGGTATTTTTAAAACACAGAGATAGATTCTTGATTAGTAAGGGTATCAAAGATAACGGGGAGAAGGCAGGAGGATGGGGTTGAGAGGGAAAAATAGATTGGTCATGATTGAATGGCAGAGTCGACTTCAAGGGCTGATTGGCCTAATTCTGTGGTCTAGTGGCCTTTATGAGTCTATGCTGGCTCTAAAGGCAGTCCCATTCCCCCACAATGTCTGTGAGGAACATGATGCCAAGATCATCTCTTTGCCTGCACATCCCTCCTTTCCCTGCATATTCCACGTGTTTATCCAAAAGTCTCCTAAATGCCTGTATCTTATCTATCTCAACCACCACCCCTGGCAGTGCATTCCAGCCCCTCATGACTCTCTGTGTTAAAAAAAAAAAATTCCCTGCACATCTCCTTTAAACTCGTCTTAAAGTTATGCCCTCTAGTATTTGATTTTTCAATCCTGGGAAAAAGGTTCTGACTGCCTACCCTATTTATGCCTCATAATTTTATATACTTCCAACAGCATTTCCTACAACCTCCGACATTCCGGGGGAAACAATCCAAGTTTGTCATACCTCACCTGTAGCTAATACTGCCTATTTCAGGCATTGTTCTAGTAAACCTCTACTTTGCCATTTCCAAAGCCTGTAATGGAGTGAACAGAACTGCACTCAATACTCCAAATGACTTTCTACACTGAGGCTCATGCAATGTTTTCAGTTTAGAGATTCAGCATGGAAACAGGCGCCTTGGCCCACCGAGTCCGAACCGACCAGCGACCCCCACACACTAACACTATCCTACACACACTAGGGACAATTTACAACTATACCAAGCCAATTTGCCTACAAACGTCTTTCGAGTGTGGGAGGAAACCGGAGATCCCGGAGAAAACCCACGCAAGTCACGGGGAAAACCCATCAAACTCTGTACAGACAGCACCCATAGTCAGGATCGAAACCGGGTCTCCGGCGCTGTTAGGTAGCGACTCTACGCTGCACCAGCATGCCGCATATCAGCGCATTGTCAGTAATAAACAACCATGTCTCTCAGAGGTCACGCAATGTTGAAGACATTTGAGGCCGCGTTGATACAAACTCATAATTAACTGACTACTCCATATACAAGCTGCAGAATTACCAGTACACCCTGTTGAGAAGCACAGGAGGGATTGTTCATTCAGGTATAGTGGTCTAACCTTTCCCCATGTAACATTAGCAGGTGGCTGCCTTATCAAGTAAATGCTGTCGGATTGAATTTCACAGGAGAGTCAATAAGTACATCCATCCTCCTGG
This sequence comes from Malacoraja senta, assembly GCA_038087875.1. NCBI lineage: Eukaryota > Metazoa > Chordata > Chondrichthyes > Rajiformes > Rajidae > Malacoraja > Malacoraja senta. The sequence goes on along the minus strand of CM075977.1, from coordinate 257,890,558 downwards.
TTAAGATTAATTGGAAGTGCCGCAACTGACAAAGCTTCGAGATGTCATGAATCTAATTAACTACCCTGCTGTTTAATACTCCCTCTTTTTAAAAAATGGATTTGCATGCTTCATCTGTTCATAATGCAAATAACCAACATCACATCAATGTCATTTGGTGCAGTGTTTAAAGGTTCTACTTAATCTAGATTAGCTAGGTTCGGCTACACCAATTTGGTAGTCTAGAGGTTCTATTCTTACACATTCACTTTCTCTCTCTCTTGCTTTTTCTCTCTTCTTCTTTCTCATCTTTAGCTAAAAATTAAAATTGAAGCTGTACAATAACTGTACTATGTCATATGCCGCGGTTTATACTTTTGTACACTGCTTCTAATAAATAAAAATTTGGTCTCCATTTATCGACTTATTACAAACATAGGGTGCAACAAAATGTTGACAATAAATGGTTTCAGGACCTGGCGAGGGGTGAGTAAAGATATGAAGTAGGTACATCCCTTTCACATTGTCCTATCTTATCTTATTTTTTCTTTTTTCTTTTTTCTCCTTTTCTTTGAATATTTCTTGTGGTTTAGGTCCATATGGGTGTTCCTGGACCACTCTTTCAATCACTCACTTACTATCTTTACTAACTCTTTCTATCCTTTTCTCTTATTAAAGTTTAAAATAAGAAGTGGTACAAGAAAAGTATAAACTTACGTTAATGGAGATTATTGTAATGTACAATGCTTCTAATAAAATAAAAAATAAAAAAATAAAAAAATAAAAATAAAAATAAAAAATAAAAAAATAAAATAAAAAATCTAGATTAGCTTTAGTTCAGAGATACAGCATGGAAACACGCCCTTCGGCCCACCAAGTCCGCGCCAACCAATGATCACCCGTTCACTGGTTCTATCCTACACACCAGGGACAATTTACTGAGGAAAATTAAGCTGCAAACCTGCACTTCTTTGGAATGTGGGGGTAACTGGAGAAAACCCACGCGGTCCCAGGGAGAACGTATAAACTCCATCTGCAGTTAGGATCGAACCTGGGTCTCCGGCACTGTAAGGCAGAAAATCTACCGCTGCTCTACTGTGATCCTCAGTTTGATAAACATCTTTGTAATGTTTGATCTTTTTACGGCGTACATTGTTAACATTTCCGGCAATCTGTGATGATGATGTGCCTTTGAAACCCTGGCTTATTTCGTAATCAAGGTTCCAGGACAAAATACAGAGAAGCAATTCAGGGGTTAATCACCCATTAATAAAGATCATAATACTTTGTGTCATTAGTCCATGCTTGTAAAGTAAGATATCTAAGGGTGGCACAGTGCGCAGCTGTTAGAGATGCTGCCTCACAGCACCAGACTCAGGTTCGATCCTGACCTCAGGTGCTGGCCTTGTGTGGGGTTGTACGCTCTCCATGTGACCACGTGGGTTTTCTCCGGGTATACTGGTTTCCTCCCACATCCCAAAGGCATGCGGGTTTATAGGTTAACTGGCCTGTGTAAAATTGTCCCTAGAGTGTAAGGAGTGGGTGAGAAAGTGGAATAACATAGAACCAGTGTGGACGATGTGATCAATCGTCGGTGGTCGATGTAGACGCAGTGGGCCGAAGGGCCTGTTTCCATGCTGGACCACTAACTAGACTTCAGAGATACAGAGCAGAAACAGGTCCTTTACACACGAGTTTGCGCGGACCTACAATCACCCTGTGTACTAGCCCTACCGTACACAATAGGGACAATTTACAATTTTACCAACGCCAAATAACCGACAAACCTACACGTCTCTGGAGTGTGGGAGGAAACCGGAGCACCCGGAGAAAAACCACGTGTTCTCAGGGAGAACATACAAACTCCGTACAGACAGCACCCTTTGGTCAGGAGCGAACCTGGGTCCCTGGCGCTGTAAGGCAGAAACTCCTGCATGGTTTGTACGTTCTCCCTTAGACCGCGTGGGATTTCTCTGTGTCCCACACTCCAAAGACAGGTTTGTAGGTTAATTGGCATCAGTGAATTGTAACTTGTAAATTGTCCCTCATGTGCAGGATAGTGCTCGTGTACAGGGTTATAGCTGGTCAGCGTGGACTCGCTTGGCCGAAAGGCCTGTTTCCACGTTGTGTCTGTAAAGTAATGTCTAAAGTAATGTGGGATTATTGACATCCACAATGAAGCAACAGACATCTTCACATCAACACGTCAAACATTATAAGGTACTCTGAATAATGAGCTGAAATAATCCTACCTCCATTTTCT
>CM075977.1:257827742-257888116 GCA_038087875.1 Malacoraja senta | reverse complement strand
ATCTTTAAAGTGTGGGAGGAAACAGAAGCTTCCGGAGGAAACCCATGCTGGTCACAGAGAGAACATACGGACACCCTACAGACAGCACTCATGGTCAGGATCGAACCCAGATCATTGGCACTGGGAGGCAGCAACTCTACCGCTGCATCACCGTGCCGCAGTTGCAAGGCACCCAAGCGAAATATGAGGTGATGTTCTTTCAATTAGCTTGTGGCCTCACTCTGACAGTGGAGAAGGCCCAGGATAGAAAGGCCAATATGGGAATGGGAAGGGGAGTTGAAATGCTTGGTAACTAGGAGATCCCTAGGCCTAGGCAGAGCGAGCGAAGGTGTTCGACGAAATGGTACTTAATGCCAGTGGCTGTGTGGCACATACATGGTTTCAACATTTAACCACCCACTGGCAAAATAAGACTGCATTGATGACCACAAACCAAGTTCCAATAGTGAAAGGCGATGCATGTTAGGATTGTCATTACATTTCATTCATCCAACAGTTATTTGCAATTATTCGAACAAACTAAAACACGAGAGAAATAAAATACACAGTGCACAATTCTTGTTTCCTTTCGGAAGAAAAGAAGAATTGATGAATGCCTAAATGATTACCGCCCTGTCGCCCTGACCCCAATAATAATGAAGTGTTTTGAATGCCTGGTGAAACCCCACATTACTGCCAGCCTCCCCTCATCATTAGACCCCCTCCAGTTTGCCTATCGCCCCAACCGTTCTACAGAGGACGCCATCTCTACCACGCTGCACACAGTGCTCACGCATCTGGAAAAAAGTAACACATACGCCAGAATCCTGTACATTGACTTCAGCTCTGCGTTCAACACCATCATCCCACAGAGACTTGTGGAGAAACTAACCCTGCTGGGCCTCAACACCACCCTGTGTCACTGGATCTTGGACTTTCTGACAGAGAGACCGCAGTCAGTCCGTGTGGGCAAGAACACTTCAGGCTCGATCACGCTGAACACCGGCTCACCTCAAGGCTGTGTGCTCAGCCCGCTGTTGTTCACATTGCTCACGCATGACTGTGCGGCCAGATTCAGGGACAATATGATCATAAAATTCGCGGATGACACAACAGTGGTGGGACTCATCAGCGGAGATGATGAATCAATGTACAGGGAGGAAGTAAAACAACTAGTGGAATGGTGCGGCAAAAATAATCTAGAACTAAATGTGGAAAAAACAAAGGAGATGGTTGTCGACTTCAGGAGGGCGCAGCCAAAGCATGCACCCCTTAACATCAGTGGCGCCACAGTGGAGAGAGTGGAGAGCATAAAGTTCCTCGGGGTGCAAATTACGGACAGCCTCACCTGGTCCAGAAACACCACTGGGACCGTCAAAAGGGCCCATCAGCGACTGCACTTCCTGAGGAAACTAAAACAGGCCTCACTCCCCACCAACATCCTCAGGACTTTCTACAGGGGTACGGTGGAGTCTGTACTCACGTACTGTTTAAATACGTGGTACTCAACCTGCAACTGCTCGGACAGGAAGGCTCTGCAGAGGGTAGTGAGGGGAGCAGAGAAGATCATTGGCGTCTCCCTACCCTCGGTACAAGAACTGTTCCTGAGCCGCTGTCGGAAAAAAGCTCAAAAAATTGCAAAGGACAAAATGCACCCCCTCCACATACACCTGGATCTCCTGCCATCAGGCAAGAGATATCGCAGCATCAAAGCCCGGACTACAAGACTGCTAAAGCTTCCTGCAATATGCTGTGAGGCTGCTAAACAGCCACTCTGTACTCACAGTCACTTGATTCTGCGGCTTGGCACGGACACTATAATAACTGGCATTGGCCACTTCAATAACTGGCACTGGCGACTCAAATCAGCCACCCCGGACATGTTTATGATTGGTCTTACTGTATTTTAACGTTGTTTGTATCTATTTTAACTTATACTGTTCCATCAGGGACTGGATTGTTTTAGTGTTGTTATTATTATTATTATTATTATGTGTGAAATGTTTTAAACGTCATGTGCGATGCTCCGGTATTCCCTGGCAAACGTCTTTTCGTTTTGCACTGCACAACTGTTGCTTGCAAGATGACAATAAAGGAATTGAATTGAATTGAATTGAATTGAACTGTCATCTTCTCGTCCAGCAACGATGGCTGTGTTGGTGCTGAATTAATCCAAGCCGTAAAATGATGTGCAGACACTGACTGCAGCCAACGTGGGCGGCACGGAGGCACAGCGGTAGAGTTGCTGCCTTACAGCGCCAGAGACCCGCATTTGATCCTGACTACGGGTGCTGTCTGTACTTGGGCAAGAGTGATCATAATATGGTTGAGTTCTTCATTAGGATGGAGAGTGACATTGTTAATTCAGAAACAACGGTTCTGAACTTAAAGAAAGGTAACTTTGAGGGTATGAGACGTGAATTGGCCAAGATTGACTGGCAATTAGTTCTAAAAGGGTTGACGGTGGATATGCAATGGAAGGCATTTAAAGACTGCATGGATGAACTACAAAATTTGTTCATCCCAGTTTGGCAAAAGAATAAATCAAGGAAGGTAGTGCATCCGTGGATAACAAGGGAAATCAGGGATAGTATCAAAGCAAAAGATGATGCGTACAAATTAGCCAGAAAAAGCAGCATACCAGAGGACTGGGAGAAATTCAGAGACCAGCAGAGGAGGACAAAGGGCTTAATTAGGAAAGGGAAAATAGATTATGAAAGGAAACTGGCAGGGAACATAAAAACTGACTGCAAAAGTTTTTATAGATATGTGAAGAGAAAGAGATTAGTTAAATCAAATGTAGGTCCCTTGCAGTCAGAAACAGGTGAATTGATCATGGGGAACAAGGATATGGCAGACCAATTGAATAACTACTTTGGTTCCGTCTTCACTAAGGAAGACATAAATAATCTGCCGGAAATAGCAGGGGGCCGCGGGTCAAAGGAGATGGAGGAACTGAGTGAAATCCAGGTTAGTCGGGAAGTGGTGTTGGGTAAATTGAATGGATTAAAGGCCGATAAATCACCAGGGCCAGATAGGCTGCATCCCAGAGTACTTAAGGAAGTAGCTCCAGAAATAGTGGATGCATTAGTGATAATTTTTCAAAACTCTTTAGATTCTGGAGTAGTTCCTGAGGATTGGAGGGTAGCAAACGTAACCCCACTTTTTAAGAAGGGAGGGAGAGAGAAAACGGGGAATTACAGACCAGTTAGTCTAACATCGGTAGTGGGGAAACTGCTAGAGTCAGTTATTAAAGATGGGATAGCAGCACATTTGGAAAGTGGTGAAATCATTGGACAAAGTCAGCATGGATTTACGAAAGGTAAATCGTGTCTGACGAATCTTATAGAATTTTTCGAGGATGTAACTAGTAGAGTGGATAGGGGAGAACCAGTGGATGTGTTGTATCTGGACTTTCAGAAGGCTTTCGACAAGGTACCACATAAGAGATTAGGATACAAACTTAAATCACACGGTATTGGGGGTTCAGTATTGATGTGGATAGAGAACTGGCTGGCAAACAGGAAGCAAAGAGTAGGAGTAAACGGGTCCTTTTCACAATGGCAGGCAGTGACTAGTGGGGTACCACAAGGCTCAGTGCTGGGACCCCAGCTATTTACAATTTTTATTAATGATCTGGACGAGGGAATTGAAAGCAACATCTCCAAGTTTGCGGATGACACTAAGCTGGGGGGCAGTGTTAGCTGTGAGGAGGATGCTAGGAGACTGCAAGGTGACTTGGATAGGCTGGGTGAGTGGGCAAATGTTTGGCAGATGCAGTATAATGTGGATAAATGTGAGGTTATCCACTTTGGTAGCAAAAACGGGAAGGCAGACTATTATCTAAATGGTGGCCGATTAGGAAATGGGGAGATGCAGCGAGACCTGGGTGTCATGGTACACCAGTCATTGAAAGTAGGCATGCAGGTGCAGCAGGCAGTGAAGAAAGCGAATGGTATGTTGGCCTTCATAGCAAGAGGATTTGAGTATAGGAGCAGTGAGGTTCTACTGCAGTTGTACAGGGTCTTGGTGAGACCACACCTGGAGTATTGCGTACAGTTTTGGTCTCCAAATCTGAGGAAGGACATTATAGCCATAGAGGGAGTGCAGAGAAGGTTCACCAGACTGATTCCTGGGATGTCAGGACTTTCATATGAAGAAAGACTGGATAGACTTGGCTTATACTCGCTAGAATTTAGGAGATTGAGAGGGGATCTTATAGAAACGTACAAGATTCTTATGGGGTTGGACAGGCTAGATGCAGGAAGATTGTTCCCGATGTTGGGGAAGTCCAGGACAAGGGGTCACAGCTTAAGGATAAGGGGAAAATCCTTTAAGACCGAGATGAGGAAAAACTTTTTCACACAGAGAGTGGTGAATCTCTGGAACTCTCTGCCACAGAGGGTAGTTGAGGCCAGTTCATTGGCTATATTTAAGAGGGAATTAGATGTGGCCCTTGTGGCTAAAGGGATCAGGGGGTATGGAGAGAAGGCAGGTACGGGATACTGAGTTGGATGATCAGCCATGATCGTATTGAATGGCGGTGCAGGCTCGAAGGGCTGAATGGCCTACTCCTGCACCTAATTTCTATGTATCTATGTATCTATGTACGGAGTTTGTATGTTCTCTCTGTGATTGTGTTGGTTTTCTCCGGGTGCTCCTGTTTCCTCCCACACTCCAGAGCCATACAGGTTGGTAGGTTAATTGGCTTCGGTAAAAATTGTAAATTGTCCATTGTGTGTAGGATAGTGTTAGTGTATGGGATGATCGCTGGTAGGCACGGACTGGGTGAGCCTTGTTAATGGCTTGTTTCCATGCAGTATCTCTAAACTAAACTAAACTAAACGTCAGATCAGAATTTGAGTTGGTGCTACACCAGCAATTACTTGCTCATCCTTTACCCCCTCAGTGTTACCTTAGAGCTCGATTAATGGGTAATGGCCGCCTCCCTAGTTTAACCTGGAATTGAAAGGGCCTTATAATGGCTTTCATCTTCCCCGTGAGTGGTAAATAATAACATGATTGCCAAGGACTCGGACTGAGTGAACCAGGGAAAGTGGTGCACTTTAGAAAAATTGATTCCGTTTAGGACGAAATAGAGCGGTGTAATGGGCTAAAGGGCCACTTTATCAGCTCTGGGAGATTGGGTTTCAGTCCAGTCTGAACTGATGGGAATAAGACGAGGAGTGATCGCTGGTGCATGGGATTGAGTACAGTACGAATTGGATAACCTCGAATGTAATCATGTATTGTCTATCCACTGGTAGACAAAAATACTGGAGAAACTCAGCGGGTGAGGCAGCATCTATGGAGCGAAGGAAATAGGCAACGTTTCGGGTTGAAACCCTTCTTCAGACTGACTATCCACTGACTGGTTAGCATGTAACAAAACCTTTTCGATGTACCTCGGTACACGTGACAATAAACTAAACACAAAATGTCTCAAGCTGCAAACATTAAGATTCAGATGCTGGAATCTGTGAGAAGGAACTGCAGATGCTGGTTTAAACCGAAGATAGACACAAAAAGCTGGGAACTCAGCGGGACAGGCAACATCTCTGGAGAGAAGGAATGGGTTCTCTCCAGAGATGCTGCCTGTCCCGCTGAGTTACTACTGGTTTTTGTGTCTATCTGCAGATGCTGGAAGATAGACACAAAATGCTGAGTAACTCAGCAGGTCAGGCAACATCTGTGGAGAAAATGTTTCAGGTCAAGTCATAAGAAGGGTCTCATCCCGAAACATCACCTATTCCTTCCCTCCACAGATGCTACCTGTCTGCTGAGTTACTCCAGCATTTTGTGTTTGTCTTCGGTGTAAACCAGCATCTGCAGTTCATTCCTATACATGATTACAATTAAGCCGTCCACAGTGTACAGATACAGGATAAAGGGAATAACGTTTAGTGCAAGAAAATAAAGTCCGATTAAAGATAGTCGAAGGATCTTCAATGAGGTGGATGGTAGATCAGGACTGCTCTCTAGTTGGTGATAGGACGGTTCAGTTTATGATAGCAACTGGGAAGAAACTATTCCTGAATCTGGAGGTGTGCATTTTCACACCTCTGCAACTCGTGCCTGATGGGAGAGGGGAGAAGAGTGAGATTAGTCCTTGATTATGCTGGTGGCCTTGCTGAGGCAGCCTGAAGTGTGGATGGAAGGAAGGGAGGTTGGTTTGAATGATTTAATGTTGCCGTTTAATGGCGGGGGGGGGGGGGGGGGGTGGCCGAGGACCATTCTTGGCATTGACATTTTGCCGGTGGATCAATCTTTACTCAGAATGAAAATGCTGTTGTTAATGGCATATTGTGAGGTGGATACATTTAGTGAAATGAACATGATCTAAACTCAGTGTGAGACCATTGCGTGTGTGCCATTAGGTTCCGTGGGCAAAGCACTTAAACAATCCTGCTCAGAATATTTTGGTTTGAAATCATGCTGTGTGATTTTAAGAAATGTTCCATTTGAATGAAATACTTCCTCGCAATTTGAAATAAGGTATTCACATTTTAAACAAGCCTTTCATTAATAACGTCCGCTCACACAGCTTGAGTTCAGCTCGGTTTTATTGTGTGTCGAGTGAACCAGTACCTTATAAAGTGCAGTTCTTACATTAAGGATTGACAGCGTTCGTGGTGTTCGTGGGAGCAATGTCACAATCATTAATTTCCCCTTTTCATAAAGCCATATTTCCTCACTGGTACCATGGGAAAAACTAACACAGCCTTGCATTTATTTGGGTATTTTTAAGGTGCAGATTGACAGATTCTTGATTAGTAAGGGCGCCGGGGGTTATGGGGGTAAGACAGGAGAATGGGGATGAGAGGGGTAAATGGATCCGCCATGATTGAATGGCAGAGTAAACCCCGATGGGCCAAATGGCCTAACTCTGCTCCTATAACTTATGAACTGATGATCTTGTCTACCACCAATGCAAGAGGGAATCATGCTCTTATTAGAACGACTAATCAAGATGACAGACGCTTCCCCCAATCGTTAACTAATATCATCAGTTTCAAATTTTTTATTCTCAGCACTTCTTCCGCAATCAATTCAAGCAGGGAATTCACACAAAGGGTGGTGGGTGTATGGAACCAGCTGCCAAGGAGGCAGTTGAGTCAGGTACTATTACAACACTTATTCATAGAGTCATACAGCATGGAAACAGACCCTTCAGCCCAACTTGCCCACAACATATAAAAATTATAAAAGGACTGGACAAGCTAGATGCAGGAAAAATGTTCCCAATGTTGGGCGAGTCCAGAACCAGGGGCCACAGTCTGTGAATAAAGGGGAGGTCCTTTAAGACTGAGGTGAGAAAAAACTTTTTCACCCAGAGAGTTGTGAATTTGTGGAATTCCCTGCCACAGAGGGCAGTGGAGGCCAAGTCACTGGATGGATTTAAGAGAGAGTTAGATAGAGCTCTAGGGGCTAGTGGAGTCAAGGGTTATGGGGAGAAGGCAGGCACGGGTTATTGATAGGGGACGATCAGCCATGATCACAATGAATGGCGGTGCTGGCTCGAAGGGCCGAATGGCCTCCTCCTGCACCTATTTTCTATGTTTCTATGTTTCTATGTTTCTACCAACTTGTCCCATCGACACTAGTCCCACCTGCCTGCATTTGGCCATTAAAAGACATTTGGACAGGTACATGGATTAGAAATGTTTCGAAGGATGTGGGCAGGTAGGTGGGACTAGTGGAGACGGGGCATCTTGGTCATCATAGGCATGTTGGGCCGAAGGGCCTGTTTCCGTGCGGTATGACCCTATGACTATTAAAAGGTGCCATTGTGATCATCTATTTGAAGAACTGAACAGCTGTTGAGATTTTGGCCATCCCTCATCTGGTATGCTATGCAATGAGAATTATCTCAGGAAGGATATATTGGTTGTAGGGACTGGACGCATCAGAATATTAACCAGGCTTCATGGATTTGAGAGATTACTTAAACATAGAACATAGAACAGTGGAGCACAAGAACAGTCCATTTGGCCCACCATGTCTGTGGCGAACATGATGACAAGACCAACTATTATCTACCTGTGCATGACCCATATCCTTCCATTCTCTGCATATCCACGCCGATGCAAAAGTCTTTTAACTGCCTATAAATTATCTGCTTCAACCACCACTCCCAGAAAAAAAACCTGGCTTGAATTTCCTGTGATATGAAATATTGAGTGATGACTTAACTAAGGTTATGACTCGTTCAAAGGGAATTGATGTGGTGGCGACGAGTATGAAGGGACGTGAAGTTACTAAAGAGCTTGTCCACAATCTCATGAGAAAGTCAGGCAAAGCGGTCTGAATAGCTGACTCCTGCCTGCATAAGGTAGCTGACCAGGATTTCATAGTCATCTAGAGTTTAGAGATTAGAGATACAACATGGAAACAGGCCCTTCATCTCACTAAGTCCACACCAGCCAGCGATTACCAGCACTCTTGTTTTACTCTACACATTAGGGGCAATTTACAGAAGCCAATTAACCTGCAAACCTGCACGTCTTTGGAATGTGGGAGGTAACTGGAGCACCTGGAGAAAACCTATGCGGTCACAGGGAGAAAGTACAAACTCCGTACATAGTCAGGATCGAACCCAGGTCTTTGGTGCTGTAAGGCAGCAACTTTACCGCTGTGCCACTGTGCTGCCCAGTGTTGCAATTTACTGAGGTGGAAGAAATCATTGTGCACAGTCTTGACTCAGACTTCTTATACAGATAGATAACAAAGCAGTACGGCAGGTAGTGAGCTACTGAACAGCTCCAGCAATGCGCGTTCAATCTGACCTCAGGTGTTGGGATCACATATTGTCCACATGTCCATGGGGATTTCTGGCAGTGCTGTTGTTTCCTCCCACATACCAAAGTCATGTTGGTAGGCAGGTAGGGTCTTGCATAGCTGAGTGGCAGGAGAATCAGCAGAGTGATGCAAGAGAGAATACATAGCTGCATGTACGTGCGCTCAAAGAGTTTGAATAGATTTGACTGACTGTATGGCTCCTTCTGCGTTGTAAGGAAATACAGGTAGAGAGGAAGGAAAATGGCGAGAGGGGCAAAGTTTAACGGAGACGAGCAGGCAAGTTTTTCACACAGAGAATGGCGAGTGCTTGGAGCACGCTGCCGGATATGGTAGTTGAGGCAGATACGATAGTGGCATTTTGGATAGTCACATGGATGTGCAGGGAATGGAGGGATATGTATTATCCACAGGCAGATAATTGTTGATCTCAGCATCATTTTCAGCAAAGGCATTGTGGGCTGAAGGGCCTGTTCCCGTGCTGTAGTGTTCTATGTTCTAATAATAGAAATAGTGCAGAGGAAGGCCTGGATAGATTGGATGTGGAGAGGATGTTTCCACTAGTGGGAGAGTCTAAGACTCTCTAAATCTAAGCCATAGCCTCAGAGCAAAAGGATGTTCCTTTAGAAAGGAGATGGCCCATTCTTAGTCACGTGTGTGACCAAAAAGATGAAAAATTGTGGAATACATCTCTTCTAATTCTGAAAGCATTACGGGTATATTGTTTTGTGCTGTATATATGATCCATACTTTTTTTGATTATAATCAAGTGAAATTTTTATATGTTACTAGACCAAGTGGGACCCGTTGGGCCCCGATCCCCCAACGCAATAATCCACCACTCACCCGTTCCCCCAACGCAACCTGTTTCCACCACTCACCCGTTCCCCCAACGTAACCTGTTCCCCCAATGCAATATTCCACCACTCACCCATAGCCCCGATGGGAGGCCTGGTCCCCCAATGCAACCCGTTCCCCAACGTAAGACTCCACCACTCCCCTGCCTCCCCCAGCACTGGAATTCCCCCCAGCACTGGAATTCCAATTGCACTTCCCCTGTCTCCACCAGCACTTCCAATTCCAATTCCACTTCCCCTGGCCCTTCCCCCTCCTGTTCAATCACTTGTTGCCAGGATCATGACTACGTTTTCTATGATGGCAACATTATTGCAAATGTCGGGTGGAGGACTGTGAGATCCCATTGTGACATCATACCTGCAACGGCCAGCACTGAAGTGTTGAAGTGATTATCAACATGGATTTAGTAAACTTAAAAATGTGATAACATGTGAAATATAACATCAATCTGAACGAAACTTGAGACAAACAACTACAGGTCAATGTTGAGTAAGGTGATGCAAAAATTTCCGCACTATTGTGTACCATTTTGGCGTAGTTCCTTGAGATCGCACGCATGCGGACAGACAGACAGACGTCCAAACAAGACAAGATTTTCAGTAATATATAGATGCTGACAATATTTGTTTAGGGTCAGTTCTAAAATATGACTGGTCATGTGTGGGACATCACACAGAAGCATTATACAAACTGTGAATTTTAAAAAGCTAGAATGTTCATACCTTTAATAGACACACATCATAGTTCTGTAGGTAGGAAATAGCAATGAATAAGATAAATCTCTTACAATAATTTTTTTATGTATTACTTTGCGATGACGTCTGGTCACGTGTGCGACATTTTTGTTCACTTTCCAAAGAGTGGGCCAGATAAGGACTGAATTCCTTTAGTCAGAGGGTGGTGAATCTGTGGAATTCATTGCCACTGAAGGCTGTGGAAGCCATATAATTGGGTATTTTTAAGGTGGAGATTGATAGATTCTTGATTCGTACGGGTGTCGGGGGTTATGGGGAGAAAGCAGGAGAATGGGGTTGAGAGGGAAAGATAGATCAGCCATGATTGAATGGCGGAGTAGACCTGATGGGCCGAATGGCCTAATTCTGCTCCAAGAACTTATGAACTTGAGAATAAATAAAGTTCTCTCTTTCACCTCTGCGCTTCACTACAAGATGTTTTCTGTCCGTCAGTATTACTGGGGACAGAAACAACATCTGGAGGAATAATCAGACAGCTCCCTGTGGAAGCTTATAGTCTGATACGAGTACATTTACACCATGATTCACTTTATGTTTCTGTCAGTGCATATTAATGAACATCTCAAATCTATTGGCCTGGCGGGAGTTCATTGTTTCTTTTTGGGATGTTTACATTTATTTTTAAATTTGCTCAGCTTTAGCCAGATGGCTGGAAAGGGTGGATGCAGAGTGGATTTACGAGGACATTGCCAAGAATCAAGGGCCTGAGCTACAGGAAGAGGTCGAGCAGGCTAGGACTATATTCCTTAGATGCAGGAGGATGAGGGGTGACCTCAGAGTGGTGTATAAAATCATGAGAGCAATAGATTGTATAAATGCAGAGTCTTTAACCCAGAGTAGAGGAATCAAGAACCAGAGGATATATGTTTAAGGGGAGGGGGGAAAGATTTAATAGGAAGCTGAGGGGCAACATTTTTGCTCAGAGGGTGGTGGGTATATGGAACGAGATGCCGGAAGAGGTAGGTTCTATCACATCTTTAAACGTACAATTTAACAATTTAACAGGTTCAGAGATAGGATAGGTTTAGTGGGATATGGGCCAAACTCAGACTGGTGGGACTAGTGGCTGTATGTTGGCATGGGCATGTTCTGCTGGCTGACCTGTCTCCACACTGTATGTCTATGACTCTATGGCTATATGGAGCGAGTGCTCCTGAACAGATCCTGGCGACTTTTGGCAAACGCCCACAATTGCCCATGGTGAATCAACTCAGTCAGCTGTGGAAACACACACTCACCCACTTTGTTCAGTAAATGGTGGGAGCAGAAAAAAATGGGATGTATCAATTCTTAAATGTCAGTGTAGTCGAGATTTAGTCTTTTTAGACTTAAGAGATACAGCATGGAAACAGGCCCTTCGGCCCACCAATCCGCACCAACCAGCAATCACCACATACAATAGCACTGTCCTACACACTGGGGACATTGTACCAGACCCAATTGACCAACAAACTTGTACGTCTTTGGAGGATGGGAGGAAACCAGAGCACCCATGCAATCACTGGGAGTACGTACAAACTCTGTATAGACCCCACCTATAGTCAGGATCGAACCCGGGCCTCTGGTGCTGTAAGGGACGAACTCTACCGCTGCACCACGGTGCCATCTTGGACTCTTAGAGTCATACAACATGGAAACAGGCCCTTCATACCAACTCGTCCAGACCAATGAAGATGCACGATCCACAGCCTGCCTGCGTTTGGCCCATTTCCCTCTAAATCTTTCTTATCCATGCTGCTGTCCAAATGTTTCTTAAATGTTGTGACAGTATCTGCCTCAACTACCTCCTCTCGCAGCTCGTTCCAGACACTCACTACCCTTCATGTGGAAATGTTGCCCCTTAGGTTCCCCTCTCACCATAAACCAATGGTTCTTGTTTTCCCTTCTTGATTCCCCTATCCTGGGTTAAAGACTCTCTGTATTACCCTATCTATTCCCCATGATCTTATACACTTCTATAGGATCATCCCTCATCCTCCTGCTCTCCAAGGAATGAAGTCCAAGCCTGCTCATCCTCTCCCTATAGCTCAGGCTCTCCTCCTGGCAACACCCATGTAAATCTTCTCTGCACTCTTCCCAGCTTAACAAAATCTTTCCTACTGCAGAGTGACCAAAACTGAACACAATAATCGACCCCGAAACGTCACCCGTTCCTTCTCTCCAGAGATGCTGGCTGTCCCACTGAGTTACTCCAGCTTTTTGTGTCTATCTTCGGTTTAAACCAGCATCTGCAGTTCCTTCTTACACAATACTTCAAATGTGTAGGAAGGAACTGCAGATGCTGGTTTGAACCGGAGATAGACATAAAAAACTGGAGTAACTCAACGGGTCAGGTAGAGAAAAGGAATAGGTGTCATTTCGGATTGAGAGCCTTCTTCAGACTGAGAGTCAGGGGAAAGGGAAATGAGAGACGATGAAATAGAGATATATAGAACAATTGAATGAAAGATATGTGACAATGAAAAGTGTAGCAATGAGTAAAAAGTAACAAAACTATCAAGTAACAATGTATCAGAAGGAACAATGTAGAGCCCAGAATGGTTCATTGTTGGCTGTGGGCTAGGTGATAATGAGTTATGCAGACAATGATGAGGACTAAGATGGGAGAGGGACGAAGAGAGAGGGGATGCCAGGGTTATTTGAAGTTAGAGAAACCAATAAATTATACTGTTGGATTGTAAGCTGCCCAAGCGAAATATGAGCAGCTGTTCCTCTAATTTGTGTTTGGCATCACTCTGACAATGAAGGAGGCCCAGGACAGAAAGGTCAGAATGGGAATGGGAGTTAAAATGTTTGGCAACCGGGATATCACGTAGGGCAAGGAGGACTGAGCGAAGCTTTTCAGCAAAAAGATCGCCCAGTCTACGCTTGGTCTCGCCGACATGCATGGAACAATGGTTACGGTAGACGAGGTTGGAGGAGGAGCAAGTGAACCTCTTCCTACCCGGATTGTCGGGGTCCTTGAACAGCCGAGAGAAGAGGTATAGGGACAGGTGTTGCATCTCTTGCGGTTGCAGGGGAAGGTACCTGGGGTTAGAGTGGTTTGGGTGGGAAAGGACGAGTTGACCAGGGAGTTGCGGAGGGAACGGTCTTCGCCGGAAAGCAGAAAGGGATGGAGATGGGAAGATGTGACTAGTGGTGGGATCCTGTTGGAGGTGGCAACAACGTTGTATGCGATGTTGATGGGGTGAAAGGTGAGGACCAGGGGGACTCTGTCCCTGTTGCGACTGGGGGGGGGAGGGGGAGCATGAGCGGAGCTGCGGGGTACCCAAGGAAACACGTGTGAGGGCCAAGTATTGAATTGTGCTTCAAAAAATAGAATGGCTACACTAAATTGTGGAAGCAGGCATTGTTTAGACTGTTGTTTGTAGTTTTCACAGAAATACCTCAACAACTCTGTGGAAATATGTAAGTGAATTCAGGCTCACCGACTTCTGGAGCAGTAGTGACAGTAAGGTCACAGGTTTCATCCCTCCTGTGAGTGGCTGCCACTCAAACAGCAGTGAACTGAATCACTGTACAATGATTCTTTAATGAAACCAGTCAGAAAGGTCAGGCAAAGTACTTAACCAGCAAAAGCCTGCCTCCTAAATTTAGGGCAGCCATTCTAATAAGGAGAGGCACAGCAGCACAGGGGTAGAGATTCTGCCTCACAGCGCCAGAGACCCAGGATTGAGCCTGGTTGCAGATGCTGTCCTGCACATAGTCACAGGGAGAACGTACAAACTATGCTGGGTTTTCGCCGGGTGCTCCGGTTTCCTCCCACTTTCCATTGACGTGCAGCTTTGTAGGTTAATTGGCTTTTGTAAATTGTCCCTAATCATAGTCATAGAGTGATACAGTGTGGAAACAGGCCCTTCGGCCCAACTTGCCCCACACCGGCCAACATGTCCCAGCTACACTTGTCCCATCTGCCTGCGATTTGTCCATTTTGCTCCAAACGTATCCTAATGTGTAGGATAGACCCGGTGTACGGCGACCAGTGGCCTGTTTCCATGCTGTATCTCTAAACTAAACTAATATAATCTTTAAATGAGAGTTGGCGAACCTTGAACTCTGTGCTTGTCTAAAAAGAAGATGATATACCCACCTTTCTCCCACCCCCACCGATTAATAAACTAGATGGTGCCGGACACAGAGGAACGAGATGAATCAAAGACAACATGCGTATTAACATAGAACATTGAATAGTACAACACATGAACAGGCCATGTGGCTCACAAGGTCTGTGCCGAACATGAATGAATGAGTGAGTGAGTGAATGAATGAATGCGAAGACTATCTTTTATCTACCTGCATATAACGGACTTGAGGAAACACTTTTTCTCACAGAGAGTGGTGAGTCTGTGGAATTCTCTGCCTCAGAGGGCGGTGGAGGCGGGTTCTCTGGATGCTTTCAAGAGAGAGCTAGATAGGGCTCTTAAAAATAGCGGAGTCAGGGGATATGGGGAGAAGGCAGGAACGGGGTACTGATTGGGGATGATCAGCCATGATCGCATTGAATGGCGGTGCTGGCTCGAAGGGCCGAATGGCCTACTCCTGCACCTATTGTCTATTGCCTATTGTCTATTAACCCAGATCCATTCATTCCCTGCATGTCCATATGCTATTCCAAAAGTCTCTAACATCTATCTAAATAAATACTAGGGATGAACCTGTAGATCTTTGTGAAATGTAAAATCTACAGGCCACAATTAGCAATCGCTAACCTTAGCTTTTAGTTTTGGTTATTTTTGTCACGTGTGCCGAGGTACAGTGAAAAGCTTTTTCGTTGTGTGTAAGCCCGACAGCAGAAACATGATGACAATCAAGCTATCTGCAGTGCAGAGATACAGGATAATAAAGGGAATAACATTCAGCTTATTGCAGCCAGAGCCAGGTTATATTCTATAACAGCCGGGCTGAAATGATCCCATGGAAATTGTCTTGAAAGTTCATAACAAATTCGTATTTTTATTTCCGCAGCCGAACACAAAAAGAAATGACAGTGTCCCTTTAAAACGAACGGCAACTGACAAAAGCTTTCCAACAGCAGAAGCCAGGCGACAACAATTTTTGCCAAGGAACCGAGGTATGAATGGGATGGAGCTACACTGCTGCGACACATTCAGAAGACTCACAAAAGGGGAGCTGTGTCTCAAACTAGAAATCCTCCAGCTAGTTCTCTCAGGCTGGGGGGGGGGGGGGGGGGGGGCAGAATAGGCGATCGCAGCAGGGCAGCTCTGTCAGTCATCTTGGGGCAGGATTGTACGAAATAACTCTCTTTCTATTTATATTCGACTGCACGAGTTAACAGGAATTTTAAAGCAAGCAACGAGGGATCGTGGAGACTCTTCACATATTCATGTCTTCCCGGATGGAAAACTAATTATAATATCTCTCGCTACTTGGCAAAAAACTTTGGTCGAATCTGGCTTCGCTTCTGCCCGCATTTGAACAATTACCTCATTTATGAAGATCCAGTGACAGTCAAAAGCCACGAGATTGGAGTCGACGACCTGCGAAGTGGAACAACAAAAAAAGATCATGCCGTCATTCGGAGAATCAATCCATACAAATGGCATTTAATGCACTCAGTCAGGGGTACGAGGGTAGCAGGGATGTCTCAGTATTTTGCAGCTCCTACAAATCTCTAACCTTCTTTGTTTCCCTTCCACCCTATCTCAAGGAAAATGAGTTATTTTACTCATTGACACTGTTAAAAGACAAGCAACCCTTCAGTGCCTCGGCTTTTTTTTTTTTAAGTCTCGGAGGCTGGTAATGGGATTCTATTCTCCAAACACAACTGAAGGCGCTCTTACGCCATCCACATGCAATGAGGACTCAATGGAGAGCATTTTATTGCCTTATTTTCGGATACTATTGAAATTGGCTTTTAAAAAAGGGGCAAAAATCCAAATGGCATCAATTCTGACAATAACTCGGACAATCCTTAGTTTGACACCTTTGTTCCCAGCTGAAAAAACGGATCGTGAGAAGTGGGTGCTTGTGGGGGGTCATTTTATCTTTCTTCCACATTTAACTCTTCATCACCCTTTAATCAGCATTGTATAAATGGTTGGAGGTTGGAGGTTTAGTTTAGAGATACAGCGTAGAAACAGGCCCTTCGGCCCACCGAGTCTGCCCCGACCAGCATACACCACATGATACACCAGTTCTATCTTATCTCAGTTTTGCTTCCCAATTTAGTTTAGAGGTAGAGCGTGGAAACAAGCCCCTAGGCCAAACAAGTCCCCACCGACCAAAGATCACCCGTACACAAGTTCTATGTTATCCCAGTTTCGCTTCTTAATTTAGTTTAGTTTAGTTTATTGTTGTCAAGTGCATTGAGGTACAGTAAAAAGCTTTTTGTTGAGTTCTATCCAGACAGAGAAAATACTATAAATGATTACAATCAAGCCAGCCACAGTATACAGATACAAGATAAAAAATAATAATGTTTAGTGCAAGGTAAGGTCAAGATAAGATCCATTAAAGATAGTTCAAAGGTCTCCAGGGAGGTAGATGGGTCAGTCGATGGGAGGTCATATATAATAGGGGAAACTTACAGAAGCCATTTAAATTACACACCTACATGTCTTTGGAATGTGAGAGGAAACCGGAGCACCCGGAGAAAACCCACGCGGTCACAGGGAGAATGTACAAACTCCGTACAGACAGCACTCCGTAGTCAGGGTCGAACCCGGGTCTCTGGTGCTGTAAGGTAGCAACTCTACCACTGCACCACTGCACCGCCCGTATTGGGGCATAGTAAAGTGCCTGTCCCACTTGGCCGTCATTTACGCGACAGGCCGGTAGTGACTGACACGCGACGATCGCGCGCGTCATCATGCTTCCGCACAGCCGTCTGGGGCACGTGACATCATTTGAAGATAGACACAAAATGCTGGAGTAACTCAGCGGGACCGGCAGCATCTCTGGAGAGAAGGAATGGATGATGTTTCAGGTCGTGACTCTTCTTCATTCTGAAGAAGGGTCTCGACCCGAAACGTCACCCATTGCTTCTCTCCAGAGATGCTGCCGGTCCCGCTGAGTTACTCCAGCATTTTGTGTCTATCTCCAATCGTCTTGGCCCCGCTCTGGGAGTAGAAGTGGGGGCGGATCCGGATCCGCAACGGCCGTGAGCCCCAGGCCGAGCTCCGCGATCGTTTGCCTGCTTCTGCTGCTGTTGGAGGTGAGACGTTGCACCGCGCCAGGGTCTTGGGCCCGTCCCACTTTGGCCGTCAGTTACGCGACAGGCCGGTGGCACGCGAAGATTTCGTGCAGGACAAAGTCCACACTCCTCCACGCCACTCCACACTCCTCCACACCACTCCATGCGCCCGTCCTGCGCTACTCACACGCAAGCAGGTCGCGTAATTGGCGCGCGAATGACGGCCAAGTGGGACAGGCCCTTAAGTGAACTAGCAACCAGAGATGGGGGATGGGTTCCCAGGGTGGCAGCTGGGCGATTTAAACTCAACCAAATTAAAATAAATGATCTACATTAGAAAGGAATCCTATAACAGTAATCACTGCAGCAAAAACTAAACTGCTTCTCTAATGTCATGTATAGGAAGGAACTGCAGATCCTGGTTTACTGCGAAGATAGACACAAAATGCTGGCGTAACTCAGCGGGTCAGGCAGCATCTCTGCAAAAACGGAATAGGTGATGTTTCAGCTTGGAACCATTCTTCAGAAGAAGGGTTCTGACCCGAAACATCATCTACTCCACAATTGCTGACGGACCCGTTGAGTTTCTTCAGCATTTTGTGACTATCTTCACTAATTTCCTTAGTTTAGTTTAGAGATACAGCGCGGGAACAGGCCCTTCGGCCCACCGGGTCTGCGCTGAACAGCGAACCCACCAGGGACAATTTTTAAATTTACCAAGCCAATTAACCTACAAACCTGTACGTCTTTGGAGTGTGGGAGGAAACCGAAGATCTCGGACAAAACCCACACAGATCACGGGGAGAACATGCAAACTCCGTGCAGACAGCACCAGTAGTCAGGATCGAACCCGGGTCTCCGGCGCTGCATTCGCTGTAAGGCAGCAACTCTACCACTGTGGGAGTAAAACCACAGCACCCAGAGAAAACCCACGTGGTCTCAGGGAGAACATACAAACTCTGTACAGACAGCACCCACAGTCAGGATCGAACCCAGGTCTCTGGCATTGCAAGGCAGCAACTCTACCACTGTGCTACTGTGCCACTGTGCCACCCTTAAGCTTTGGCACAATTAATGGTGGGAAATAAGTTCTGGCCTGGCCATCAATGCCTTCATACCATGAAGGGATAAATAACAGATTATCTGAGCATCAGCAAAGGTTTTTTTTGTTGGAACTTGTTGTGGACACAGGCTGCTGAGCTTCCAGTGTGGCAGATGTGACTATGTTTCAAAAATGAGGCAGTTTGCAGCGTTCTGAAAGTGTCAGGCATAACGTGAGGCCTGCAAACTGCTCGCATTACGTGGCATTTCAATAACTTGCACAAACAAGGTTTAATTTAATGGCAAGAATTGAAGTAAGAATTAAAATAGGCTATTCGGCCCATCAGATAATACGTGATGGCTTTAAGACCGAGATGAGGAAATACTTTTTTTTAAGACCGAGATGAGGAAAAACTTTTTAAGACCGAGATGAGGAAAAACTTTTTCACACAGAGAGTGGTGAATCTCTGGAACTCTCTGCCACAGAGGGTAGTTGAGGCCAGTTCATTGGCTATATTTAAGAGGGAGTTAGATGTGGCCCTTGTGGCTAAGGGGATCAGGGGGTATGGAGAGAAGGCAGGTACGGGATACTGAGTTGGATGATCAGCCATGATCATATTGAATGGCGGTGCAGGCTCGAAGGGCCGAATGGCCTACTCCTGCACCTATTTTCTATGTATCTATGTATGTATCCTCCACCCATTTACAAGATCTACAAGAGTCGCTGCCTCAAGAAGGCAGCCAGCTTCATCAGAGACCCACACCACCCTGGCCATACTTTCATTTCACTCCTGCCATCTGTAAGAAAGTGCAGAAGCCTGAAAACTGTAATGTCCAGGTTCAGGAGCAGCTTCTTCCGAACAACCACTCATCATCATCGGCGGTCACTCAAAACGAGTATGACTGTCCTCTCCTCTCCACACGGTCGTCTACTTGTGGGTCTGCAGATGTCTATAGAGGCCGATCCATTTCAGGACGTGGAGCTCCTTCCTGCACGGACTTCCTCCAGGAGCGCCTGTCCAGTGCAATGTGCTCCCAGTTGCTCGATGTGATGTGGAATTTCTTCAGACTGTTCTTGATGTTGTCCTTGAAGCGTTTCTTTGGGGGCTCGCCGACCTTCCTTCAATTGAGAGTACAGGATTTGTTTAGGGAGATGTGTGTTGGACATGCGGATGACATGGCCAGTCCATGGAAGTTGGTGCTGCATTATTGTGGTGGTGATGCTGGTCATGTTGGCTTCCTCCAAAACCGCTGATGTTGGTGCGTTTGTCCTCCCAGCTGATCTTCAGAATCTTTCGTAAGGATCTTTGATGGTATTGTTCCAGGGCTCTCAGGTGCCTGCTGTAGGTGGTCCAGGACTCAGCTCCATACAACAGGGTGGAGAGGACAACGGCTCTGTAGACCAGCAGTTTTGTTTGAGCCTTTAGGTCTCGGTCTTCAAAGACTCTTTTCCTGAGTCTGGCGTAGGCTCCGCTGGCACAACTCAGGCGATGGTTGACCTCAGAGTCGATGTCAGCTTTTGATGAAAGAATGCTGCCAAGGTAGGGGAAGTGGTCAACGTTTTCAAGAGTGGTGTCGTCCACTTTTATAGTGGGCTGGGTAGATGGCTGGTTGGGTGGAGGTTGATGTAGGACCTGGGTCTTGTTGACATTTAAGGCTAGGCCCATGGCTCTGTATGCCTTGGCAAAGGCATTCAGGATGCCCTTGGAGGTCTTCTGCAGCGTGTGCTGCAATGGCGCAGTCATCCGCTTACTGAAGCTCCATGATGGCGGTGTTACTGACTTTGCGCTTGGCCTTCAACCTATTAAGGTACATAGTCAGTTCCGTAGAGGATTTTGATCCCCTGTGGCAAATCACAGATCCCTGTGGCAGCCTTTCACCAATGAGGTGAAGTATGGCAGCAATGAAGGTGACAAACAGGGTGGGTGCGATGATGCATCCCTGTTTGACCCCCGTTTCCACAGTGAAGGGCTCGGACTCAGAGCCGCAGTTGCTGAGCACTGTGACCGACATGCCATCATGTAGAAGCCTCAATATTCTGATGTACTTGTCGTGACAATTTTCACATGATAGTATGCTCCAAAGGCTGCCTTTGTTCACTGCATTTTTCCTGGAGTTGGCGTGCTGTGAATATCATGTCTGCTGTACCTCTGGATGGGCGGAAGCCACACTGTGATTCTGGGAATACCTCCGCAGACAGTGGTAGAAGTCGGTTTGTGAGGACACGAGCAAGGACTTTGCCTGTTGCTGACATGAGCGAGATGCCCCTGTAATTTCCACATTAGCCTTGTCCCCCTACTGAAAAATGGTCACTATTAGAGCATCCCAGAGTTCTGAGGGAAGTTCTTCTTTTTCCCAGACCTTACGCTATTAAACACTATAACCTCCAAATGGATTCCGAACTATATAAACTTAGGGACATTATTTTTTACTTTGCACTATTATTATCTGTTTATTTCTGGTTTAAAAAAAATATATATATTGAATTTTATTTTGTTAATACAAATTTTACAGAGTACTATGCAGACATATCTGTTGTGTTGTTTAATTCTAGTTCTCTAGTTCTGTTATCTAGACGTGACGATAAAACACTCCTCTCTCTTCTCTCAATCAGCATTTTCCCCACATCATCGCCCTCTTCCTTTACTGGTACAGGGTTGGTGTCATAGAAACATAGAAAGCACGTGCAGGAGGGGGCCATTCGGCCCTTCGAGCCAGCACCGGCAACTAGCATAATCGGAGATCTCCCAAAGTTCTGTTTACGAACATAACAACCTGAAGAAGTGATCTCACTTGCCTGTACATGATCCATATCCCTCTATTCCCTGCACTCCCATGAGCCTATACAAAAGCCTCTAGCATCGTATCTGCCTCCATCATCACCCCTGGCAATGTGTTCCAGACCCCCACCGCCCTTTGTATAAAATACATGTCCTGCACATCCCCCTCTCACCTTATGGCTAGTCTCCTTTTAGTGTTGGACATTGCCATCCTGGGAAAAAACAAAAAACTTGCTGCGGGATGCTTTTTACACAGAGAGTCGTGGGTGCCTGGAATATGTTGTCAGTGTTGATGGTGGATGTATAAGGATGTATTCCCAAAATCCCAATCTATCTCGTCATAGTCCTTGGTCTAAACCGATACCAATTTACTGCAATTATGGTGAGATATTTACGTTCAACACATACTAAGGCAGTTGGGAAATGTAAATTTAAATGGTTAAATAAATTTATAATCCAAAAGGTAGTGTTAATAATGGTAACCATAAAATTATCAGATTGATGTAAAAACCCTCCAGGTTCACTAATAGGGGAATTCTGATGTACTTATCCATTCTGACATAAATGTGACTCTTAATGGTTTCCTGCGTTCAGGGATAATCAAGGATAGACAAATGTTGGCATTGACAGTGATGAGAATAAGAGTCAAGAGAGTTCTATTGCCATATATCCCAGACAGATCAATGAAATTCTTACTTGCAGCAGCACAACAGAATACACAAAAGGTTAATAGTGCAAAAAGACAAAACAATACCCCCCCAAGTCTGTTTACCATCGTAACTCCCGGGTCAATATGTCCCTTCCCACCCCCTCCCATGGTACTTTCCCTTGCAACCACAGGAAATGCTACACTTGTCGCTTTTCCTCCCCCCTTGACTCCGTCCAAGGACCCAAGCAGTCTTTCCAGGTGAGGCAGTGGTTCACCTGCACCTCCTCCAACCTCATCTATTGCATCCGCTGCTCTAGGTGTCAACTGCTCTACATTGGTGAGACCAAGAGCAGGCTCGGCGATCGCTTCGCCCAACACCTCCGCACAGTTCAAATTAACCAACCTGATCTCCCAGTGGCCCAGCACTTCAACTCCCCTCCCATTCTGATCTGACCTTTCTGTCCTGGGCCTCCTCCATGGTCAGAGTGAGTCCCACCACAAATTGGAGGGGTAGCACCTCATATTTTGCTTGGGTAGTTTACACCCCAGTGGTATGAACATTGACTTCTCCAATTTCAGGTAGTCCCTGCTTTCTCCCTCCTTCCCCTCCCCTTCCCAGCTCTCCCACAGCTCCTGTCTCCGCCTCTTCCTTTCTTCTCCCCCCCCACCCCCACATTGGTCTGAAGAAGGGTCTCGACCCGAAACGTCACCTATTCCTTCGCTCCATAGATGCTGCCTCACCCGCTGAGTTTCTCCAGCATTTTTGGCTACCCCCAAGTCTATGTAGTTCAGAGCTTATTTGGAGGTTGTAGTGCTTAACACTACAGGGAAGAAGGCTGTAGGGAAGAAGCTGCTCCTTAACCCAGATGTTACAGTTTTCAGGCTCCTGGACCTTCTTCCTGGTGGCAGGGGTGAAATGAGTG
Source organism: Malacoraja senta (assembly GCA_038087875.1). Classification (NCBI taxonomy): domain Eukaryota; kingdom Metazoa; phylum Chordata; class Chondrichthyes; order Rajiformes; family Rajidae; genus Malacoraja; species Malacoraja senta. The sequence goes on along the minus strand of CM075977.1, from coordinate 257,865,182 downwards.
TGTGGCCAGGGTGGTTTGGGTCTCTGATGATGTTGGCTTCCTTTTTACATTTTTTCTTATGATTATAAAAAAAACTTGATGTCTCAAGAAATCTATTGCTAGATTAAAATAGTACAGGTCCACCAGCAAATTTCTGGCACCCTTGGTTCCAGAGCCTTGCCTGATTATCCATTTTGCCGGACCAACAGAGGTCACATAAGAATGATTCAACAATGCACCTCTGACCCACTAATTATACCCCTCCCAAGTCTCTAAAGCACCGTGGACTGCTAGAAAATTAAATCATTATAATAAAAACTATTAAATATTTCGGGATGGAGGCACGTATCCCAAAAGAGCGTGCATCACCTGCAATCCCAACGGTGACCGACCAGTGAACTAGTCTGGCTGTCGTGGGGATTTCAAGTGCACTCTCGTAATTTTATCCAGACTAAAGCAGCTGTCGGACCATCAGTTGCCAGAAAATCAGTGGTGGACCTGTACATTTTCCGTTGTTCCATTTCAAGTGACCAATCCATTAACCTAATACCACACCTTCAATTCTCGATTCATCAGCTTTGCAACCATTAATGGAAGATATTTAGGGGTGGCACAGTGGCATAGTGGCAGAGCTGTGGCCTAACAGTGCCAGAGACCCAGCCTCGAGTTTGTGCGTTCTCCCTGTGACTGTGTGTGTGGGTTTTGTCCGGGTGCTCCGGTTTCCTCTCACACTCCAAAGACGTGCCGGTTTGTCGGTTAATTGGCTTCGGTAAAAATTGTCATTTGTTCCGACTGTGTAGGGTAGAACTAGTGCACAGGGTGATTGTTGGTTGGTGTGGACTCGGTGAACCACAGGGCCTGTTTCCACACTGTATTTCTAGTCTAAATATCATGCTGTATTTGAAGCCTGCAAAACTGTGCTGTTCAGTAGCTTTTTCTTCCTCAAAGGTCAATTAGGTTTCAGCTGCATCGTCACCAGTTATAGAGTGGTCAGTCAGAACCTTTTTCCCAGGGTGGATATATTAAAGAATAGATGATGTAGCTTTAAAAAGAAGGGGGAATGTTTCAGGGCGATGTGTGGTACATTTTTTACACAAAGGGAGGTGGGTGACTACATTGTGCTTTGATCTGATCTATTTGGCTTTATGCGATGGTGACGATTTATTCTACTTTTTGAAAGGTGTATTTCTAGCTGGGCAATGAATCTTTCCACTTTTTTAAAGCCAATTGAAATTTTATCCATATTTTACAAATATAAAGTGTTTAAATGCAGATTTGCTTTCCTTGTTTGCCCTATTACTAAGTTAGATGCAGGCTGGCTGTTTAATGTGAATAAATAGGATGAAGGGGCATTGATCATATCTTTAACCTCAGCACTGCTTTCCTGCACAAACTCCTTTGTCCCATTATATTCAAAGACCTATCCACTAGTGTCCTGATCCTACCTAGTGATTGAGCCTCAACGGGGCCCTTGGGTAGAAGATTCGAAAGCTTCACATCTTTATGAAGAGATTTCGTCAAATCACTTTTCTTATTTTGGGACTGTTGGCCTGAATTCTAGATACTCCCAGTCAGGGGAAGCACCTTCCTTGCATCTTACCCTGCCAAGCTCTGCCAATGGCACAGCTGATAGAGCCACTGCCTCACAGCGCCAGAGACCAGGTTCGATCCTGACCTCGGGTGGTGTCTGTATGGAGTTTCGCTCCGTGACCATGTGGGTTTCCTCTGGCATACCAAAGACGTGCGTGTTTGTAGGTTAATTGTCCCTGGTGTGTAGGGAATGGATGCAAAAGGGGGATAACATAGAACAAGTGTGAACGGGTGATTGATGGCCAGTGTGGGCTCAATGGGTCAAAGGTTAATTGGCCTCCACAAATTACCCCGTTTGTAGGGAGAGGATGAGAAAGTGGGACAAGTGGAAATGGGTGATCGATGGTCGGCGTGGATCTGGAGGGCCAAAGCTCCTCTTTCCATGCTGTATCTTTCATTCAATCAATCATTCAAATTTGGACCGTTCAATCAGATGACTTTTCATTTCTGTAAATTTAAGTAGAGGCCCATTTCATGTCATCTCCCATCTGCTAATGCTCTATAATAGTCTCCTTTCCTCTGGAATATCCATCTTTAGACTTTAGACTTCAGAGATACAGTGTAGAAAAAGGTCCTTTGGCCCACCGAGTTAGTGCCGACCAGCGATCGCTCCGTACACTAGCGTTATCCTACACACTAGGGACAATTTACAATTTTACCAAAGCCACACATCCTGGTTTGATTACAGAGCTTCTGAATGGTGGCTAATAATGTCATCATTAAATTCTAATTCCATCCCTGTTAAGTAAGTGGCTGAGTTCCAAACAATGGATAAAGAACCAGTCTGATGTAGGGTCCCTTCCAAAAATGTCACCTATGAATGAATGCTACTTTATTGCCTAGGTACAGTGAAATGCTTTCTTTTGCACGCAACCCAGTAAAATGGTACAGCAGACCTCATCAAGGCAGTACACAAGAATCGCCATCTCTCTGGGGCCAACAAAGTTATGAAAAGTTCATCGAACAGCCCTATCTTCCGGTCAGGATCCTATCACCTATCCATATTCACCACAGAAATGCTGCCTGACCCCTTGAATTACTCCTGCGCTTTGTGTCTTCTCTTCGAAACCCTGGACCCTGCTGTTGAATTGGCAGTGTTTACACACTGGGGCCCGCGATGTTAATTATAATGGCTGAGAAGTTGTCTTCCTGAAGCTATTTCTCAATTACAACATTTGGTGTCTTCGAGAAAAGATAATTATTGTTTCAGTTTTACTCCGCAGATGAATGTTTTACTCAATGAAGAATGGCGACACTGCGCAATTAGAAGTAAATGATCCTTCAGCTTTGACAGAGACACAAGACTTTTTCCCAGGGTGATAACATCTCAACTGAGGAGCTGCACTTAGCAATGTATATTCTGCAATAATGTCATGTATAATGTGAGTCGTTTTCTACTTTAAACAGGCTCCGACGGTTTAATATTACTTTGGGCTGATTTTAATCACTTTTATCCTTTGAGATCTTCAGCAGGCTCAGTCCTAGAAGTATGTCCCATGGTGTCCACTATTCATCAGACTATTTCCTATGACCTTTAGTTTAATTATCATACTTTCCTTTTCTGGTTTGGCATTACATTATGGCATCATTAATAGGGTATAACGATCTCTTACATTTGGTGTAATGAGCTATTCATGTGCAAATCTAAAGTCCTTAACAATAACTGGAAAGACTGCGTGAAAAGTTAACAGCAGACCACCTAAATCACAGCGACCACAGGGGCTGCACGGCGGCTCAGCGGTAGAGTTGCTGCCTTACCCAGAGACCCGGATTTGTTCCTGACTGCGGCTGCTGTCTGTACGGAGTTTTCTACGTTCTCCTGCAACTGCCTGGGTTTTCCTCGGGTGCTCCGGTTTCCTCCCACACTCCAAAGACGTACAGGTTTGTAGGTTGATTGGCTTTGGTAAAAATTGTAAATTGCTGCTGGTATGTAGTGTGTGCTAGTGTAATGGGGATTGCTGGTTGGCATGGCTATGGTGGGCTGAAGGGCCTGTTTCCATGCTGTATCTCTAAACTACACTAAACTAAATCATATTCTAGAGATCCAGACATAAGAGCCAGACAAAAGAGCAGAATTATGCCATTCGGCCTATCGAATCTACTCCTACATTCAATTATGGCTGATCTATATTTCCCTCTCAACCCCATTCTCCCGCTTTCTCCCCATAACCTTTGACACCGTTACTACTTCAGAACCTCTGCTCTGGATATGGCTGAAATGCAATCAAATAAGACTAGCTGAGATGGAGCATTTAAGTTAGTATGGACGAGTTGGGCCAAAGGGTCTGTTTCTGTGGTGTATGACTCTATGACTCAAAGTAAAGCTGAACATCTTTGCTTTAAAAAATACCCAGTCACTTGCCTCCACAGCCATCTGTGGCAGTGAATTCCACAGTTTCATCACCCTCTGACTAAAGAAACCTCATCTCACAGTGGGGCGGCACGGTGGTGCAGCAGTAGAGTTGCTGCCTTGCAGCACTTGCAGCTTCGGAGACCCGGATCGATCCTGACTGCGGGAGCGGGCTGCATGGAGTTTGTACGTTCTCCCCATGACCAGCGTGGGATTTCTCTGAGATCTTTGGTTTCCTCCCACACTCCAAAGACGTACAGGTTTGTAGGTTAATTGGTTTGGTAAATGTAAAAATTGCCCCTAATGTGTGTGTAGGATAGTGGTTAATATGCGGGGATCGCTGGCTGACATGGATCCGATGGGTCGAAGGGCCTTTTTCCGTGCTGTATCATTAAACTAAACTAAATTAAACTAAATCTCATTTTTAAAGGTATGTCCTTTTATTTTGAGGCTGTGCCCTCTGGTCCTAGATTCTCCCACAAGTGGAAACATCCTCTCCACATCCACTACGCCCTTACTTATCAAGAATCTGCCAATCTCTGCTTTAAAAAATACCAATGACGGCCTTCACACCCATCGGTGGCACAGATTCGCTGCCCTCTGATTAAAGAATTTGCTCCTCATCTCCTTTCTAAAGGTATGTCCTTTTATTCTGAGAATTAGTTTAGGGATACACTGTGGTAACAAGCTGTGTGGCCAACCATGTCCCTGCCACACATTGATCAACCATTCACAGTAGTTCGAACCACATTTTCATCCACTCCCTACACAATAGGGGCAATTTACAGAGGCCAATTAACCTACAAACCTACAAACCAGCACGTCTTGGAGTGTGGGAGAAAACCGGAGCTCCCAAAGGAAACCCAGGTAGACCTGGGTGTCGTGGTACACCAGTCATTGAAAGTAGGCATGCAGGTGCAGCAGGCAGTGAAGAAAGCGAATGGTATGTTAGCATTCATAGCAAAGGGATTTGAGTATAGGAGCAGGGAGGTTCTACTGCAGTTGTACAGGGTCTTGGTGAGACCACACCTGGAGTATTGCGTACAGTTTTGGTCTCCTAATCTGAGGAAGGACATTCTTGCCATTGAGGGAGTACAGAGAGAGGTTCACCGGACTGATTCCTGGGATGGCAGGACTTTCATATGAGGAAAGACTGGATTAGACTCGGCTTGTACTCGCTGGAATTTAGAAGACTGAGGGGGGATCTTATAGAAACTTACAAAATTCTTAAGGGGTTGGACAGGCTAGATGCAGGAAGATTGTTCCCGATGTTGGGGGAGTCAGAACAAAGGGTCACAGTTTAAGGATAAAGGGGAAATCTTTTAGGACTGAGATGAGAAAAACATTTTTTACACAGAGAGTGGTGAATCTCTGGAATTCTCTGCCACAGAATGTAGTTGAGGCCAGTTCATTGGCTATATTTAAGAGGGAGTTAGATGTGGCCCTTGTGGCTAAAGGGATCAGGGGGTATGGAGAGAAAGGAGGTACAGGATACTGAGTTGGATGATCAGCCATGATCATATTGAATGGCAGTGCAGGCTCGAAGGGCCGAATGGCCTACTCCTGCACCTATTTTCTATGTTTCTATGTTTCTATGTCACAGGGAGAACGTACAAACTCTACACAAAGACAGCACTCGAGGTCAAGATCAAACCCGGGTCTCTGGCGCTGTAAGGCAGCAGCCCTTTCACATGAGCCACCCTCTTCACTTCATTAGCAGTTGCATTGTACCTCACCGATATTCGAGGAGACTAATGGGCCTGTCCCACTTAGGCGACTTTTTAGGCGACTGCAGGAGACTATGCAGTCGCCACATGGTCGCCACATGTTCGGGGTGGTTGCCGAGGATTTGGCCTCCATGGTCGTGAGGGTTCCCGCATTCTGGGAACTAGTCACAGCCTCATTATGGTCGCCACGAATTTTTCAAACATGTTGAAAAATTAGTGGCGACTAGAATGAAGCCGCCAGCGGAGAGAAGCGAGATTCTCGTGCCGTAGGTGGGTCGCCAGGAGGTCCTAGTGGGTTGCCAGGAGGTCGAGGATTCTCGTAGGTTGTAGCCGGCGCTGACCGGTGAATTTCATTGGCTCATTGGGGGAAAAAAACATAAGCAGTAGTTTTCATAACCATGGATAACCGACGGTAATATTAAATGTCCGCCAAGCGTCACAGCCGTGTATCTCTGGCTTCTTAAACGTTGTCTCCACTCTTCTCCCTCCTTCTCCCCCCTCTTCCCCCCCCCCTTTTAAAGGACTTAACGTACACTGTTTTAGCCATCTTAATTACAGCGCCAACCTTCCTGTTCATCACGGTGTGTGTCTGTATCACCTTGGCTTTGCACCGTGTGAATTTCACTCAGCCAGCGCTCCCCCCGCTTGCCCTGTCCCCCGCCTGCATAACGGGCTGGTGAAGGAAGCGATGTGTGTGCTTGTCCCACTCTGACAGTCGCCGTTCCAGTTGCCGGTTTTTTCAGGCGACTGCCGGCAACTTGACAGTCGCCTGAAAAATCGCCTAAAGGGCCTGTCCCACTTTCACGACCTAATTCACGACCTCTGCCGAGTTTGCCCTTGACTCGTACTCGCAGCATGGCCGTCACAAGGTCGTAGGAGGTCGTAGGTAGGTCGTAGCCGGCCGTGATGCTAGTCGTGGGTACTCCTGGCATCAAGTAGGTCGGGGCGTTATTCTCGCAAGATGAGAAATGTCCACGAGTTAAAAAGGGTCGTGAATTAGGTCGTGAAAGTGGGACAGGCTCTTAAGTGGGACACGCCATTAGAAAGAACTAGTCACCTCAGTGAAGTCAACTGGAAAAGGTTGCAATGTACTAGGCAGCGATTCCAACGTGATCCTAATCTAGAGTGAAAGAGTTACAAGTAGAACAGCCATGAAGCCAGCAATCAGGAAATACATTAAAGCAATTCACCTCACAGAAGCAACAAGAACATGAAGTGTTCAATGTTAAAAATTGAAGTGTTTTGTTTTTCCTGATGTATGGAGGAGGTTCACAGAATACTGCAAACACTGAAATCTTGAGCAAAACACCCAGTTCTGGAGGAACCCAACCGGTCAGGCAGCATCTGCGGACATAATGGACAGACGATGTTTCAGGTCGGGACCTTTCCTCACACTGGACGAGCCTGATCCGCTGAGTTCCTCCAGAACTTTGTGTTTGGTAGATAGGAGGTTGGTGGATCTGTCTCCTTTTGTCGAAAAGACTGTTCCCCAATTCTCCAACTGCACCCACGCCCAAACTGGCAAATTTGATTGGCAAAAGAACCAAAGGTAACATGAGAGAAAATAATGATTTTTTTCCACAATAATGATTTGGGGAGTTAGTAGTGAGGTTGAATCAATTAGTTTTGTTGAGAGATACAGCGTGTACAAAGGCCCTTCGGCCCACTGAGCCCATGCTGACCAGCAATCACCTGTACACCAGTTCTACCCCACGCACTGGGACAATTTCCAGAAGCCAATCATCCTAAAAACCTGCTCATCTTTGGGATGTGTGAGGAAACTGGAGAACCCAGAGAAAACCCATGCGGTCACAGGGAGAAAATACAAACACCGTACAGACTGCACCCAGAGTCAGGATCGAACCCGGGCCTCTGGCAGCATCTCTATCGCTATGCCACCTAAATGCAAGAAGCCGGAAGGGAAGAATTTCCGGGCTTTGGGGACAGAGACTAGCTGGCGGGGTCTTGCATAAAGTCAGCACTTCCCTTAAGGGCCAAATGGCCTCCTTCTGACCTTTTGTATGAGCCTAAATATCACGTGGTCACCTTGGGAGAACTTCTCTGAGTTATTATTCCATGTGTAGACTCGATGTGCTATATCAGATTTTCATTCATTTCAAACAAGCATTTATTTATCAGCTGTTTACTTCAAAGAGATTAAACTGAAGACGGTTTTGACTGGAGACTCTTATCAGGTAAATTGAATTGTTTCCAGCAAAGCTACATCCAACAGAAACAGCAGCAGAAATTGATTCAGAACCATCAATCTCTGTAAGTGTACTCATAGCAGCAGTTATTGGGCTCTCCCAGATGAAGGTGGATTTGCCCAGAACTACCAGAAGAAAAAAAAGGCCTATTGTTTTATCATTGTATTCGATAACTGAGCTCACTTCAGACTTCACTTGGGGAGATGACTGGTTTGTTGGAAAACTGTTAACATCTCACGGCAGTGATTCCTATTCAATTTTATGATGCCCTATTTGAACCAAATGCATAGAAAGCATAGTCGGGTCGTATCATAGGTTGGTTTGGGAGTCATTCTGCCCACGTCTGCAAGAAATGGCAGAGAAAGGACACAAAGTGCTGGAGTAACTCAATGAGTCAGGCAGCAGCTCAGGAGAACATGGATAGATGGTTTCAGGTAGGAACTCCAATACTTTGTGTCCTTTTGTGTAAACCAGCATCTGCAGTTCTTTGTGTCTCGAAGTTGCAGGGAGTTGTGGATATAGCCTAATCCATCACACAGTCCAAACGCCCCACTGCTGACTCCATCTACATCATGTTGCTTCGGGAAATCAGCCAATATAATCAAAGACTTGTCCCACCTTTGTCATTCCTTCTTCTCCCTGCTGCAGTTGGGCAGAAGATACAGAAGCTTGAGACAGCACCACCTGTCTCAGGAGCTGTTTCTTCTCCTCTGTATCAGGCTTCCGAATGGTCCTTCCATAAGCTAGGATACTGTCCAATTCACCTCTACCACACTGCAGACATTGGATTTTGTCTTTGGAACTGGTGCGTTACAATGTTGAGAACTATATTCCACACTCTGTATGATTCCCATTGCTCTATCCATTGTTTGGCTTGATTGTATTAATGTATAGTATTATCTGATCTGTTTTCGGTCATCCACGCTGACCATTGATCACCCGTTCACACTTGTACTCTGTTATCCTAATTTCTCATCCACTTCCGACACACTATGAACAGATGCCAATTACCCTACAAACCTGCACGTCTTTGGGATGTGGGTGGGATCCGGAGCACACAGAGGAATGCCACAGGGTCACAAGGAGAACGTGCAAACTCCACGTAGAATGCACCCGAGGTTTGGATCATACCCGGGATCTCTGTTGCTGAGAGGCAACAGCTGTGCTAGCTGCGTTACTGTATCAACCGTCTGTGGAAGTTCTCTTCCTCTCTCTGATGAGGGTTTGGTGAGAACCTCTCTCATTGAAGAAGTGTCTGAAGAAGGGTCTTGACCTGAAACTTCACCCATTCCTTCTCGCCAGAGATGCTGCTTGTCCCGCAGAGTTACTCCAGCATTTTGTGTCTACCTTCGATTTATGTGTTACCTTCGATAACATGTGTTAAAATAGCCCTCATGACTTCGATAAGGTTTCAAACTGCAAACAACTGCCTCTTTCAAGGAGAACTATAACTGATCGGCAGCATGAATTAGCCGTCAACGTAACAGAACAACTTCACGCAAAACTCCAAAAGGAAAATATATATTATTCAATCGCTTTGGATGAATCAACTGATACTACTGACTCGGCACAAGTTTTATACTTCATTCGGGCCATAACAGAAGATTTTCTTTCCTACAAAGAGTTTCTCGCTTTGGGCACTCTTACGGGTAGAACACGAGGAATAGATTTCTTCAACAACTTTCAAGATAAATGTGAAGTTGGACTGGATTTCGTTAATTTAGTGAGTGTATGTACAGACGGTGCACCTTCCATGACAGGGAAACGTGAAGGGTTTATTGCACAGATAAAAAAGGTATTATCAGATCCAGATGCTCTCATTTCTTTTCATTGTATCTTACATCGACAAAATCTCTGTGCTAAATCTACTATTTTAAGTGTTGTTTTGTTAACTATATTCGTGCAAATGCAACACGACATCGTCAGTTTTGTAATATGCTAAAGTTGGACGATGTGGATTTGGCGTATCATTGTAAAGTGCGTTGGCTATCGCAGGGACAGGTGTTAGCAACATTTTTTAACACTTTGAGAACAGATAGTTAAATTTCATGAAGAACAGAATCAGCAATGTGGATTATTGAAAGAAGATTTCTATAGAAATACTGCATTTCAGTGTGATATCATGTCAAAGCAAAATGACTTGAATGTTTCTTTGCAAGGTAAAACTAAGTCTACATATGATATGTGGCAAAAAGTCCAATCATTTCGAAAAAAGCTATCTTTTTCAAAAATCCTCTTCTTCAAAATGAAATTTTGTATGAAAATTTTCCCCAGTTAGCGAAGGTCATTGATGAGCAGGAGGATTCATGCGAATCATTTGAAGAATACGCAGCTGTTATAGACTTATTAATTAAAGAATACAATGAAAGGTTCACTAACTTTGAGAATCATGACATCACACTCAAATTAGCATTTCAACCTCACCTAGTTGATGTCTCCAAGGCTCCTAAAGAACTACAGATGGAATTGATTGAGCTCTCAGAAGATGATATTTTAAAGTCCTTATTTGATGCTAAGAAAGATCCGATTGAAATATGGAAAAATGCAATAGAATACCCACGTCTTTGGCAACATGCACGAAAAATGCTTTCTTGCTTTTCAACCACTTATTGCTGCGAATCAACATTCTCCTACCTAACCCAAATCAAGACACCCTTACGGTCACAAATGATGGACACCCATCCAGAAGATCAGCTGAAACTGCGTACCTCCATGTTGCAACCAAATATTCAAATGCTTTCCCACAAAAAGCAGTCACAACAAGGTTATTAAGTCATTAAAAGGTTAGTTAACTTTAGAATTAACAATTTTTTTTCATTTTCTTGAAGTTAGTACATAGTAGTTAGATTTTTACAAAATAATGTACACTGTGAAGTATATCTAATTGAAGTTTCTTGGATGCGGCATTAGATTATAGCGAACTTAATGCAGCATTCCAACATGAAAAGGTTCCCCACCCCTGGGCTAGGACCTTATTCCTTAGGGTATAAAATTATGAGGGTCATAGATAAGATGAATGCACTTAATATTTTTCCTAGGATTGGGGAATCAAGAACTAGAGGGCATTGGTTGAAGGCGAGAGAGGAAACATTTAATAGCTACTTGAGGGGCATTTTTTTATATAGAGGGTGCTACAGTTATGGAATAAAAGGAACTGCAAATGGACCACAATTCCAGTGGTTTCAATTATTACAGAGGAATGTCTGTAATAAAAAGGAACTGCAGATGCTGGTTTATACCAAAGATAGTCACAAAATGCTGGAGTATGTCAATGGGTCAGGAGAAAATGGATAGGTGATGTATCGGCTTGGGACACTTCTTCAGACTGGATATGGGTATGAAATATGGATATATCATTCCACATATGGAATGAGCCGCCACAGGATGTAGTTGAGGGAGGTACATTAACAACATTTAAAAAGTCATTTGGACAGATGTATGGAGAAGAAAGGTTGGAAGGATATGGGCAACTGCTGGCAAATGAGACTAGCTATAGACAATAGACAATAGGTGCAGGAGTAGGCCATTCTGCTCTTCTAGCAAGCACGCCAAGATGGACTAAGATGGATAGCTAAGATGGACATCCTTGGTGGGCATGGATGAGATGGGCCAAAGGGCCTGTATCTCTGCTGCATGATAATTTGGCCTTGAAAGGAAACCTGGTTTGTTACCAGGAGTCAGAATAGGAATAATGGGCAAGTGCTGAGTCCGGAAGTGCTTGATAATGATCAGTACTTAACTATTTGTCATTTATTAATAATTTATGTAATGCAGCAAAAAGCCATGTTCCATAAAAACTATTTAGAAAGTCTATTACCTTGGAACTTTTTGGAAGGAGCAGAATAATTTGTGCATGGCAACATGTACACTATTACAACTTGCACGCCAATGCGCTAATCTAATAAAATTTGGCTTGGTAAAAATTGACATTTACTTTTCAAAACACAGTTTGATAATGAAACTGCAGCAGCTTTCAACTTGCTCGTATTGAAGCAAATGAAATGGCAAGATGTAACACAATGCAATATAGACTGGATAAATGTGGTTTCAAAACTGAAATAGATTTATAGTCATGCAGCGTATAAACAGGCCCTTCAGCCCAACTTGCCCATGCCGACCAACATGCCCCATTTATACCAGTCCTACCTGCTTGCCTTTGGCCCTTATCCCTCTAAATCTATCTTATCCATGTACCTGTCTAAATGTTTTTTAAACACCATGATAGGACCTGCCTCAAATACATCCTCCAGCAGCTCGTTCAATATACCTTTGTGTAATATAGTTGCCCTTCAGGTTCCTGTTAAATCTTTCCTTCTTCACCTAAACCTATGTCGTATGGCTCGATTCCCCTACTCTGGGTAAAAGACTGTGCATTTACCCTATTTATTCCTCTCATGATCTTATACATCTCTGTAAGATCACCCCTCATCCAACTGTGCTTTTCTTGTCAATATTGACCTGAAGTAAACCCAAAGTGCTGGTGTAACTCAGCGGGTCAGGCAGCATCTCTGGAGAACATAGATAGTGGACATTTCAGGTTGAGATCTTTCTTCATCGGTGGTCGCGATCAATCTATTCAGTGGACTCTAAATCAAGAAACTATCAATCTCCGCTTTAAACGTACCCAATGACTTGGCCCCCACAGCCGTCTGTGGTGATGAATTCCACAGATTCACCACCCTCTGACTAAAGAAATTCCTCGTCTCCATCCTAAAGGTTCTTCCTTTTATTCTGAGGCTGTGTCTTCTGGTCCTAGACACTCCCACTGCTGGAAACATCGTCTCCCCACCCACTCTATCTATGCCTTTCATTGTTTGGTAGGTTTCGGTAGAAATCCCCCATTCTAAACTCCAGCGAGTACTGGCCCAGAGTTGTCAAACGCTCCTTAACCCAATCATCACTGGGATTATTTTCGTAAACCTCCTCTGGACCCCCTGCAATATCAGCACTTTGAGGTTAAGCAACAACGTACAACTATAGAAACTGACAGCTCAAAAAGCCTGTCAATCCCCAGCATTGGACCCTTCATCAATCCCAGGTTCCATCCTTTGGTCCACAGCTCTGCAGGTTATCGGTCTTTAAGTGTTCGTCTTGATACTCTTTTTATATATGCTGAGGGTTTCTGCCTCCACAATCCTTTTAGATAGTTCCAGATCCTCATCACTCTTAGAACAAATGTGAGTGTTGTACTTAATGCCAAGGATTACATTTAGTTCTTGTAATGCAATACATGGATCGGACGGGTTTGGAGAATATGGACCAAACGCGGGCAGGTGGGACTAGTGTAGCTGGGACTTGTTGGCCGGTGTGGGCAAGTTGGGCCGAAGGGCCTGTTTCCACGCTGTATCACTCTAAGTTGAACTAATCTGAGTGAGGGCTACATGTATATATGTATGTAGTTTGTTTTGTTTGTGCTATTCTTATAACAAATGTAAAGCACTTTGGCCAACGAGAGTTGTTTTTTAAATGTGCTATATAAATAAATGTGACTTGACTTGACTTGACTTGACTAATCTCCTCTGCCTGTACATGCTCCATATCCCTCCAATTCTCTGCATGTCCATGTCCCCATCTAAAAGCCTGTTAAACGCCATTATTGTATCCGCCTCCATCATCACCCCTGGCAGCACATTCCAGACACCTACCACCATTCTATGTAAAAAACATGCCTTTAAACATTCCCCCACTCACATTGCGACTATCTACCTCATTGCGGACCATCGGACGATCTTTAATCGGACATTACTGCTCTTGTATTAAACGTAATTCCCTTTATCATGTATCTGTACACTGTGGATGGCTCTATTGTAATCATGTATTGTCTTTCCACTGACTGGTTTAGCACGCAACAAAGCTTTTCACCTTTTCATTGTACCTCGATACACGTGACAATAAACTAAACTAAACTTAAAGTCTTTGACATTTCCACCCTCGGGAAAAGGTTCTGACTGTCTTCCTTGGCTCTAGACAATAGACAATAGGTAATAGGTGCAGGAGTAGGCCATTCAGCCCTTCAAGCCAGCACTGCTCATGGCTGATCATCCACAATCAGTACCCCGTTCCTGCCTTCTCTCCAGATCCCTTAACTCCGCTATCATTAAGGGCTCTATTTAACTATGTTCTCATCATTTTATAAACTTCCATCAGGTCTCATCTCAGCCTCCAATGCTCCAGAGAAATACAATTCAAGTTTTCCTACCTCTCCTTATAGCTTATACCTTTAAACTAGCGATATTTTGGAGTGGCGTTATTTTTCTCTCTGAGACTTTCTCCATTTAGCTTCAATCAATGCCTCCTGCTTTGGGAGATAAGTCCTATACATATCAATTAATCTTCCCTCAGGCTTCTTTGGAACAAAGCATTGCAAGAAAGACAGTCTAGAGTGGAGAGTATAGGAAGGAACTGCAAATGCTGGTAAATACTGAAGATGGACACAAAATACTGCAGTAACACAATAGATCTGGCAGCATCTCTGGAGAAAAGGAATAGGTGACATTACGGGTCGGAACGCCTCTTCCTTCTTTCCAAGAGTGGAAACAGTGCCAGCCTAGACTGCAGAAATAAGGAACTGCAGATGTTGCTTTAAGGTCGGAACAATGGTGCAGTGGTAGGGTTGCTGTCTCACAGCGCCAGAGACACAGGTTCAATCCTGACTACGGGTGCTGTCTGTATGGAGATTGTATGTTCTCCTCATGACTGCATGGATTTTCCCCCGGGTGCTTTGGTTTCCTCCCACATTCTGAAGACATGCAGGTTTATAGGTTAATTGGCTTCTGTAAATTGTCTCTCGTGAGTAGGATAGAACTAATGTACGGTCATCACCGTTCGGTGTGGACTCGATGGGCCGAATAGCCTGTTTCCACACTGTATCTCTAAACCAAACTAAACCAAAAAGAATGGATAAGGCAGCATTTCTGGAGAACATGGATAGATGACGTTTTGGGTCAGGACCCTTCTTCAGGGTCCCTTAGGACTTCCTATTAAATCTTTCTCCTCTCAACTTGAACCTATGTCTATTTAATTCTCCTACCTTGCATAAATACCTCTGTTCACTCACCCTATAATATATGCCCCTCTATTAGATCATCCATCAGCCACCTGCGTTCCACGGGATAAAGCCCTATCCTGCCCAACTACTCCTAATAGCAAAGGCCCTCGATCCTTGAAAATTGTAAACCGTCTCTTCTCCAGGAGCAGTCCCCAGCAAGTGTCCGCGTAGAGCCATAATGGCCAGCTTTCCAGTAGAGGGAGGATTTTCAGGGATCTTGGCTTTTGTTTGTTTGGAGACAGAAAATGAGGAGGAAATATTTTACGAATTACTATTGAAGTACCAGGCCACGAAGCACGAAGCTATAATTTCCTGGTGACTCACAGATTAGTTTAAAGATGCCGTGTGGAAACCGGCCCTACGGCCCACCCAGTCCATGCTGACCAGCAATCACCCATACACTAGTTTTATCTTACACACTAGGGACACTTTCCAGAAGCCAATTTACCTACAAACCTACACATCATTGGAAGATGGAAGGATACCGGAGTCCTCGGAAAAAACCCAAGCAGTCACAGGGAGAATGTACAAACTCTTTTGTACAGACAACACCAGTAGTCAGGATCGAACCCGGGTCTCTGGCGCTGTAATGCTGCAGCTCTAGCGCTGTGCCACCCATGTTCACTGAGCTCATGTTCATGAGGTCTGTCCGCATGGATCAGACTCCACCAAAGGTCACAACGCAACTTGGTCTGACCTTGTTCTTCCGGTATTCCATTACATCATTGTGGTGCGGCAGTTAGTGCCGCTGCCTCTCACTCCAGGGATCTGGGTTCGATTCTGACCTCAGGTGGCGACTGTATGACACTGGCACATTCTCCCTGTGACTACATGGGCTTCTGTCAAGTGGTCTGGTTTCATCCCACATGCCAAGGACATAATTGTAGGTCAAATTCCCAACAAAAGGGAGTGGATGGGCATGAGATCGAGAATAGGTTCCAGGGAGAAATAGGGAAAATGATACAATTTGCCGGGAGCAGGCATGAACCAGATGAACCGAATGCCCTTCGCAATGCAGCACCATAGGCCTTTGGTTAGGTGGCATTTTTGGAGTATTACATGCAGTTCTGGCTGCCTCGGTACAGGAAAGATGTGGAGGCTTTGGAGAGGGTGCAGGGGAGGTTTACCAGAATGCTACCTGGATTAGAGGGTTTCAGCTACAGCGAGAGGTGCGGGAGACTTGGACTGTTTGCTCGGGAATGTTGGAGGTTGAGGGAGGATTTGATAGACGTATATAAAATTACAAGAAACATAGATAGGGTAGACAGTCAAACCTTCCCCAGGGTGGAAATGCCCAGCACTAGAGGGCAATGCTATGAGATGAGAGGGGGAATGTTTATGATGGGGGAGATGTGCGGGGCAGGTTTTGTACACAGAGGGTGGTGGGCGCCCGGAACACATTGCCAGGGTAGTGGGGGAGGTAGATATGATAGTATCCTTTAGGAGGCTTTTAGTTAGGCATGTGGAAGTGCAGGGAATAGAGGATCATGTACAGGAAGGTGAGATTGGCTCAGCTAGGCATCATGTTCAGACATTGTTGGCCGAAGGGCCTGTTCCTGTTCTGTACTGTTCTATGTTCTATCACAATAAATAAGAAAAATGCTTTACCTGAGGTTGTGACTGATGAACTCGAATAATTTCATTGTTGATTGGTGATAGTCAAGAGTGTTTTATTGTCATATGTCCCAAAACATAACAATGGAATTCTTATTGTGTAGGAAGGAAATGCAGGTGCTGGTTTACACCAAATATGGACACAAAAACTGAAGTAACTCAGTGGGTCAGGCAGCATCTCTCTGGAGAAAAGGAATAGGTGACGTTTCGGGTCGAGACCCTTCTTCAGATTGAGAGTCAGGAGAGAGGGAGACAAGAGATATGAAAAGGCACTAAGAACAAATGAATGAAAGGTATACAAAGGACGAATCAAAGCCAGCAACAATGATCAAGGAAAGGTGGAGCCCACGATGATCCATTTGTTGGTTGTGGAGAAGGTGATAACGAGAGATCAAACAGTGAAACTCAGCAGGATAACAGTGTAAACTAGTAGGATGGCCAGGGGGTGGGGGGGGGGGGGGTGGAGAGGGGATCAATGTTTACTTGAAGTTAGAGAAATCAATAATCATACCGCTGGGTTGTAAGATGCCCAAGTAAAATATGAGGTGCTGTTCCTCCAATTTGCGTTTGGCCTCACCCTGGCAGTGGAGGAGGCCCAGGGCAGAAAGATCAGTATGGGTATGGGGGAGGGGAGTTAAAGTTTTGGCAAACGGGAGATCGTGAAGGTTAAGGCGGACTGAGGAAAGATGTTCAACAAAACTATTGCAGCAGCACAACAGATAAATATATTTGCATCAGTGTGCTATACGTTAGACCCAAAATGCATTCCATTGCCTTGAGTAGAGTGGATTTAAAAGACAGATGCACCTTGTGGCCATTAATACATCCCATGTTCATACTGGTGCCTTGAGCTGAGATGTACAGTATGTTGGTTCTCCCTCCTCCAGTTTTTAGTCAGCATTAAATTTAAGTTTCAGCCAAACAAAATTCCATAAAATTACTAAATTGTCATTTATGATCCTATTGCCAAAGCAGAAGCTCAAAGCTGAATCCACTGTTCCTCTTGTTGGATTGTGAATAAATGCATCTCCACGTGCTGGCTCCTGCCATCAAAAATATCCATTGGCAAAAGGGAAAATGTATTTGTTCAAGAAGTCTTCTTTATTACAAAAAAATAAAGACAAAAGTGTTGGGGTAACTCAGTGAGTCAGACAGCAACTCTGGAGAACATGGGTAGTTGACATTTTGGGTCGAGACCTTTCTTCAGACTGAAGAAGGTTCCCGACCCAAAATGTCACCCTATCCAGGTTCTCCCAAGATGCTGCCTGACTCGCTGAGTCACTCCAACACTTGGTGTCTTTTATGGTACACCAGCATCTACAGCTCCTTGCATCTCTCTTTTTATTAGGATCTGGGTGTCTCTTGAAAGTCAACATTAATTGTTCATTCCTGGTTTACTACCCAAGGAGTTGGCAACTAATTCCCTTCCTCTGCTTCAGTCTATATGTTGTTACTGAGTCTTGGAGTATAGAGTCATACAGCATGGCAAAAAGGCCCTTCAGCCCAACTTGCTCACACTGACCAACATGTCCCATCCACACTAGTCCCACCTGCCTGCGTTTGGGCCATATCCCTCTAAACATGTCCTATCCATGTACCTGTCTAAATGTTTCTTAAGCATTACATACGACCTGCCTCAACTACCTCCGGTAGCTCATTCGATACACCCACCACCCTTTGTGTGAAAAAGTTAGCCCTCCGTTTCCTAATAAATCTTTTCACCTCTCACCTGATCCTGGTCTCGATTCCCCTACTCTGGGCAAGAGACTCTGAGCACCTACATGATCTATTCACTGTTGAATTAGTGATAGGCATAAGAGAGATGAAGGAAATCCAAATAAACGGCGTCATGGGGAGCATTGTTTCTGACCTTCGGGTAGAAAATGTCTCTCGTTTTGTGGAACTAAATGCGTACGTGTTGGTAAGTTGTTATTTCTTCAACTCATAAGCACAGTGAACCTGTCTGCATCAGGGTTGCCATCGGAGCAATGTCGTGACTTGAAAGAACAAACAACTCAAAGGATAGGAAGCCAGACTTGCTGTCTGTCTCCATGTACAGCCTTGAAGAAGCTGTCATACGTCATTTCCACTCAAAGCACACTGGAACCTTTCCAGTTAAAAGGTTACCTGCATGCTAAATGAAGGTCAAAACCTGGCATTTTGTTGAAAGGGCCAGAGCTGGAAGATATTTTCTCATCCCTGGTGACTGCTCAGAGGATGTTTCAGAATCCGTAAATATATCTGCCCCACAATGTACTCCTCATAACAAAGTTGGGAGACGATCAAATATTTCTCTTCGAAGACACAGAGTTCTGGAGTAACTCAACGGGTCAGGCAAGCATCTCGGGAGAACATGGATAGGTGACATTTCGGGTCAGGACTTTCTTCGTCTCAGTCTGAGGAAGGGTCCCGACCCAAAACGTCCCACTCTGAAGGAGGGTCCCGTCCCAAAACATCACCTAACCATGTTCATCTGAGATGCTGCCTTACTCCAGCACTTTGTGCCTTGTTTTGTAAACCTGTGAATCCTTGTTTCTAAAGCTTTCTCTTTATCGGCTTTACTCTTTCACAACTGGTATTGGTATTGGATTATTATTGTCATGTGCACAGTGATACAGTGAAAAGATTTTGTTTGCATGCGATCGATCAAATCAGATAATACGATGCATTAATATAATCAGGCCATACTCGAGTACAATGGTAGTGTGAAGAGAAAAGTATCAGAGAGTGCAGAATATAGTTTTTTCAGCATTATAGCACAACAGTTCTAGAGGAAAAAGTCCAACATCCTAAATGAGGCATGACGATGAATCCAGATAGTACACTAGTTTATGGAAGGACTATTCCGATGTCTAATAACAGTGTGGTGAAGGTGTTACAGTGGTACATGCTTCAAACTTTTGTATCTTCTGCTCCACGGGAGTGGGGAAAAGAGGCAATGAACAGGGTGGAAAAGCCCTTGATTATGTTGGCTGCTTTCCTAAGGCAGCATGAAGTGTGGATGGAGTCAGCAGTGGGAAGTCTGATCTGTGCGATGGTCTGGGCTACATCTGCAATTTCTCACTGTCTTGGGCAGAGCTGGTCCCAAGCCAAGCTGTGATGCAACTCAATAGTATGTTTCCATATAACTGCTAATGCACAACCCTTTCCAAATTGAGGAAAAAATGTTCCTTTTTATACCATTTGATTAATTGCCAGGCAGCTCCTGTGATTATCTTGCATATTACCTCAAGCGCTGAACTACTTTGAAGGTTTCATTGCCTGGGTCTTATGCAAACTCCTTGGATCTTTGCCAGTCCAAAATGATGCCCCTGGTTTTATTGGCTACAGTTTATCTGAATAAAGCTGTTTCACAGCTAATTATCTACGGGCAAAAGTGAAAGCTTGAGAACTGGAATTCGGATACTTTTAATATGCCTTAATGCACAGTACACATCTTAACAAATCCTTGGAACTTTAAATAAATGTGAGAAATCTTTCCTGAGTAGTTTGTGCACTATGAATATAATCAGGATCGGCATGGTGGCGCAGCAGTAGAGTTGCTGCCTCACAGCGCCAGAGACCCGGGTTCGATCCTGACTAGGGGAGCTATCTGTACGGAGTTTGCATGTTCATCCTGTGACCACATAGGGTTTTTTTTCCCAGTTTCCTCACAGATTCAAAGTCATGCAGGTTAATTGGCTTCTTTAATTGTCCCGAATGTGTAGAATAGAACTAGATTATGACTGGTTGGAGTGGATTCAGTGGGCCGAAGGGCTTGTTTCTACGTTGTATATCTAAAATACACTATAAACTAAACTCTTAACTGAACTAACTGCACTGCCACTATTATTATTTAACATGACCAATGGAATCCATATTTCTGTGTTTATAACAAACCAACACATTACCCTTCAGAGTCCACACCAAATGATCCTTCAAGATACGCAGGTGAAATTATATAACAGTGGGGTTGTGGTGTTTACTTTGGGAAAGTTAGCAGCATATATCCAGGTCTGGCCAGTTGGGGTACAAGCAGGTGATGGGAGGGAGGGAAAGGGTAATTTGGGCAGATGTGTTAAGGATGGTGGCTCAAAAGTGCAAGGGTTAGGTTGGACAGACCATGGGGGAAATCAGGCAATAAGCTGATGGTAGCAAAGAGAAGGGAAGAAAAGTGTGGCACAGTGGCGCAGCAGTAGAGCTGCTGCCTTACAGTGCCAGAGACCTGGGTTAGATCCTGACTATTGGTGCTGTCTGTATGGAGTTTGTACATTCTCCCAGTGACCACGTGGGTTTTCTCCGGCTGCTCTGGTTTCCTCCCACACTCCAAAGACAATCAGAGAGCAGTGCTGAACTACTATCCACCTCTAAGGCGTCCCTCGGACTATCCTTGATCAGACTTTGCCATGTTTGCCTTGCACTAAATAGGTATGTTACAATACTTACCTTCAGCGGCGCTGAAATTCTGCCACTGGCCGTGTGCGTGATGTTGGTGCCTTTGAGGGGGGGCGGGGTTAAAACGCGGGTTTCTCCTACCTTGTCCTGTATTATATTTCGTTGGAGTACAAGCGTTTGCTGAAAAATCGTTCCTACGGGCGTTTTGTGTATTTTTTATTTTTATTAAATCGACAATGTCAGCGCTGGAGTTATTTTAAAATCAGCTTCGAAAGCCGTCAACGCCGACAACGGGGACGGATTTCACACACGGGATAGGTAAACGAAAGTAGTTTATTTTAATGTATAAAAGTGCTTCTTAAGAAGGCTTTAATTCATATTTTTTTAATGCGAAATGGTGATTCTTTTCCCCGAACTAACGGCAGAATTTTTCATGCCGATACGGGGTTAAATTCACCGCAAATCAACGTTCCAAATGATCGCGTTCCAGAAAACCTCACTCGCAAGATGATTTAAATGGCCATTAATTTACAGGTATTAAACATTCAATTCCTTCCATTTGGCCTGTAAATCCATGACAATGAGATTTAAAAATTATGTTATATTGTGAATTCTTGTCTTTGGACACTTAGGCTATTTAAACTGTTAATCTATTCTTAAGAAATTGATAGATGTTTAGATCTAGTAATTGGATTTTGTAATTAGCTACAATTAGGTAACTAACTAATTATATGCTTTAATTTCATGTCTTCTAAGTAAGATTGTCTCATATTTGTTTCAAAATGCTTCAATCTATAATAACTGAAAATATCTTTCAGTTCTCTTAATTTTTAAGAAAGTTATGGGCTTTTGACTGTCCTTGATCACAGCTTTTGTGTTAAGTCAATGGAAAAGCAATAGGGAACAAGATCCTAATTTCCGAGTATGAAAATGGCCATAACTTTTTTAATACTGAAGATATGAAAGTGAATTAGGTGTCAAATTAAACTTATTTTTATGCTTTATCTGATGGGATAAATTGCAGACTTTATTTTTTAAATCTCAAAATTTTGTAACATTGCTACACTACACGTTATTCCCTCATCATGTATCTATGGCTCGATTTAATCATGTAATGTCTTTCTGCTGATTGGACAAAAGCTTTTCACTGTATCTTGGTACACGTGACAATAAATTAAACTGTAGAACTGCAGAGGTCAATTGCCTTAGGTAAAATTATTAAATTGTCCGAACTGTGTAGTGTAGTGCTAGTGTACGGGGTGATCGCTGGTCGGCATGGACTTGGTGGGCCGAAGGGCCTCTTTCTGTGCTGTATCTCTGCACTCTAAAGTCCAAAGTCTAAAGGATCAGGCAAAAGATCATTGTTGGGTGTAGGCACAAAGCAGGTTAGGAAGATGGTGATACAGGGCTATGGTCACTAGAAATCTACAAACAAAATTTTTTTTTAAAGGGATAAAATGCAAATCATCTGATCGGCTGATGCAAATGGGCAGTTAATACATCTGCAAAAAGTGGATGATAAAGAAAACGCTTGGGAATGTTTGATAGGACTGAACAGTTTGATATGACTCAAGCGTGTATAAAATCATGAGAGGAATAGATCGGGTAAATGCACAGAGTCTCTTGCCCAGAGTAGGGGGATCGAGGACCAGAGGACATAGGTTCAAGGTGAAGAGGAAAAGATTTAATAGGAATCTGAGGGAGAACTTTTTCACACAAAGGGTGGTGGGTGTATGGAACAAGCTGCCAGATGAGGTAGTTGAGGCTGGGACTATCCCAACGTTTAAGAAACAGTTAGACAGGTACATTGACAGGACAGGTTTGGAGGGATATGGACCAAACGCAGTCAGGTGGGACTAGTATAGCTGGGACATGTTGGCCTGTGTGGGCAAGTTGGGCCGAAGGACTTGTTTGCACACTGTATCGCTCTATGACTCTAAGCTGGAGGAACAAGGTGAATTTTCAATTTCTCTATTTATATTTGCATTTGCAAAAAATATAGCACAAAACCAGCATGGGACAAACCATTTATTTGGAATCAAGGGCAATGCATGAAATGTTTAGGAAACAAACATTTTATAATGTGTGGGAAGGAACTGTAGACACTGGTTTAAATCAATGATAAATACAAAATGCTGGAATAACTCAGTGGGTCATGCATTATCTCTGGTGAAAAGCAATAGAACATGTTTTGGGTCGGGACCCTTCTTCAGACTTGTATCCAAAAGTGGTAATAAAGGAAATAATCCCGACAATCACAAAAGTTCAAAAGTAGATACAAGGAACTGCAGATGCTGGTTTACAAAAAAAGACACAAAGTGCTGGAGTAACTCAGCAGGTCCGGCAGCATCTCTGGAGAACATGGATAGGTGACATGCGTCTATGTTTCTTTTACTGTTGTAGTTCTGTGGCTGACCAGATGTGACAGTATCGAGCAAGTATTGGACAATATGATCAATCATTAACACTGCATTATAGAATACTGTAATTTATCCTTTTTGGTGCAAATTCACAAATCCATCTTTCTCAATGGCAAGAGGAAGATTTTACTGTGGCTTCTAGAGACTATAAGCTATAGTTGCAGTCTTGATCTACAATAATAGTCAAGCAGCTGGTTGAACTTCTGCCTCACAGAGCCAAAGACCTGACCTTGACTGCTGTCGGAGTGGAGTTTGCATGTTCTTCCTGAGACCGCGTGGGTTTCCTCCCAGTGTCATAGTCATAGAGTCATACCGTGTGTAAACAGGCCCTTCGGCCCAACTTGCCCATGTTGACCAAGATACCCCACCTATGCTAGTCCTACCTGCCTGCGTTTGGACCACATACCTCTAAACCTTCCCTATCCATGTACCCGTCTAAATGCCCTTCAAAATGTTATTATACATCTTGCCTCGACTACCTCCTCTGGCAGCTTGTTTCATATAACCTCCAATTTTTGAGTGAAAAAGTTGCCACTCAGGTTCCTATCAATTGTTTCCCTTCTCACCTTAAACCTATGTCCCCTGATTCTTAATTCCTCTATTTTGGGAAAGGGACTCTGTGCATACATCCTATCTGTTCCCCTCATGATCTTACACATCTCTATAAGATCATTCCACATCCTCCTGCGCATAAAGGAATAAAGTTCTAGCCTGCCGCAGAGATAGATAGGTTCTTAATTAGTACAGGTTTCAGAGGTTAGGAGGGAGGGATAGATCAGCCATGATTGAATGGCGGAGTAGACAATAGACAATAGACAATAGGTGCAGGAGTAGGCCATTCGGCCCTTCAAGCCAGCACCGCCATTCAATGTGATCATGGCTGATCATCCCCAATCAGTACCCCGTTCCTGCCTTCTCTCCATATCCCCTGACTCCGCTATCTTCGAGAGCCCTATCCAGCTCTCTCTTGAAAGTATCCAGAGAACCGGCCTCCACCGCCCTCTGAGGCAGAGAATTCCACAGACTCACAACTCTCTGTGTGAAAAAGTGTTTCCTCATCTCCGTTCTGGATGGCTTACCCCTTATACTTAATCTGTGGCCCCTGGTTCTGGACTCCCCAACATCGGGAACATGTTTCCTGCCTCTAGCTTGTCTAAACCCTTAATAATCTTACATGTTTCAATAAGATCCCCTCTCACCCCTCTAAATTCCAGAGTATATAAGCCCAGCCGCTCCATTCTCTCTGTATATGACAGTCCCGCCATCCCGGGAATTAACCTTGTGAATCTATGCTGCACTCCCTCAATAGCAAGAATGTCCTTCCTCAAATTTGGAGACCAAAACTGCACACAATACTCCAGGTGTGGTCTCACTAGGGCCCTGTACAACTGCAGAAGGACCTCTTTGCTCCTATACTCAACTCCTCTTGTTATGAAGGCCAACATGCCATTCGCTTTCTTCACTGCCTGCTGTACCTGCATGCTTACTTTCATTGACTGATGAACAAGGACCCACAGATCCCGTTTTCCCAATTTGACACCATTTGGATAATAGTCTTCCTTTCTGTTTTTGCTACCAAAGTGGATAACCTCACATTTATCCACATTAAACTGCATCTGCCATGCATCTGCCCACTCACCCAACCTGTCCAAGTCACCCTGCATTCTCATAGCATCGTCCTTACAGTTCACACTGCCACCCAGCTTTGTGTCATCTGCAAATTTGCTAATGTTACTTTGAATCCCTTCATCTAAATCATTAATATATATTGTCAATAACTGCGGTCCCAGCACTGAGCCTTGCGGTACCACACTAGTCACTGCCTGCCATTCTGAAAGGGACCGTTAATCCCTACTCTTTGTTTCCTGTCTGCCAACCAATTTTCTATCCATGTCAGCACTCTAACCCCAATACCACGCGCCCTAATTTTGCCCACGAATCTCCTATGTGGGACTTAGCAAATGGTACACTACATCCACTGGCTCTCCCTTGTCCATTTTTCTAGTTACATCCTCAAAAAATTCCAGAAGATTAATCAAGCATGATTTCCCCTTCGTAAATCCATGCTATATCGGACCGATCCTGTTACTGCTAGACAAATGTGCAGCTATTTCATCTTTTATAATTGACTCCAGCATCTTCCACACCACCGATGTCAGGCTAACTGATCTATAATTTCCTGTGGGAATTATAGACCAGGGGTTAACATTAGCTACCCTCCAATCCACAGGAACTGATCCTGAAGCTATGGAACATTGGAAAATGATCACCAATGTGTCCACAATTTCTAGAGCCACTTCCTTAAGTACCGTGGGATGCAGACCATCAGGTCCTGGGGATTTTTCAGCCTTCAGTCCCATCAGTCTACCCACCACCAATTCCTGCCTAATGTGGATTTCCTTCAGTTCCTCCGTCACCCCAGATCCTCTTGCTAGTACATCAGGAAGATTGTTTGTGTCCTCTTTAATGAAGACGGATCCAAAGTACCTGTTCAACTCATCTGCCATTTCCTTGTTCCCCATATTAAATTCACCCTTTTCAGTCTTCAAGGGTCCAACTTTGGTCTTAACTAATTTTTTCCTCTTCACATACCTAAAGAAGCTTTTACTATCCTTTATATTCTTGCCTAGCTTACCTCCGTACCTCATCTTTTCTCCCCGTATTGCCTTTTTAGTTATCTTCTGTTGCTCTTTAAACATTACCCAATCCTCTGGCTTCCTGCTCATCTTTGCTATGTTGTACTTCTTCTCATTTATTTTTATACTGTCGCTGACTTCCCTTGTCAGCCACGGTCGCTCCCTACTTCCCTTGGGATCTTTCTTCCTCTTTGGAATGAACTGATCCTGCACCTTCTGTATTATTCAAAGAAATACCTGCCATTGTTGTTCCACTGTCATCCCTGCTAGGGTATCTTTCCAGTCAACTTTGGCCAGCTCCTCCCTCATGGCTCCATAGTCCCCTTTGTTCAACTGTAATACTGACACCTCCGATTTACCCTTCTCCCTCTCAAATTGTAGATTAAAACTTATCGTATTATGGTCACTACCTCCTAATGGCTCCTTAACCTCAAGTTCCCTTATCAAATCCGATTCATTACACAACACTAAATCCAGAATTGCCTTCTCCCTGGTAGGCTCCAGTACAAGCTGCTCTAAGAATCCATCACGGAGGCACCCTTGGGGTCCAGTACCAACCTGATTTTCCCAGTCTACCTGCATGTTCAAATCTCCCATAAAAACCATAGCATTACCTTTACGACATGCCAATTTTAACTCTTGATTCAACTTGCACCCTACATCCAAGCTATTGTTTGGGGGCCTGTAGGTAAATCACATTAGGGTATTTTTACCCTTACAATTCCTTTGTTCTATCCATACAGACTCCACATCTCCTGTTTCAATGTCACCCCTTGCAAGGGACTGAATTTCATTCCTCATCAACAGAGCTACCCCGCCCACTCTGCCCACCTGTCTGTCTTTTCGTTAGGAGGTATACCCTTGAATATTCAGTTCCCAGCCCTGGCCTTCTTGCAGCCATGTCTCTGTAATTCCCACAACATCATACTTGCCAATTTCTAACTGAGCCTCAACCTCGTCCACTTTATTTCTTATACTTCGCGCATTCGCAAGTCAAACTCGGGCAGGATCTTCGCACTAAATAGCAGGGCCCTGGTGACTCGTCGGGCAGAATGGCCTTTTTCTACTCCTGGTCCTTATGCCCTTATGACCTGCCCAACCTCTCCCGATATCTCAGGGAATCAAGACCGGGCAACATCTTCGTAAATCTTCTCTGCACTTGTTCCAGCTTAACAACACATGTCCTGCATTAGGGGAGCCAAAACTGAACACAATATTCCAAATGGAGCCTCACCAATGTCTTGTACAATTGGAACTTCTATACTCAATACTCTCAATGATGAAGGCCAATGTACCGAAAGCCTTCTTGACCACCCTACCTACCTGTGACACCACTTTCAAGGAACTATGTAGCTGCACTCTCTGATCCCTCTGCTCTACAACATTTCCCAGGGCTATTTAGTGTGAAGATCCTGCCCTGGTTTGATTTCCCAAAATGTCAAACTTTGCACTTATCTGCATTAAACTTTATTAACCATTCCTGAGCCAACTTGCCCAACTGAGCAAGATCTTGCTGTAATTTCTGATAACCATCTTTACTGTCTATGATACCATCTCCTTTGGTGTCATCTTCAAACTTACTAATCATACCTTCTACATCCTCATCAAAATCATTCGTATAAACTCCAAACAGCAATGGGCCTCTAACACCGATCCCTGTGGCACACCAGTAGTCAAAAAACCTCCAGTCTGAAAAATAACCTTCCACCATCACTCTCTGCTTTCATCCATGAAGCCAATTCTCTATCTAGTCAGCTAGCTCTCTCACCCCTCCAATACTCGGGAGAAACCAATGCAAGTTTGTCCAACATCTCTTTATAGCTAATACCATGGAGAGGTTGAGGTTACTGGCATAAAAGAAATGGGAATGAACATTAATTGTAAAAACATAGAAACATAGAAACATAGAAAATAGGTGCAGGAGGAGGCCATTCGGCCCTTCGAGCCAGCACCGCCATTCATTGTGATCATGGCTGATCGTCCGCTATCAATAACCCGTGCCTGCCTTCTCCCCATATCCCTTGACTCCACCAGCCCCTAGAGCTCTATCTAACTCTCTCTTAAATCCATCCAATGACTTGGCCTCCACTGCCCTCTGTGGCAGGGAATTCCATAAATTCACAACTCTCTGGGTGAAAAAGTTTTTTCTCACCTCTGTCTTAAATGACCTCCTCTCTATTCTAAGACTGTGGCCCCTGGTTCTGAACTCGCCCAACATTGGGAACATTTTTCCTGCATCTAGCTTGTCCATTCCTTTTATAATTTTATATGTTTCTATAAGATCCCCCCTCACCTAAACTCCAGTGAATACAAGCCTAGTCTTTTCAATCTTTCCTCATATGACAGTCCCGCCATCCCAGGGATCAATCTCGTGAACCTACGCTGCACTGCCTCAATCACAAGGATGTCCTTCCTCAAATTAGGAGACCAAAACTGTACACAATACTCCAGATGTGGTCTCACCAGAGCCCTATACTACTGCAGAAGAACCTCTTTATTCCTATACTGAAATCCTCTCGTTATGAAGGCCAACATTCCATTAGCTTTCTTCACTGCCTGCTGTACCTGCAGGCCAACATTCAGTAACCGGTGTACAAGGACACCCAGGTCTTGCTGCACCTCCATTTACCTAATCTAACCCCATTGAGATAATAATTGGGTAACATGAGGATTAACATTTGTTTAATGAAGCACGTGGTTGGAGTCTGGAATGTACTGCCTGTAGACGCCATGGAGAAATACTGCAGGAAAATATGCCCTTTAAGCCCACTGGGTCTGTACTATCAACCATCCATTTCCCCAAATCCGACATTAATCCTGTTTTTTATTCTTCCACATTGTCAATCCCCCCCCAGATCCTACCACTCACCTACACCATAGGTTGCAATTAACAGCAGCCATTTAGCCGACCAACCTTTGGTGTGTGTGGCAAATCAGTGCACTTTAGATTTTAGGGATACCGCATGGAGACAGGCCCTTCGGCCCACCGAGTCTGCACCGACCAGTGATCACCCTGTACATCAGCATTATCCTATCCACTAGAGATAACTTACAACTTACAGAAGCCACTTAACCTACAAACCTGTACGTCTGTGGAGCTTGGGAGGAAACCGGATCACCCGGAAGAAACCCACGCTGTCACAGGAAGTACGTACAAACACCATACATACAGCACCCATCGTCAGGATCGAACTAGGGTTGCTGACGCTGTGAGGCAGCGGCTCTTTTAATTGCTCCTCTGTGCCGCCCTTACTGTGAGTTTAAACACTGGTGTGGATCTGTACTATTCCATGGTCTATTTTCTGCCTAAGTCCTATATAAAATTTGTAGTGCATCCAGGATCCACAAGGATGTTTCTTCATTCTGTCACTGTGTGGATTTGCAGAGTAAAACATGGTCTCTGGTGCCTCTCTGTGCAAATGAACAAGGCGTTCTCACACAGGTGCCTATCACAAAGCTCCTTTAATTCCAATTAATCAAATGAAAGTCATCTGTTTAAATATTGCATGACAGGATAATGTGAAATTATTGGAACAATTATTTGAAATTAATAAATTAATTCACTGATTGATTCCATTCATCCATCCGTGACGGCAAGTAATTGCAGAGAATTGTGGACGCAGCCCAGATCAAACCAACCTCCCTTCCATTGCCTCCATCTACACTTCACGTTACCTTGGCAAGGCCACCGGCATAGTCAAGGACCAGTTTCACCCCAGTCACTCCCTCTTCTCCCCTCTCCCATCAGGCAAGAGGCACAGAAGTGTGAAAACGCACACCTACCTCCAGATTTAGGGACAGTTTCTTCCTAGCTGTCATAATGTGACTGAACCATCCTATCACCAAGTAGAGAGTGGTCCTGAGATGCCATCTACCTCATTGGAGACCCTCGGACTATCTTTATTTCAAGGTTACTGGATTTTATCTTGCCCTAAATGTTATTCCCTTTATCCTGTATCTGTACACTGTGGACGGCTCGATTGTAATCATGTATCGTCTTTCTGCTGACTGGATAGAATGCAACTAAAAGCTTTCATTGTACCTCGGTACACTTGACAATGAACTAAACTGAACTTTATACCATTGTGGACATTGGACTTTATCTATGAAACTGATGCCCTACAATGCTGAAAAATAATGTTCTGCACTCTGTTTCTTCCCCTTTGCCCTGTCTATTGTACATGAGTTTTTCATGATTGTATTTATGCATATTATTACCTGATCTGATTGGAAAGCATGCAAAGCTGTACTTCGTCAAAGGTGGCAATAATAAGCTGAAACCACAAGTTCAGATCCTTTCTGTTTGTTTGTACATCCCTGACTGGCCAGAAGTGTCAGTGTTGAGCAACCGTAGTCTACAGAAGGCTGTGACCAATCATTTACGCCGTGAAATTAAAATAGGCTCACAGGATTCAAAGATTTGGTTTGAAACTTAATTTGCTTCAGTTGAGTTAAAGGTCAAACCATTTCCACAATCAGAATTGCTGTCCGGAAGGTAGAAAATTGAAACCTAATTATCATGTTAGCCTGCATGGTCCAGTGTAAAATCCGACTGACTCACCCTAATTGAGTCAGTCGGATCAACGAAGAGGTGTGAGGCAAGGTTTCAAAGTTCACAGGTATAGACTCCTGAACTTGGTAAAACTCATGAAACGTGGGCCAAAATTGGTTCAGGGGTCCATCATACAAACCAACCTCTCTTACATTGACTCCATCTACACTTCACGCTGCCTCGGCAAAGAACCCAGCATAATCACGGCCATGTCTCACCCCAGTCACTCCCTCTTTTCCCCTCCACCATCGGGCAAAAGACACAGAAGTGTGAAAACCCACACCTCCAGATTCCGGGACCGTTTCTTCCCAGCTGTTATCAGGCAATTGAACCGTCCCACCAACAACTGGTTGGGCTGAATGGCCTAATTCTACTCCTATAACTTGTGAACTTGTGAACTAGAGAGCAGTCCCGAGGTGCTATCTACCTCATTCGAGACCCACGGACTGTCTTTAATCGGACTTTACTGGACTTTATCTTGCACTAAACATTATTCAAACTATTCCCTTTATTTTGTATCTGTACACTGTGGATGGCTCGGTTGTAATCTTGTACAGTCTTTGCACTGACTGGTTAGCAAGCAACAAATGCTTTTCACTGTACCTCGGTACATGTGACAATGAACCAAACTCAATAAACTAAACTCATTTTACCAAATTAGAAGGTTTACATGTAGAAACAAAGAACTGCAGATGCTGGGTTATTCCAAAGATGGACACAAAATGCTAAACTCAACCGATCAGGCAGCATATCTGGGGAAAAAAGACGGGTGACATTGCAGGTCGGGAAGCTTTTTCTCCAGAGATGCTGCCTGACCAGCTGAGTTACATCCAGCACTTTGTGTCTATCTTAGGATATTTACAAGCGTATTTCGTCCCAAAGGAGAGCTGATGATGCAGTCTGGTTGCAGTGGCTTCTTGCTGCTCTCGTGGGCGTTACATCTGCCTCGTGGCGATTAGTAAGAGAGTGATTTATCACCTTACTGATCAAGCCATTATTCTAAGCTATCTAAATTGAAGGCACGTTGCCACGGTAATGCTGCCTCATTGAACGAACAGTGCAGGATAGGTTGAGCATTAGTAGGCTCCCGCGCGCATTTTCTGCTGCTCTTGCAGATGAAGGTTCAGAATATGTTTCAATTCCGTGATAAGTAAAGGCTGCTTCTTGCACCTTCTGGCCCTACTGACACCCATTGCTGTGGAGCCTGGTGTGACATAGGTGGCACATGCACCAGAATGTGACCCGGGCTTGTGGGCTTGAGCAATAGGGAGATGTTGAATAAGCTTAGACTTTTTATAAGACTTTAGACTTAAGAGATGCAGCGTAGAAACAGGCCCTTCGGCCCATCGAGTCTGCGCCGACCAGCGATCACCCCGTACACTACCACTATCCTACACACTAATTTACAATTTTACCGAAGCCAATTAACCTACAAACACGCACAGCTTTTCAGTGTGGCAGCTATTTACAATTTATATTAATGATCTGGATGAGGGAATTGAAAGCAACATCTCCAAGTTTGCGGATGACACTAAGCTGGGGGGCAGTGTTAGCTGTGAGGAGGATGCTAGGAGACTGCAAGGTGACTTGGATAGGCTGGGTGAGTGGGCAAATGTTTGGCAGATGCAGTATAATGTGGATAAATGTGAGGTTATCCACTTTGGTGGCAAAAACGGGAAGGCAGACTATTATCTAAATGGTGGCCGATTAGGAAATGGGGAGATGCAGCGAGACCTGGGTGTCATGGTACACCAGTCATTGAAAGTAGGCAAGCAGGTGCAGCAGGCAGTGAAGAAAGCGAATGGTATGTTGGCCTTCATAGCAAGAGGATTTGAGTATAGGAGCAGGGAGGTTCTACTTCAGTTGTACAGGGTCTTGGTGAGACCACACCTGGAGTATTGCGTACAGTTTTGGTCTCCAAATCTGAGGAAGGACATTATAGCCATAGAGGGAGTGCAGAGAAGGTTCACCAGACTGATTCCTGGGATGTCAGGACTTTCATATGAAGAAAGACTGGATAGACTTGGCTTATACTCGCTAGAATTTAGGAGATTGAGAGGGGATCTTATAGAAACGTACGAAATTCTTATGGGGTTGGACAGGCTAGATGCAGGAAGATTGTTCCCGATGTTGGGGAAGTCCAGGACAAGGGGTCACAGCTTAAGGATAAGGGGGAAATCCTTTAAGACCGAGATGAGGAAAAACTTTTTCACACAGAGAGTGGTGAATCTCTGGAACTCTCTGCCACAGAGGGTAGTTGAGGCCAGTTCATTGGCTATATTTAAGAGGAAGTTAGATGTGGCCCTTGTGGCTAAAGGGATCAGGGGGTATGGAGAGAAGGCAGGTACGGGATACTGAGTTGGATGATCAGCCATGATCATATTGAATGGCGGTGCAGGCTCGAAGGGCCGAATGGCCTACTCCTGCACCTATTTTCTATGTATCTATGTATCTATGAAACAGGGGCACCCGGAGAAAACTCATGCGGTCACATGGAGAACGTACAGACTCTGTACGGATAGCACCTTTATTCAGGATCGAACCTGGGTCTCTGGTGCTGTAAGGCAGCAACTCTACCACTGCGCCACCATTCCGCCCTCTTTAGAGTGTAAGAAGCTGAGGAATATCTTTACTGATGTGTACAAGATCATGAGGGGCATTGATAAAGTGAACGCAAACCGTCTCGTCCCCGGAGTGGTAGATTCAAAAACTGGAAGGCATAGGCTTAAGTGCAAGTGGCGAGATTTAAGAGGGATGTCAGGGTCAATGTTTCCACTCAGATGTGAGTCCATAAATCGAATGAGCTACCAGAGGAAGCTATAGAAGCAGATTAAATTATGACTTTTAAAACAGATATATTGGACAGATATGTGAATAGGAAAGGGTTAGAGGGATAAGAAGGGTTTAGAGGGCTATGGTCGAAATGCAGGCATGTGGCACTAGTCTAGCATGCCAACTTTGTCAGCATGGACAAGGTGGGCTGAAGGGCCTGTTTCTGTTCTGTGCTATGAGACTGAAATTTTACACCCCTCCTCTTCTCACCTAACCTGTTTATCCCTTGTTTCCTCTCCCCACTCCTACGCGCGCACCTTTCTACTCTATCATAGAAACATAGAAAATAGGTGCAGGAGTAGGCCATTCGGCCCTTCGAGCCTGCACCGCCATTCGATATGATCATGGCTGATCATCCAACTCAGTATCCCATCCCTGCCTTCTCTCCATACCCCCTGATCCCTTTAGCCACAAGGGCCACATCTAACTCCCTCTTAAACATAGCCAATGAACTGGCCACAACTACCTTCTGTGGCAGAGAATTCCACAGATTCACAACTGTCTGTGTAAAAAATGATTTTCTCATCTCGGTCCTAAAAGACTTCCCTCTTATCCTTAAACTGTGACCCCTAGTTCTGGACTTCCCCAACATCGGGAATAATCTTCCTGCATCTAGCCTGTCCAACCCCTTAAGAATGTTGTAAGTTTCTATAAGATCCCCCCTCAATCTTCTAAATTCTAGCGTGTACAAGCCGAGTCTATCCAGTCTTTCTTCATATGAAAGTCCTGCCATCCCAGGAATCAGTCTGGTGAACCTTCTCTGTACTCCCTCTATGGCAAGAATGTCTTTCCTCAGATTAGGAGACCAAAACTGTACGCAATACTCCAGGTGTGGTCTCACCAAGACCCTGTACAACTGCAGTAGAACCTCCCTGCTCTTATACTCAAATCCTTTTGCTATGAATGCTAACATACCATTTGCTTTCTTCACTGCTTGCTGCACCTGCATGCCTACTTTCAATGACTGGTGTGCCATGACACCCAGGTCTCGTTGCATCTCCCCTTTTCCTAATCGGCCACACATAGTTTCTTTCCCAGCTTTTCGTTTAGTTCAGAGATACAGCATGGAAACAGGCCCTTCACTCCCCCCTGTGTCCACGCCAATCATTGATCACCCTATTTTACACACAAGGGACAATTTACAGAATCCAATTAACGTACACACCCACACTTCTATGGAATGTGGGAGGAAACCTGAGCACCTGGAGAATACCTAAGCCGTCACAGGGAGAACATACAAACTCTGTACAGACAGCACCCATAGTCAGGATTGATCCTGGGTCTCTGGCGCTGTAAGGCAGCAACTCTACCGTTGCACCACTGCGCAGTCCTTCTTCCACTCATCTCCCACTCCCCCCCATTCTCAGTCCCTCCAAGTGCCTTTTATCCACCCCAACCCCTCTCCCCCATTTTGATATCAGCCTTATTATCTCTCCCTCAGGTTTCAAATTTCACTCATCTTCCGACCTTGTAAGATTGCACATCAGCACCATTTTGTCTCTATTTCTCCTCTAGACTTTGTCATTATCTCAATGTTTCAATGGCTCTTTATTGTCAGGTATGCACAGCACAGTCAAATGATCTTGCACAACCCATGAATGCAGTCACCGTCTCCATCCAAATGCCAAACTTTCACAAGTTCATAAGTTACAGGAGCAGAATTAGGCCATTCAGCCCATCAAGGCTACTCCTCCATTCAATCATGGCTGATCTATCTTTCCCTCTCAACCCCATTCCCCTGCGTTTTCCACATACCCCCTGACGTCCGTACCAATCAAGAATCTATCAATCTCCTCCTTAAGGATATACATTGACTTGGCCTCTACAGCCTTCTTGGCAATGAATTTCACAGATTCACCACACTCTGACTAAAGAAATTCCTCCTCATCTTCTTTCTAGAGGTTTGTCCTTATATTCAGAGGCTATGGTGTCTGGTTGTGGACTTATCCTCTGGTGGAAACATCCTCTCCACATCCACTCTATACAGGTCTTTTGGGACGTGGGAGTAAACTGGAGCACCCAAAGGAAATCCTCACATTCGCAGGGAGAACGTGCAAACTCCACACAGACAGCACCTGAGGTCGAGATCAAATCCAGGTCTCTGGCACCACGGGGTAGCAGCTCCACCAGCTGCACCACTGTGCAGTTCAGGTTTCTCCCATGAGTGAAAGGATAGCATGGAATCTGGCCATTCAGCCCAAAGTACTTGCCCATGTTGATCAAGAAGGCCCCACTAGTCTACACTATAGTAGTCCCACACTGCCCATGTTTGGTCCAAATACTGGCTAGAAAAAACTGTACAACCCCTCCCACTTCTGTCGTGGGGTAGACTGACTCCCCTTCCCCTCCCCAATCTTTGCACATCCTAAATCCTGGTCTTTCCACTTGTCACTTTAATTTCATCTTCCATGTAACTTGTTGTGTTATATAGAAGGTAGACACAAAATGCTGGAGTAATTCAGCGGGACAGGCAGCATCTCTGGAGAGAAGGAATGGGTGACGTTTCGGGTCAAGACCCTTCTTCAGCTAATGGGTGATGTTTCGGGTCGAGACCCTTCTTCAGCTGTTGGCTGAATATGACTGTTAGCAGACCAATTTCTCTCCTAGGATAAATAAAGTTCTATCGTATCATATCATATAGATACATAGATACATAGAAAATAGGTGCAGGAGTAGGCCATTCGGCCCTTCGAGCCTGCACCGCCATTCAATATGATCATGGCTGATCATCCAACTCAGTATCCCGTACCTGCCTTCTCTCCATACCCCCTGATCCATTTAGCCACAAGGACCACATCTAACTCCCTCTTAAATATAGCCAATGAACTGGCCTCAACTACCCTCTGTGGCAGAGAGTTCCAGAGATTCACCACTCTCTGTGTGAAAAAGTTTTTCCTCATCTCGGTCTTAAAGGATTTCCCCCTTATCCTTAAGCTGTGACCCCTTGTCCTGGACTTCCCCAACATCGGGAACAATCTTCCTGCATCTAGCCTGTCCAACCCCATAAGAATTTTGTACGTTTCTATAAGATCCCCTCTCAATCTCCTAAATTCTAGCGAGTATAAGCCAAGTCTATCCAGTCTTTCTTCATATGAAAGTCCTGACATCCCAGGAATCAGTCTGGTGAACCTTCTCTGCACTCCCTCTATGGCTATAATGTCCTTCCTCAGATTTGGAGACCAAAACTGTACGCAATACTCCAGGTGTGGTCTCACCAAGACCCTGTACAACTGCAGTAGAACCTCCCTGCTCCTATACTCAAATCCTCTTGCTATGAAGGCCAACATACCATTCGCTTTCTTCACTGCCTGCTGCACCTGCATGCCTACTTTCAATGACTGGTGTACCATGACACCCAGGTCTCGCTGCACCTCCCCATTTCCTAATCGGCCACCATTTAGATAATAGTCTGCCTTCCCGTTTTTGCCACCAAAGTGGATAACCTCACATTTATCCACATTATACTGCATCTGCCAAACATTTGCCCACTCACCCAGCCTATCCAAGTCACCTTGCAGTCTCCTAGCATCCTCCTCACAGCTAACACTGCCCCCCAGCTTAGTGTCATCCGCAAACTTGGAGATGTTGCTTTCAATTCCCTCGTCCAGATCATTAATATAAATTGTTAATAGCTGGGGTCCCAGCACTGAGCCTTGCGGTACCCCACTAGTCACTGCCTGCCATTGTGAAAAGGACCCGTTTACTCCTACTCTTTGCTTCCTGTTTGCCAGCCAGTTCTCTATCCACATCAATACTGAACCCCCAATACCATGTGATTTAAGTTTGTATCCTAATCTCTTATGTGGTACCTTGTCGAAAGCCTTCTGAAAGTCCAGATACAACACATCCACTGGTTCTCCCCTATCCACTCTACTAGTTACATCCTCGAAAAATTCTATAAGATTCGTCAGACACGATTTACCTTTCGTAAATCCATGCTGACTTTGTCCAATGATTTCACCACTTTCCAAATGTGCTGCTATCCCATCTTTAATAACTGACTCTAGCAGTTTCCCCACTACCGATGTTAGACTAACTGGTCTGTAATTCCCCGTTTTCTCTCTCCCTCCCTTCTTAAAAAGTGGGGTTACGTTTGCTACCCTCCAATCCT
>CM075977.1:257797340-257827542 GCA_038087875.1 Malacoraja senta | reverse complement strand
AGGCAGCATCTGTGGAGGACGGACAGGCAACGTTTCAGGTCAGGAGCCTTCTTGAGACTAGAAAGATCCTGACCCGAAACACCGCCTATCGGTGTCCTCCACAGATGCTGCCTGATAGACAATAGACAATAGACAATAGGTGCAGGAGTAGGCCATTTGGCCGTTCGAGCCAGCACTGCCATTCAATGTGATCATGGCTGATCATCCCCAATCAGTACCCCGTTCCTGCCTTCTCCCCATATCCCCTGACTCTGCTATATTTAAGAGCCCTATCTAGCTCTCTCTTGAAGGCATCCAGAGAACCTGCCTCCACCGCCCTCTGAGGCAGAGAATTCCACAGACTCACCACTCTCTGTGAGAAAAAGTGTTTCCTCGTCTCCGTTCTAAATGGCCTACTCCTTATTCTTAAACTGTGGCCCCTGGTTCTGGACTCCCCCAACATCGGGAACATGTTTCCTGCCTCTAGCGTGTCTAAACCCTTAACAATCTTATATGTTTCAATGAGATATCCACTCATCCTTCTAAACTCCAGAGTGTACAAGCCCAGCTGCTCCATTCTCTCAGCATATGACAGTCCCGCCATCCCGGGAATTGATCTGCCGAGTTATTCCAGCACTGTTTATGGAGAACTATGTTGTTACGTGTGAGTGAACTACTTTGTGTTTGTGATAGTGAGAAACTCATTGGAACACTTTATTCTGTATAAAGAGAGCACATCGACTGAACACATGCCTGAGAGTGGAAAAATGAGCCTGTTACTGAGCCAAAGATTTCAGATTGGAAGTCCAATTAACAAACTTAATACTGCTCCGGGAAACAAATGGGATGCAATATGCATGCAGACCATTCGATGCAAAGACTTGATGTAAATTGCAACCATGTAACACAAACTAATCCTTTCATTAAACAAAGCACAAGGCACAGATGCATGAAGGAATAACTGCAGTAATTCTGAGCGTGATGCATATTATACACCATAGAATTAAGAACAAACTGTAGGATGCATACAACAATTTGAAACATCAAGGAGTTGAAATCAGGGACCAAAGCATTAACGCACGACACTGCGCAGACCTTGGACGTGACGGGCGAGGAGCGAAGTCGGTGGGAGAGGAGAGGGAACTGGGGTCTGGTTGACTGTGCCGTCGGGATCGGCTGCAGGAGGCGCCCTTGAGGAACAAATGTGGACGGGCGAGGAGCGGGACGTCGGTTCACAGGTCGATCCACACGTCCAAGGAAGGCGGTGGTTGTAGGCCCTGCAACAGCCTGGGGCTGGTCTGGAATGGTCACTGCTCATAACAACTATAGAGGGACTGGATTTTGAAAATGGCACCAAAATATGGCACCTCTTGCATGCGGGAGCAGTGGACTATTTCTGTACACCTGCTAATTGGGGAGGTGCTTGGGTATGGCAATACTTTCTGTCCTGGGCCTCCTCCACTGTCAGAGTGAGGCCAGATGCAAATTGGAGGAACAGCACCTCATATTTTGCTTGGGCAGCTGCCAACCCAATGGTATTAATATTGATTTCTCTAACTTCAAGTAACCCTTGCTTTCACTCTCTCTCCGTCCCTCCCTCACCCTAGTTCTCTGACTAGTTTCACGGTTCCCCTGGTTATCATTAGTGTCTGTATGCCTCATTATCATCTTCCTCTTAGACAACAATCAAACATTCTACCTTTATCTTGGTCATTGTCTACTTTGATCTATTGTTTTCTCACCTTAACCTTCCATATCTCTAGTTTCCCTCGCTCAGTTTGAAGAAGGGTCGACACCCGAAATGTCACCCATTCCATCTCTCCCCAGGGATGCTGCCTGACCCGCTGAGTTACTCCAAGGTAGACAAAAGTGCTGGAGAAACTCAGCGGGTGCAGAAGGCATCTATGGAGCGAAGGAAATAGGCAATGTTTCGGGCCGAAACCCTTCGGTTACTCCAACGAGTTACTCCAACATTTTGTTTTTATGAATGGCAATACTCTACTGGGCTGTTTGTAAGAAGAATTTCACTGTATGTTTGCACTTCAAACATAGAAACATAGAAAATAGGTGCAGGAGTACGCCATTTGGCCCTTCGAGTCAGCACTGCCATTCAATATGATCATGGCTGATCATCTAAACAGTACCCCGTTCCTGTTTTTTCCCCATAATCCCTTGATTCATTTAGCCCTAAGAGCTAAATCTAACTCTCTTGAAAACATCCAGTGAATTAGCCACCACTGCCTTCTGTTCCACAGATTCACAACTCTCTAGGTGAAAAAGTTTTTTCCTCATCTCAGTCCTAAATGGCCTACCCCTTATTCTCAAACTGTGACTCCTGGTTCTGGACTCCCCCAACATCGGGAACCTTTTTCCTGCATCTAGCCTGTCCAATCCTTTAAGAATGTTATATGTGTCTATAAGATCCTGACTCGTCCTTCTAAATTCCAGTGAATCCAAGCCCAGTCGACCCATTCTTTCATCATATGTCAGTCCCGCCATCCCGGGAATTAACCTGGTGAACCTATGTTGTACTCTCTCAAAAGCAATAATGTCCTTCCTCTAACTAGGAGATCAAAATTGCACACAATACTCCCGGTGCGATCTCACCAGAGCCCTGTACAACTGCAGTAGGACCTCCATGCTTCCAAACTCAAATCCTCTCGCAATGAAGGCCAACATACTATTAGCTTTCTTCACTGCCTGCTGTACCTGCAGGCTTACTTTAAGTGACTGATGTACAAGCATGCCCAGGTCTCGTTGCACCTCTGCTTTTCCTAAACTGACACCATTCAGATAATGAATGCACCATTGGGCCATTGAAGTATTGAGATTTTACATAGTGCAGTAAGTCATCTCTTGGTCCAAGTTGGCGTTTAGGTTCCTATTTCATCAAACCCATCAATACTCCTTGCTCCCCTGTGTATTTTTCTGACTTCCCTTCCTTTGCAATCTGCTTCAAACAGTCCCTATGGTAGCACATATCTCATCCACATTCATTTGGTAAAGAGGTCTCTCCTGAATTTATGGTTGATTTATTACTGACAAACTCGTAATGGCCTTTAATGTTGGATTCCTTCATGAGTGTGAAAATCCTTCTCTCTACCCCACAAATTGGCCAGCCTCCAGTTTTCTTTGCTCGGAGGATGAATCCAGCCTGTTGTGCGATCCAATGTTAGAAACGGAAGTCTTTCAAAATGGATTCACTTGTTTAGTTTAGTTTAGTTTAGAGATACAGTGCGGAAACAGGCCCTTCGGCCCACCGAGTCCGCGCCGACCAGCGATCCCCGTGCACTAGCACTATCCTACAGTCTAGGGACAATTACAATTTTCACCAAAGCCAATTAACCTACAAACCTATATGTCTTTGGAGTGTGGGGTGAACCGGAGTCAACCGGGGAAAACCCGCGTGTTCACGGGGAGAACGTACGAACTCCGTACAGACAGCACCCGTATTCAGGATCGAGCTCTGGTCTCTGGCGCTGTAAGGCAGCATCTCTACTGCCGCGCCACTGTGCTGCCCCATTGTAAAGCAAAAAAATGTGGTAACCAATTTTCGCAGAGAAAATTCCCATGTGGTTGTTCCATTAGTGGGTTGGTTAAAGGAAGGTTTACCTGCAAGATGCCTGGCAAGGAGAGGTTAGACAGGCTTTGATTGTTCTCTCTGGAATGCCGATAGAAGTATATAAATCTATGAGAAGCATAGATAGGGTGGTCAGTCAGAATGTAATAGACTGGAGGATATAACTTTCAGGTGAGTGGCGCAAAGTTTAAAGGAGAAGTGCGGGGAGAGTATTTTACACAGAGGGCGGTGAGTGCGTGGAACGCACTTCTGGAGGTGGTTTTGGAGGCAGATAGGATCGTGGCGTAAGAGGCTTTTAGGTAGTAGCATGGAAAGAATGGAGGGATTTGGATCATGTGCAGGCAGAGGAGATTTGTTTAAATTGGCATTCTGTCCAACATAGACATAGATGGACGCAAAGTGCTGAAGCAAATCAGCGGGTCAGGCAACATCTCGGGAGAATGAGGTTGGATGAATTTTCTGGTCAGGACCGTTCTTCAGACATAAACATTGTGGGCCAAGGTGGTCACCAGGCTTTACATTACTTAAAAATAAAATGCATTCATCAAATTAGGTGGTCAGGTGCTTAAACGGCTTAAACAGCTCAACAACACACCTTGGTATTGGCATTATGTTGGCACAGACATTATTTGCTATTTTGTTCTCTCAGTTTAGTTTTTGAGACACAGCGTGGAACAGATCTCTCGACCTACCGAGTCCATGCCGACCAGTGATCACCCCCTACACTCACACTACCCTACTTTAAGCAAACATGGATGGTTTTCTCTGGAATTTTCGGAAACAATCACCATTCTTTGTGTAAAAAAAGTTACCCCTCAGGTTCTTTTTAAATCTTTCCCTCCTCACCTTAAACCAATGTCCATGGTTTTTGATTCCCGTCCTCTGGGCAAAAGTCTCTGTGCATTTACAGGATCTATTCCTCTCATGATTGTTTACACCTCTGTAAGACCACTCCTCATCCTCCTGCGCTCCAAGCAATTCCTGCCTCTTTCTACATCATTCTTTGGTGCATTGAGCTGTTGATTTAAATTTAGTTGGAGTTTTGAGATGGTTGCATAAGCGTTCTGATGAAATATCGACAGAAAATTACAACTGATGAATGTGACGACAATGCAATGTATGTGGAGGGGAATAGCCTGCTGTGTGCAAGGCTTAATCTCTTTTATAGATTTTATAATTGGGAAAGAATATCATAACTTGATGTACTCACTGGGGCTGCCTCCATCTCCAAAGAAAGAGCATTCATTTTGCACTGGATCAAAGCAAGTCAAAATACTTCACGATCGACAAATTACTTTGGGGACACTGTTTCCTTTGTTTATATTAACAACACGACATTCAATTTTGTGCACAGTAATTGAGATGGAAAAATAATTTATCTCTTTTTGGTTATGTTGAACGACAGATGAATATTGGCCGGGGTGACTGCGCAACTCTTTGCCCTTCACTGAAATCATCGTCTGTTTACCATCAGAGCTGGGAAAATAGAGGATAGACATTGATCTTCAGAGTTGTCCTGGAATCGAGAGACTGAGGGGGTACAAGTGCATAGTTCTCTGAAAGTGGCAGCACAGGTTGAAGAGGGTGACAAAGAAAGAGCTTGTCATGCTCGTCTTCATCGATCAGGGCACTGAGTACAATAGATGGGACCGACACAAAATGCTGGAGTAACTCAGTGAATCAGGCAGCATCTCTGAAGAAAAAGGATGGGTGACCCTGAAGTCTGAAGAATGGTCCTGACCCGAAACATCACCCATTCTTTTTCTCCATAGAAGCTGCCTGACCTGCTGAGTTACTCCAGCACTTTAGAAAGTAGGTGCAGGAGTAGGCCATTCGGCCGTTCGAACCAGCACTGCCATTCAAAATGATCATGGCTGATCATCCAGAATCAGTACCCCGTTCCTGCTTTTTCCCCATATCCCTTGATTCTGTTAGTCCAAAGAGCTAAATCTAACTCTCGCTTGACTACATCCAGTGAACTGGCCTCCACTGCCTTCTGTGGTGGAGAATTCCACAAATTCACAACTCTGGGAGAAAATGTTTTTCCTCATCTCAGTCCTAAATGGCCTCAGGCACGCAACCTTGGCGTGATCCTTGACTCAACCCTCTCCCTTGAGCCTCACATCCGCCATGTTGTCAAAACATCATTTTTTCACCTCCGCAACATTGCAAAAATCAGATCGTCTCTCACACCCCCCGCTGCTGAAAGACTCATCCATGCCTTCATCTCCTCCCGACTGGACTACTGTAACTCTCTTCTTTTCAGAATCAATTCCAGCAGCATCAAACGACTCCAACTGGTCCAAAATGCAGCCGCTCGACTCATTACCCACTCCAAATCCTGGCACCACATCACCCCAGTTCTCAAAGAACTTCACTGGCTTCCCATTTCCCACCGGATCACCTACAAAATCCTGGTCCTCACCTACAAAGCCCTCAACAACCTGGCTCCCCCTTATCTCATTGAACTCCTCTCCCCCTACCAACCCTCACGGTCCCTCAGATCCACATCAGCTGGTCTCCTCTCCACTCCGAAATCAAACCTCTGCACTTTTGGAGGCAGAGCCTTCTCCAGGGCAGCTCCCAGGCTCTGGAATTCCCTCCCACAACCGGTCCGAAATTCTGAGTCCCTCACCATCTTCCAGTCCCGCCTCAAGTCCCATCTCTTCACCTCTGCATACCCTTAGTCCCATGTTCCCCTCCCCTCAGTCTTACTGCTCTATTTTGTTTTGTTTATTCCTGACTCTCAATGTAAAGCGACTTTGAGTCCTGAAAAGCGCTATATAAATAAAATCTATTATTATTATTATTATTACCCCTTATACTTAAACTGTGACCTCCTTGGATCTGGACTTCCCTAACATGGGGAATATTTGTTCTGCATCTAGCTGGTCCAATCCCTAAATAATTGTATATGTTTCTATAATATCCTTTGTGCCTATCTTCAGTATAAAGCAACATCTGCAGTTCCTTTCTACACAAGAAATAGGAAGTCATGTCTCACAAGGCATTGGTGAGACTGCACTTGAGTTTGTATGCAGTTTCGGTCAACTAGCTATAGGAAGGATGTTCATTAAGCTTTAGATTGGCACCTGGAATAGGCAGGAAATGGAGGGATATGGATCATGAACAGGCAGAGGAGATTAGTTTAACTTGGCATCTTTTTTGACAATTGTATTGTAAGAATAGTAGATTCACTGAGGCAGTACATAGAAAGTTTTCATATTTCTGGTGACAACTTGCACCCTTCAAGTTTCAAAGTTCTTAAAAGTGCATCCGATAGCCTTACTAGTTCAACCATGATGGTGGCGGTGACGAGGCTTTTAGAAAGACCCATGGACATGCAGAGAATGGAGGGATCTGGATCATGTGTGGGCAGAGGAGCTTAATTCAAGTTGCCATCATGTTGGGCAAGGATATTGTGGGCTGAAAGGCTGTTCCTATGCTGTCGTGTTCCGCGCTCTTTGAGTTTAGAAGAGGCTCTGGGTTAGAAAAACTTAAAGAGCTCAATACATCCATCAGTATGCTTCTAGTTTAACCTGTTGGTCTTTAATCAAGAGAGAATTACATTCAGCGTAGACATGGATGTCTGGGATGTTAATCTACCTCTCACACCCTCTCACAATGATAATCTACCACTGTGATATTACACTTTAGTTTGCATTGATTACCTCATAGCAACAGATAAGGGTGGCACAGTGTGCAACGGTAGAGTTACTGGCCTACAGTGCCAGAGAGGAATCAATGGTTAACAAAGTGCTGGA
The DNA here is from genome assembly GCA_038087875.1 of Malacoraja senta. NCBI lineage: Eukaryota > Metazoa > Chordata > Chondrichthyes > Rajiformes > Rajidae > Malacoraja > Malacoraja senta. The sequence goes on along the minus strand of CM075977.1, from coordinate 257,820,219 downwards.
GTAACTTGGGGTGGCACAGTGGGACAATGGTAGTGTTGCTGCTTTAAAGCACCAGAGACCCGCATTTGATCCTGACTAAGGGTGCTGTCTGTGTGTACATAGCTCATTCTAAGCTTCCCCCCAGTCTAGTTTCAGTCAAAAAAGCACTGAGTCAAGCACTTGCACATCTAAACTTTATTTTGACAAAACACAATTACAGTTCCCACTACTATACCTAACCACCGTGGGTTCGATCCTGGTATCTGCCTGATCAAGCCCTCTTTAGCCTCACTCAAGCAGAGACACTCCAGAAGGTCACGCCGTCCTAAGCGTTCTCCCAGAAGATCGGCACAGGACCTCGAGGGAGCGGCCTTTTATAGGTCCCTGAACCTTGAGGGGGCCGGACCACATAGGGGTGGTCTCTTTACAGTCCAATAACAGATATTGATTAACACAGTACATGATAGACATTTCCCTAACCCAATAACACAGTAACTAATACAATGTATTCAAACGGTGCTTCTGAAAGGAAGCAAACATTTGCCCAGATATTCAAGAAACCCAGACAAGGATCAATACCTATTCCAACCAACATCGAGCAAAGTAATGCTTTGCAACATTATATACAATGTGTAAGTCTGGTTTGCATTCATCCAATCCATGCCATGCAATTTGCACCTAATTGTCAGGATCTGCAGATGTTCCATTCTCTTCCTGCAGCACTTATCTAGGCTCTAGACAAACTGGCACCATTCTGCAGCTTGTCCTATTTCTGCAGAAGACACATTTAAATTGACCAAATGGCCTTGCAGCCCAGAAGCCTTTACTCAATGTTAGTGTCCTGGCCTCTCCAATTTGGCCAGAGTTAACAATAGTACCTGCCTCAACTACCGCCTCTGGGGGGAGTAACGGGGAGTGAGAGGGGAAAGATTTGAAAGGGAACTGAGTAGCAACTTTTTTCACATAGAGGGTGGTGCATATATGCAATGAACTGCCAGTGGAAGCTGTAGAAGTGAGTTCAATTACACCATTGAAGTACCATTTAGACAGGTACATGGATAGGAAAGGTTCAGAGGGAAGATGGGATTGGATCAGATAGGTAACGTTGTCAGCATGGATGAGTAGGGCCAGAGGGCCTGTTTTCGCGTTGAATAAATTTAGTTTAGTTGAGTTTAGTTTAGTGTAGCAGCACGGAAACATACCCTTCAGCCCGCTGAGTCCTCGCCGACCAGCAATCGCCCATATACTAGTTCTATCCTACACACTAGGGTCAATTTACAGAAGCCAATTAACCTACGAACCACGCATGTCCTTGGGATGTGGGCGGAAACCGGAGCACCGGGAGAAAACCCACAGGGAGAACGTACAAACTCCATACAGACAGCACCTGTAGTCAGGATCGAACCAGGGCCTTTGGCTCTGTAAGTCAGCAACTCTACCGCCGCGCCTCTGTGCCACCCTAAACTCAATGTGACTATGACTTTTACCCAGAACATTACAATTCAGAAACAAACGTTCTTTGAAAGTGAGCCATAAATGACAAAGCTGATGAAAAACAGAAGTTTAAGATTAAAAGGACATGGCAGTAACGTTTGTCAATATTCCAGTGTCATCGTATCTGACATACTAACAAAAAGTAATGTAGTGTGAATGCTCTGTAGAAATAGCTACTTCCATCTTGTTGTTCAGTATTGAATTATTGACTGCTTGTGACTGAACGCCTGGATATAAATTACTCTTTGGCACATGTTGCATTTACAGCAAGAATAGACCTGCAATACTTATTCCAAGCATAGCTCACTCAGCTTGAAACAGTGCTTGCTGATTGACAAAACTATTGGTGCACAATCTGTCAACCGGGCAATTTACAGCATTGCCTCTCTGGCATTGGAATTGGGATAGCACCGAAATGCTGGAGTAACTCAGCGGGTCAGGCAGCATCTCTGGGGATAAGGAATAGGTGACGTTTCAGGTCAAGATCCTTCTTCAGACTGAGAGTCGGGATCAGGACCCAAAACGTCACCTATTCCTTCTCTCCAGAAATGCTGCCTGACCCGCTGAGTTACTCCAGCATTTTGTGTCTATCTTTGGTTCAAGCCAGCATCTGCACTTCCTTCCTACACATTGTAATTTGTATATTGTTGTCATATTAGTTTAGAAATACCACACGGAAACAGGCCCTTCGTCCCACCGAATCCGAGCTGACCAGTGATTGCCTGTAGGTACACAAAAATGCTGGAGAAACTCAGCGGGTGCAGCAGCATCTATGGAGCGAAGGAAATATGAAGGGTTTCGGCCTGAAATGTTGCCTATTTCCTTCGTTCCATAGATGCTGCTGCACCCGCTGAGTTTCTCCAGCATTTTTGTGTACCTTCGATTTTCCAGCATCTGCAGTTCCTTCTTAAACACAGTGATTAGCTGTATACTGGTTTGATCCTACACAATAGGGACAATTTTACAGAAGCCAAGTAACCTACGAACCTGCATGTCTTTGGAATGTGGGAGGAAACCAGACCACCCTGGAGAAAACCCATGTGGTCACAAGGAGAATGTACAAAATCTATACAGAGCAGCCATAGTCAGAATTGAACTTGGGTCTCTGGCGTTGGAAGACAGCAACTCTACCACTGCCACTGTGAAATCAGACTATACAGGAGCACATCAGGTAGTGCAAAAAGGAAAATGGACAATATGCATTCAAGGGCAATGGGGAAGAAGTCGGAATGGGGTACTGATTTTGGATGATCAGCCATGATTATATTGAATGGCGGTGCTGGCTCAAAGGGCCAAATGGCCTACTCCTGCACCTATTTTCTATGTTTCTATGTTTTCTATGTTTCGATGTGCAGAATATAGTAGACACAGGGAACTGCAGATGCTGATTTATCAATAAAGACACAAAATACTTAATTAAGTCTGTTTGTGAGGCAGCATCTCTGGATAACATGGATAGGCGATGTTTCATGTTGGGACCCTCTGCAGTTTTAATCTATCCATGTTCTCCAGAGATGCGGCTGACCTGCTGTATTATTCCAGCTTTATTGCAAAATATAGTGAGACAGCTACAGAGAAAGTGCAGAAAAATTAATTGCATGGTTGTGGAATTCTGTCTGTGGAATTCTCTGCCCCAGAGGGCGGTGGAGGCAGGTTCTCTGGATGCTTTCAAGAGAGAGCTAGATAGGGTTAAAAATAAGTGATATGGGGAGAAGGCAGGAACGGGGTACTGATTGGGAATGATCAGCCATGATCACATTGAATGGCGGTGCTGGCTCGAAGGGCCAAATGGCCTACTCCTGCACCTATTGTCTATTGTCTTTAGTTGTAAGGAGGTAGATTACAGAATCAGAGAGGTTCCTGATGGAAGAAATCACCCACCCATTGAAAAGCTTCATGTGAGATCCTTCAAAATCACAATGGTAGCCTGGACAATGAGGAGTGAGTTATCTGCTCCTAAGAGATCCATTCCTCATGGTCAACCATGACAACACATTATCATCAGCAGATCCCTTAGAGTCATAAAGTCATACAGCGTGGAAACAGGCCCTACGGCCCAACTTGCCCATGCCAACCAACATGTCCCATCTACACTAGCCCCACCTGCCTGCCTTTGGCCCAAAGTCCCTACCTCAACTACCTCCTCCGGCAGCTCATCCCATACACCCACCACCCTATGAGGGAGTTATTACTCGGGGAGTAACTACGTGAAAATTCAAAAACAAAATGCAGATGCTCAAATTCTGTAATTAAAGAAAACATTTCAAGCTGAAACATGGGCTGAGTTTTTCTTCCCACTTATGCAGCCTGACCTGCTGAGTATTTCCAGTATATTCTATTTTATTATTGGGGCCAAGACAGGTTGAATGACGAGTCAATTTCCAATGCTCGATCAATAATTTGTTGATAGATTGATTGATTGAAAGATACACCATGGAAACAGGTCCTTCGGTCCACCGACTCCACGCCGACCATTGATCACCTGATCATGCTAGCTCTAGTCCCACTTTCACATCCACTCCCGATCCATGTTCCTGTTCAAACTGTTGCTTGGTGACGTACCACCTAGAGGCACAGATTCCATTTTGTCTAGACACTAATATCCAGGCAGTTGGATTTCACTTTTGTTTTTGATTTCTGTACTACACCATGGCTGTGTTCACCACTCACCTCCATCTAACATCCCAGTGAAAATAGTCATGACAATAGCCACAAAAGATGTTTGAAACAGAATGGGGGGCAGAATATTACAGGTCAGGGAACCTTCATCAGATGATAGAAAGAAGGGACTGCAGATGTTGGTTTGCAAAAAAAGACACAACATGTTGGAGCAACTTCCTCAGTCTGAAGAAGGTTCTCGACCTGAAAATGTCACCTATCCATATTCTCCAGAGACACATCACGTCCACCCGACCATTGATCACCTGTTCACACCAGTTCACAGTTATCTGTGTGGAGTTTCCACTTTCCTTTCCTTACACACTAGGGGTAATTTACAGTGGCCAATTAACTTACAAACCGACACGTCTTTGGGATGTGGGGGCAAACACAAGCACCTGAAGGAAACTCACACAGAGACAGGGAGAATGTGCAAAATCCACACAGATAACATCGGAGGTCAGGATCGAGCCTGGATTTCTGGTGATGTGAGACAGCAGGTCTAATGCTGTGCTGCCCTTGTATTCGATAATGCTGGCCCTACAGATCTCAACTCTGCTGGTGAGCTCCATATTCCCTCTCGGTGAACTTGGCCATTGAACTCTCTTGACTCTTTAAGTCGCTGATGCTAGGCGCGAGGAAAGTACAGAGTGGTCATGGAGTGATACAGAATGGAAACAGCCAGTCGGTTCAACTTGCCCACACCAACCAACATGTCCCATCTACACCAGTCCCACCTGCCTGCATTTGGCCCTCTAAACCTATCCTATCCATGTACCTGTCTAAATGTTTCTTAAACGTTGCAATAGTACCTGCCTCAACTACCTCCTCTGGACAAGAGACTGTGTGATTGCCCAATCTATTCCTGTCATGATTTTGTACACCTCAATAAGATCACCCCCTCACCCTCCTGCGCTCCAAGGAATGGAGTCCTAGCCTGCTCAACCTCTCCCTACAGCTCAGGCCATGGCAACATCCTATTAAATCTTCTTTGCACCCTTTCCTGGTTGACAATTTTTTTTAAATATAACATCCCCAAAACTGAACACAATGATCCAAATGTCACCTCACCAATGACTTAGATAAGTGCAACATGACCTCCCCAACCTCTATACTCATTAGCAGTAGTCTTTGTCCTCCAAGCTCCATGTCTTCAGCTAGTGCTAGATGCCGTAATTGTCCAGCACTGCAGTCCTCTTGGAAGATGAATGAGTAAAGCATGATTCTCTAAAGCACAGCCTTCACCTTGAGGAAATTCTTCTGCTGATGCACAAAGACTTACACATTGAGGGAGTGAAGACCTTTCCAGTTGATGGATCGAGTGCAAGTAATCAATGGGAGCATAAGTGCAGTCTGTGGCTTCCTCCCTTCAAGGCAAGTCATCAATGCAGCCAAATCCCAGTGGATAAAATGCCTCTTGCTTCTCACGTAGCCAGAATATATGAAATAATTTATCCGTGAGCAGAGTGAAGTGACCTCTTTCACGCAGCAATGACCGGCAGGACAGGAGAGGAGCCATAGATCACTGCAGCGACTTGGAATGATCCTACATTAGGAAGCTCTGAGCCAAGGTGAATTTTACTTCTCCACAAGGGCGGTACAGTGGCGCAATAGTAGAGCTGCTGCCTCACAGCATCAACGACAAGGGTTTGATCCTGACTATGGGTGCTGTCTGTAAGGAGTTTGTACGTTCTCCCTGTAACCACGTGGGTTTTCTCCAGATGCTCCGGTTTCCCCCCACATTCCACAGACGTACGGTTTGTAGGTTAATAGGATTTGGTAAAATTGTACATTGTCCCTGGTGTGCAGGATAGTGCTAGTGTACGGGGTGATGGCCGGTTGGCGCAGACTCAGAGCGAACGTACAAACTCTGTACAGACAGCATCCGCAGCTAGGATCAAACCTGGATCTGTGGCACTGTAAAGGACCTGTCCCACCAGCATGCGATTGCATGCGTCTAGCGCGACCAAACGTGGTCGCTTGAGGCGTACGGCCTCACGGGGCCGGTCCCACTTCGAAACGCGGAGACGTATGGAGTTGTGCGGGGCTGGTCCCGACATCATACTCACCAATCAGCTGGGCAGGAGGCGGGCCGACTGAATTTGGACGTCGCACGGCGTCGGGCGGTGACCTCATCACGCAACGGCACGCCGGGCGGTGACGTCATCGCGCAACGCCACGCGCTAGGCGTACGACGTCAAGACGCTGCGAACGCCCTCAATGCGCCTGCGGGCCGACAGGCCGTTGGCGCGTGGAATTTTCGGACAGTGCAGGATTTTCGGAGCCCCGCGCGATGTCGGGACCAGCCCCACACAACTCCATACGCCTCCGCGGTTCGAAGAGGGGGCCAGCCCCGCGCAGCCGTACGCCTCAAGCGACCACGTTTGGTCGCGCTAGACGCATGCTATCGCATGCTGGTGGGACAGGCCCTTTAGGCAGCAACTCTACAGCTGTTCCACTGTGCTGTCCTGGGGTCAGCCAGCATCTCTGAATGACATGAACAAACAAAGTTTCGGTCGGGACCCATCCCACTGATCCTTTGCTGTGTTCTTTTACCACTATGTTACAAATCTTCTTTCCTCTTCGAATTGTCCACATTCAGTCAGTGTCTTCGACTGTCAACTCACTGTATGCACACTTCCTGCCTGCTTTCATCTTCATAGGAAATAAGGACGTTTTTAATGAGTTAGTAAACAAAACACCATGTAGAGGATAGACACAATATGCTGGAGCAGGCTCACCGGGTCAGGCAGCATCTCTGGAGAAAAGTAATAGGTGACATTGTTGATCAGAACCTTTCTTCAGACTAACCCGAAACATCATTTTTTTTCCTTTGCAGCTGCTGACTGACCCGCTGAGTTAATCCAGCATTTGGTGTGTATCTTCAGTATAAACCAGCATCTGCAGTTCCTTCCTACACTACACTTGGAGGGCTGGACAGAGACAGGGAGGTATGGACGAAGGTTGCACCATAGTACAGTGGCGAATATATGTACCACCCTCTGTGCAAAGAAGTCGCTCCTCTGACTCCTATTAAATCTTTCCCCTCTCACCTTAAACCTAAGTCCTCTTGTTCTTGATTCCCCAACCTGAGGAAAAAAACTGCATGCATTTATCCTATCTTATACTCCTATATAAGATCGCCTTAATCTTATCACCTTATCCTTCTGATATCCTTCCTAAGTATACCCCTGCATCTGCTATACTCGCCAAGGAATTTACTTGATCTCACCTGCTTGGACCTGACCCATGCTTCCTTCTGCCCTGGTTTACTAGAACATAGAACAGGCCCTTCGGCCCACAATATCTGTGCTGAAGATGATGCCAAGACAATCACTTATCTACTTGTACATAACACATATCCCTCCATTGCCTGTCTATTCAGATGCCTATCCCAATATATGTTAAATGTCACTAATGCATCTGCTTCAACCACCACTGCCGGCAGTACGTTCCGTAAACAACTTTCCCTACACATCTCCTTTAAACTTTCCCCCTCTCACCGTAAAGCTATGCCTTCTAGTCTTTGATGCTTCCATCTTGGGAAAAAGATTCTGCCTGTCTACCCTGTCTATGCCTCTCATCATTTTACATATTTTTTTCATCAGGTCTCCCCACAACTAACCCCACTAAAGAAAAAAACAGTCCAATCTGGTCAACCTCTCCCAGTAGGTATTACCCCCTAATCCTGGCATCAGGTGAGTGCCTCTGGCTACACCTTTAACATGGAAAAAATGAGAGGATGGCACTGGGCCTGTACTCGTTGGATTTTGAAGGATGAGAGGACACCTCATTAAAACTTACCGAATAGTGAAAGGCCTGGATGGAGTGGATGTGGAGTGGATGTTTCAAAAGGTTTCAAAGGTCTGTTTATTGCCACATGTACCAATTAAGGTACAGTGTGTAAGAAAGAACTGCAGATGCCGGATAAAATCGAAGGTAGACACAAAATGCTGGAGTAATTCAGCGGGTGAGGCAGCATCTCTGGAGAGAAGGAATGGGTGACGTTTTGGGTCGAGACCCTTCTTCACTGATGTCGGGGGAGCGGGTGGGACAAAGATAGAAAATAGGCGGAGACAGTGGGACTAGTAGGGGAACTGGGAAGGGGGAGGGGAGGGAGAGAGAAAGAAAGGGCTATCTGAAATTAGAGAAGTCAATGTTCATACCGCTGGGGTGTTGTAAATATGAGGTGTTGTTCCTCCAATTTGCGCTGGGCCTCACTCTAACAATGGAGGAGGCCCAGGACAGAAAGGTCAGATTAGGAATGGGAGGGGGAGTTAAAGTGCTGAGCAACCGGGAGATCGGGTAGGTTACGACGGACTGAAAAGAGGAGGTGTTCAGCAAAATGATCGCCAGGCCTCCGCTTAGTCTTGCCGATGTACAGAAGTTGACACCTGGAACAGCGGATACAGTATATGAGGTTGGAGGAGGTACAAGTGAACCTCTGCCTCATTTGGAAAGACTAATTAGGTCCTTGGATGTAGTCGAGGGGGGAGGTGGAGGGACAGGTGTTGCATCTCCTGCGGTTGCAGGGGAAATGCAGGTTACAGTGAAACTCGATTACCACACAACCATACTAAAAACAACAAGACACACAACTACACAGAATAAAAGAAGGTACCTTTAAAGGAGATGAGGAGAAATTTCTTTAGTCAGTGTGGAAAATCTGTGGAATTCATTGCCACAGATGACTGTGGAGGCCAAGTCAATGGATATATTTAAGGCAGAGACTGATAGATTCTTGATTAGTCTGGCATTCGTTGCTTCTTCCTAACTGCATGAGCAGTATCAATGAACTTGTGTAATGCAGTGTTTTTAGGGAAAGAGTTCCAGAATTGGGTGGCACAGTGGCGCATCTGTTAGAGCTGCAACCTCACAGAGGGGGTGGGACAAAGTCCCGGGTTTGATCCTGCTCTCCAGTGCTGTCAGTGTGCGTTTACACTTTCTCCCGGTGACCATGTGGGTTTCCCTCGGGTGCTCCGGTTTTCTCTCACCTCCCAGAGCCATGCTGATTTGTAGGTTGGACAGCAGAATGAAACAAAGGCAGTAGTGCAATCTGAAGTAGTGCAAAAAAAAATCTAAAGTGCAATAACAGTGTTTACACAGAGAGTGGTGAATCTCTGGAATTCTCTGCCACAGAAGGTAGTTGAGGCCAGTTCATTGGGTATATTTAAGAGGGAGTTAGATGTGGCCCTTGTGGCTAAAGGGATCAGGGGGTATGGAGAGAAGGCAGGGATGGGATACTGAGTTGGATGATCAGATCATATCAAATGGCGGTGCAGGCTCGAAGGGCCAAATGGCCAACTCCTGCACCTATTTTCTATGTTTCTATGTTTCTAACAGAATGACCAATTGAAGTAGAGTTAGAGTAAGAGTACATGGTAGCACTTTCATGGAGATGGTGATTGTTTCAGGATTGTGGGAAAGAAGCTGTTCTTAATCTTGGTATCCAGAAGATCGGACAGAGAAAGGGGAATCACCAGGGTGACAGGCATCCTTAATGATACTTGGTTATTATTGGTGTTTCTCTCTCTTTAAAGAGAGAGAGATGCAGCGGTGAAACAGGCCCTTCGGCCTACCGCGTTCGTGCCGACCAGCCTTCACCCCGTACACTAGCACTACCTTACACACGAGGAACAATTTTTGTTTATCATATCAGTGTCGCCAAAAGATTTTGAACATGCCAAAATCCAGCGGCGACAAAAAAAATGTTGCGACACTTGAAAAAACACCGCGCGTCATACGTCATCACGCCATGTCACCGCCGCATCATACGTTATTACGCCGCGTCACGCCACATCACGCCACGTTTTTTTCGGCGACCTAATACGTCAGTCTGTGATGCCGGCAGTTGCCGAAAAAATTGCCAAGTGGGACACGCCCTTTAGTTCCTTGGGTTAATCTTTGTATTTTTATTTGTTTTATCTTAGCAATTTTCTACAACTGAATGCCTTGCTTGGACAGTACAGAAGGCATTTACTCATTAGAGCTCTGGAGTCACATGTGGTCCAAACACAGTAATGCATCAGATTCCCTTTCCTGAGAAGTATTAGCAAACCTAATGGATTTTCAGCACAGCCCTGTAAGCTTCTTGATCACCTATCCTGGAGAGCACTCTACAGAAAAGATTTCAGTCCTTTATTTAACTGAATTTAAAATCCATAGCAGGATATGAACTCATGCCTCTGGATTGTGAGACTAGTTCTGTGGCTAAATAGAGTCAAAGAGTCATACAGCACAGAAACAGGTCCTTCGGCCCAACACGTCCATGCTGACTAAGAAGCCCCATCTAAGCCGGTCCCATTTGCCCACATTTGGCCCATATCCCTCTAAACATTTCTAATCCAATTACCTGTCCTATTGTCTTAGTTTGGTTTAGTTTAGTTTAGTTTATTGTCACATGTACCGAGGTACAATGAAAAGCTTTTTGTTGCGTGCTATCCAGTCAGAGAAAAGACTACACATGATTACAATCAAGCCTTCCAGATTGTACAGATACATGATAATGTTTAGTGCAAGATAAAGTCCAGTAAAGTCCAATTCAAGATGGCCCAGGGTCTTCAGAGGTAGACAGTAGCGCAGGACCACTCTCCAGTTGTTGGTAGGATGGTTCAGTTGCCTGATAACAGCTGGGAAGAAACTGTCTCTGAATCTGGAGGTGTCTTTTAAATGTTGTTATTGAACTATCTCAACTACCTCCTCTTGTACCAGCTTGTACCAACCACCCTCCGAATGAAAATGTTGCCCACGTCCTCTGGTTCTTGATTCCCCAACCCTGGGTAAAAGTGTGCGTTCACCCTAGCAATTTCCCTCATGATTTTATTCACAAAAAATCACCCCACATCCTCCTTGGCTCCAGGGAACAGGCCAGTAAATAATCCAGCTGTGCTAATGCTTCTTGAAAGTATAGGCTGTGCAGTTATCAGCACACAACCTCCTGTGATCATAATTCCAGCTAAGGAACCCATGTCACATTTACTTGTGGATAGATAACAGTCTCTCATTTGCAGATACTGGGCCTAGGCAACAACACTATCTTATCTCACAAGGTACCGCGATTTGACTTTGCAAAATGGTTGAGATCACGGAGTCATAAATATAAGATGACCACTTGCAGATAAAGGAATAATAAGGCAACATTGTTTTAATGTAAAAAATACTGGGGATAGGGAAAACGCTGTAGCCTGTTGTAAACAGATATAATTGAAGGCTTAAAGGGGAAGTGTGACATATATGTCAGAAAGAAGGCAATGAAGAAATGTGGGGTCAGGAGAGGAAGAATTAGAGCATATGGCACAAATGGATTGGCAACAGCTCAATTAGACCGTGATCTTCTGTGGACTCATTGTAATATCACTGTCCACTCTAAGGTCCACAACAAGTCATTTGAACTGCTCAAGAGTCTGCAGAAGTTCAAGAGAGTATTCGTCGACAGAGCGAATCTCCTCAATCTTCTAAGAAAGTGGAGACGTTGATGAGCTTTCTTTATGATTGCACCAATGTGCTGGGCCCTGGAGACATGCATGCCCAGGAACCTGAAGTTGGTCACTCCACCACCGACCCATCAATGAAGATAGGTTTGTGGATCCTCGGCCTCGCTCTTCCAAAGCCAACAACCTTGGTCTTGCCAACGTTGAGAGAGTGATACTTGCTCTGGCATCATTTAATCTGATTTAAATTTCCCTCCTACACCCCGACTCACCATATTTCATCCAACAATGGCGGTACCTACTCTAGGTAAAAGACTCTGTGCATTTACCCTATCTATTCCCCTCATGACCTTATCCACCTCTATAAGATCCTCCTGCGCTCCAAAGAATAAAGCAATTGGCTGCTCAACCTCTCCCTTTAACTCAGGCCCTCGTCTCTGGCAACATCATCGTAAATTTTCTCTGCACCAATTCCAGATTAACAACATCTTTCCTATAACATGGTGACCAAAACTGAACACGATACTCTAAATGTGGCCTCACCAATGTCTTGTGCAACATGACCTCCCAACCTCCATGCTCAATAAGTTGACCGATGAAGGGCAACATGCTGAAAACCTTCTTGGCCACCCTATCTATCTGTGATGCCTCTTTCAAGGATAAGAAACTTCAAGTAGTTTTCTAATGTCAAAACCAGGTACAATGAGTACTGTTACTTTCTCACTGGATCCTCAATTCACCCTTTAGAATTACCGATAGTTCATGTTGGCTATTTATTAACAACATTTGTTACGAAACAAAGAGTGATATGTTTTGCAGATTTGTTTTGCATTTAATTGGGAGTGTTTTCATGCAGCTTAAATTTTTCACGATGTCAGTAACATTACAAAGTGGAAGAATTATTTTCCTCAAACCAAACATAACATAGATTAAAATGGCAAACTGCAACAGAATTGAAATCAGCCACTTCAGACCCGTAATGTGGAAAAATAGTGGAAATTAATTTGCCAGGTTCATCACCCAATCACTTAATCTATCTACATGCTGTGCAGAATCACGATGTACCTGTACACCTATTTTTATATCATTTTCAAACTTGGAAACATTATACTTTGTTCCGTTCTCCAGTTTATTCATGTAAATAGTAAACAGCAGTAGCCTTTAGACATTACTTTAGAGATACAGTGTGGAAACAGCCCTTTTGGCCCAGCGTGTCTACGCAACCAGCGCCCACCTGACACTAGCACTACCCTACACACATTATGGACAATTAACCTTACATACAGCATACAATCCTCCAACACTTTCGCCACCTCCAACGGGATCCCACTACTGGCCACATCTTCCCATCTCCACCCCTTTCTGCTTTCCGCAGAGACCGTTCCCTCCGCAACTTCCTGGTAAGCTCGTCCCTTCCCACCCAAACCACCCCCTCCCCAGGTACTTTACCCTGCAACCGCAGGTGATGCAACACCTGTCCCTATACCTCCCCCCCTAACTCCATCCAAGGACCCCGACAGTCTTTTCAGGTGAGGCAGAGGTTCACTTGCACATGCTCCAACCTCATCCACTGTATCCGCTGCTCCAGGTGTCAACTTCTGTACATCGGTGAGACCAAGCGCAGGCTCGGCGATCGTTTCGCTGAACACCTCCACTCAGTCCGCCTTATCCTGACCTACCTGATCTCCCGGTTGCTCAGCACTTTAACTCCTCCTCCCATTCCCAATCCGACCTTTCTGTCCTGGGCCTCCTCCATTGCCAGAGTGAGGCCCAGCGCAAATTGGAGGAACAGCACCTCATATTTCGCTGGGATAGCTTAAACCCCAGCGGTATGAACATTGACTTCTCTAACTTCAAATAGCCCTTGCTTTCCCTCTCTCGCCATCCCCTTCCCCTTCCCAGTTCCCCCACCAGTCTTACTGTCTCTGACTACATTCTATCTCTGTCCCGCACACTCCCCTGACATCAGTCTGAAGAAGGGCCTCGACCCGAAATGTCACCCTTTTCTGCTTTCCAGAGATGCTATCTGTCCCGCTGAGTTACTCCAGCATTTTGTGTCTATCTTCGATTTAAGCCAGCATCTGCAGTTCTTTCCTACACATAAATTAAATAGGACACCTGAATATACAGGGTAAACGTGTTTTGTGGACCCATGACTATTTTATAGCTTGAAATAGTAATTTTATTATTTTGCTTTGCAACAGCAGTCAGGCTGGAACCTGACTCTTCCTTAATAACACTGGGCAGTTCAATTACACCCATTATCAATTTAGATCAATTATTTAGGGCAGAAATGAAGCGTGGGCAGGCGTGATGTATTTGGCAATTATCTAGCACTGTTCAATTAGGAAAATAAAAAAATCTCTCCCATTAAGCATTTTCATAACTCTCTGTCACTGGATTGAATGTCCTGCAGTGGGAACAGTTAAAAGTCAAACTTGTATTAATTATACGTCTGTTGAGCCACTTCAAAGCCAATATGTGCACTGCAACCTGGCAGAAAATCAAATGGGCGGAAATGTATTGTGAGAATGTTTGATGAACCAGTCTGTTGTAATTTTTAAACCAAGAGTGAGGCCTCAGGTCTTGTTCAAACCCCTACTGGTACTTTTATATTCCAGTTTGCTTATTATTATTGTTTGATTTATGTATCAAGGTCTCAAGGTCAGTTTATTGTCTCATGTACCAATTAAGGTACAGTGAAATTTGAAATTACCAATATGAATGTATGTATGTATGTATGTATGTATGTATGTATGTATGTATGTATGTATGTAGGTAGGTAATTACGTTGGTAGGAATAGAGTTATTCAGTGACGTATAAACGCTGTAGGTATGTAGGTATTTTTTTCAGTTTATTATATTGTTACAGAGCACTATGTTATATATTTGGTTATGCTGCTGCAAGTAAGTATTTTATTGTTCTGGTTGGGACATGTGACAACAAAACATTCTTGACTCTCTCTTGATTATTCCAATACTTATTCTCCTATGTTCCATAAACTTGGTCAATTAAAAAAATTGCCTTCCATGACCTAAACCAGTTAGGAAAAGCTTAGAAGGGATATGGGTCAAACGCAGGCAAATGGGACGCCAGTGGGAACCAGTGGATGTGTTGTATCTGGACTTTCAGAAGGCTTTCGACAAGGTCCCACATAAGAGATTAGTATACAAACTTAAAGCACACGGTATTGGGGGTTCAGTATTGATGTGGATAGAGAACTGGCTGGCAAACAGGAAGCAAAGAGTAGGAGTAAACGGGTCCTTTTCACAATGGCAGGCAGTGACTAGTGAGGTACCGCAAGGCTCAGTGCTGGGACCCCAGCTATTTACAATTTATATTAATGAACTGGATGAGGGAATTGAAGGCAACATCTCCAAGTTTGCGGATGACACTAAGCTGGGGGGCAGTTAGCTGTGAGGAGGATGCTAGGAGACTGCAAGGTGACTTGGATAGGCTGGGTGAGTGGGCAAATGTTTGGCAGATGCAGTATAATGTGGATACATGTGAGGTTATCCACTTTGGTGGCAAAAACAGGAAAGCAGACTATTATCTAGATGGTGGCCGATTAGGAAAAGGGGAGATGCAGCGAGACCTGGGTGTCATGGTACACCAGTCATTGAAAGTAGGCATGCAGGTGCAGCAGGCAGTGAAGAAAGCGAATGGTATGTTAGCTTTCATAGCAAAAGGATTTGAGTATAGGAGCAGGGAGGTTCTACTGCAGTTGTACAGGGTCTTGGTGAGACCACACCTGGAGTATTGCGTACAGTTTTGATCTCCAAATCTGAGGAAGGACATTATAGCCATAGAGGGAGTGCAGAGAAGGTTCACCAGACTGATTCCTGGGATGTCAGGACTTTCATATGAAGAAAGACTGGATAGATTTGGCTTATACTCACTAGAATTTAGGAGATTGAGAGGGGATCTTATAGAAACGTACAAAATTCTTATGGGGTTGGACAGGCCAGATGCAGGAAGATTGTTCCCGATGTTGGGGAAGTCCAGGACAAGGGGTCACAGCTTAAGGATAAGGGGGAAATCCTTTAAGACCGAGATGAGAAAAAACTTTTTTACACAGAGAGTGGTGAATCTCTGGAACTCTCTGCCACAGAGGGTAGTTGAGGCCAGTTCATTGGCTATATTTAAGAGGGAGTTAGATGTGGCCCTTGTGGCTAAAGGGATCAGGGGGTATGGAGAGAAGGCAGGTACGGGATACTGAGTTGGATGATCAGCCATGATCATATTGAATGGCGGTGCAGGCTCGAAGGGCCGAATGGCCTACTCCTGCACCTATTTTCTATGTATCTATGTATCTATGTACAGAGATGGAACATAGAGCAGTACAGCACAGAAACTGGAACTCCAGCTCACAATGTCTGTGCTGAACATGATGTCAAGATAAATGTATCTTCTCTGTTTGCAAATAGTCCATATCCTTCCATTCCCCACATATCCATGTGCCAATCTAAAGGTCACTATCATATCTGTCTCCACCACTACCCCCGGCAATGTATTCCGAGTATTCACTACTATCTGTGCCCTGTACATCTCCTTTAATCTTTGCCCCTCTCATCTTAAAGCTATCCCTTCTAGTTCTTGGCATTTCCTCCTTGGTAAAAAGGTTTTGACTGTCACCCAATCTCTTGTTATGCCCCCTTCGGTCATGGCTGACCATGGGTGTCTCCAGGGTTGGAGGACGTCAGTGCGTGACTTTGTTTAACGTGGGGAGACTGGTGCAGATCTGGGTCAGGATCCTTGACAAATCTGTGTCAGGATCCAGTGGCATGGAGTCCAAGACTACCAGAGACCCTTTTTCTGCTGCAGACTTCATGTGCCTTCCCAGCCGTTGAGACGCTCCACTAAGGTCCGCCATCGTCCTCCGCCTGTTCCACCGTTGAGGTCTTGGTTGGATTGCTCTTTGTCAGAGTCCTCCCCCTCGACCTTACCGCCATGGGTGGCCCTACCAGGAGCATAGCACCAGACAAGCTTCTCCACCATGACAAGGTGACAATCCAAGGAGAATCACTCAATCTATATCATGGAGTTATACAGCATGGAAACTGTCCCTTTGGCCCAATTTTGCACATGCCGACCAACAAGCCCCATCTACACTAGATCCACCTGCCTGCACTTGGCCCATAACCCTCCAAACCTATCCTATCCTTGTAAGGGAGTCAGGGGGTTATGGGAGAAGGCAGGAGAATGGGTTTGAGAAGGAAAGATAGATCAAGCATGATTGAATGGTAGGATAGACTTGATGGGCTGAATGGCCTAATTCTGCTCCCGTCGTTCTGAACCTGTCCAATCGTCTCTTAAGTGTTATGATGTTTGCCTCAACTACCTCCTCCAGCATTTTGTTCCATATCTCCACCACCTTTTGTGTAAAAACTTTACCCCTCAGGTTCCTATTAAATCCTCCCCCCCACCCCCTCCCTTAAACCTGTGTCCTCTGGTTCTCGATCCCCCTACTGTGGGCAAAAAAACTGTGCATCTACCCAATCTATTCCTCTCATTATCTTGTATACCTCTACAAGATCATTCCTCATCCTCCTGCACTCCAAGCAATAAAATCCCAGCCTGCTCAACCTCTCCCTATCGCTCAGATCCTCGAGTCCTGGTAACATCTTTATAAATCTTCCCTGCACTCTTTCCAGCTTGACAACATCTTTCCTATAACATGGATACCACAACTGAACACAATACTCTAAAGGTAGACAAAAATGCTGGAGAAACTCAGCGGGTGCGGCAGCATATATGGAGCGAAGGAAATAGGCAACGTTTCGGGCCGAACCCCTTCTTCAGACTGGGTTTCGGCCTATTTCCTTCGCTCCATAGATGCTGCCGCACCCGCTGAGTCTCTCCAGCATTTTTGTCTACCTTCTTTTTTCCAGCATTTGCAGTTCCTTCTTCAACACAATATTCTAAAAGTGGCCTCACTAATGTCTCATGCAGCAGTAACATGACCTTCCCAACTTCTATGCTCAATACTCTGACTGATGAAGGAAAATGTGCTGAAAGCCTTTTTGACCACCCATCCACCTATGATGCCACTTTCAAGGAACTATGTACCTGCACACCTAGATCTCTCTGCTCTACTGCTCTCCCCAGAGTCCTACCATTCACGGTGTAGGTCCCGGCCATGTTAGTCTTGCCAAAATGGAACACCTCACATTTCTCTGTATTAAATGCCTCTCATTATTTGATATATGGTTAGCAGGACTCCCCTCAGCCTCTGACTTTACAGAGATGGGCATCCTCAGCGTAGATGAGTTGGGCCGAAGAGCATGTTTCCATGTTGTCTGAGTCCATGACTGTATCACACATTGGACACACAGTGTAGAGTTCCAGTCATCACAGCATAGGGAGCACATGAGGACACTAAGAGAGAACATTTACCAGAACTTGGCCAGGTTTAGTATATTGTCACATGTTCTGAGATACACTTAAAAGATTTAGTTGCGTGCTAACCAGTCAGCAGAAAGACTATACCTGATTACCACTGAGCCATCCACAGTGTACAGATACATGATAAAGGGGAATAATGTTCATTGTGACCAGTAAAATACGATTAAAGGTAGTCCGAAGGCCTCCAATTAGGTATTTAGCAGCTGAAGGCCGCTCTCCAGTTGTTGGTTTGATGGTTCAGTTGCCTGATAATAGCTGGGAAGAAACTGTCCCTGAATCTGGAGGTGTGCATTTTCGCACTTCTGTACCTCTTGCCTGATGGGAGAGGGGAGAAGAGGGATTGACCATGGTGATAAAGGCACCTTGACTATGTTGGCAGTTTTCCCAAGGCAGCATACCGGGGTGAGACTTGCCACTGATTGTGCTGGTGGTCTTGCCGAGGCAGCGTGGTGTAGATGGAGTTATTATATAGGGAAATTGGTTTGTGTGATGGTCTCGGCTCCAACAGCTAAGGAGATAATTCACTTTTAAACTGCTCGGGTGATTGAAACCAGTGCAAGAGACTACAAGGACCAAGTGTAACCTGGAATAAATCCGAATCCTCCACTGAAGGAGATGACTGTCCCATTTATGAAGAACTTCAACTTGGAGACAATGCGATTTAACTGCTGAGGAGATAATTCCTCTTCTAACCACCGCGGGTGATTGGAACCAGCGCGGGGGATTACATGAAACAAATGTTACTTGAAATGAAAGCTAAATCCCCACTCACCTCCCCCCTCACGCCCCCACCCCCGATTAAAGAGATTACTGGCTCGTTTACAAACAACTCCAAGTTGGAGGCAAGATGCAAACAGGAAAACAAAAAGGAAAATCCAACAAGGAAATGAGCAGGTGGAAATATATTCTGGAGGAATACGCACCACTCTCCAGGAACAAGAACACTCAATATATTCCAACACTTACACACTTTGTTAAAGTCGAATAGACACCCTGAGAATATATTGCTTGTTATTCCAATTATTTAAATCCACACTGTCGCAGTGTTGTTGAGGAGATAATTACTTACCATAATCGCTATCGTAGAAGATAATGAACTTCTGCCAGGCGAACTCGGAGATAACCTTGAGGATGACTTCGTTCAGGTAGACGGGCGGACGGATGTAGAGGGTGTAGTTCTCGTTCCTGTTGGTCCTGGTGGGGCCACAGCCACTCCTCGGTGATCCAGAGGTCGTCCTTTGTATGAAGAGGTGCGGGATGTGCATGGCATCCGCCATGGACTGCAGAGACCCAGCCGACATGCACCCGACTGAGCTGACCAGGGCTAGTATGCCCTGATTCATCAAGTCGCATGCTGAAAGGAAAGGAAAGAATTTGTCAATGTGACGCTTTGCTCCGTAGATAACCTGGGACAAAGTGAACAGAAGACCAACTGGTTAAGTTGTTCAAGAAGGGACTGCAGATGCTGGAGAATCGAAGGTAGACAAAATTGCTGGAGAAACTCAGCGGGTGCGGCAGCATCTATGGAGCAAAGGAAATAGGCAACGTTTCGGGCCGAAACGTTGCCTATTTCCTTCGCTCCATAGATGCTGCCGCACCCGTTGAGTTTCTCCAGCAATTTTGTCTACCAACTGGTTAAGTTACTGACCAACCTCTGAAAGATAAAGTTTTCCCTCAGATTTCTAATAAATCTTTCTCCTCTCACCTTAAAGCTAAGTCCTTTGGTTCTTGATTCCCCTACTCTGGATAAAAGACTGTGCATTGACCCTATCAATTCCCCTCATGATCTTATAGACCTCTATAACATCACCCCTCATCCTCCTGCGCTCCAAGGAACAAAGTCCTAGCCTGCCCAACTTCTTCCTATAGCTCAGTCTCTCCAGTCCTGGCAACATCCTTGTAAATCTTCTTTGCACCCTTTCCAGCTTAACAACATCTTTCCTATAGTTGGGTGACCAAAACAAGCTCACACTTCCACCCATCTTTGTATCTTGAATCGTACTGCAGAGAAACTGGTCCTTTCCTACCACTTTGTCCAGAGAATCTTTGAAATTCACTGCACAAGAAGTCCCTGGAGACTCAGACTGAGCATATTCAAAATGATATTTATGGACCTTCAGATTTGAAAAGGAATCAATATATATACATACATAAGACTATTACACAAAATGGCACTGAAAGATCAGCCAACATCATATTGAATGTCAGAGTAAATTCCCCTGCATGCCGAGATATGGCTTTTCTTTACCTCTTCCAACTACACACTAAAAGTGGCTCGGAGCCACTTACTGCAACTTTGAATAAAATCCCTGCACACCTCCAGCAAATCCCTGTCAACATTCCTAAAATAAAAATCAATTATCCCACAGTGTCAAGTGATTAAAATATTGTACCGTCAACATTGTTAATTAAAAATGTCATAACAGGGATTTACTTGAAAATCCCACTTAAATGATTCATTTGATGGCTTTTGCATTCCACAATCTTTAGCCACTGCGTTAGGATGTTACCTTACAGTTTACAAGACCTTCGTGAGTCGGCATTTGAGTACTGGGGTCAGTTTTAGTCACCCTGCTTTTTAGGAAGGATGTCATTAAGCTGGAAAGAGTACAGAGAAGATTTACAAGGATGCTGCCAGGACTCAAGGATCTGAGGTATAGGGAAAGGTTAGGCAGTCTAAAGCCCCTGTCCCACTTAATAGGGAAAACTAAACAGCAACCTCTGGTGACCTTCCCGCCACCCAAAAAAAATCAAGGTCGAGGTGACCTGCAACCTCCTACCACCTCCCATGCATATGTTGAAAACCTTCCTCGACTATGAAGAAAACTGGCTTAGACTAGACCTGCGACTAAAAAATTAACAATTTTTAAAACGGCAACCTATTTTTAGTCGAGGCCGGATTTAAACATGATGAAAAAATAGCAGCAACCTAGATGAAGCCTCTGACCACGCGGAAACCACTTCCGACCATTAGGAAGAGTGACCAAAACCTCCGTGACCTCATGAAAACCTTGGGTGCGGGGAAGGTCACCAGAGGTTGCTGTTTAGGTCTCCTAAGTGGGAAAGGGGCTTAAGACTTTATTCCTTGGAGCGCAGGAGGCCAAGGGGTGATTTTTATAAGATATATAAATTCATGACCAAAATTGCTAGGGTGAATGCACAGAATCTGTTTCCCAAGGTGAGGGAATCAAGAACCAGAGCACATGTCTAAGGTGACAGGGATAGTTTTAATAGGAATCTGAGAGGGTGGAATGTATATGAAACAAGCTGTTAGAGGAGGGAATTGAGGCAGGTACTGTAATCGCATTTAGACACTTAGACATGGATAGGTACACAAAATGCTGGGAGAAACTCAGCGGGTGCAGCAGCATCTATGGAGCGAAGGAAATAGGTAACGTTTCGGGCCGAAACCCTTCTTCAGACTGATAGGGGGTGGGGAGAAGAAAGGAAAAAAGGAAAAGGAGGAGGAGGAGCCCGAGGGCTGGGGGAGGGGCGGAGACAACCAGATGGCTGATGAAGGGGAGGGGGACAGCCAGGGCTAGCAGAATTGGGAGAATTCAACGTTCAGGCCACCAGGATGTAGACTGGCCCAAGCGGAATATGAGGTGCATTTCCTCCAATTTACGGTGTTGCTCGCTGTGGCCAGGGAGGGACCCAGGACAGAGAGGTCAGATACGGAATGGGAGGGGGAGTTGAAGTGCTGAGCCACCGGGAGTTCAGGTTGGTTATTGCGGACCGACCGGAGGTGTTCGGCGAAACGATCGCCAAGTCTCACCTATAGACATGGATAGGAATGGTTTAGAGTGGTGTAGGTCAAACGTGGACAAATGGGACTAGCTTAGATGGGATACCTTGGTCGGCATGGATGAGTTAGACAAAGACCAATAGACAATAGGTGCAGGAGTAGGCCATTCTGCCCTTCGAGCCAGCACAGCCATTCACTGTGATCATGGCTGATCATCCCCAATCAGTACCCCGTTCCTGCCTTCTCCCCATATCCCCTGACTCCGCTATCTTTAAGAGCTCTATCTAACTCTCTCTTGAAAGCATCCAGAGAATTGGCCATCACTGCCTTCTGAGGCAGAGAATTCACAGATTCACAATTCTCTGGGTGAAAAAGTGTTTCCTCATCCCCGTTCTAAATGGCTTACCCCTTATTCCTGAGCCAAAAGGTCTGTTTTTGTGCTGTATGACTAACTATCTAAGACATACAAGCTGTACCTGCGCATTGGGAATAATGTTGGTTTTGAATGTGGTACAAAGTCTTCTTGGTTTGGGATTTAGGAAAACTATACTTTTTTGACCTTTAAGGATTAATGTTGCATTAAAACTCTGGTATTGGGGGTTTGAGAGCCAATGTCAGTAAAATCTATTGAAATCGTCAGAACCTGGCATGCAGTAACAGTTTCATCAATTCACATTGTCACCCAGAGTAAATAACTGCAAAGAAACAATCACTTTTCAACCCTCCTCTCTGAAGAAGCTAAACGTAACAATAATGTGATGGAAATGTCAAATGCTTAGCAGCTACGGTAAGAGGTGTTTTCCATACATATTTTGTTGCTGCTTCTCCTGAACCTGTCAAGAATATTGATAATGGCTTGATTTATTTTTAAAAAGCCTGAAATTTATCTCGAGTGTTATACTGTATCTTGCTGAAGGCACGATGAAATATCTGCTTCGAAGACCTCAGATGGCGACAAGGTCAGAGTTTATCAGCCTTCATTTTTCTGGCAAGCATGTTACTTCAGGTTGCTTTGAGCTGAAGACCTGGGTTAAACTGGAGACAGCACTAGCCAGATTTGCAAGGTAGCTTCTTGATTTGGGAATGCTACATTCGATGGAAGGGGTTAATTCTGTGCTGTATGAGTCTGATACTCTATGATTTCAAAATGCACACATTTAGTAAGTC
>CM075977.1:257734916-257797140 GCA_038087875.1 Malacoraja senta | reverse complement strand
CAATCCAAAACTTTCTTTAAAAATCAGCATGTCCTTAACAATCTCAATGTAGATACAGGTGCCATGAAATGTTCCTGCTTTTTTATTTATATTCAGGATTTCTCTCATAAAATTATCATTGTTCATGTGCAAACAGAATAAAGATATGCCTTTTACGACAGTCAGTTTTGCAGATGCTATGTTTTATTCCAGGGTGTTATTAGTCAAGTGTATGGCTGCTACAAGATTTTATGCATATGAAGCTTCCCAATTTACCCATACTTCAATTTTTAGTGCCGAAGATGTACTTTGAGTGTTTAGGCAATAAATAAATGAGAGTTTTATATGAGGAAATATCAACTAGTTCAAAACCGATTCCCCAACCAATTTTAACAATGATGCTCCTTTGAGGGTTTGAAAGCTTCAATTTTGCTTTCAGTTCTATTTCCCTGTTGGATTTTTATCACATTTATATTTGGCAAGACCATTCAGTCAAAGTAAATCCAGTTAAGATTCCAGTTGAACAAAAACAACTTGTATTTTATAAAAGACTTGCCATGAAGCATTAGCCAACCTCAATGTGGTAGGGGAAATCTGGATTTGGCCATGAACAGATTTGATCGCAAGCAGACTGTAGCTTTCAGAACACTGTTGGACGACATGCCAAAAGACACTGGATTTAGACTTCAATCATTCTATTTCAATGGTTCAATGCTGCTTTATTATCAAATGTTCCTAGGTACATTGAAATCCAGTGTTTTGCACACAGCCTTATAATATCATACAGCAGACCTCACCTAGGCAGTACACAAAGGTCACAAGAACAGTACGATCTGGCACCGGCAAATTTACAAAAGTTCATCGAACAGTCCTATCTTATCTACTGCCTGCCACCGCATGAGGCGGCAGCTCCCCCCCCCCCCCCCCCGCCACCCGTCGGATTCCCCTTCATTCCCCTTCATTCTTGGCACCCCCCGCAGGGTCTCCTCCTCGCTGTCCGAGGTATTTGCATCTGAACATGAAGGTCATTTAGTCGAAAGATCAGATGGTGCGGCTGGTTCTCCGATCTGTAGAACTTGCGTAGGGAGCAAAGAATTAACACAATCCTGAGGCTATTTAGGAGATTGCAGGCATTTTCTTCACAAAGTCAGTGGGGGTTGTAGTCTGACTAATCAGTAGGTAACACACCCTCCTCTGAGTCAGAGGTTTATGGGTTCAAGTCCAATTCCAGGGAGTATTTAAGATCAAAACGTAATCTGAGAATTCAGTGCAGTGAATGAACATAAAATAGTACTGCACCGGAACAGGCCCTTCGGCCCACAATGCACATGCTGAACCTAATGCCAAGATGAACTAATCTCATCCATCTGCACATGATCCATATTCCTCCATTCCCTGCATATCCACATGCCTATGTAAAATGCTACTGTCATATCAGCCTCCACCACCACTCCTGGCAGTGCCTACTAGGCAACCACTTGTCCCACCCATCTCCTTTAAACTTTGCCCCTCTCTCCTTAAAGCTATGCTGTCTCGTTATTGACATTTCCACAGTGGAGAAAAAGGTTCTGACTGTCCATCCTATCTATACCACTCATAATTGTATATACTTCTATCAGGTCTCTCTTCAACCTCCAGTGTTCCAGAGAAAACAGTCCAGGTTAGTCCCACATTTTCTTGCAGCTAATACCACCTAATCTAGGCAGCATTCAGATAAAATGATTGCTCCACTGTTTTGGGTACTGGTTTTCAGATGAGATATTACCACCAGAACATTTGGGATGGTAGACGTGCTGCATTACGTGGGTTTTCTCCGGGTGATCCAGTTTCCTGCCACATCTCAAAGATGTACAGGTTTGTAGGTTAATTGACCTCTGTAAATTGCCCCTAATGTGTAGGATGTGAAACTGGGATAACACTGAACTAGTGCACAGGTAGGCGATCATTGTCCAGTGTGGACTCGGTGGGCCGAAGGGCCTGTTTCCACACTGTATCTTCGAAACAGGGCGGCATGGAGGCACAGCTACCTCTTTACAGCACCAGCGACTGGGGTTCAATCCTGACCGTGGGTGCTGTCGGTACGGAGATTGTACGTTCACCCCCCGTGACCGCGTGGGTTTTCCCTGGGTGCCCTGTTTTTTCCCCCACACTCCAAAGACACACAGGTTTGTAAATTAATTTGGCTTCGGTGAAAATTGTAATATGTCCCTAGTGTGTAGGATGGTGCTGGTGTGCGGGGTGATTGCTGGTTGGCGCGGACGCGGTGAGGCGACCGGACAGTTTCCGTGCAGTATCTCCAAATGAAGAATACAGTCGATGATCTGAAGAATGTGAAGGGATTATCCTTGCTTTTGTGGCAGTTTTTGATGGACAATTAATTATATTTAAAGATAGATTAACTGGATAATATCTCGGCAATTTAGCAAAAGAACGCTGCAGACACAAACTGACTGATGCATTTCCCACAATAGTGCCAACACATAAAATCTACTTCAATGGCAGCAAAATGCTTTGGCATTCCTGCGGCCTTGAAAGGCATTGGATCAATAGAACCTTTTTATATCTTTCTAAAGCATGGCGCAGTAGGTTTTTGATTGGCACACGAAAACATCAGTGTGGAATAAGCAATCTATTTGAGTTGGACCTTTAATACAGGACAAGAGAATGTGGGTCTGAGGTAATCAAGCTCTAACCATAGACAAGTCTGAAACAGATTCAGACACCAATGAATGATAACAGGAGCCAAACTCATAGGCAAGGTGGTGATTTTCCCAGCTCCAGGAAGTCAAACCTTCCCTCTTTAACTTTCAATGTTAGGGTCAGACTCAAAACCAGCATCAAGGCTGCATTTACACCAGAACTGCAGCAAATTGCTTCTCAGTGCACCTGCTCTGTTACTGTGAAAAGCATCCTGATCGATCAATGTTGAAATAAGGCATTGTAGGAACTGGAAGAGCCGTGCGGATCCAAATAAAACCTGGAAAGCAACCTACCCTAGATGCATTATTCACAAGGATGATTCCAGGACGGGTGGGCTTCAGTTAAAGGAGAGACTAAATAGGATGGGACTAGACAATAGGTGCAGGAGTAGCCATTCGGCCCTTCGAGCCAGCACCGCCATTCACTGTGATCATGGCTGATCATCCACAATCAGTACCCCGTTCCTGCCTTCTCCCCATATCCCTTGACTCCGCTTTCTTTTAGAACTCTATCTAACTCTCTCTTGAAAGCATCCAGAGAATTGGCCTCCACTGCCTTCTGAGGCAGAGAATTCCACAGATTCACAACTCTCTGGGTGAAAAAGTTTTTCCTCATCTCCGTTCTAAATGGCCTACCCCTTTATTCTTAAACGGTGGCCCCTGGTTCTGCACTCCCCCAACATTGGGAACATGTTTCCTGCCTCTAGCGTGTCCATTCCCTTAATAATATTTTATGTTTCAATGAGATTCCCTCTCATTCTTCTAAATTCCAGAGTATACAAGCCCAGTCGCTCCATTCTATCAACATATGACAGTCCCGCCATCCCGGGAATTAACCTCGTGAACCTATGCTACACTCCCTCAATAGCAAGAATGTCCTTCCACAAATTTGGAGACCAAAACTGCACACAATACTCCAGGTGTGGTCTAACCAGGGCCCTGTATAACTGCAGAAGGACCTCTTTGCTCAGGGGGATGAATAATGTCTGTCGGCTTATAAAATCATGAGGGATATAGATAATGTGAATGGTCCCCATCTTTTTCTCATAGTGCTGAGTCTAAAAGTAAATGGCATCGATTTATGGTGAGAATAGAAATATTTAATGGGAATCTGGAGTATAACATGTTGATGGACAGGATTTGTTTAGAGGGATATAGGCCAAACACAGGCAAGTGGGACTAGTTTAGATGGGGCATGTTGGTCGGCGTGGGCTAGTTGAGCCGAAGGGCCTGTTTCCACTCTGTAAGATTCTATGGCTCCACGACAATGAACAGACCTATATTTTGTGGAAGGGCCTGTTTCCATGCTCTATCTCTAAAGTTTAAAGTTTAAAAACCGAAAAAGACAAAGAGAAATTAAACAATGCAGAACCCGTGAGACACAAGCCACATATTCTAGAAAATCGAAATGCTGGAAATACTCAGGAGGTTAGGAAGCAACTGCGGAGAACAAAACAAGTAGATCAATGACGTTTATACAGGCAAGTTTAAGAGTCAAGAGTGTTCAATTGTCATAAGCACCAGGACCAGAACAGTAGTCATAGAGTCATCCAATGTGGAAACAGCTCAGTGGCCCAACTTGCCCACAACCAACCCATCTACACTAGTCCCACCGGCCTGCGTTTGGCCCGAATCCCAATAACCCTATCCTGTCCATGTACATGTCTACAATAGTACTTGCACAGTAATACTGAGTTGGGATACTGAGTTGGATGATCAGCCATGATCATATTGAATGGCGGTGCAGGCTCGAAGGGCCGAATGGCCTACTCCTGCACCTATTTTCTATGTATCTATGTAATATTCATATTTAGTCAGTCATACAGCACGGTAACAGGCCTTTGGCCCCACTCATCCATGCTGACCAAGAGACTCCATTTGAGCTAGTCCCATTTACCTGCATTTCACCCGTACGCATCTGAACCAGTCCAAACATCTGTTAAAACTTGCCTTTCAACTACTTCTGGCAGCTCATCACCTACAACCATCACCCATTGTGTGAGTTAAGTTGCCCCTCGGTTTCCGATTACATTTTTCTTCTCTCGTCATAAACCTGTGCCCTCTAATTCTTGATTCTGCTACCTTGGGAACAGGACTTTGTGCATTCACTCTATTTGCTGTAACTTTCAAGGCACATTAAATGCAACGACACAACAAATGAGTGTTCAGTAAATTATCAGTTATTCTAGGGAAAGCAGACCATGCTCTGATCCAAACTGGGATGTCTGATTGTCTGACATTGTAGAGTTCTACATTCAGTCCTGGGACTGCAACATGCCAAGGTGGGCGATGAAGTATTGTTCCTCAAGCTTACTTTGGCTTCATTGATACAGCTAAACAGGCCAAAGAGAGAAGTCAGACTGGGCGTGGAACTGACAGATAACTGAGAGCTCAGAGTCACAACCCGCAAGTGAATTATCTAAAGGGCCTGTCCCACTTTCCCGAGTTACTCACGAATTCTCCCGAGTTTTCCCTTTGATTCAAACTCGGAGAATGTCCGTAGCGAGTCCGTAGGAGGCCGTAGGAGTCCGTCGATATATCGTGGCGGCTCGTAATGCCAGCCGTAGGTATTCGGGGCATCAGGTAAGTCGGGATGTTTTTTCCAGCAAGACAAAAAAAGTCCACGAGTAAAAAGATAGTCGGGGGGAGGAGGAGTTCGTAGATCACAAAAATCTTGATTTTTTTTTAAGGTCCTTTCAACTCAGCAGAGGACTCGGGAAAGTGGGACAGGCCCTTAAGTCTATTTTTGGTGAAGTTTGACATGTCTCCTTTTGTTTGGTAAATTCTGACTATTAATAACTAGTGATATGTTTTTTTAAATTCTTTCTTCGTAGAGGGATGATTAGTTTAGAGTTACAGCTTTGAAACAGGTAAGTGAGTCCGCGATGACCTGTGACCACCCGTACACAAAGTTCTATCCTATACACAAGGGACAATGTACAAAAACCAATTAGCCAACCAATCTGTACCTTGCAGCGCCAGACACCCTGGTTCAATTTTGACTACGGGTGCTGTCTGTTCAGAGTTTGAACGTTTTCCCTGTGACCACGTGGGTTTTCTCCAGGTGGTCCAGTTTCCTCCCAAATTCCAAAGAATTGCAGGTTTGTAGGTTAATTGGCCTCTATAAATTGCTCCCTAGTGTGTAGGGTAGAACTACTGTATGGGTGACCGTTGATCGGCGTGGACCCGGTGGGCTGAAGGGCCTGTTTCTACGCTGTATCTCTAAACTTAACTAAACTAAACATCATCTTTAAACTCTGCGCATCTTACCTTAGAACTATGCCCTCCAGTCTTCGATATTTCCACCCTGGTTAAAAAGGTCCTTATATATGCTTCTCATAATTTTGTATACTTTTAGTAGATCTCTCCTCAATCTCTCATGATGTAGAGAAAAACAAAACAAATATGTTGAACATCACCTTACAGTTAATACCCCTAACTCCAGGCAGTATTCTGGTAAATGTCTTCTGCATCCTCTCCAAAGCCTTCACATCCTTCCTGTAAAGGGGTAACCAGAACTGCACATAATACTCCAAATGCAGCCTTAAGGGCCTGTCCCACTGTACGAGGTAATTCAAGAGTTCTCCCGAGTTTTCCCCTGATTCGAACTCGGAGAATGTCCGTAGCGGGTCCGTAGGAGTTCGTGAATGTCCCGTAGCGGCTCGTACGAGTAACGGTAGGTACTCGGGAAATCCGGTAAACTCGTGATGTTTTTTCAACACCGTGAAAAATGTCCACGGGTAAAAAAATACTTGTGATTAAAAAAATGGTTACTTTTTACTCGTACGAGCCGCTACGAGACATCCACGGACTCCTACGGACCCGCTATGGACATTCTCCGAGTTCGAATCGGGGAAAACTCGGGAGAACTCTTGAATTTCCTCATACAGTGGGACAGGCCCTTTAGTAAAGTCTTATAGAGTTGCATCATGACTCCCTGACTCTTGTAATCAATGCCAAAATACTCACTACTACAACCCAACCACACTTGCAGGGAATATTGTGTTTGTACAAGTTCAAGTTAAGTTATTGTACAAGTTCAAGTTAAAGCAAGAAGCGTGTAAATTACCTGGCTTTAGACTTAGACTTTTATATTTTAGACTTTAGAGATACAGTGTGGAAATAAACTATTTGGCCCACCAAGTCCATGCCGACTAACGATCAGCATGTACTATCCAACACATTAGGGACAATTTATAATTTACAGCATTAACCTACAGAATTAGGCCAATTCATCTACAAACATGCACGTCTTTGGAGTGTTTGAAGAAAACAAGGGCAACAGGAAAAAACCCACGTGGTCACAGGGAGAAAGTGTCTGTGACACTGTAAGACAGCATCTCTACCACTGTGCCATTGTACCACCTTGACATTACACATGACATGTCTATTCTTCTCAGGGGCAATATAATGGCCAATTTTAGCATGGTTCATGGCGACCAGATTCAAATGACTGAACTTGCAGGCAAAGTTCTGTACCTTAGATTGGGAGTAGAATTTTGTCAGGGTAGATGGGGAATTTTAAATCATTTAATTAAATTGGGTCGCAATGTTAGAGTTACTGCCGTACAACACCAGTGACCCGGGTGACCCTGCCCATGGGTGCTGTTTGTACAGAGTTTGTACCTTCTCCCCGTGACCTGCATGGGTTTTCATCGGGTGGTCGAGTTCCCCCCCACACTTCAACAACGTACAGGGTTGTAGGTTAATTGGCTTCGGTAAAATTGTAAATTGTCCCTGGTGTGTGTAGGATAGTGGTAAAGTGTGCGGGAATTGTTGGTCAGAGGGCCAAAGGGCCTGTTTCCGCACTGTATCTCTAAACTAAACAAAATAAATAAATAAAGCTGGAAATTCTAAATAAAAGGTAGCCTCAGTAACAGTGAGTATGAATCTGCTGCATTGTTACAAAACTGCACCAGGTTTCCTTATAACCCTATTGGCAGGGAACATGTTGCCCAACCTGACCTTTGGTTTAGTTTTAGAGATACAGCATGGAAACAGGCACTTCGGCCCACTGAGTGCGTGCAGCCAAGCGATCACCCCATACACTAGTTCGATCCTACACACTAGGGATCATTTACAAAAGCCAATCAACCTACAAACCTGCACGTCCTTTGGAGAGGAACATCAGTTCATGGGCCGATCTGGCTGAAGGTGACAAAGGAAGGCCCTGCTGGAGCCTGGGGCTTTCCTGGATTGGGAACTGCTCCAGTAGACTAACTGTGCGGGCGGACCAGGCTTTGGACTGTGAAAATGGTGCCAAAACATTCCCGGATGTGTAAATGAGCAAAAACCTAATACTTAACCCAAGACTAAACCACACTACATGAAACTAATAAACGTCTGAAGAAGAGACAGGTTGAGGAATCTCCAACACATGAGCTGAACACTGCACTGTTTGAATGTCACGTCCAGCATTGAATATTGGAACGGTGAAATGTACCATACCCTGCCAAGTGGCTACTATCCAAACATACTCTCACACAGGAGAGAGCATCGTACAATCACATTACTGCTTCCACATGTCATGTTGGTAGTTGCCACAGACGAGTAAGCCAGCTGTCAAGCCAATCACACATCTGGGCCATCAAGCTGTCCTGTACCAGAGATAACAGGGGACAAGTAAGCAGGCAGGAACTAGAGGCCCCTTAACAACGTCAGTAAACAGAGAATATCACAGTCTGGCAGCTGATGTAACAGGGGAAGATCACTTGCTGTCACTTCCATCAGGTGAAGATTTTCGGCTTATTCTTAACCTATTCTTTCCTACAGTCATTTCTACCATTTTTATTTTAGTTTAGCTTAGAGATACAGCGTGGAAATAGGCCATTCGGCCCACCGAGTCTGCACCAACCAGCAATCCCCACGCATTAACGCTATCTACACACAGTTTACAATTCTACCAAGCCAATTAACCTACAACCCTGTACGTCTTTGGAGTGTGGGAGGAAACTAGAGATCTCAGGGAAAACCCACACTGTCACGGGGAGAACGTACATACTCCGTACAGACTGCACCCGCAGTCAGGATCGAACCCAAGTCTCTGGTGCTGTAAGGCTGCAACTCTACCACTGCGCCACTGTGCTGCCCATTTGTTTTCTTTATGTTACTGAAGCAGTCTAGCCAAGATGCAAGCACTACCTTATACATAGAGGCTTCAGTATAGCAAAAAGGATTATATAGAACGTAGGAACAGGCCCTTCAACCCACAATGTCTGTGCCGAACATTACGCCATGTTTTATTCCAGCGCTTTGGGTTGTATTTGCTGCCTAACGTGCTGAGTCGCTCCACCACTTCGTGTTTTACTTTTTGCATTTGCATTTCCTTGTGTCGCTAAGATAAAGTAATTTCATCTGTTTGCGTATGATCCATACCCATCCATCCTCTGCTTATCCCTGCCTATCTAAAAGCCTCTTTATCGGTCTCTACAGACATTTTTAACCAATCCCTGCAAACATGTACTGTCCCTGCCTGCTTCAAAGTCTTCACTATTGTCCCTGTACACAAAAAGGCAAGGATTACTTGTCTTAATGACTACAGGCCTGTCCCACTGACCTCTGAAGTCATGAAGACCCTTGAAAGGCTTGTGCTGGCCAAGCTGAAAAATATCACGATCCCCCTGCTGGACCCTCTGCAGTTTGCATATCGGGCCAATAGATCTGTGGATGATGCAGTCAACCTGGGCCTGCACTTCATCCTACAGCACCTAGACCGCCAGGGGACCTATGCGAGGATCCTGTTTGTTGATTTTAGCTCTGCATTCAACACCATTGTGCCAGAGCTACTACACTCCAAACTTTCCGAGTTGACTGTGCCTGAACCCCTCTGTCGGTGGATCACCAGCTTCCTGATAGACAGGAAGCAGCATGTGAGGCTGGGAAAGCACATCTCGGACTTGCAAACGCTCTCCTCTACTCCAACGACTGCACCTCCACAGTCACCTCTGTCAACCTTCTCAAGTTTGCGTATGACACAACCCTGATTGGACTGATCCAGGATGGGGAGGAATCTGCGTGCAGACAGGAAGTGCCACAGCTGGCATCCTGGTGCCATCGCAACAACCTAGAGCTCAATGCTCTTAAGACAGTGGAATTGATTGTAGACTTTAGGAGAGCTCCCCCTCCCCTCACCCCACTCACCATCAACAACACCACAGTAACATCTGTGGAGTCTTTTAAGTTCCTGGGAACCATCACCTCCAAGGACCTTAAGTGGGGGCTACCATCGACTCCACAGACAAAAAGGAACAACAGAGGATGTACTTCCTATGGCAGCTGAGGAAGCACAATCTGCCACAGGCAATGATGGTCCAATTCTACACGGCCATCGTAGAGTCTGTCCTCACCTTCTCCATCATGGTCTGGTTTGGCTCAGCCACCAAGCACGACACCTGGAGGATGCAGCGAATCGTCCGATCAGCTGAGAAGGTTATTGGCTGCAACCTTCCCTCCATTGATGAACATGGGCCAGGAAGCGAGCGGGCGAGATCATCTCTGACCCCTCTCACCCTGGCCACAAACTCTTTGAATCACTTCCCTCTGGAAGGCGACTCCGGGCTGTCAAAGCTGCCACAGCCAGACATAAAAACTGTTTTTATCCACGAGTAGTTGCTCTACTCAACAGCCAAAAATCTGTAGCCTCCCTTTGATCTGGTATTTTGTTGGTTCACATGCCTGATCAATGGTGTTTTATCATTAATGTTATATTATTATTAATGTTTAGTGTTTTCTGAGTCATTCGTAACTGTCACTGTATGTCATGTTGTTACTTGTGGGCGGAGCACCAAGGCAAATTCCTTGTATGTGAATACTTAGCCAATAAACTTACTTACTTACTCTTAAATGCCACTATTGTATCTGCCTCCTCCACCACTCCCCGCAGCACATGCCAGGCATCCACAACCCTCTGTGTAATAAAACTTGCCTCATATCGCCTTTAAACATTACTCCTCTCACCTTAAAGTTGTGCCCTATACTCTTTGACACGACCAATCCTGGGGGGGAAAGGTTCTGACTGTCTACACTGTCTAAGCTCTCATAATTTGATAAACGTTATCGGGTCTCCCCTCAACCTCCGGCACAAATATGTATTAAACAGTATATCCATATAATTAAATATGATATATAGTTTATTATATAAACCATAATACATTTATAGTTATACAAAAATGCTGGAGAAACTCAGCGGGTGAGGCAACATCTCTAGATCCACAAATGCTGCCTCACCCGCTGAGTTTCTCCAGCATTTTTGTCTACCGTCGATTTTTCCAGCATCTGCAGTTTTTTCTGTAGTTTATATAAATATAAAAATATATTGCAATATTTATATAAACTAGAACTATAAAAAATATTATGGTTTATATAATATATTGTTACATTTATATATAAATATTATATTCTCTATGTTTTTACCTGTGGAAATATAAAGATTTCATGTGCTAAACCTTGGTCACATGATTTTATTCTGGGGGTTCTTAACAGGTGCACGTTGTAACATTAGAGTGTATTAAACTTTGAAGTTGGCAAGTATATCTATTCCTATATGAATGGTATTGATTAGATGCATTGGACATATCAGCTGTCATCACATCATCACATTTTGATTTGCTTGTGTGGTTGGGTCTAAACTAACACTGGTGGTTTTAGCCACAGTGCGCTGTAGCATAGTCCAACATGATGTGATTTATCTGCTCAGCTCTGACATGGCTTGCTACATTAAAGATGGACAATATTAAATTGTTCTCCAGTGTGTTTCTATTCTCAGTATAACTCGATGCCGTCAGTGATGTGAGGTTTCATCTTGGGGAGAAAAAATGTACAATTTGTGACCATCAATCCATTTGTCTCTTTGCTTACGTTTAATTTGCAGAATTTCGTAGCCTGTGTTCGCAGTAATGTTTAATCAACTCTGTCACTCTGTGGCTCCTACCATCGCATCCCAATGGATTTATTTATCTGTCTTACTGTCAGCTTTGCTTTTTCTCTTCCACTTTCTCCCCATATTGCTTGTCTTTCCTCAATTCTGTTTTAAAATCTCTGATTAGCACTTTGCGAAACTCACCGACCATCAAAAGCACAATGTTTTTGCCGGTAACGTATAATTCCGTTCGTAAGTGATTGCCAAAAAAAAGAAATACTCTGTTGGAACTCATTTCTACTAATTGGGCAATTAGTCAGGAGCTGTGGCTTTTCACCAGGTTAATATCCCTCACCTTCTCTCCTCTCACTACCCCCACCGCATTCACAATCTGCCCTTTTCCTTCTGAACCACTTCAAAGCCAAGTCTGCACAGTGTTCTGTGGGAAAAACCCACAACAAGACACAACACCAACCTAAAAGGAGTTGAGAAAAACAGGGCAGCTGAATAGTTGATAATGAGTTATCACTGAAATGACCTTCAACCAATGAGTGGAAGAAAGACTTGCAATTATATTATTGGTTGAATGGATTGCAAGATACAGCATGGAAATAGGTTCATAAGTTCATAAGTCACAGGAGCTTACTTAGGCCATTCAGCCCATCGCGTCTACTCCCCCATTCAATCATTGAATCCGTCACCTTTGACACCCTTACTAATCAAGAACTTGTCAAACTCCTCTTTAAAAATACACAGTGACTTGGCCTCCACAGCTGTCTGTTGCAAGGAATTCCATAAATTCACCACACTCTGATTAACCCCCCCACCCCCCACCCCCCACCCCCATCTCCTTTCTTGGATGGAAGATTGCAACCTTCACATGGTCTGCCCTGTTTCGACGAATGCAATCAACCCAGTGTGCACAATCAAATAAGATCAAATAGATCAAGTTGTCCGACAACTGTAGGCTGTGCAGGCCATATGCAAGAAGAAGATGATCTCCTTTCTAAAGGTACGTCCTTTTATTCAGCTACTTTGGCCCTCCAAGTCCACAACCTACCATCAATCACCCGTTCGGACTACTGAGAGTCATAGTAATACGGAAACAGGCACCTTCTACCCAACTTGTCCATGCCTACCAAGATGCCCATCTGCACTTGATCCACCTGCCTGCGTTTGGCCCAAAACCCTCAAAATCTTTCCTATCGATGAACCTGTCCAAATGTCTTTTTAAATGCTGCTGAAGTACCTGCACATATCTCTGGTATACTGTAGTTCTATGTGTAGGAAGGAACTGCAGAAAGACACAAAACGCAGGAGTAACTCAGCGGGACAGGCAGCATTTCCAGAGAATCATGGAATCATGGAAACTTTATTGTCATTCAGACCTTTCGCCGCCGTCGGAACACCACCTTTCGGTCTGAATGAAATTTCATTGCCTTGCAGTCATACATATAATAAAATAACAATAAACACAAATTTAACATCCACCACAGTGAGTTCACCAGGCACCTCCTTACTGTGATGGAAAGCAAAAATCTTAAGTCTTTGTCTCTTCCCTCCTTGTTCTCCCTCTGCGCGAAGGCGATCCAGGCTTCCGATGTTGTGACCCCGCCGGGTGATGGTAAGTAAGTCCCGCGGCTCAATCGTGCTCCGCGAACGGGCCGGTTCAAACTCCGTGGCCCGGGGTAGTCGAAGCTGCCGCCCTCCAGTCCAGCGGACGCAGCTGTTGCCGCGGGAGCTCTGGAAAAACAGGTCACCAACCTGTGACCTGCGAGCTCCCGACGTTGTCGTCTACTGGGCCCGCGGCCGAGCCTCCGAAGTCGGGTCGCCGCCGCCGTCGGAACACCACCTCAGCCCACGAGTCGTGCCACCGCCGGAACGCCAGAACCCGCCACAGCCCCGAAGTCGGCCAGCCTCGAGCTGGTAAGTCCTGGCTGGCTCTGCCTCCGGAGCCTCGAGGTCGGTCCCAGTTGGAGGCTGCCAGCTCCGCCATTAGGGCCTCAGCGCAGACGGAGAAGGAGACGGGGGATACGACAAGAAAAGTCGCATTCCCCCGAAGGAAGAGACCAAAACGCGTTGCTCCCACCCCCCCACCACACATACACAACCCAGTAACTCAAATTAACTCGCTAAAACAGGACAAGAAAACAACAACAACAAATAAAAACAGACGGACTGCAGGCGAGCCGCAGCTGCCGAGGCAGCGCCGCCACTCCAGAGAGAAGGAATGGGTGACATTTTGGGCCGAGACCCTTCTTCAGACTGGTTAGGGATAAGGAAAACAAGAGATATAGACGATGATGTAGAGAGGTAAAGAACAATGAATGAAAGGTATGCAAAAAACTAACGATGATGAAGGAAGCAGGCCTTTGTGAGCTGTTTGTTGGGTGGAAATGAGAAGCTGGTGTGGGGGAGAGGATAGGGAGAGAGAGGAAATGCCAGGGTTACTTGAAGTTAGAGAAATCAATAATCATACCACTGGGGTGTAAGCTGCCCAAGCCAAATATGAGATGCTGTTCCTCCAATTTGCGTTCAGCCTCACTGACAATGGAGGAGTCCTAGGACAAAATGGTCTGTGTGGGAATGGGAAGGAGAATTAAGGTGTTTGGCAACCGGGAGATCAGGTAGGTTCAGGTGAACTGAGGGAAGATGTTCAGTGCAACGACCATCCAGTCTACGTTTGGTCTCACCGATTTATAAGAGTCCACATCTTAAACAACGAAAACAGTAGATGAGGTTGGAAGAGGTGCAAGTGAACCTCTGCCTACTCTGAAAGGACTGTCGGGGTCCCTGGAGAGAGTCGAGGGAGGAGGTATAGAGACAGGTGTTGCATCTACTGCAATTGCAAGGGAAGGTACATGGGCAGGGGGTGGTTTGGCTGGGATGAGTTAAATAGGGAGTTGCGGAATGAATGGTCTCTGCGGAAGGTGGAAAGGGGTGGAGATGGGAAGATGTGACTAGTGTTGCCATCCCATTGTAGGTGGCGAAAATCTTGGAGGATTATGTGTTGTATGCGACGGCTGATGTGGTGGCAGGTCACGTTTGACACCCTTACTAATCAAGAACTTGTCAATCTCCACTTTAAAAATTAAAAATTAAAAAATAAAATTACAAGGGGGACTGTCTCTGTTGCGACTAGGGGAAGGGGGAGCAAGGGCGGAGCGGCGGTGTACCAAGGAGACATGAGTGAGGGCATCATCTATGATGGGAGAGGGGAACCCCCATTTCCTAAAGAATCTTGGGCGCAGATGCGGTGTAGACGGAGGAATTGGGAGTAGGGGATAGAGTCTTTGCAGGAAGCAGGGTGGGACGAAGTGTAGTCGAGATAGTTGTGGGAGTCAATGGGTTTGTAATAGACATCAGTCGAAAGTCTATTTCTTGTGATGGAGACTGTGAGATTAAGAAAAGTGAGGGAAGTGTCGGAGATGGTCCAAGTAAATTTGAGTACCGGATGGAAATTGGAGGTGAACTTGATGAAATTCATGAGTTCTGCATGGGTACAGGAGGTAGTACCGATGCTGGTTTGAACCGAAGATAGACACAAAATGCTGGGGTAACTCAGCGGGACAGGCAGCATCTCTGGAGAGAAGGAATGTGTGACATTTTGGGTCGAGACCCTTCTTCATTCCCTACACAAACAGGCCCTTCAGCCCACCGTCCATATCGACCATCGATCACTGTAGATTAACCCTTATTAATTCATGCCATTTATAATCTCCACTGCACATATATGCATGCCACCCATTACATGGTATTACAGTACTACACTAACAAGGACAGCCAGCTCACAGAAGCCAAGCTGAGCTGGGAGTGCACGGCTGGCAGTTTGAATGCTCTGTATTACTGAATGGAATAAAGACTAACGTTTCACCATGTATGTTGTCGTGGATCATTTACAAACATGGTGTCAGATTCTTTGTGCCACGTCTACAACTCTTTTGCCAGAATTTATTTTATTTTATTTATTTTACAAAGGACCATCGTTCTGTGGTCATGGCCGGGTCATTTTGTAAACCCGATCCTCTGATATTCGACAGTAAACTTGCCGAACGTTGGCGCATCTTCGAGGTGGAATTCGGAATTTTCATTGATGCTGCCCGCCCGGGAGCTGCTCCCCACACCGTTGCATCAATTCTCCTCAACATAGCGGGCACAGAGGCTGCCCTGCGGGCACAGGGTTTTATTGCGCCCCAGAACATACC
This sequence comes from Malacoraja senta, assembly GCA_038087875.1. Classification (NCBI taxonomy): domain Eukaryota; kingdom Metazoa; phylum Chordata; class Chondrichthyes; order Rajiformes; family Rajidae; genus Malacoraja; species Malacoraja senta. The sequence goes on along the minus strand of CM075977.1, from coordinate 257,781,400 downwards.
GATGCGGTAACCCAGGTTGTGACCCTGGCAGAGTCTATCAGGGACCCCATCTGCATCCTCCGAAAGTTCCGTGACCTGTGCCAACTTCGCACCAACGTTGTCATGGAGCGCCACAATTATTTTCCCGAGACGGTCAAATCCTGCATTGGTGACCTGAAGAGCAACGTTGCAAGATGCCATTTCCAAGACCGTGTCATACTCATCCGCAGAAGACTTGTGTATGGCATCCTGAATGACAAGGTGAGAAATGAACTACTCTGGGATGAGGAGCTCACACTGTGTAAAGCTGAACGTGCCTGCCGGGTTGCAGAATTCACTGATACCCATACCAAATCCCTGGGACTGGGATCCCACTCTGCCTACGATGTCCATGCCTTCTATAGGTCCCCGTGACAACCATTAACAACCCCTCGACAATCACCAACAGCTCCAGGGAGGGTAACCGACCCATTGGTCCATAACTGTGGTAAATGCAGCGGCTACCACCCAAAATTTCGTGAGCAATGCCTCGCTTATGGCAAAACTTGCCACTATTGCAAGGAGAAAAAAACACTTAATTCAATATTGCCACGCTCGTGGTAGAAGGGCCCAGCCACAACAATCTCTCTATGCGCTCGAGCCAACACTTTCCCACGAGGCACTGACTGAAATATTAGCACCAGCAGAGCCAAAACCGCAACACCTGCAAGAAGACAGCCAAAACATACATTCAATAAACTGACCCACTGTACAAAAGCAATGATCCCATGACAACTCTCAGTACTAACAATACCAAAGTCGCTGCAAAGATGTATACTGGGGCACGGTGCAACGTTCTATCCTCATCAGACTTCCAAAGAATTCACAACAATGAAACTATCATGAAAACAAACTCCAAGCTACATCCATTTGTTGGGGGTGAGGTGAAACTGGTTGGTAAAGTCACACTACAATGCCATCTAGCGTCTCAAGTTTACAAACTGGATTTCTTCATTGTTAGAAGGGAAGTGCCCCTCCTTCTGGGCATCAATACATGCCATGATATGGGCCTAGTTACCTTCGGCAAAACTGTGTACCAATTATCCACCTCTCAAAGTCCCACCCTACAACTACTCGCACAATACAAAGACCTTTTTGACAACCAGCTCGGCAAACTTCCCACAGAACACATTATTATAACCGACAAGGAGGTTACACCTGTCGTTCGCTCTCCACATCGCATCCCGCACGCAATGAAGGACCGCGTCAAAACTGAACTAGACAGAATGGAAACACTGGGCGTGATAGCCCCTGTCAACGACCCGTCTTCCTGGGTCTCCACCATGGTCGCAGCAATCAAGAAGAACAAAGACAAAATAAGGATTTGCATCAACCCTAAAGACTAAAACACTGCCATCAAACAACCACACCACCCGATGCGGATGGTGGTAGAGGTCGCAGCCAACCTGGGTAAAGCCACAGTCTTCCCTGTCCTAGATGCAATTGTCATTTTGGCAAATACTGCAAGACCATGCATCCTCCATGCTAACCACATTCGCAACACCCTTCGGACGCGACAGATTCTTACGTATGTCATTTGGCATCAATTCAGCCAGTGAGGTCTTCCAACGTACTATGGAACAGCTCCTTACTGGTTACCCATGCGATATAATCATGAACGACATCCTGATCGCCGGGTGCAACGCACAAGAACATGACTCAAAGCTGAAGCGGGTCTTGGATCGTGCCAGAGAGGTAAACCTCAAACTCAACCCACTCAAGTGCAGGTTTCGGGTCGACGAAGTGACTTATGTGGGCCACGTATTCACCAACAACAGCCTCAGGCCAGACCCTTCTAAAACCATTGCCATCCATGAAATGCCAGCACCCACGCACGTGACAGCTCTACAATGATTTCTAGGCATGGTAAACTACCTTGGAAAATTCATCCCAAACTTCAGCGAGCTGTCAGCCCCGCTGCGACAACTGACCCACAAGGATACCCACTGGTCCTGGCACCAACACCTGCAGAGGGCATTTCAAACCCTCAAACAACTAATGTCTTGCGCCCCAACCCTCACATACTTCGATGCCGGGTTACCCGTCACCCTAACCTGTGATGCCTCCAAGTATGGACTGGGTGCTGCTTGCCTACATGACGATGGGAAGGGTCCCAGACCATGCCTCCCGCACCATGACCGACACTGAACCGCACTACGCTCAAATTGAGAAGGAGCTACTCGCGGTAACTTTTGCATGTAAGAAATTCAAGGACTTTATCTTTGGCAACCCGATCACGATTGCAACCGACCTCCAGCCCCTGGTCAGTATCCTCAACAAACCAATCCACACGGCACCAGCGCGTTTACAATGCATGATGATGGAACTACAGAAGTATGACTTCAAACTAACCTACAACCGAGGTAAGGACATGCACTTAGCTGATACCCTCTCCCGGGCACCTTGCCCAACCTGCGAAAAACACCTGTCTGATGACAAGCATGAGGGGTACACAGGTATACAGTTAAGATAGTCTCCTGCCTTCCATCCGCAGGCTTAGACATCCCAATGGCACAAACAGCTGCATACGAAACACTACAATCGCTTGCCACTGTCATCCACCGCTGCTGGCCAGACAAACAGCACCAACTGCCGCTGGCTATCTGCCCGTTCTACACCGAATCACCCATTACATGGTATTACTGTAATATAGGCTGGGTGAGTGGGCAAATGCATGGCAGATGCAGTATAATGTGGATAAATGTGAGGTTATCCACTTTGGTGGCAAAAACAGGAAAGCAAACTATTATCTAAATGGTGGCCGATTAGGAAAAGGGGAGATGCAACGAGACCTGGGTGTCATGGTACACCAGTCATTGAAAGTAGGCATGCAGGTGCAGCAGGCAGTGAAGAAAGCGAATGGTATGTTAGCATTCATAGCAAAAGGATTTGAGTATTGGAGCAGGGAGGTTCTACTGCAGTTGTACAGGGTCTTGGTGAGACCACACCTGGAGTATTGCGTACAGTTTTGGTCTCCAAATCTGAGGAAAGACATTCTTGCCATAGGGGGAGTACAGAGAAGGTTCACCAGATTGATTCCTGGGATGTCATGACTTTCATATGAAGAAAGACTGGATAGACTCGGCTTGTACTCGCTAGAATTTAGAAGATTGAGGGGGGATCTTATAGAAACTTACAAAATTCTTAAGGGGTTGGACAGGCTAGATGCAGGAAGATTGTTCCCGATGTTGGGGAAGTCCAGGACAAGGGGGCACAGTTTAAGAATTAAGGGGAAATCCTTTAGGACCGAGATGAGAAAAACATTTTTCACACAGAGAGTGGTGAATCTCTGGAACTCTCTGCCACAGAAGGTAGTTGAGGCCAGTTCATTGGCTATATTTAAGAGGGAGTTAGATGTGGCCCTTGTGGCTAAAGGGATCAGGGGGTATGGAGAGAAGGCAGGTACAGGATACTGAGTTGGATGATCAGCCATGATCATATTGAATGGCGGTGCAGGCTCGAAGGGCCGAATGGCCTACTCCTGCACCTATTTTCTAGGTTTCTATGTTTCTATTACGGTACTACACCCAGGGACACAAGGACACCCAGCTCACAGAAGCCACGCTGAGCTGGGAGTGCACGACTGGCAGTTTGAATGCTCTGTATTACTGAATGGAATAAAGACTAATTTTTCACCCTGTATGTTGTAGTGGATCATTTACAATCACCCATTCGCCCTCGTTCTATGTTATCCCACTTTCTCATCCATTTACTAAACACTAGGGGAAATGCACAGAATCCAATTAACCTGCAAACCCGCACGTCTTTGGGATGCGGGAGGAAACCGGAGCACCCAGAGGAAACCCACGTGGTCACAGGGAGAATGTACCACACACAGACAACACCTGATGTCAGGAACGAACCCGGGTCTCTGGCACTGCGAGGCAGCAGCTCTCATCTGCTGCGCCAATGTGTTGCCCATTCACAGGTGTCAACATCATAATATCTTCCACAATATCTCCGTGTATTTCATGGTCTGTGGGGTGGCTTGCATGCGAACCACTGTTGCAATGAAACATGGCCCCCTATTTCTAAACTAAACAAAACTGTTCTGTGCTAAACAGCTACAGTGTATGTTTATGTTCTAATTTACAATAATAATCCTACACCTCCTCGAAAGATAGTCTGTTATTGTGTATTTCCTTCTTAAGATTAAGCACACTCATGTTATTTTGGATGAGGACATTAAAAAAAAGCAATTTTGTTCTAAATTGTGCAGCAATGTGATTGTCCAATTAATTCGGTGTTTAAGATGCTTTTAAATTGGCACATTGATATGCAGAGAATGGAGGGATATGGATCATGGGTAGAAAAATAAAATTAAATGATCTTACGTATATGTACATGTATTTATATTACAAATTTAAATATATATTTAAAATATAAATGTACATATTATATTGCAATTTTTATATGAATAAATATAAATGTATTATGATTTATATAATATAAACCATTGTATAACTATACATATAAATGCATTATGGTAACATTTATGATATATAAACCATATATCATATGGTTATTACAAATATAAATATATATTTAGAATAATTATATACCCATATTTTTATATTACAAACTCATTATGAATTGTCATGACATTCACCATTGCAGACACAACCCTGCTTAGTAGACTAGTGCAGTGTGTGCAGGCATAAGAGATTAGTTTAACTTTGCATCATATTGTGGTGACACAGTACTGCCACTGGTAGAGCCTCTGCCTCAATGCCAGAGACCTCCAGGTTCGATCCTGACCTTGGCCGCTGTCGGTGTGGAGTTTATTTGTTTTCCCTGTGACCCCCGTGGGTTTCCTCCGGGTACTCCGGTTTCCTCCCACATCCCAAGGACGTATGTTTTTTTAAAGATTAATTGGCCTCTGTAAATTGTCCCAAGTGTGTAGGGAGTGGATGCGAAAGTGGGATAACATAGAACTAGTGTGAATGGGTGATCAATGGTCGGTATGGATTTGTGGGTCAAAGGGCCTATTTCCGTGCTGTACCTCCAAACTAAACTAAACGATGATATTCAGCACTGACATTATGGGCCAAAGGATCTGTTTCCGTGTGGTACTGGTCTATGTTCTGTTTAATATTTAAAAAACATGACAATTGTATCAATTTCTACTTCCTCCGTCAGATGTAAAAACTTACCTCTTAGGCTCAGATAGGCTACAATGCTGAGAATTCTGCCCTCTGTATCTTCCTCTTTGCGCTACCTATCGTACTTGAATTTGACTTGATTGTATTTATGTATAGTATTATCTGGATTTGGACACCATACAAAACAAAGTTCTTCACTGTCCCTCAGTACATGTGGCAAGGACAAACCTAAATCATTTACATAGATACATAGAAACATAGAAAATAGGTGCAGGAGTAGGCCATTCGGCCCTTCGAGCCTGCACCGCCATTCAATATGATCATGGCTGAGCATCCAACTCAGTATCCCGTACCTGCCTTCTCTCCATACCCTCTGATCCCTTTAGCCACAAGGGCCACATCTAACTCCCTCTTAAATATAGCCAATGAACTGGCCTCAACTACCCTCTGTGGCAGAGAGTTCCAGAGATTCACCACTCTCTGTGTGAAAAAGTTTTTCCTCATCTCGGTCTTAAAGGATTTCCCCCTTATCCTTAAGCTGTGACCCCTTGTCCTGGACTTCCCCAACATCGGGAACAATCTTCCTGCATCTAGCCTGTCCAACCCCATAAGAATTTTGTACGTTTCTATAAGATCCCCTTCTCTGCACTCCCTCTATGGCTATAATGTCCTTCCTCAGATTTGGAGACCAAAACTGTACGCAATACTCCAGGTGTGGTCTCACCAAGACCCTGTACAACTGCAGTAGAACCTCCCTGCTCCTATACTCAAATCCTCTTGCTATGAAGGCCAACATACCATTCGCTTTCTTCACTGCCTGCTGCACCTGCATGCCTACTTTCAATGACTGGTGTACCATGACACCCAGGTCTCGCTGCATCTCCCCATTTCCTAATCGGCCACCATTTAGATAATAGTCTGCCTTCCCGTTTTTGCCACCAAAGTGGATAACCTCACATTTATCCACATTATACTGCATCTGCCAAACATTTGCCCACTCACCCAGCCTATCCAAGTCACCTTGCAGTCTCCTAGCATCCTCCTCACATTTAACTCTTTTAACTCTTCATCGTTTCACCTAAATCTTAGCCCTCTCATTTTTGATACCCCGATCATGATTTTGACAATCTACCCTCTGTATACCTCTCATAGTCTTCCACCAGATCATCTGTTTGAGATGAAAGTTGATGACCTTTTATCTGGAACAAATCTGATGTAAAGTTAGTGATTTTAGACGTGAACTCTGTTTCTCACCAAAGATTGACCTGTTGAATATTTCCATACCTATGTTCGATATACCATTACACATGACCAATAGGTATACCTATAGGTATAACGGTACGTATATTCAATTAATCCCAATATGAGTTGACACTAATTGTATCTTCAATGAGGCTCTTAAAATTAAGCTGCTGTTAATATGAAAATGGACTTCCTTTGGCTATTAAATATGTGCATGTACATGCAAACTAAACATAATCATAATCATACTTTATTAGCCAAGTATGTTTTGCAACATATGAGGAATTTGATTAGCCAACTATTTTGGACCAGTGAAGTTTATATGGTTCTGCATACTCACAAGTGCTGGTCCAGACATCCTTAATGATCTGTGACTGAAAGCATTCATTTAGCAGCCGATGATTAATGTGTAAAAAATGTTCTTTCTACTCATCCAAACAAGTCAAGTCAAGTCAAGTCAAGTCACATTTATTTATATAGCACATTTAAAAAACAACTCTCGTTGGCCAAAGTGCTTTACATTTGTTATAAGAATAGCACAACAAAACAAACTACATACATATATACATGTAGCCCTCACTCAGAGGACGTCAGGAAAGGCTTGGGAGTATAGATATATCTTTAGTCTTGACTTAAAAGAGTCGATGGAGGGGGCAGTTCTGATGGGAAAGGGGATGCTGTTCCAAACAGTATATATATTTAGACCTGAAGGTACACAAAATTGCTGGAGAAACTCAGCGGGTGCAGCAGCATCTATGGAGCGAAGGAAATAGGTAACGTTTCGGGCCGAAACCCTTCTTCAGACTTTAGACCTGTCTTGTTCCCAGAGCTCTGTTAAAGATAGTTTCCTCAAATCTGTGTAGGAAGGAACTGCAGATGCTGGTTTAAACGGAAGATAGTTATAAAATGCTGCAGTAACTCAGCACGACAGGCAGCATCTGTGGGTAACGTTTTGGGTCGAGACCCTTCTGACTAGTCAGAGGAGCTGAGTTACTCCAGCATTTTGTGTCTATCTTCCTCAAATCTATGATTCACACAAATTTATTTTCAAACTCCAGGCTAAACATCCACTATATCTACATATGATGTTGGAGCGATCAACCACTAGAGAGAAGTCCTGAGCTACTATCTACCTCATTGGAGACCCTCGGACTATCTTTAATTGGATTTTATCTGGCAATAAATATTATTCACGTTATCATGTACCTTGTACACTGTGGATGGCTCAATTGTAATCATGTATGGCCTTTCTGCTGACTGATTAGCATGCAACAAAAGCTTTTCACTGTACCTTAGCACACATTACAATACACTAAACTAAACTAGATACAGACCTAGAGATTTATCTGCATAATATTTCTGATGTTAAAAAGGGTGAAAATTTGGGCGGCACAGCGCCAGAGACCCGGATTTGATACTAACCATGGGTGTTGTCTGTACAGAGTTTGTACGTTCTCCCTGGGACTGCATGGGTTTTCTCCGGGTGCTCCCTCACTCTTAAAGGCATGCAAGTTTGTAGGTTAATTGGCTATGGTATATGTATTTAGGATATAACTAGAGTACGTTAGTGATCGTTGGTCGGCGTGGACTTGCTGGGCCTGAACTAACAACTACCCCATTGGAGACCCTCGGACTATCGATAATTGGACCTTGTTGAAGTTTCAAAAGAGCATTAGATAGAGCTCTTAGGGCTAGTGGAATCAAGGGGTATGGGGAGAAGGCAGGAAAGGGGTACTGATTGTGGATGATCAGCCATGATCACATTGAATGGCCGGCTCGAAGGGCCGAATGGCCTACTCTTGCAACTATTGTCTATGTATCTATGTATCTATGTTTAGTAGAGTTGCTGCCTTACAGCGCTTGCAGCACTGCAGACCCAGGTTCGCTCTCGACTGCGGGTGCTATCTGTTCGGAGTTTGTACGTTCTCCCCGTGACCGTGCGGGTTTTATCCGAGATCTTCGGTTTCCTCCAACTCTCCAAAGACGTACAGATATGTAGGTCAATTTGCTTGGTAAATTTAAAAAATTGTCCCTAGTGTGGGTAGGATATTGTTAATATGCGGGTATCGCTGGACGGCACGGACTTTGTGGACCGAATGGCCTGTTTCCATGCTGTATCTCTAAATAAAACTAAACAAAAGTAATTCCTGGTGTATTATATTTATCAATATTAGAGGGTTTTCCACTTGATCTACCAACAGTAAAGTAAGCAATCGAGTGTCATATGCAGGAAATCTCACCTTTTGAGTGCCTGAGGCACGCTTGGGGGGAGAGGTGTGACTACGGCTTTGACTGAGAGCAATATATATGCTTGTGTTTGAAAGGCAAATCTCGGGCAGTGCCGAGATTTAAAGACTGATGATTCCATGAATGGACAGCACATAGATCACGAGTCAGGGCTATTGATCTGAAGAAGGGTTTCGGCCCGAAACGTTGCCTATTTCCTTCGCTCCATGGATGCTGCTGCACCGGCTGAGTTTCTCCAGCATTTTTTGTGTACCTATAAGTCAGGGCAATGTGGCTGAAAATCTCACCAGAAAGAAATGTTAGGCCTTGCATTTCTGCTGGCATCATTTAGGCATTCAGGATGTCAGAAAACAGCACAAATTCTTCACACCCATTTGTTCATACCTTATTTATTAATAACCTTTAATTCAGAGGCATGTACACAATTAGTTAATGACTCATTAATGTATTTTTACCCCATGGAAGATCATTTTTGGGGGGCTTTGTTCATGTGGTTCCTTCCGAGAATATTGTGAGTTGCATAATACAAGACATACACATTCCTAGCTCCCTACAATACACCCTATGCACTCACAACTGTGTGGCCAAAGTCTGCTCTAACTCCTGCGACTAGTGGTGTGCCTCCAGGTTCAGTGCTGGGCCCATTGCTGTTTGTCATCTGTATCAATGATTTGGATGAGAACGTACATGGCATGATTGGAAAGTTTTACGATGACACTAAACTGGGTGGCATTGTAGATAGTGAAGATTGTTGTCAAGAAATTGCAGCAGGATCTTGACTGGTTAGGCAGGTGTGCTGAATGAAATTTAATATTGTGAGGTGCTGAATTTTAGGAAGTCTAACATGGCAGGATCTACACAGTGAATGGTAGGGCTCTGGGTATAGCTGTGGAACAGAGGCACCTTGGAGTGAAAGTGTCATCACAGGTGGATAGGGCTGTCAGATGGCTTCCAGCACATTCGCCTTCATCAGTCAGAGCATTGAGTATAGAAAATAAACACAAAATGCTGGATTTACTCAGCGTTCAGGCAGCATCTCTAGAAAAACAGAATAGGTGACGTTTCGAGACAAGACCCAAGTTCAGACAGAGTCCCAACCTGAAACATCACCTATTTCCTTTCTCCAGAGATGCTGTCTGACCCGCTGAGTATTTCAGCATTTTGTGTCCATCTTCCGTGTAAATCAGCATCTCCAATTCCTTCCCGCACATATTGAGTATAACCATTGGGAGGTCATGTTACAGTTATATAGGACGTTGGTGAGGCCATTTAGAGCATTGTGTTTAGTTTTGGTCACCATATTAGAGGAAAGATGTTGTCAAACTTGAAAGGGTTCAGAAAAGATTTATCAGGATGTTGCCAGGACTCGAGGGACTGAGCTATAGGGAGAGGTTGAGTAGGCAGGGACTCTATTCCTTGGAGCGCACGAGGATGAGGGGTGATCTTACAGAAGTGTACAAAATCATGACAGAAATAGATCGGTAAACACACAGAGTCTCTTGCCCAGAGTTGGGGAAATCGAGAATCAGAGGACAAGGGTTTAAGGTGACGGAGGGAAAGATTTAATTGGAACCTGAGGGGCAACTGTATTTACACAAAGGGTGGTGGATGTATGGAATGAGCTGCCGGAGGAGGTAGTTGAGGCACATAGTTGAGGCAATGTTTAAGAAACATTTAGACTGGTACATGGATAGGATAGGTTTAGAGAAACTTATCTCTATCTCGGTGAGACCAAGTGGAGGCTTGGCGATCGTTTCGCCGAACACCTCCGCTCGGTCCGCAATAACCAACCTGACCTCCCGGTGGCTCAGCACTTCAACTCCCCCTCCCATTCCATATCCGACCTCTCTGTCCTGGGTTTCCTCCATGGCCAGAGCAAGCAACACCAGAAATTGGAGGAACAGCACCTCATATTCCGCTTGGGGAGTCTGCATCCTGGGGGCATGAACATTGAATTCTCCCAATTTTGCTAGCCCTTGCTGTCTCCTCCCCTTCCTCAGCCCTCGGGCTCCTCCTCCGCCTTTTTCCTTTCTTCTCCCCACCCCCCATCAGTCTGAAGAAGGGTTTCGGCCCGAAACGTTGTCCATTTCCTTCGCTCCATAGATGCTGCTGCACCCGCTGAGTTTCTCCAGCATTTTTGTGTACCTTAGGTTTAGAGAAATATGGGCCAAATGCAGGCAGATGGAACTAGTGTGGATGGTTCATGTTGATCGGCGTGGGCAAGTTGAGCTAAAGGGCCCTTTTCCACACCGAATTACTCTACAACTCACACCAGTTCTATCATATCCCACCTTCTCAACAACTTCCTTCACACTGAAAATGATTTTAGAGAGGTTAATTAACCCACAAACCCATATGTCTTCAGGATGCAGGAGGAACCTGGAGCACCTGGACAAAATCCATGCCGTCACAGAGAGAACGTACAAACTCCACACAGACAGCACCCAAGGATAGGATCAAACCCGGGCGTCTGCCGCTGTGAGGCAGCTTACGCTACCAGTTGAGCCTGTTATTGAAATCAGGAGATGTGTTTGAAAACTACAGAGAGAGATCATCCCTTTAGCCTGGATTCCTTGGTTAAGATGCAGGCAAGAGGTGGCAAGTCTACTCCCTAGGGGAGTACAAATGTCAGATGCAACTGAGGCTTAGATTGAAGCCGTACACAACAAGATGCCTTAAGCTTCATCCTTCAACACAACAAGTTTGTTTTGGCAAGCAAGAAACGCCTCCAGGCATGCAGCAGGAATAATTACACTTCTCCAACTCAGTTTGGATATTTTTGTTTTGGCCTCCGAATATCAGGTGAGAACTCTATCAAGATGGTCAGATCACTAAAACCATTGCGAGTCGCACAGAGACAAACAAACCACAGGTTCCTGCACGTGACTATCAGGTGAGAGAGCTCTTCCAAGATGGGCAGACCACTAAAACCATTGTGAGACGCACAGAGACAAACAGACCACAGGTTCCTGCTTGTGATCTTTGTTACCCAACCAACAGTTGCTACAGCAATGCACATGGACGACTTCTATGAGTTTCTTCTCGGGCAGCAGGGGTATGCAGCTTGATATGCGTCATTATGTGTGTATAAGTCACTTAGTAATGGTCCATTGTTGCGGTAATAACATCAAAAGTGTTGCGCAAAAATATTCCATTTTATCAGTGTTCCTTACGCCAAGTTGTAGAGTTATACAGTGTGGAAACAGGCCCTTCAGCCCAAGACCAACATGTCCCATCTATCTACACTAGTCCTACCTGCCTGCATTTGGCCAAATATCCATCAAAAACTATCCCATTTATGGACCTGTATAAATTTTTTTTTAAACGTTGCGATAATACCTGCTTCAACTACCTCCTCTGGCAGCTTGTTCCATACACCCACCACCTTTTGTATAAAAATAGTTACTGCTCAGGTTCCTATTAAATCTTTCCCGCTCACCTTCAACCTTTTTTCTCTGGTTCTTGATTTCCCTACTCTGGGAAAAGATTGTGCATTCACCCTATCTATTCCACTCATGATTTTATACAGCTCCATAAGCTCACCCCTTATCCTCCAGTGCTCCAAAGAAGAAAGTCATAGCCTGCCCGACTTCTCCCTATTGCTCAGGCCTTTGAGACCAGGCAACATCCTCTTTCAGATGATATTGTGAGTGATATCATATAACAAATACACAATCACAGCCCCCTACAATTTTTTTATGACAATGCATTAATCTAAGGTTAAAAGATTATTGGGACAGATCTTCAGCTGTTGCTGTTTCATCCTGTTGAGAGGCTGGCTACTTGCTTTTCATTGGGATCCTGGCAGTAAGGGGCTCCTTGCACAGCAGACTTCACTGATATAATGGTTTTGACAGCTGGTGAAACACTGGCCACAGGCTCAATGCTGTCAAACCTGCCATCTTCATTGAATCACTTTGACATTTGTAAGCATGCAAAATAACCCTGGATCAAAATAACAAGTGTGAAAGCATAAGTGTGAGAGTGAGAGTGGGAGTAAGAGTGGGAGTGGGAGTGGGAGTGGGAGTGGGAGTGGGAGTGAGAGTGAGAGTGAGAGTGGGAGTGAGAGTGAGAGTGAGAGTGAGAGTGAGAGTGAGAGTGGGAGTGAGAGTGGGAGTGGGAGTGGGAGTGGGAGGGAGTGGAAGTGAGAGTGAGAGTGAGAGTGAGAGTGGGAGTGGGAGTGGGAGTGGGAGTGGGAGTGGGAGTGGGAGTGGGAGTGAGAGTGAGAGTGAGAGTGAGAGTGAGAGTGAGAGTGAGAGTGAGAGTGGGAGTGGGAGTGGGAGTGGGAGTGGGAGTGGGAGTGGGAATAAGAGTGGAAGTAAGAATGGCAGTGCGAGTGGGGGTTAGAGTGCACGTGAGCATGTGTAAGCGAGAGGGCAAGCATGAAAGTAAGCGTGAGTGTGAGAGTGAGTGTGATTAACAGTGTGATTGTGAGTGTGAGCGCACAATACTCATCCCAAAACTGATTTGCACTTGTAAATCACAGACAAAAGACTGAAGACCCATTGCCTACAAATCTATCTGGAGTCAAATTTTCCTACTGATGCCCTTTAAATGCTCACTGACCCACAAGTCTCCGCTGAATAAATCTCCAAAACCACCAGGGATCAATGCGATATTCTACATGGTTGTAAAGATAAAATAAATTACTAAAATCGATTGTTACCAAGTAATGGGCCATGGAGAAAAAAATTCTGCTAATAAGTGCGTGTGCCTGTCACATAATGATTATTTTTAATTTGGGCATTAACCTCTTTATTTTTGTAGGTCATAGCAGATTCAATCTATCAGTTACTGCAGCCAAGTCACCAGATTGAAAGGATTTCTCCATTACCAAGGGCGCCATTAATTTTGGTACTGTATTTCAAAACGTTACTGTTAAATAAATCACACCAATCACTTTAAAAGCCAAACTGGCCATAGCGGAGCCTGAATGATTAACATACATATATTGCAGTCATGGGCAGATGGCAGATATTTAATCAAGACTGTGGACTTACTTGTCATTGTAAGTGACAGTTAGGTTAAAGATCTGTTTAGGGATAAAAGTTATGAGTCACACCCACACCCAATCCAATCCAGAACATGGAACGAGCAGCACAGTGGTGCAGCGGTAGAGTTGCTGCCTTACAGTTCCAGAGACCCAGGTTAAATCCTGGCCACGGATGCTATCTGTACAAAATTTGTATGTTCTCCCCATGACCTATGTGCTCCGGTTTTCTCCCACAATCAAAAGACGTACAGGTTTGCAGGTTACTTGGCTTTGGTAAAATTGTGAATTGTCCCCAGTGTGTGTGAAAAATAGTGTTAGTGTGCAGGGATCGCTGGTCAGCTGGGCACGATGGTCCTGTTTCCGCGCCGTATCTCAAGGTCAAGATCAAGGTCAAGAGAGTTTATTGGCATGTGTCCCTGACAGGACAATGAAATTCTTGCTTTGCTTCAGCACAACAGAACATAGTAGGCATTGACTACAAAACAGATTTTGTTTCAAATCTCTAAACTAGGATGGTTCAGGTATCTTTTAACAGCTGGGAAGAAACTGTCCCTAAATCCTCAACTCCCTGCATTACCCATGTGCCTACCCAAAAGCCTCTTAAATGCCACCGCCGTACCTGCCTCCACCACCACTCCTGGCAGCACGTCCTAACTGTGCAGCAGCTAATAAAAAATGAGTTGGAATTATATCGGGGCATTAATTGGGATAACATTCAATGGTCCAGAAAATCTGTCAGTCACAAAGAAATGTGCAGAAGTACTGAGTGCTCTAGATTAACAGGGTTTTACTGTGGTTTTATTCCTCAGCGCTGGTATCATCCATGTGAATCTGTCCGCCTTGTCTCAAAAGCCTCAAAATCCTTTCTGTGATGAGTAAACCACAAGAGTGCGCAGTATTTCAAGTGTAACCTGACCAACTTTATTTAATATCACTTTGATGGGTTTCATGCCTATCCCCAGGGAAATAATTCATTGGCGTGTTTTGTAACCCAATTATCCCAGTCAAGGGAAAACATAACACACTCAAATTACAACAATGTAATTCTCAGCAGAACAAATTATCACAAAAAAAAACAAGCAAGCATAGCCTGAGCTATAGGGAGTACTTGAGCAGGCTAGGACTTTATTCCTTGGAGCACAGGAGAATGAGGGGTTATCTTATAAAGGTGTATAAGATCATGGGGGGAATAGATTGGGTAACTGCACAGTCTTTTTCCAAGCGTTGGGGAATCAAGAACCAGAGGACATAGGTTTAAGGTGGGGCTGGGGGGAGGGGGGGGGGAGGGAGATATAAATAGGAACCTGAGGGCTAACTTTTTTTTTTAAACATAGGTTATTATCTATGTTTACACATAGGTAAATAGAACTACCCAGAGGAGGTAGTTGAGGCAGGTACTATCACAAAGATTAAAAATACATTCTATACAGGTACATGAATGGGGTAGTTTTAAAGGGATATGGGAGTTTCTGTAAATACGGCACTCAGTAGTGAAACTGAAAGTCTCCAAACTTCCAGGTTATTTTCCTGTTCTTTATGTCATATTCCCATTGTTTCATATCCTGTATTTTAAGTTGATCATGGTGTATAGCCAAATTAATGAGATGAAGCCCAAATAAATAAATCACTTTTTACAAAGTAAAATATCAGATATGTCCCTGTACCTTTTTTTGTGACATTTTTCAAGCAGGATTTCATCAAATCCTTAGGCTATACCAGTAAGATTATTTTAATTTTGCAATTAAATAACTCTATATAAGCCAAATTCTGGTTATGCTCATGTTTTTAAAAATCATTTATCACCCGATTAGATGGTTTTCTGATGCCCCACATTTTTGCAGCAGAACGTGAGTAGCAGTGTCCATTAAGTCACGTGTGAAATGTGTGAATTAAAAGCAGAGTAACTGTTTTTATATTGATTGTTTTATTTTAATTTTGTTTTATTTATATTTTGTGTTTAGGCTTTCCGTCGAAATACTTAAAAATGAATAGAACTTAAAACCATGAAATAAAAATTTAGTTTGCTCACCTATTTTAGTGATGTCTGATTCTGTAGTCCCTCAGTTTTTTTGATGTTAGGGTGCAAAAGTACGATAACATAGAAGTAGCGGCCATGTGTGATCCATAGTCGACATGGACTCAATGGGTTAAAGGGCCTGTTTCCTTCACTAGAATCTCTAAAACAAGCAGGTTGGTAGATTAACAGGCTGTGGTAAAATCCCCCTAGTGTATACGCAAGTGGTGGAATGAGATCGCATTATCAGTTGGCATCCACACAATGGGTCGAAGGGCTTCCTTCTATGCAATAAGTAAATCTGGCAACATATGTATATAAAATATTATTTTCGGGAGTGTTGAAAAAATAATTTTGTATATATATATATATATACTGCCAGAATCTGCCATTGTTGCCATGGAAAGCAAAGATTTTCACTGTGCCTCAGTATGTGTGACAATAAACTTAAGCCTAATTCTATAAAACTCCACTGTATTTATTCAGGAAGGCATAATGCAGGCCACTGCTTTTTTTTTAACTGCAGGAAAAATGTCTGGTGTTTGAGTAAACTAGCAAGATGCTGTTTCCGTGTATCGCTATAGTTTTTGTCAACACCTCATATGAAAGGTGTGATTTCGCTGGAGAGGGTGCAAGTGAGTATCACCAGGATGTTGCCTGGATTAGACGCCTTCAGTTGCAGGGAGAGATTGGATCAGCTGGCCTTGTTATTCCAGGAGCAAAGGAGGCTGAGGGGGTAACCTGATAATAAAGGTATATAAAATTACAGGAGGCACAGATCGGATGGATAGAATCTTTTTCCCATGGTAGGAATATCAAAAACAAGAGGGCATAGATTTAAGGTGGGAGATGGGAGTTTTAAATGGAATTTGAGGGGTATTTTTTTTTAAAACACAGACAATGGGCAGAGGAGGTGGTGAAGTCAGATACAATCAGTACATTTAAAAGACATTTAGACTGGCACCTGGATCAGCCAGGCATAGAGGGATACAGACCTAATGCGGGCAAATAGTATTGGTATAGACGGGATCAAAAAAGATTGGCATGGATATGATGGGCCCAAGTTCCTGTCTTCCAACGCAATGATTCTATGACTTGTTGACCAATCCATCCCTCACTCACGTGGAATGTGTTTTTGAAATAAAGAAATTGCCTGAACAAGTGTTTAGCTTTGTAAAAGAACATCCAGCATCCCAAATAAACAATGTTATATAAAATGTAAATAGAATTTTAACAACATAATTAAATTCACTCATTCACATGCTGCAAATTAAATTATTCCTAATGCTTGTTTCTTAATAGATGTATTGAAGTGGCACCTTCAGTGAATGGAATGGACAACCTTGACATTATTCCTTACAATGCGTTGCTAAGCAACTTGCTGCTGCCTTTTTTAAAGGCAATATATGTTCAAAACATAGAATTTGTATTTTGCCTCCCAATGTGGCTCATTGCTGTTGAGGAGAAACTCGTCGATGCTAAATTACACACTGGAACATTGGAAACACGCTGCCTTGAGATTTATGTCCAGCAGTGCATTGGTGTCAGGCAGGATCACTGTGTCAGGGATAAGGGATGTTGGGTGGAACAGTGTCGTTTAAAGCTGCTGAAGTATATTTAATGGACATTATAAGAATAAAAATCTAATCCTAGAGGGCATAGATTTAACATGAGAGGAGCAATGTTAGATGGAGATGTGCAGGACAGGTTTTTTTTTATACACAGAGGAGGGTGGTGAGTGCCTGGAACATGCTGCCAGGGGTGGTTGGTGCTGTTGCCTCATACCACTGATTTGAGGCCAGGTTTGATCCTGTCCGTGTGGAGTTTGCACACACTCCCTGTAACTGCAAGGGTTTTATCCGAATGCTCTGGTTTCCTCCCACATTCCAAAGAGACATGGATTATTTGGCTTCTGTAAATTGTCCTAGTGTGTAGGGAGTGGATGAGAAAGTGGAAACTAGTACAAATGATCAATGGTCAGTGTGGACTTGGTGGGCCGAAGGGCCTGTTTCCATGCTGTACCTCTAATCTAACCTAATCTTCACATTTAAGATAGACACAAAATGCTGGAATATCTCAGTGGGGTCAGGCAGCATTTCTGGAGAAAATGGATAGTTGACATTTCGGGTTGGGACCCTTCTTTAGACCTGACCAGAAACGTCACCTTTCCATTTTCTCCGGAGATACTGTCTTATCCCACTGTGTTACTCCGACATTTTGTGGCCATCTTTGGTATAAACTAGCATCTGGAGTTCTTTGTTTTTAATTACTAATCTTCATATTTGTGGGTTCCTGATGCAGGTGCATAGTATTAAATAATTAAGGTTACACAAGGAATAATTTAGCTTAGTTTATGGTCATGTATCGAGGTACAGTGAAATGATTTTGTTGTGTGCTCACCAGTCAGCTGAAAGACTATACATGATTGCAATCAGGCCATCACAGTGTACAGATACATGATAGAGAATAACGTGAATAACACTTAGTGCAAGATAAAATCCAGTAAAATCCAATTATAGATCGCCCGAGGATTTCCATTGAGGTAGATAGTAGCTCAGGACTGCTCTCCATCATTGGTGTGGCTGTACAGTTTACCAGGGAGTACAAATCCTTGGAGTGTACCTGGACAGTAATCTGGACTGGTCCAGGAACGCTGAGGCCCTGTACAAGAAGGGACAGAGCCGGCTGTACTTTTTGAGAAGGCTCCGCTCCTTCATGATCTGCAGTAAGATGCTGCAGACGTTCTACCAATCGGTGGTAGCCAGGACGAAGGCTGCGGACGCCAATATGATCAACAAACTCATCAGGAAGGCTGGCTCCATCCTGGGGGCAGAGTTGGATTCATGGGAGGTGGTCTTGGAGGGGAGGATGCTCCTCAAACTGCGGAGCATCCTGGACAATACAGCTCACCCCCTCCATGACACACTGGTCAACCTGAGGAGCACCTTCAGCAGCAGATTGGTTCCACCAAGATGCAGGACAGAACGCCACAGGAGATCCTTCTTACCTGTGGCTATCAAACTTTACAACTCCTTCCGCTTCTGTCGTGGGGTAGACTGAGACTGATTTCCCTCCCCCCCTCCCCTCCCCAATCTTTGCACACCCCCCAAGCCTTTCCACTCGTCACTTTAATTTCATGTTTCATGTATTTTGTGCTTTTTATGACTGTTGGCAGATCAATTTCCCTCCTGGGATAAATAAAGTTCTATCATATCACATCGTATCGTAGTTGGTGAGACGACAGTTCAGTTGCTGATAACAGCTGGGAAGAAACTGTCCCTGAATCTGGAGGCGTGCATTTTCATGCTTCTATACTCCAGGCCTGATGGAAGAGGGAGTGGCCAGGCTGCGACTGGTCTGTGATTATATTGGTGGTCTTACCGAGGCAGTGTGAAGTGCAGAGGGAGTCAATGGAGTTAATTCCACGCCACTGAGTGTTCTACATTTTGTAACTACAAATTACTTCAGGATAGGTTCAGGCAAGTGAAGGTGCTAAACATCATAACTGATACACTTCAGACCGAATAGTTTAATTGTCAAGTGAACCATTTCCTATCAAGTGTGACAAGCTCCTTTTACTCCTCAGTCTCTGTTCAATCAACACATTTAGAAAAATAATAACATTTGCCGATTCTCATAAAACACCATTGCAATGTATTTCACATATTGTTTCAGGTTTACATTCTGTTCCATCATGTCATTTTTCCAAGGCTCTCACATTGAACAAGTGGCTCGGCGGCGCAGTGGTAGAGATGCTGCTTTACAGCGCCAGAGACCCGGGTTCGATCCTGACTACGGGCGCTGTCTGTACAGAGTTTGTACCTTCTCCCTGTGATTACAGGGGGCTCTGGTCTCCTCCCACACTCCAAAGACGTGCAGGTTGTAGATGAATTGGATCGGTAAAAAATGTAAATGGTCCCTAGTGCGTAGGTTAGTGCTAGTGTACAGGGGTCGCTAGTTGGCCCAGACACGGTGGGCCAAAGGGCCTGTTTCCGTGCTGTATCTCTAAACTAAACGCTAACAGGACATGCACACAAGGCATTGCAGTCACTGCTTGGGTGTATACAGTATGAAATGATCTACTACAGTTGAAACATCGCAACCTTGAGGAACAAGCCCTGATCTACCGTCTGGTCATTACAGAGTCTTCTGAAATCAACATCAATTTCTTCACCTTTTGCTAACTCACTCTTTCTTTGATGGAGCACCCAAGATGGCGCCTAAACCAGGCGACTCTCTGAATGCTGGTCCCAGAACTGGATCTGCAATCATTCATTACAATCACTCCACTCTATTAAACCTCTACTCCAACAGCAGCACTAAACATTTTTCCTTTTATCCTGTAACTGTACACTGTGGATAGCTCAGTTGTGATCATGCATAGTCTTTCCACTGATGGAAAGCATGCAAGAAAAAAGCTTTTCGCTGTACCTCGGTACACATATCAAACCAGACTATAAACTGCTTTCTCTGTGTTGACATTGGCCATATGGTTTGGTTTAAAGATACAACATGAAAACAGACGTCTCAGTGCCACAGTTGGTAGAGCTGCTGCCTCACAACGCCAGACACCCAGGTTCGATCCTGTCTCTACGGAGTTTGCATGTTCTCCCTGTGACTGCGTTGGTTTTCTCCAGGTGCTCTGGTTTTCTCCCACATCTCACAGACATGTAGCTTTTTAGGTTAATTGGTTGCCGCAAAATTGCCCCTGGTGTGGACGGATTGGGTAAGTGGGATGACCTAGAACTAGCGTGAACGGGTGATTGATGGCTAGCATGCACTCAGTGGGCCAAAGGGCCTGTCTCCATAAAGGCCCATCAGTACACAAAATCAATGCTGACTAGTTCATACTAGGTCTATGTTATCCCACTTTCGCATCCATTCCCGACACACTAGGGGCAATTAACAGAGGCCAATTAAATTACAAACCCACATATCTTTGGGAGGAAACCGGAGCACCCAGAGAAAACCCATGCAGTCACAGGGAGAACGTACAAACTCCGCACAGATAGTACCCGAGATCTGGATGAAACATGGTCTCTGGTGTTGTGGGGCAACAGCTCTACCAACTGTGCCACTGTGCCATCTATTTCCATGTCGTACTGTATATTTAAAACGAACTAAATTGCTAATGTCAATGTCCCTGGCGCTGTGAGGCAGCAGTTCTACCTGCTGCACCACTGTGCCACCATGTGTTGATATGGTTGCATCAGTGTCCTGCACCCTTGGCTGTGTTAATCGAACAAGGCAGAATCTCTTACACAGTACATTTATACGACACTTTTCAGAAGAGATGGCAATAAGCTTCAGGCTCAAGGAGTTATTGAGGAACACCAGCTTCTATATTGAGGGCGCAATGTGGCCTGTGTCACACAAAACAGTTTATCTGCTTCCATCATAAATTATTGGAGCCTGGAGATTTAGTTACGCAGTCGATTTTTTTTATGGACCAAGCTAGTAAACTGTAGAACAAAATTGTTCATACAAGCATAGAGACGTTTCTTGCCCAGAGTCGTTGAATTGAGAACCAGAGGACATAGGCTAAAGGGCCTGTCCCACTTAGGTGATTTTTTCGGCGACTACAGGCAACTAGGCTGTCGCCACATGGTCGCGGGGTGACGCCTGTATGGTCGTGAGTAGTCTCCTCAAGTCGCCTAAAGAGCCGTAACTTCTTCTCCTGTCATAGGTGCTGTCGTAGGTTGTCGCCAGGTGAATTTACTTGTCGCCGGGTGCTGACTTCTGGCGACTCCATTGGCGACTACCTACATCAACCGACGTCAACCGGCGACGGGTTGACCGGCGACTGAATTGTCTTTAGTTGTCTTTAGTTGTCGCTGACAGGGTCGTTGCTTGTCGTAGCTTGTCGCGGGTGGACGTAGGTTGACTTCAGTTGTCGTAGGCTGTCGCCTGTGTGGCCGTAGGTGGTCGTAGGTGTGGTCGTAAGTGGACGTCCTAATGGGTCGGCAGTTGTCGGTAGCTTGCCGCAGCTTGACGTTGACTAGGTGGTAGGTTGTCATAGACATTGTCGTAGGGGGGGTCCAGTCACCGGTTTTTCGGCGACCTGCTACGACTGTGACTGTCGCCGGCAGTCGCCGAAAAAATTTGGGAACCTAAGGGTAACTTTTTCACACAATGGGTGGTGGGTGTATGGAAAGAGCTGCCAAAGGAGGTTGTTGAGGCAGGGACTATCACAATGTTTAAGAAGCATTTAGACAGCTACATGCTATAGGACAGGTTAAGTGAGATATGGGCCCAATGCAGGCAGATAGTATAGGGTAGATGGGACATGATGGTCAGTGTGGGCAAGTTGTGTTGAAGGGTCTGTTTCCACACCGTATGCCTATGTGACTAAGCACAAAGGACACTGAGAAAATGGCACTTTTGTGCAGCACCTTTGATGCTGTTATTGCAACAATGGACCATTAATAAATTACTTATACACACATAATGACTTGCATATCATGCACATACCCCTGCTGCCCGAGAAGAAACTCATAGAGGTCCACCTTGTGCATTGCTGTAGCACTTGTTGGTTGGGTGACAAAGATCCTTGACAAAGATACCTCAGATATCTGTCCCCCACCTACCCTGTGAGACAGAAGATAGACACAAAATGCTGGACTAATGGGCCTGTTTTACTGATGCAATTTTTTCGGCGGCTGCCGACGACTCTCATAGACGTAGCAGGTCGCCAAGAATATGGCGACTGGACCCCCCTACCACAATGTCTAGGACAATGTCTGTTTCAACCTACCACCTAGTCGACGTCAAGCTACGGCAAACTACCGACAACCGGCGACCCATTAGGACATCCACCTACGACCACACCTATGACAACCTTCGTCCACCCGCGACAAGCTATGACAAGGTACCGTCGGCGACAACTGAAGACAATTCAGTCGCCGGTACCTGTCGCCGTTTGACGGTTGACGTAGCTAGTCGCCAATGGAATTCACCGGTCGGCACCGGCAACAACCTACGTCATCCTGGCGACAACCTACGACAAGCCGACAGTCGCCGAAATGTTTTGAATATTTCAAAGTCCAGCAGCGCCCAGAAAAAACGCTACGATTCTTTGGACCACTGAGGAGACTACTCACGACTGTACAGGCGACACCCCGGTGACCATGTGGCGACAGCCTTGTCATCCGTAGCTGCCTAAAAAATCGCCTAAGTGAGACAGGGGCATTACTCAGCAGGTTAGACAATATCTCTGGAGAAAAAGGATGGGTGACATTTTGGGTCGGAACCCTTCTTCAGACTGAAAGTAGAGGGGAGAGGGGGAGAGGGGGAGATAGGAAAAGGCCAGAACAAATCAGGGCCATCAAGAGATGACCAAGGGAGCGTTCTATTGACCAAGCCTTTGCTGGGTCATCTGTTGCCTGCCCTGATTTGTTCTGGCCTTTTACTACCTCCAGTTCCACCATCACCCCCCCCCCCCCCCCCTCTACTTTCAGCCTGAAGAAGGATTTCGACCCGAAACATCACCCATCCTTTTTCTCCAGAGATGCTGCCTGGCCCGCTGAGTTCCTCCAGCACTTTGTGTCTATCTTTGGTATAAAGCAGCATCTGTAGATCCTTCTTGCACGTATGCTGCGAGACGGACTTGTTTAAATTTAGAGTTGAAAAAAGATAATCCAACCTTTTTATTTTCCCCGTTTTCTCTCAACTCACCTCCCCCATTGTACCACTTGGTCAGAATACACAATTGCCAACTAGTCTACAAATCCGCACATTTTTGACACACGGGAGGAAAACGGAGGACAGTGGGGAAATCCAGTGTCACGGGGACAAAGACTGAAAATAAAACAAAATGCTGGAGGACCTCGCTCAACAGGTCAGGCAGCATCTGTGGAGAGAATGGATGGGTGATGTCTGTACAAGGGTCCCCACCCAAAACTTTGCCTATCGATTCAGGCAGCATCTCCGGAGGACACGAATGGGCGACGGTTTGGGTCGGGACCATTCTTCAGACCCAGCTCTTGATGCTCCATGTATGATTATGACACCCTGAACCAATTCCAGAGACTTGTAAACTCTGCTTTTGAACACTGGGAGATGTAAAGTCGAAAGAGAAACACTGCATGTTACAATTTAACTTCAAACCCCAAGGCTGTACAAATCCAATATCTACTAACTTCTGGTTAACAGCAAATTATATGTCTATCTGTTCACACATTTAATCGATAATGGCCTTTTTGAGTCATCGCCCACAGATGGCTTTGAAAACCTGCTTCGAAAGATTTAATAGGAATCTGAGGGGTAACTTTTTCACACAAAGGGTGGTGGGTGTATGGAAAAAGCTGCCAGAGGAGGTAGTTGAGGCTGGGACTATCCTAACTTTTAAGAAACAGTTAGACAGGTACATGGATAGGACCAGTTTGGAGGGATATGGACCAAACGCAGGGAAGTGGGACTAGTGTAGTTGGGATATTGTTGGCCGGTGTGGGCGAGTTGGGCTGAAGGGCCTGTATCCACACGGTATCACTCTATGACTCTATGAATCAGTTGCAATAACAAGCAGCTCCATAGAAATCTGTTGTAACACTAATAACATAGTGAACTGATCTCTGACATCCACCTAAGGGCGCTGTCTGTACGGAGTTTGTACGTTCTCCCAGTGACGTGCGGTGAGGTCAATGGTTGGGGAGGTACTGGCTAGTATCAGTGGCCCGGCCCTCCCTGTATTGATCACTGTGTCTCCCTGGGGAGAGAGAGGGGGGGGAGCCGGGGCTGTGTGCGTGAAGCACGGAGACTGGAGGGGCGGGAGCGTTGCCCCGGGACCATGAGGAAATGACCCACCTCCCCCTCTCAATTCCCCCTCACACCCCCATCCCCATCTACCCCTTGCTTCCCCCTCCACCCCTCTACTCTCTCTCCACCCCTCTCTCCCCCCTCCACCCGGGGTAGATCTACCCGAGCCGAGAGTACATTACTCCAGCGCGGGGCACAGTTGGGAGATCTCAGCGGCCCAGAGCCTCCGAATCGGCCTCTACAAATCAACAAATCAACCTACCAGTCAGCGCCGCCTGCGGCTGGAAAGCGTCTTTGCTGGAAAGTCAGCGCCACCAGCGGTGGAATCCAGTGCTGCGCCGCCGCTGCTGAAGCTAGCTAACGTGGAGGGAGAGTGAGGTAACGTCAATTACGTGGGCTGAACCTACGTAATTGACGCTCGCTCTCCCTCCACTGGGCTCAAGACACGCCCCCTCAGTGAGGCAGATGTGATCGCTGCCTCCCCTGGTGCTTTTTCATTGCAGTTTTATGACGAGACCAGCCAGCCTAAATTTAATATATTTATACGTGAAATAAGCTACCTGGACTATGGAAGGCGAGGACATGTAATGAAGGGGTTTACAAACATTACATTGGTGACATACAGAGAGATAGTAACAGGCACACGCTTAATGCCCCCGCTCCATCCAGTTTCTGAGGGGTTGCGCAATCAGTGGGGAGGCTCAGCTCATCGCTGCCTCCCCTCTCATCTTTCCCTGTAGTTGCAGCGATGCTGTGCAAATTTGACGATTTTGACTATAAAAAATGATTAGAATCATATAGAAATTACATTTATAACAGATCAGTGGAAAAATCTTCATATTTATTTTATTTTATTATTCTTCTTCTTTACTTTTCTTAACAGCTATTTTCATTGGGAGTATGACAGGTGAGGCTCTGCCTCCCCTGCCTCCCCTGACCGCACGTCCCTGCGTTCTCCTCATGACCACGTGGGTCTTCCTTGGGTGCTCAGGGTTTTCGGCCACACTCCAAAGATGTACAGCTTTGTCTGCATTTTCAATTTACTTTTCGTTTAGATTAGAGATACAGCGTGGAAACAGGCCCTTCCACCCACCATGTCCACGCCGACCATTGATCACCTGTACACTAGTTCTATCCTACACATATGGGGCAAATTTCTTTACAGAAACCAATTGAACGCCAAACCTGCTCGAATTTGGAATGTGGGAGGAAACCGGCGCACCCGGAGAAAACCCACGCGGTCATAGGAAGAATGTACAAACTCCGTACACACAGCACCCGTAGTCAGGGTCGAACCTGTTCCAAATGCGGTCTGACCAGTGCCTTATAAAGCCTCAGCAGTACATCCCTGTTTTTATATTCCAGTCCTCTCTAAATAAATGTTAGCATTGCGTTTGTCTTCCTTACTACTGATTCAACTTGCAAATCAGCTTATTGAGAATCCTGCACCAGCATTCCCAAGTCCATTTGCACCTCCGATTTCTGAGTTCTCTCTCCATTTAGAAAATAATCAACGCCTTTATTCCTACTACCAAAATGCATGACTCCACACTTTGCCACGCTGTATTCCATGTGCCACATTTTTGTTCACTCTCCCAAGCTGTGTAAGTTCTTCTGCAGAGTCCCTGCTTTCTCTACGTTACCTGCCCCTTTCTCTACACTACCTAGCTCACTATCAACCAATGGTAGGCAGTTACAGTGAAAAAAGGCAACTTTTCCTCTAAATTAGTTTGTTGGTAAAAGCTTCACATCATGGTCTGGTTTCATAAATGACAAAAACTCTGCTCTTGTAATATATATGTGAAATGCCTCAAGATGTCATCAATTTCAAATGCACTACATGAATTTCAGCATTTTTTTTGTTGTTTTTACTCATTTTGATAACATATTGCAGCTCCGAGGACCCAATGCAATCACTCTTATTCAATTAATGGCGCAGGTCCGCCTGAAATATTTGCGCTTTGTGTTTTTTTTCAAGTAGAAATTTTATCCCACAAGCCATTATTTTAAGGCGGCACAGTGTACAAGATCATGAGAGGAATAGATAATGTGAATGCACAGTCTTTTGCCCAGTGCAAGGGAATCAAGAACCAAAGGACATGCGTTTAAGTTGAGGGGGGCAAAATGTAATACGGACCCGAGGGGTAACTCTTTTTACACACAGGGTGGTGGTTGTGTGGAATGAGCTGCCGGAGGAGATAGTTGATGCAGGTACTATCATAATGTTTAAGAGACATTTAGACAGGTACATGGATAGGGTAGGTTTAGAGGGATATAGGCCAAGCACACACAGGTGGGACTAGTGTAGATGGAGCATGTTGGTCAGCGCGGCTGTTGTGCCGAAGGACGTGTTTGCACGCTGTATGATTCTATGATTCTATGAATGGCGTAACGGGCAGCACAGTGGCACTGCCGGTAGAGCTGCTGCCTCACAGCGCCAGAGATTCGAGTACGATCCTGACATTGGGTGCTGCCTTTGCGGAGTTTGCAAGTGTTCTCTGTGATCGTGTGTTTCCTCTGAGTGCTCCGTTTTCCTCTGTGACAGGTCTGTAGGTTAACTGGCCTCTGTCAATTGTCCCAAGTGTGTAAGGAATGGAAGCAAAAGTGGAATAGCATAGAACTAGTGTGAACAGGTGATAATGGCCATGGGCTGAAGCGCCTGTTTCCATGCTGTATCTCTAAACTCCAAATATGTTGAAGCTAACCATGATGGATGCTTGGCATGTACTTGGTGGGCCGAAGGGCCTGTTTTCATGCAGCATCTTTCAATCATTCAATCAATCACTTGATGCCTTCAAAAGGGAGACAGTGAACAAGTGAAAAGAACATTACTGAGCTGCTATTATAATTAATAATGTTGCTTATCAGTAGAGTAAAGAAGTAAGGGAGGGAGAATGAGGAGTGATAATGACAGGACAATGTGTGGGTGGGAAAGGGTTAATGAGCGAATTATCTATTTGTTCTTAATGCAATCCCTAAATCCTAGGGATTTGAGTATAGGAGCAGGGAGGTTCTACTGCAGTTGTACAGGGTCTTGGTGAGACCACACCCGGAGTATTGCGTACAGTTTTGGTCTCCTAATCTGAGGAAGGACATTCTTGCCATAGAGGGAGTGCAGAGAAGGTTCACCAGACTGATTCCTGGGATGTCAGGACTTTCATATGAGGAAAGACTGGATAGACTCGGCTTGTACTCGCTGGAATTTAGAAGACTGAGGGGGGATCTTATAGAAACTTACAAAATTCTTAAGGGGTTGGACAGGCTAGATGCAGGAAGATTGTTCCCGATGTTGGGGAAGTCCAGAACAAGGGGTCACAGTTTAAAGATAAAGGGGAAATCTTTTAGGACTGAGATGAGAAAAACATTTTTTTCACAGAGAGTGGTGAATCTCTGGAATTCTCTGCCACAGAATGTAGTTGAGGCCAGTTCATTGGCTATATTTAAGAGGGAGTTAGATGTGGCCCTTGTGGCTAAAGGGATCAGGGGGTATGGAGAGAAAGCAGGTACAGGATACTGAGTTGGATGAACAGCCATGATCATATTGAATGGCGGTGCAGGCTCAAAGGGCCGAATGGCCTACTCCTGCACCTATTTTCTATGTTTCTATGTTTCTATGTTTCTATCCAACCTGAAAAACAGGTACAAACCTCAGGGAATTTGCACATTTAATTATTTTCTTGCGTGTTTTCGATTTTTACTCCCGGTTTCATTTCGACGTTCAGTATTGGTAGATCCTTGCAGAGATTGTGTTTAGTTTAGAGATACAGCATGGAAACAGGCTCTTCAGCCCACTGGGTCTATGCCAACCACCGATCACCCGTTTATACTAGTTCTATATTATCCCACTTTCTCATCCACCCCTTACACACTGGGGACACCTTACAGAGGCCGATTAACCTACAAACCCTGCATTCCTTTGGGATGTGGGATGAAAGACACGCAGTCACGGAGAGAACGTAGAAACACCACATAGACAGCAACTGAGGTAAGGATCGAACCTGCGTCTCTGGCGCTGTGAGGCAGCAGCTCTACCAGCTGCACCACTCTGTCACTCCCTTTTGTTGGCAAATAAATTACTTAGGGATTGAACTGATGCCTGTTTGCCCTGGATCATGAAGGCGGTGGCCTTTCAGGTAAGTACATTAAGGTTTGTATCTGGCTCTATAGGAAGGTTGAGTGTTGGAGCAAACGATAACTGTGGGGCTGGTGAGAAGAGATCTAGTCCTGATTCTCTGGAAAACGGTATGGAACTGTAGATCGTTATCCATGGTGGCCATTTGATCACAGAAAGGCCAATGGAAAATAACATGCTCTATTGATTGAAGCTTTGTAGCAGAGTCCTTAAACCGATAGAGAGTCATAGAGTCATACAATGCGGAAACAGGCCCCTCGGCTCACCAGATCCATGCCAATCAGCAATCACTTTTAGTTTGGTTTAGTTTAGTGATACAGCGTGGAAGCAGGGCCTTCAGCCCAACTGGCTCATGCCGACCAACATGCCCCATCTACACTAGTCCCGCCTGCCTACATTTGGCCCATATCTCTCCAAGCTTCTAAAGATGTTACACCTCATTGGCAATATTGATGGCCTTAGCACTCTGCGACCTGCTAGAAACAATAAACCTTTCTCATGTATTTATTTTTCAGTATCAATGTTTATTAGCCATCCCAAATTACCCTTGAGATGACAACATTGAATCTGGTGAAGTTACTGATACTGATGTTACTGGTGAATGCTGATTACTGAAGTTACTGGTGAAGATCATCCAGGATTTAGAATCAGGGACAATGATCGAACTAGGATTGTTTTCCCTGGAGCTTTGGAGCCCGAAAGGACATTTATTAAACTATGGACATGTAGATGTTTAGTTTGGAGATGCAGCGTTGAAATAGTCCCTTTAGCCCACACCTACCAGCGACCACCCCTACATTAGAGGGGGACACGCAAAATGGTGGAGTAACTCAGCAGGTCAGGCAGCATCTCTGGAGAAAATGGATAGGTGATGTTTTGACCCTTCTTCAGACTGATCGGAAGGGGGCTACCCATTTTCTCCAGAGATGCTGCCTGACCCACTGAGTTACTCTTGCATTTTGTGTCTATTTCTGGTATAACCCAGCATCTGCAGTCCCCTTTTATTACATATCGCCCATACACTAGTTCTATCCTACACACTTTACAGAAACCAATTAACCTACAAAACCTGCACATCGTTTGAATATTGAGGAAACCGTGAGCACCGGGACAAAACCCACACGGTCGCAGGGAGAACATACAAACTCCGTACAGACAGCTCCCATGGTCAGGGTCGGTCCCGGGTCTCTGGCGCTGTAAGGCAGCAACTCTACCACTGTGCCACCATTGGGTAGACAGTTGGCATCTTTTTCTCCCAGAGTGGAATTGTCAAATAATGGAAGATATAGATTGAGGGTGAAAGAGAGAATGTTTAAAGGAGATTTGCTAGGCATCATTATTTTTTAAACACAGAGTAGCGGACACCAGCAATACACTGCCAGGGGTGTTGGTGGAAGCAGATATAAGAGTGGCATTTAAGAGGCTTTCAGATAGGCACAAGGATATGGAGGGAATGAAGGGATATGGATTACGCGCAGGTAGATCAGAGTTTAGTTTAGTTTAGAGATACAGCGCGGAAACTTTTTCTATGTTTCTATGTTTCTATGTTTCTATGAAACAGGCCGTTCGGCCCACCGAGTCCGCACTGACCAGCAATTCCCACACATTAACACTATCAAACACTAGGGACAATTTAACTTTTTTTTTAATACCAAGAAAATTAACCTACAAACCTGTACGTCTTTGGAGTGTGGGAGGAAAATGAAGATCTCAGGTAAAACACACACATTTACGGGGAGAACGTAGAGACTCCATACAGACAGCACCTGTAGTCAGGATCGAACCCAAATCTCTGGCACCCTAAGGCAGCAGCTCTACCACTGTGCCACCCCTATTGTCTTAGTATTATGTTGCTGTGAGTATTATGTTCGGCATGGACATTGTGGGCCAAAGGGCCAGTTCCTGCGTTGTACTGTTCTACGTTGTAATTCAAGATACGTATGTATTCAAATAAATAATATCATGGGACGTTATGTAGTTAATCTGAATAATTCCAACAAATTGGCACGTAAATGTATGAAAGAGGTTTGTCCTATCACAAAAGCCCTGAAATATCATTGTTATCTTCTGTAGAAAATGACCACACTTCAGTTAATAGACCAGAATAATAATTCCTAACATGAGCATTTTGCCAACAACCAGCACTTATATTATTATCAGATTATAAATTAATTTCCTGTCAGGCCAATAATGTCACTCGGAGAAGAAAGTAAGGAGGGAGAAATTCAGCCAATATGTTTCACCTGTAGTGCCTATTAATCAAAAGGCAGATAGTTGAGTAACTGTTCGAGTGGTCTGAGTGAAGGTGCATATATCAAGATGCTTAAAAATTACACCATTAGGAAGCTCTACCTAAACACCAAAGAAGATAAAACTGCGCAGCACAAGAACAGGCCCTTCGGCCCACAATGTCTGTGCTGAACATGATGCCTAGCTAAACTGATGCCAAAGCTGTCTTTCCATAGCTTTGATACTATCCATTTCACATCCCCCCCCCATCGCGGACATTGGGTCGATTGTAATCATGTATCGTCTTTCCGCTGACTGGATAGCACACAGCAAAAGCTGATCACTGTACCTCGGTACACGTGACAATAAACTAAACTCAAGGACTTTGCCGATGGAACTGATATGCTACGACGCTGAGAATTATATTTTGCTCTCTGTATCTTCCCCTTTGCTCTATCTATTCCACTTGAGTCTGACATGATTGCATCTATGTATCGTATTATCTGATCTGTGTAAGAAGGAACTGCAGATGCTGGTTTAAACCGAACATGGACACAAAAAGCTGGAGTAACTCAGCGGGACAGGCAGGCAGCATCTCTGTAGAGAAGGAATGGGTGATGTTTCGGGTCGAGACCCTTCTTCAGACTAGTTAGGGAAAAGGGAAACGAGAGATATAGACGGTGATGTAGAGAGATAAAGAACAATGAATGAAAGATATGCAAAAAACTAACGATGCTAAAAGGAATTATCTGATCTGGTTGGATGATCAGCCATGATCATATTGAATGGCGGTGCAGGCTCAAAGGGCCGAATGGCCTACTCCTGCACCTATTTTTCTATGTTTCTATGATAGCATGCAATTCTCACTGTACCTTTTTACACGTGACAAAGATAAACCCTTCTCTCTGTATGTGAGCCACATTCCCCCATTCCCTGCAGTTCCATGTGTCGATCCAAACGTCTCTTACATGCCACTATTTTATCTGCTTCCACCACCACCTCTGGAAGTGCATTTCAAGCACCCATTACACTTGCCTCGCACATTTCTTTTAGACTTTACCCCTCTCACCTTAAAGTTAAGCGTTCTAGTCTTTCACATTCCCACACTGAGAGAAAGGTTCTGACTGTTTACTCTGTGACGGTGCTGAACCAGAGAAGGGCAACAGTGACCAATCCCTGCAACCTTACAAGCCAAGGACTGCTGGATCTCCCGGTTGCTCCCCTTCCCATTCTGAACCATGACTAGCTTCCCATGAAACAGATCTCCACTGCTTCCTCTATGAAGATCCCACATTCTAACTACAGTTTAATTTAAAGGAATTAAAAGTGCTGGAGTAACTCAGTGGTCAGGCAGCATCTCTGGCAGACGTGGGTGGGTGACGTTTTGGGTCAGGACCCTTCCTCATGCAGGTGGGTGCCTGGAATGCGCTGGTAGGGGTGGTGGTGGAGGCAGATACGATAGTGGCATTCAAGAGGCTTTCTGGTAGGCACATGGATATGGATCAAGTGCAGGCAGGAAAGATTGGTTTACCTTGGCATCATGTTCGGCACGGACATTGTGGGTCGAAGGGTTGTTCCTGTGCTGTGCTGTTGTGTGTCCTGTTGCACCCTGTGAAAACCCCTGTGGTTGCAGGAAGAGCATGCAAACTCCACCCAGTGCTGGAGGCTAGGATTGTGTCTTCATTCCTCATGTCTTCATTTCCGAAGTATTTATTGCTTCACATTGCGAATCAACGAATAATTGCAGAATGAGTGAATAGGTGAATTTCCAGACTGAGACAGTGGCACAGCAGTAGAGTTGCTGCCTTACAGCACCAGAGACACGGGTTCCATCCCGACTATGGTGGTGTCTGTACGGAGTTTGCATATTCTCCCCGTGAGCTTCCCCCTGGGTTTTCTCCAGTTTCCACCCACTGTGGGATTGTAGGTTAATTAGCTTCTGTAAATTGTCCCTAGTATGTAGGATCGAGCTAGTGTTGACACACAGGTTGGTAGGTTAATTGGCTTCTCTAAAATTTATAAATTGTCCTTAATGTGTAGGATAGTGCTGGTGTATGATGTGATTGCTGGTCGGCATGGACTCGGTGGGCAGAAGGACACTGTATCTCTAAAGTGTAAAGTAAATGGATGGCTGCTTTTACATTGGTTTCTTGTTTATATAAATTATTCCAAAGCTCTCCTCTACCTCCCCATTTCAAAATCGTCGTAAATCCACCACCTTCCTGACTTTGTTTAAGAAGGAACTGCAGCACTCTTTTGTTTCTTGTATAAAACTTCATGGATTTTGGAGTGATATTTTCGAAATATTCACAAAATTATTTAAGACAAAAATGGAATCCAATAATGAATTGATTATATTTGGGGTAATGGAAGATGGGAACAAATTGAACTCATCTCAAAAATTATTTTTAAATTATGGTTTAATAATAGCCAAAAAATTAATATTGAAATTTTGGAAAAATACACCAATACCAACGCTCAAAATGTGGATTGCAAGTATGTTGGATACCGCACATTTTGAGGAAATGCGATTCCTCCTAATAGATAAATTTGACCAATTCATAACGAGTTGGTCTCCATTTGTCGTCTTTTTGGAAACATATGGTGCAACACAAGTATAAAAGCTAATCCGTGACTGGGTGAGGAATGGTCAAGATTATAAATACGATCTCCTTACTTCTCTTTTCTTTTTCTTCTCTTTTCTTCTTTTACTCTTTTTCTTCTATTTTCTATTTCTTAACTTTCTTTTTTCACTCTCTATTTTTCTTTTTCACACACTATATATCTCACATTTTTCTATTCTTCATTATCTAACTTCTTTTTCTTTTTCTTCTTTATTACAAAATTAAAAAAATAAGAAGCTGTACATAAAATGTATTATGAAAATATGATTGTATACAATTTTACTTACTTCTAATAAAATAAAAATTTAAAAAAAAGAAGGAACTGCAGATGCTGGAAAATCGAAAGTAGACAAAAATGCTGGAGAAACTCAGCGGGTGAGGCAGCATCTATGGAGCAAAGGAAATAGGCTGTACGAATAGGCTAAGTGAAGGAAATAGGCCTATTTCCTTCACTCCATAGATGCTGTCTCGCCCGCTGAGTATCTCCAGCATTTTTGTCTACCTTCCTGACTTTTATATCTTTGACACTGCAGCCTTATAAAAGTCTTGTTTTTATCAGCGTCATTCAGTTGTTTGTTGAACATAAACCTCTGTATGTGGAAAACCGTTTAGCAATTCTTTTACAAGTACATCTAACATTCTTTTATTTCCATTTTCTTTTCTTTCCACCCAACCGAGTAATTCTTCTACACACGAGGAACGCTTCCTCAATACGAGATTCTTGATTATTTCAAAACTGCTTGCAAAAGGCATGAGTCTTGCAACATTTATTCTGCTACATAAAACATTGGGGAGGTCACAGCTGGAACAGTGCGTATAGATCTGGTCGGCACATTATCAAACTAATATGCCTGCCCTCCAAAGTATGCAGTGGAGATTCACCAAGATGTGGGCAGCACAGTGGCACAGCGGTAGAGTTACTGCTTTAAAGGCCTGTCTCACGAGTCTGCGGTCATTGGCGGCGAAACGGGAAGAATCTGCCGCTATAGACCGCGCACTCGTGAGAACGCACAATTCCGGGGCCGTGCGGCGGTGTTCCCAACACCGCACGGTGCTAAAATAAAACCTACACTGTTGAAAAATATTTTCCTACCGCACAAACTCCACCAGTGATGCACGAGTGCGGCACGGCCGCCCGCACCGGCCGCCGCCAGTGTGGCTCGAGCGGCGTGCGTCAAACTTGCACTGCCACAGCCTCCACCAGTGAGGCACGTGTGCGGCACGGTCGCAGGCACAGCCACCGCTACAGCGCCGCGATCAGGACGGCCGCCGCCACAGCCGCCGCTTGTGAGTCACGTGCGGCGGGCCGACATCATCGCAGTCGGCCCGCCCTTTTTTTTTACTTACCGCAAGCACGTGGGACCAGCCGTATTTGAATCACTCGGCCCCCGCGCAGCATCCGTGCGGCGCTCCCGTGGATAGGCTCGGCGCTCTCGCCGTTGCCGTGCGGTCCACTCGACAGGCAAAGCCGCGCTTCACCGCCGATGACCGCAAACACGTAAGACAGAGCCTTTACAGCACCAGAGACCCGGATTCGATCCTGACTACGGGTGCTGGGTGCACGGAGTTTGTATTGTTCTCCCTGTGAATGCTTGGGTTTACTCCAGGTGCTCTGGTTTCCTCCCACATACCAAGGATGTGCAGGTTTGTAAGTGAAGATAGACACAAAATGCTGGAGGAATTCAGTGCATCAGGCAGCATCTCTGGAGAAAAAGAACAGGTGACATTATGGGTTGGAACCCTTCTTCAGACTCTGAAGGGTTCCGACCCATAACGTCACATATTCCTTTTCTCCAGAGATGCTGCCTGAGCCGCTGCGTTACTCCACCACTTTGTGTCTTCACTTGGCTGCAATGCTGATGACATTTACAATCACCTAACGACCAACGATCACCCTGTACACTAACCTACACACACTGAAGTCAATTAACCAACAGACCTGCACGTCATTGGAGTGTGGGAGGAAACTGGAGCACCCGGGGAAAACCCACGCAGTCACTGGGAGAACGTACAAACTCCACACATGTTAATTCTGGCCAAATTGGAGAGGCCAGGACACTAAAATTGAGTAAAGGCTTCTGGGCTGCTAGGCCATTTGGTCAATTTAAATGTGCCTTCTGCAGAAATAGGACAAGCTGCAGAATGGTGCCAGTTTGTCTAGAGCCTAGATAAGAGCTGCAGGAAGAGACTGAAAAGATCTGCAGATCCTGACAATTAGGTGCAAATTGCATGGAATGGATTGGATGAAT
Source organism: Malacoraja senta (assembly GCA_038087875.1). Classification (NCBI taxonomy): domain Eukaryota; kingdom Metazoa; phylum Chordata; class Chondrichthyes; order Rajiformes; family Rajidae; genus Malacoraja; species Malacoraja senta. Next base: position 257,745,796 of record CM075977.1, on the reverse strand, counting down.
GCAAACCAGACTTACACATTGTATATAATGTTACAAAGCATTACTTTGCGAGATGTTGATTGGATTAAGTATTGATCCTTGTCTGGATTTCTTGAATATCTGGGCAAATGTTGCGATGTTTGCTTTCTTTCAGAAGCACCGTTTGAATACAATGTATTAGTTACTGTGTTATTGGGTTAGGGAAATGTCTATCATGTACTGTGTTAATCAATATCTGTTATTGGACTGTAAAGAGACCACCCCTATGTGGATCGCCCCCTCAAGGTTCAGGGACCTGTAAAAGGCCGCTCCCTCGAGGTCCTGTGCCGATCTTCTGGGAAAACGCTTAGGACGGCGTGACCTTCTGGAGTGTCTCTGTTTGAGTGAGGCTAAAGAGGGCTTGATCAGGCAGATACCAGGATCGAACCCGCGGTGGTTAGGTATAGTAGTGGGAACTGTAATTGTGTTTTGTCAAGATAAAGTTTAGATGCGCAAGTGCTTGACTCAGTGATTTTGACTCAGAAGCAAGTGCTTGACTCAGAAACTACACTGGGGGGAAGCTTAGAACGAGCTATTTACACACAGACAGCACCCTTAGGATCAAATGCGTGTCTCTGGCGCTTTAAAGCAGCAACACTACCATTGCCCCACTGTGTCACCCCAAGTTACTCCAGCACTTTTTTAACCATTGATTCCTCTCTGGCACTGTAGGCCAGTAACTCTACCGTTGCACACTGTGCCACCCTTATCCTGTTGCTATGAGGTAATCTATGTGAACTAAAGTGTAATATCACAGTGGTAGATTATCATTGTGAGAGGGTGTGCGAGGTAGATTATCATCCCAGACATCCATGTCTACGCTGAATGTAATTCTCTCTTGATTAACTGCAACTGCAACTTTATTTATATAGCACATTTCATACACGAGGCAGACTCAAAGTGCTTCACATAAAAACATGTCATACAATAAAATGAAATAATAAAATGAAATAAAATAGAAGAATTAAAAGAAAATAAAAGCAAAGTTAAAAATGCATAATAGAAAAGTGCAAAAGTTAAAAGTGCAATGTAGTTAAGATTTAGCTGAAAGCTAAAATAAACATAAAAGTTTTCAGTCTTGTTTTAAAAGTGGTGAAAGTAGGGGCAAGTCTTAAATCTTCAGGAAGTTGATTCCAGCTATTTGTTGCATAGTAACTAAATCCTGCTTTCCCATGTTTGTAATTTACTCTGGGAATCACTAACAGATTGGTCTCAGAAGATCTTAGCGGTCTAGAAGGCTTATATAGTGGAAGCATGTCAATGATATACTTTGGCCCTAAACCATGTAGTGATTTCTAGGTGAGCAGCAGGATTTTGAAATCAATTCTCTGACATACAGGGAGCCAATGTAAGGATTTAAGAATTGGTGTAATGTGTTCAAATTTTTTGGTCTTTGTTAGAATTCTAGCAACAGCGTTCTGAACAAGCTGTAGCTGCCTGACAGTTTATTTTCGGAAGACCTGCAAGGAGACCGTTACAATAATCTAGCCTACTAGTAATAAAGGCATGTACAAGTTTTTCTAAGTCTTGAGCTGACATGAGTCCTCTTAGTCCTGCTACGTTTTTGAGGTGACAGTAGGCCGATTTTGTTACTGATTTGATGTGACTGTCGAAATGTAAATCTGAATCCATTATAACCCCGAGATTTCTGGCTTTGTTTGAAGTTTTCAGGGACAGAGAGTGAAGGTGTTGGGTTACTTTAAGCCTTTCTTTTTAAGCACCAAAAACAATTATCTCCGTTTTGTCCTTATTTAGTTGGAGGAAATTTTGGCACATCCAGTCTTTGACTTGCTCAATGCACTGGCACAGCAGATCTATGGGGCGATAGTCATTTGGTGATAGCGCTACATAGATTTGAGTGTCATCGGCATAGCAGTGGTGGTCAATATTATTATTTTGCATGATTTGCCCTAGTGGGAGCATGTAGATGTTGAATAAAGAGGGCCCTAAGATCGAACCTTGCGGGACTCCACACGTCACGTTGGTTGGTTCTGATACAAAGTCGCCAATGGAAACAAAATAGTTCCTATCTTGTAGATATGACCTGAACCAACTTAAGACTGTGCCTGAGAACCCCACCCATTTTTCCAACCTGTCCAAAAGTATTGAGTGATCAACAGTGTCGAATGCAGCACTGAGGTCTAATAGCATCAATATTGACCATTAAAGACCAACAGGTTAAACTAGAAGCATACTGATGGATGTATTGAGCTCTTTAAGTTTTTCTAACCCAGAGCCTCATCTGCCTCTTCTAAACGCAAAGAGCACGGAACACGACAGCATAGGAACAGCCTTTCAGCCCCCAATGTCCTTGCCCAACATGATGGCAACTTGAATTAAGCTCCTCTGCCCACACATGATCCAGATCTCTCCATTCTCTGCGTGTCCATGGGTCTTTCTAAAAGCCTCGTCACCGCCACCATCATGGTTGAACTAGTAAAGCTATCGGATGCACTTTTAAGAACTTTGAAACTTGAAGGGCGCAAGTTGTCACCAGAAATATGAAAACTTTCTATGTACTGCCTCAGTGAATCTACTATTCTTACAATACAATTGTCAAAAAAGATGCCAAGTTAAACTAATCTCCTCTGCCTGTTCATGATCCATATCCCTCCATGTCTTGGTTCTTGGTTTCTTGGTTTCTTGGTCCTCCAAAATATTCCAAATGGAATTTAAATTGGAGGTGGTGGAGGGAGGGCTTAAGCTAGAAAGTCCTGCCTATCCATGTGCCGATCTGAAAGCCGCTTATATCCCACACTCATATCTGCCTCTAACACCACACCGGACACCTAGAGAGTTGTGAATTTGTGGAATTCCCTGCCACAGAGGGCAATGGAGGCCAAATCACTGGATGGATTTAAGAGAGAGTTAGATAGAGCTCTAGGGGCTAGTGGAATCAAGGGATATGGGGAGAAGGCAGGCACGGGTTATTGATAGGGGAGGATCAGCCATGATCACAATGAATGGCGGTGCTGGCTCGAAGGGCTGAATGGCCTCCTCCTGCACCTATTTTCTATGTTTCTATGTTCCAGGCACCCATCAGCCTCTGTGTAAAAAAACCTTGCCCTTATCTCTTTTAAACTTTGTCCCTCTCTGGTTTAAGCTATGCTCTCTAGTTTTTGACATTTCCTCCTTGAGATTAAAGGTTCTGACTGTCTACCCTATCCATGCATCTCAATTTTATACCTTTCCATCAGGTCTCCCCTCATCCTCCGACATTCCAGAGAAAACAATTCAGGTTTGTCCAATCTCTTCTTATAACGAATATCCTCTAATCCAGGCAGCATTGACTTGTATTTATGTATAGTTTTGCCTGGTCTGTTTGGATAGCATGCAAAACAAAGCTTTTCACTGCCTCTCCCTCTGGTTTACTGGAGAACATATCAACTATGACCAGAAGGTGCTTAAAACCCTTTGCTGCGGGCACATGTACAAAATCAGTTGGCAAATTCTCCTTTTGAAACCCATCTGTACTTCAAGCACCTCTACATCTGTGGGTTCCTAGTTAGGAGACTTTATATCAGAAGATTGGAAGATTACATTTTCAGAGATTCAAAACACTCAGCTGTCTGCAAAAGACACTAATCATCAGTTGCTATTGGGAGTTTAATGTTCCTTCAGTCACAGTGCTATTAATTAAACACTTTTAACACTGTCGACATTGTATGACAATATACTGTAAGTGCATTCATCTTGATTACACAGATCATTCCAATAATAAAAATACTCTTTCCCATCCTCTGTATGCATTCTGTACTCTTTTGCTTTTATATTAATGTTCATCACACCCCCCAAAACATTCCTTTAATTTAAACCCTGAGGCTGTTTGCATAAATCAGATGAATCAACTGAACCTTTGAGGAAATTAATCATGCTGAAAATAAAATAGTATCCTTATCGGGCACATCTTCTTATAATTTGGCTGCCCCTGGGCTGACTCAGAGACAGTACGGAACACAAAGTGACACTTGATTGCTTGATTTCTGCAATTGCTGTTGATTGTAAAAATTACACTTGAGAAGGTTACCAAGGAGATAATAAGTCATCGGGCTTGATAATCTCACGCTCACACTTCGAAACGCAAAGCATGTCATAAAAACAGATGGAGGTATATTATTGTGAAAGATTAGTTATTAACTGATCACAGGCTCAAAACGAGGGGCGGGCTATACAGAGCTGGGAATGAGGAAATTTCTTCACCAGAGGGTAGGGAATATTTGGAATTCATAAGTTCAGAAGTTATATTCTCCTGCCTTCTCCCCATAACTCCCAACACCCATACTCATCAAGAATCTATTAATTTCCACCTTAAAAACATCCAACCTCCACAGCCTGCTGTTGCAATGAATTCCACCGATTCAACACCCTCTGACTAAATAAATTCCTCCTCATCTCTTTTTGTAAAGGTACGTCCTCTTATTCTGAGGCTGTGTCCTTTGATCCTAGACTCTCCCACTAGTGAAAACTTCCTCTTCATATCCACTCTATGGAGGCCTTTCACTAAGTCTGCACCCAAGACAGTGTGTTTTTATTTGTAAACCAGCATCTGCACATGTTGATTTCTATTCTGTTTTTACATTCCATGGTATCACTTAGTTATAATGATCTCATTGTATTTGGGACGAAACAGTTTTTGGAGTTCCCATGCACTTGCTTTTTGTACTAATGCGACACTGTCTTTTGACGCAATGGCATATTTCAAATGGGTTACCAAACTTCCTCATGAAATCTAATTCTGTCATCTCATCACCTCTGTTCTTTAGAAGCTGTCGTGCATTCATCACCTCATTGGAGCTTTTGTCATTTGTCTCTGCAAGTTATTTTTGGTCCAAACAATCTTCATAGTTGGCAATATGTCTATTTCAAAGAAAAATCACTCCATGATAAATGACATAGTAAAAACTCACATACAAAAAGTTGAGATGTTAGTTACCCAATTTTTGTAAAGTTCCCAATCTTATCTATCGAGGCTTTTGGGACTATGTAGAAACAAGAAACTGCAGATGCTGGTTTACAAAAAAGATGCAAACTGTTGGAGTAACTCAGCGGGTCAGACAACATCCCAGGAGAACATGGATAGGTGACATTTTGGGTTGGGACCAATGATAGACACAAAGTGCTGGAGTAACTCAATGGGTCAGGTAGCATCCCTGGAGAACATGGATAGATGACATTTTGGATTGGGACTGAAAGGCCACCTATCCACATTCTCCAGAGATGATGCCTGATCAGCTGAGTTACTCCAGCACTTTGTATCTTTATGGAGGACTTTGCCTTGGTTTAGGTGGTTGCTCTCTCACCCTTGACGCACCTCCATAGTTTAAGAACACAAGAACATAAGACCATAAGATCCTCTTGCCCAGAGTAGGGAAAATTGAAAACCAGAGGACATTGGTTTAAGGTGACGGGGGAAAGATTTAATAGGAACCTGAGTGGTAACATTTTCACACAGAGGGTGGTGGGTGTATGGAACGAGCTGCCGGAGGAGGTAGTTGAGACAGGTACTATTGCAACGTTTAAGAAACATTTAGACAGACACATGGATAGGACATCTGTCTGACATCTCATTATTATCTTGAAATACTTTCTATCTATTTCTTCTACTACCCTCACATCTCTGTTCAGGACCCTTCTTCAGACTGACCCGACCTGAAACATCACCTGTACTTTTTCCCTCCACAGAATATGCCTGACCCTCTGAGCCTAAACCTCCAGCACACAAGATTCCAGCATCTGCAGTTACTTGTGTCTCCTATACTCTTATCCAAATCCTTGACTTGTATTGTGAACAACTGGGGCACCAGCAATGATCCTTGCTGCACTCCATTGACCCACGAGTCCCAACCCAAAATTAACATGGAGACACAAGAGGTGGCAGATGCTGGTATCTGGGGTGTATAAAGGAGAGCTGCTGGAGAACCCAGGTGGTCAGACCGCATCAGAGGAGGGGAATGAATGGATAACTGTTCATTTCCCGCATAAGATCATAAGACGTTGGACATAAGAGCATAATTAAGCCATTTGGCCCATCAGTTGAGGGGGAATAATAGATCAGCCATGATCAAATGGCAAAGCAGACTTGATAGGCCAAATTATCTAATTCTGGTTCTATATGTCTTATGAGTCTGATCGATCTTTCCCTCTCAAACCCATTCCCCATTCTCTTGCCTTCTCCCCATAACCTTTGACACCCTTACTAATCAAGTTTCTGTCAATCTCTGCTTCAAAAATACCCATGACATCTTCCACAGCCATCTGTGGCAATAAATTCTACAGATTTACCACCCACTGGTTACAGAAATCACTCCACATCTCCATTTAAATGTACCTTCTTTTATTCTGAGGCTGTACCTACTGGTCCTAGACCCCCCCCCCCTCCGCACCTCTAGTAGCTCTTCTGATTTCTAATGCTCAAAAAAATGATCGGGTTATTCCTTGCAACATAGGGAACCAACCTCAGTTTGAAGAATGAAGAGTTTTGGCCTGGCCTTTAGACTTTAGACAGAAACAGCGCAGAAACAGGCCCTTTGGTCCTCGTCCATGCCAACCAGCGATCACCCCGTACACTCGCACTATCCCATAAAACTGGGGACAATTTACAATTTTACCAAAGCCAATTAACCTGACAAATATGTACATCTTTGGAGCGTGGGAAGAAAGCCAGGCGGTCACGGAGAGAACGTACAAACTCTGTGTAGACCGCACCAGTAGTCAGGATTGATTCCGGGTATCTGGCACGATAAGGCAGTAACTCTACCTCAGCGCCATTGTGCCACCCTCAAAACTACAAAAGATAGAAAATCACATGGCTTTTAGATGGACACAAAGAGGCCGTCAGATGGACTCATGGACATGCAGGAAATGGAGGGATATGGAGGTGCGGGCAGAGGAGTTTAGATCCATCATGCTCGGGAAGGACATTACTAGCTGAAGGGCCTGTTCCTATGCTGTACTGCTCTATGTTCCTTGTTTCACGTTGAACCAACTTGCTTTTTAATTAACAAACATTGCACCTTGATGGAGCTTGCTGTTGGAAAACTGGCTGTTGTTTCTCCACATAAATCACTTAAAAAAAAAATTCAACAGCTGCACACTATAAGCTGCCTCGTGAGAGACAGAACAGTGGGGCAATCACTTTAAGTTCTTCTTCTGTGTTTCATTTTCCACCGGGTGGATCAGCGAGGGACAGCGGGACAAAAAAAAAAAGAGATGTGTTGCTTTGTGATCGGTTTGACAGCAGCCGAGCTTGCTGAGATGCACAGCAGCAAATGTCAGATTTCTCTTTTCTCTCCCTGGGATGAGTTGTCTTCCCACCCAACAAATTGCCTCTGGAAAAGCCACGGATATAACATCCTCATTCCTCCACCAGCAACACTGGTGCCTTACACCGACCATTCTCTTTCTTAATAATGTGACTCAAAAGGTTCATAGGAAAAAATGTGCATATACACACATATGTGCACACACACATGTATATCTATAGACATATTTACAAACACACATCTATATATATATATATATATATACATATATACACACACACACACACACACACACACACACACTTGTGTGTGTATATGTGTATATATATATATATAAACACACACACGTATATTCACATGCGTATATATATATATATATATATATATATATCTGTGTGTGTGTGTCCACACACACCTATATAAATAAAATCAGTGCATCCCAATATATTAATTCTTTGGAAAGAATTACTATATAGCAATGCACAGATCCCATAAATTAAGAAATTTCCTTGAGCAGATTTCAGACAAGCAAGATCAAATCACTTTTTGGAATTTAGTTAAACACAGGTAATGAATACAGTACAAAGCAACATCTGCAATAAACTGCAAGCGGTTAACAATTGTTCATAACCCATATGTCTTTCTCGCCAATAAACACTGGAAATATGTCAGACATAATCAGGGCATTGAAAGAAAGAATGTGCATTTTGAGTGGGTTTAAAGACCTCCAGCAACCAATCAGTGATCGCTTCCCACCACACATCCAGAGGTGGAATTGGCAGCAAAATAAAAAATATATATAGCTTGAGAAACATTGTCACTTCTGAAGCGATAAGGTTTTGATTTTTGTCATTCATTGTTGGAGCGCGTTAGGTTAGCCTTGGCTGGGGAGTGAAGAGGGTTCTTGCTGATGTGCCCTGTTAGTTAGACTTCTTTCTATGCTCTTTAGCTTAATTATTCACAGCCTTACTTGCTGAATGTGGAGGCTGACGACAGAAGGCACAAGGCGGAAAAAATTAGATCATACCAAAATTCTGAAATAGGAACAGAAGGTGAGGGAGCTGTAGGGAGAGGTTGAGCAGGGTAGGACTTTATTCCCTGGAGCGCAGGAGGATGAGGGGAAGAATCTTATAGAGATGTACATAATCATCGGAGGAATAGATCAGGTAATACACAAGAGTCTTTAGCCCAGAGTAGGGGAATCGAGAACATGAGGATATGGGTTTAAGTTGAGGGAGGTAATATGATTTAATATGAGCCTGAGAGGTATCTTTTTTTTAAACATAAAGGTGAGTATATGGAACGAGGAGGTAGTTGAGGCAGGTACTATCATAACATTTAAGAGTCATTTAGACAGGTACATGGATAGGATAGGTTTAGAGGGATATGGGTCAAGCACAGGCAGGTGGGACTAGTGTAGATGGGACATGTTGGTCAGCGTGGGCAAGTTGGGCCAAAGGGTCTGCTTCCACACTGTGTAACTCTACAAAAGGAAGTGTTTTGCAATTCAGACTGCATCTAGATGGCGTTTCAGGCCATTCTCGATGATAAAATGCTGCTTGACCCACTGAGTTACTCCAGCACTCCGGGAAGTTCCCGGCGAGCCACATGGTGAGGTAAAGTTTCCTGGCGAGCCGCGTCCATACCTCGACAGCAGGCCTGGCTCACCCGCTGCGGAACCGGAAACCCACCTGGAGTCGTCCGGCGCTCGTCTCCTGCTCGACCCGGAAGACCGGGAACCGGGGAGGAGGGTGGAGGGAGGAGGCGATGGCAGCGGACGCTGGACAAAGGGCCTTTTGCAAGATGGCGGCGGATGGAGGAGAGGGTCGGTGCCGTCAGGACAACGGGCCTTCAAGGCCAAGATAAGACAGCGCTCTGAAGAACTTTGGAACTTTGTGGGCTCCAGAAACTTGCCGATGCTTTGTGTACTGTCTCGGAGATGTCTACTATTACAGTACAATCGTTGCACTTTTGTACTTATCTCCAATTGTGTTTATCTCTGGTATGATTTTACTGGATTGTATGCAAAACGAAGAATGTCGCTGTAACTAGGTACATCGGTACATGTGACAAGAAAGTATCATCATCACTTAGTGGAGACAAGAAACTGCAGATTCATGTTTGCACAAAAGGGTACTGAGTCAACAGTGATTTGTTCTCATCTGTACGAGAATGGAATAAAATACTTCCTTGTAGAAAGTTAGTTGCTACAAATTCAGATGAAAGAATTGTTACCCATTGAGTGATAACTGATATCTTATCATCCAGTCATAGAGTGATACAGCATGGAAACAGGCCCTTCGGCCCAACTTGCCCACACTGACCGACATGCCCCAGATACACTAGTCCCACCTACTTGTGTTTGGCCCATCTCCCTTCAAACCTGTCCTATCCATGTCTAAATGTTTCTGAAATATTGCGATAGTCCCAGCCTCAAATGCATCCTCTGACAGCTCGTTCCATACACACACACCACCCTTTGTGTGAAAAAGTTTCCCCTCAGATTCCTGTTAAATCTTTTCCTCTTCACCTTAAACTAATGTCCTGTGGTCCTCGATTCACCTACTCTGGGTAAGAGACTCAGTGCATCTACCCGATCTATTCCTCTCATGACTTTATAGACCTCTCTAAGATCACCTCTGATCCTTCTGTGCTCCAATGAATAGAGTCCCAGCCTGCTCAACCTCTCCCTATAGCTCAGACCCTCGAGTCTCGGCAACATCCTCGTAAATCTTCTCTGAACTCTTTCACGTTTGACAACATCTTTACGAAAACATGGTGCCCAGAACTGAACACAATAATCTAAGTGCAGCCTCACCAACATCTTATATGACCTCCAATGACCTCCCAACTTCTATACTCAATACTTTGACTGAAAAAGTCTTTTTGAGCACCCTATCTACCTGTGACACCACTTTCAAGGACCTATGTACCTGCACTCCTAGATCTCCCTGCTCTACGACACTCTCCAGAGCCCTACTAAAATAGATTCCATGAAACATCGTTCCAAGTGTCTTACTAATTAACTTCAAAATTAACTAGCGGATGAGTCACATGAATATATAGCTCTAAATAACTGGCAGAATGTTGAAAAAGGCATGCAAACCATTAAAATCAAGCAGCAAATTGAAATTTAACATGTTTTGGCTGCTGCAATGACGATAATTTGGTAAGTGGGATAATGTGTGTTGGCTTACATTTTGAATCTCATTACACGTGCAGCGATAGAGTTGCTGCCTTACAGCGCTAGAGACCCGGGTTCGATCCTGACTACGGTTGCTGTTTGTATGGAGTTTGTACATTCTCCCAGTGACCGCGTGGGTTTTCTCCGAGATCTTCGGTTTCCTTCCACACTCCAAAGACGTGTGGGTTTGTAGGTTAATTGGCTTGGTATAAATGTAAATTGTCCCAAGTATGTGTGCGATAGTGTCAGTGTTCGGGGATCGCTGGTCGGCGCGGACTCGGTGGGCCGAAGGGCCTGCTTCCGCGCTGTATCTCTAAACTAAACGAAACATTTTGGGGTGCTCCATACAGCACTAATGACCAATTGGAACCTGCAAAGATTTGTCAGAATGAGGGAAAAGATTGTTCGAAGCAATC
>CM075977.1:257664575-257734716 GCA_038087875.1 Malacoraja senta | reverse complement strand
TCCATCTCTTTCCAATCCCCTCCCAACTTACTTAGCTCCAAGGTTTACCCCAACTTCTCCACTCTAATCTTGCCCGCTGAAATCCTTTGAACCCTGGAGTCAGCATCCTCTCTACTAACTTCACATCCCTCCTGATAGAACGACTAGACTTGATAGAAGTCTATAATATTATGCGAGGCATAAATAGGTTAGACAGTCTGAACCTTTCTCCCAGGATGCAAATATCAAATACATAGAAACATAGAAACATAGACAACAGGTGCAGGAGTAGGCCATTCGGCCCTTCGAGCCTGCACCGCCATTCAATATGATCATGGCTGATCATCCAACTCAGTATCCTGTACCTGCCTTCTCTCCATACCCCCTGATCCCTTTAGCCACAAGGGCCACATCTAACTCCCTCTTAAATATAGCCAATGAACTGGCCTCAACTACCTTCTGTGGCAGAGAGTTCCACAGATTCACCACACTCATACGAGGTGCAAAGGGCAACGTTTAAACAGGAGATGTGTGGGGCACGTTTTTTACACAGAGGATGGTGGGTGCCTGGGACAAGCTGCCAGGGATGGTGGTGGTGGTGGAGGCAGATATGATAGTGGTGTTTAATAGGTTTCCAGATTGGCACATAGATAGGCAGGGAATGTAGGGATATGTAAAATGTGCAGGCAGAGGAGATGAGTTTAATCTGTCATCATGTTCAACATGGACATTGTGGGCCGAAGGGCATGTTCATACGCTGTACTGTTCTACCTTCGGCCCACAATATATGGGCCGAACATGATGCCGAACAAGATAAACTAATCTTCTCTGACTGCACATATCTCTCCATTCCCTGCATATCCACGTGCCTACCCCGGATCCCCATCACGGGTGCTGTCTGTGTGGAGTTTGTACGTTCTCCCTGTGGCATTTCTCGAGGTGCTCCGGTTTCTGCCCACTTTCCAAAGACGTGCGGGTTTGTAGGTTTAACTGGCTTCTGTACATTGTCCCTGGCGCATACGATAGAACAAGGGGTGATCGCTGGATGGCGCAGACGCAGTGGGCTAAATTGCCTGCTTCCATACTGTACCTCTAAACAAAATGAAACTAAAGTCTGAGCAACATTTCTATGCTGTAAGGTAAATGAGTTTCAGAGGCAGCGATGTCAAACAGCTGTATCTTTTTGCTTAATAATCTGACTGCTTTACCTGCAGAGAGCTGAAGTGCTCAGTCCTGTCGAATCTAATTTTATATTTTATTCGGCTCTTGATAAAGCATCATTTGCCTATGACTGGAAGGAGTGATTGACTGCTCTTCAAATGCTCCCATGTAGTTAATGAGGTGAGTAGGAGTAAATTTCCAAGCACATTACGTTGAATATTTTACTCATTCACCAGGCACAGTCTTGCATAACCTCAAGATGATCAACATGCTATTATTGCAAAAGGAATGATCTTAGTAAAATGACTCTTCCTCATAAGTCAGACCAAGGAAATGTAAAACTGAGGAGATATTCTGGGTCTTTAAAGATGTTGCCGTTTAACTGACTGGTCGAAATATAAAATTATTCAATCCCTCCAAACATGCTGAACAAAATGGAACAACTTGATTAATGGATAAGCCGGGAGACAATTATTTTTCACATTCCCTCCGAACCTCGCCTTAGGTGGTATGGCCTGGGTACAGTTCCAGCAGCTTTGGAATGTCAAGGTGACTCGTCAAAATGGTATATTTATTCACATGGGAAGGAATTGCAGATGCTGGTTTAAACCGAAGAGAGACACAAAAAGTTGGAGCAACTCAGCGGAGAAAAGTAATAGGTGACGTTTCAGTGAAGAATGGTCTCGACCCGAAACATTGCCTATTCCTTTTCTCCAGAGATGGTGTCTGACCCGTTGAGTTACTCCAGCTTTTTGTGTCTATATTTGGGATATTTATTCGGTGTTATGTGCAGCACTATAATGTTGGAAAGAGACACATAGATCTCTCCCCCTGTCCTTCACCCTAGCTCAACAAATCACTCTAATGTTGGACCCCATCCTCAACAGCTCAATGGATGCATATACTCAGCTACAGTAGATATCAAACTCGGGGATAGTCGCCAAATGAAATGAGTTAGAAAGGCAACATGGAGACACAAGAAACTGCAGATGATGTGTTATCTTGTACAAAACACTTGGGACAGGATCGTATCTGGGTCTCAGGCACTCCTGGTTTGTTTATATTTTCTGTGTAATGTGTTCCTAATGATAAGGTTGTGGGAGATGTCCAACAGACCACACTGTAGAGGTGGCACAGTGGAATTAGCAGTAGCGTTGCTGCCTTAAAGGGCTAAAGACCACGGTTCGATCCTGACTACGGGTGCTGTCTGTGCAGAGTTTGTACATTCTCCCTGTGACAGCGTGTATTTATACCGGGTGCACTGGTTTCCTCCTACACTCCGAAGACGTACAGGTTTGTAGGTTAATTGGCTTCTGTAAAGTGTAAATTGGAGCTAGTATGTAGCATAGTGCTGGTGTGTACGGGACGATCATTGGTCGGCGCGGACTCGGTGGGCCGAAGGGCCTGTTTCCACGCTGTATCTCTAAAGGCGAAAGATAATACCACAAAAAAGAATGACTGAGCCAAAATGAAGATGCGCAGAGATGGCCAGTTCCAAAACTGGCTGGAAAGAAAGACAAGTCAATTATAGTTGGAGAATTTGACGGAAGTCTGTGGTGTGTGAGTTGTTCAAGTTCGTTGAGCTTGTGGAAACAAGGAACTGCAGATGCAGGTTTACCATGGAAAGACACATAATGTTGGAGTAACTCAGCGGGCCAGACAGCATCGCTGGAAAACATGGAATAGGTGACGTTTCGGGTCGGGACCTTTCAAACTAGAGACTCTGGTGAACCTGGGTACTACCTGCTATATAGACACAATAAAAAAGTCACTTATCCCTACAATTCCCTATTCCCCAATCATTTCCTTGAGGGATAAGCTTGAAACTGTTGAACTAAATTTCATTCAGACGGCTTTGGAGAATGACATCATTCATTGCTGTCCTTTGAACTCGGTGGAACAGCAAATTTAAACATGAAAATGTTTCAATTTGTCAAAACATTCTGTTCCCAGTTCTGTTCTGATGTTGTAATGGGGCAGAGAGTATGTCGTTAGAGAGACTTAACAGAAGCGTGTAAAACTACTCGGAGGTTTGATGGATAAACAAGAATAAATTATTTTTTCTTGCGGCAGATGTTGTGATCATGGATTTAGGATAGAGCTAAAAAAAAGAAAAAAATATTATTTATTTTACCAAGAAAGCTTTAAGGGCCTGTCCCACTTGGCTGTCTTTTGCGCGCCATTTACGCGACCTGCTAGCGCGTGGGTAGCGTGTGAGTAGCGCGGGACGGGCGCATGGAGTGGTGTGGAGGAGTGAGGAGTGGCGTGGAGGAGTGTGGACTTCGTCCTGCACGAAATCTTCGCGCGCCACCGGCCTGTTGCGTAACTGACGGCCAAAGTGGGACAGGCCCAAGACCCTGGCGCGACGCAATGTCTCACCTCCAACAGCAGCAGAAGCAGGCAAACGATCGCCGAGCTCGGCCTGGGGCTCACAGCCGTTGCAGATCCAGATCCGCCCCCACTTCTACTCCCAGAGCGGGGCCAAGACGATTGGAGATAGACACAAAATGCTGGAGTAACTCAGCAGGACCGGCAGCATCTCTGGAGAGAAGGAATGGGTGACGTTTCGGGTCGAGACCCTCCTTTCAGACTGAAGAAGAGTCTCGACCCGAAACATCACCCATTGCTTCTCTCCAGAGATGCTGCCGGTCCCGCTGAGTTACTCCTGCATTTTGTGTCCATCTTCAAATGACGTCACACGCTCCAGGCGACTGTGCGGGCGCATGTTGACGCGCGCGACTCTCGCGGGACCGTCCCGCGACCGTCACCACTGGCCTGTCGCGTAAGTGACGGCCCAAGTGGGACAGGCCCTTTAGACTTTACTTTAAACTTAAGACTTTAGAGATGGGTGGCACAGTGGCGCAGCGGTAGAGTTGCTGCCTTACAGCTGAAGAGACCCGGGTTCGATCCTGACTACGGGTGCTGTCAGTATGGAGTTTGAACATTTTCCATGTGACACCGTGGGTTTTCTCCGGGTACTCCTGTTTCCTCCCACACTCCAAAGAGGTACAGATTTGTAGATTAATTGGCTTTGGTGAAAATCGTAGATTGTCCCTAGTGTGTAGTATAGTGTTAGTGTAGCTGAAGGTGGGCTGAAGGGCCTGTTTCCGCGCTGTATCTTTAGTCTAGTTTTGCACCTTTAGTTTTAGCTTCCCACATACAGCGTGGAAAATGGCCGTACATTTGTTGAAAGAGAAATGGGAATTAACGTGTCCGGTCAGAACCTTTGACGGAATGTTAATTCCGTTCCTCTTTTCACAGACGCTGCCTGACCAACTGAATGTTTCCAGCAATTTCTGGTTTTAGTTTCAGAATTCCAATACATCCAGCATTTTTTTTATTTTCACATTATCACTAATGTTTATTTATAGTGATTTAATAAATGAGGAATAAAGTTCACATCTCCAGTATAGTTACTTTAATTGCTCTAATTATAAGCGGAAATATGAGATCTCAAACCTTAAACCTGGGTGGATGCAGAGCAATGACTTTAATCTGTGAGTCAGAATTAATTATCCTTCAGGTAATGGTCAAATGATAGAAACTGACATGCTCCACCCAGTGTGTGATGATTATTCCTTTCCTGGTGAGTTATACGATTGCAGAGATGCATACAGAAATGTAGAAACAAAGAACTGCAGATGGTTAATACACAAAAGGACACAAAGTACTGGAGTAAGTCAGCAAGTGAGGCAGCATCTCTGGAGAACATGTGTAGGTGATATCTCGGGTCGAGACCCTTCATGTCTGAAGACTCAGCGGGTCAGGCGGCATCTCTGGAGAACATTGATAGGTGACATTCAACATTGATAGGTGAAGAAGGGTCTCGACCCGAAAGGTCACCTTTTCCTTCTATCCAGTGACGCTGCCTGTCCCGCTGAGTTGCTCCAGCATTTTGTGTCTATCTTCGGTGTAAACCAGCAGCTGCAGTTCCTTCCCACACATGCTGCCTGACCTGCTGAATTACTCCAGCACTTTGTGTCCTTTTGTGCAAAGATGCATAATTATGCTCCTCACACATGGGAGAACTTGTGTCAGTCCGAGTGACTATACCACTGCAGTTTTGCTGTAGTTTATTTATGCCAAATAAAATGTAATAGCAGCCTGGTGCTGGTCGATCAAACCTCAGTGGCTAGGGACACACTATAGTTAAGCCTGTCACAGTTTCCTATAAAGGGACGGACAAAACAGCTGTCAAAGAACATTTCCCTCATGGACACCTAATTATGTAATCTGATGTCATCCTATTCCAATTAC
Organism: Malacoraja senta; assembly: GCA_038087875.1. Classification (NCBI taxonomy): domain Eukaryota; kingdom Metazoa; phylum Chordata; class Chondrichthyes; order Rajiformes; family Rajidae; genus Malacoraja; species Malacoraja senta. The sequence continues at coordinate 257,729,319 of CM075977.1, read as the reverse complement.
AATGAGCGCAGGAGAAGCTCTCAGGACCAATTCTATTCCCCTTAATCACACAATAAATGAATTGAATCAGACTATTGCCAGGCCACCTGTGTCCAAGTATGATATCAGGGAAAATTAGTTGCTCTGTTTATTTTTAGGAATATGGCAACGATGGGCACTTATTTGCTCTGTTGAAATCCCAACCCGAAACGTCACCTATCCATGTTCTCCTGAGATGCTGCCTAACCCGCTGAGTTACTCCAGCACTCTTTAGTTTAGTTTAGTTGATCATAGTCACATGACCATAGCGCATTCTTTTGTTTTTTGTACAAAAATCCAAAATTTTTGGTATGAAATATTTGATATTTTCTCAAAATTAATTAAAATAAAACTGGTACCAAAACCAGAATGGATCATTTTTGGAATATCGGAAGGTATCCCTGAATTAAATGTGTACCAGAAGAACTTATTCAATTACGGGCTAATAATGGGTAAAAGGCTCATACTTAAATTCTGGAAAAATGCGTCCACACCAACAATAAAAATGTGGACATCAAATATGTTGGAAACATTACATCTGGAAGAGATGAGATTCCTCTTAGCAGGGAAAGCAGACCAATTCCAAAAGACGTGGTCTACGTTTTTGGACCTATTACAAGCATGAGGTGCAATAGTAATTTAAAAAATAAATAAATAAAGAATGGTATCAGGACCTGGTAATGGGAGGTAAAACAATAAAAACAGACTTGGTCGGTGGTTCCCTTTCTGCGATTGTTCCTACTTTCTTTTTCTTTCTTTTCTAGGATCTGCTTTCTTACTTTACTTCCTTCTCTAACTTCTTTTCTAAGGGGCTTTCTTTTCACAACACTCTTTTGCACTTCACGACTCTTGCGCACTTTCTTTACTTTTCTTACTTCTATCTTTCTCTTAAAGCTCAAAAAATGAAGCGGTATAAAAAATGTACTAAGATATAAGTGTTGTGTATTAGTAAATTACCGTACTTCTAATAAAAATAATTTAAAAAAAAAAAAAAAAAATCATAGTCACATGTACCGAGGTACAGTGAAAAGCTTTTGTTTGCGTGCTATCCGGTCGGAGAAAAGACTATGCATGATTACAATTAAGCCATCCACAGTGCACAGACAAAAGATACAATATTCAGTGCAAGATATAACATTGAAGTGCGATAAAGTCTGATTACAGATAGTTCGAAGGGTTCCAATGAGGTGAATTGGAGGTCGGGGCCGCACTATAGCTGATGAGAGGATAGAAACATAGAAACATAGAAATTAGGTGCAGGAGTAGGCCATTCGGCCCTTCGAGCCTGCACCGCCATTCAATATGATCATGGCTGATCATCCAACTCAGTATCCCGTACCTGCCTTCTCTCCATACCCTCTGATCCCTTTAGCCACAAGGGCCACATCTAGCTCCCTCTTAAATATAGCCAATGAACTGGCCTCGACTACCCTCTGTGGCAGAGAGTTCCAGAGATTCACCACTCTCTGTGTGAAAAAAGTTCTTCTCATCTCGGTTTTAAAGGATTTCCCCCTTATCCTTAAGCTGTGACCCCTTGTCCTGGATGGTTCAGTTACCTGATAACAACTGGGAAGAAGTTGTCTCTGAATCTGGAGGTGTGCATTTTCAAATTTCTGGACCTCTTGCCCGATGGGAGAGGGGAGAAGAGGGTGTGACCAGGGTGAGACTGGCCCTTGATTATGCTGCTGGCCTTGCTGAGGAAGCATGATGTTTTGATGGAGTCGATGGAAGGGAGTTTGCACGATGGTCTAGGTTACGTCCACAACTCTCTACAATTTCATATGGTCTTTGATGGAGCTGTTACCGAACCAGGCTGTGAAGCACCCCGAGAGAATGCTTACAGCGCATCTGTGGATGTTAGTGAGGGTTGTTGGGGACATGCTGAACTTCCTAAGCCTTTAAGGAAGTAGAGGCATTGGTGTGCTTTCTTGGCCATAGTTTTGAAGTGACTGGTCTTCTTTTGTAAACCAGCATCTGCAGTTCCCTGTTTCTATGCCTATTGCTCTGGCGTTGCTCCCGCCTATTGCTATTGGCGGTGCTCCCACAGTGCCAAGTTAACTTGAATTTATTGTCGTATGTACATGTTGCAGTTTAACTTGGCTTGGGGAAAGCTCTGCCCAAGAACGCAAGAAATTGTCGAGAGTTGCAGATGTAGCCCAGTCCATCTCACCAGTCTCCCATCATTGACTCTATCTACACTTCACGCTTCGCATGAAAAGAAGCCAACTTCATCAAAGACGTCCCACCCCGGTCATTCCTCCTCACTGCTCCTGTGTGGCAGAAGATACAGAAGCTTGAAAGCGCGCAGGAGCAGACTCAGGACACCTTCTTCTCCTCTGTTGCCAGACTTCTGAAGAGGGTGCAGGAAAGGTTCACAAGGATGATCAAACAAAAAATTGCAGATGCTGGTTTACAGAAAGAAAAGCGCTCCGGCGGCAGAGTGACGCAGCTGGTAGAGACGCTGCCTCACAGCCCCAGATACGCTGGTTCGATCCTGATCATGGGTTCTGTCTGTGCGGAGTTTGCACATTCTTCCTGTTTCCTCTGGCTGCTCCGGTTTCCTCCCATATCAAAAAAAAGTGCGGGTTTGTAGGTTAATTGGCCTCTGTAAATTGGTTGATGTGGACTCGGTGGGCCGAAGCGTCTGTTTCTATGTTGCAACTCCTAACTAAACTAAACACTAAGTACTGGAGTTGCATTGGGTCAGGTAGCCTCTCTGCAGAACATGGATTGGTGATGTTTTGGGTGGGGACCCTACTTCGGACTGGATTTCAGCTCCGCAGTGATACTGCCTGATCCGTTGAGTTACTTCAGCGCTTGGTGTCATTAGGATGCTGCAGGGACTAGAGTACTTGGGTTATAAGGACTGATCGGATACACTGGGATTGTTTTCGCTGGAGTTTGGGAGAATGAGGGGTGACCTTATAGAGGTTTTATAAGATAGTGAGTGGCATAGATAAGGTAGATAGAAAGTTTATTTCCAAGAGAAGGCAATTTAGAGGACATAAATTTAAGGTGAGAGGGTAAAGATTTAAAGGGTGAGATGGTAGGGTTAGTTAGCCATCTTGTTGTGCAAGTCCCCTTAGGCAACAGTGACCATAATATGGTGGAATTCTGTATTAGGATGGAGAGTGACACAGTTAATTCAGAGACCAGGGTCCTGAATTTGAATAAAGGATACTTTGAAGGTATGAGACGGAAATTGGCTAGGATAGACTGGCAAACTAAACTTAAAGGGTTGACAGTGGAGATGCAATGGCAAAGATTTAAAGATGGCATGGATAAACTCCAGAAATTGTTCATTCCTGTCTGGCGAAAAAATAAAACTGGGAAGGTAGCTCAACCGTGGCTGACGAGGGAAATCAAGCATAGTATTAAATCCAAGGAAGAGGCATATTGGCCAGAAGCAGCGGTAAACCAGAGGACTGGGAGAACTCAACAGAGAACAAAGGGGTTAATTAAGAGGGGGGAAAAAGAGCATGAAAGAAAGCTTGCGGGGAATATAAATACTGACTGTAAAAATGCATTTACAGTGGCTTGCAAAAGTATTCATACCCTTTGAACTTTTCCACATTTTGACACGTTACAACCACAAATGTAAATGTATTTTATTGGGATTTTATGTGATAGACCAACACAAAGTGGCGCATAATTGTGAAGTGGAAGGAAAATGATAAATGGTTTTCAAATTTTTTTACAAATAAAAAACTGAAAAGTGTCGCGTGTAAAAGTATTCAGCCCCCTTTACTCTGATACCCCTAAATAAAATCCAGTGCAACCAATTGCCTTCAGAAGTCACCTAATTAGTAAATAGAGTCCACTTGTGTGTAATCTAATCTCAGTATAAATACAGCTGTTCTGTGAAGGCCTCAGAGGTTTGTTAGAGAACATTAGTGAACAAACAGCATCATGAAGCCCAAGGAACATACCAGACAGGTCAGGGATAAAGTTGTGGAGAAGTTTAAAGCAGGGTTAGGTTATAAACAAATATCCCAAGCTTTGAACATCTCACGGAGCACTGTTCAATCCATCATCCAAAAATTGAAAGAGTATGGCACAACTGCAAACCTACCAAGACATGGCCGTCCACCTAAACTGACAGGCCGGGCAAGGAGAGCATTGATCAGAGAAGCAGCCAAGAGGCCCATGGTAACTCTGGAGGAGCTGCAGAGATCCACAGCTCAGCTGGGAGAATCTGTCCACAGGACAACTATTAGTCGTGCACTCCACAAATCGGGCCTTTATGGAAGAGTGGCAAGAAGAAAGCCATTGTTGAAAAAAAGCCATACGAAGTCCCATTTGCAGTTTGCCACAAGCCATGTGGGGGACACAGCAAACATGTGGAGGAAGGTGCTCTGGTCAGATGAGACCAAAATTGAAGTTTTTGGCCTCAATGCAAAACGCTATGTGTGGCGGAAACCTAACACTGCACATCACCCTGAACACACCATCCCCACTGTGAAACATGGTGGTGGCAGCATCATGCTGTGGGGATGCTTTTCTTCAGTAGGGAAAGGGAAGCTGGTCAGAGTTGATGGGAAGATGGATGGAGCCAAATACAGGGCAATCTTGGAAGAAAACCTGTTAGAGTCTGCAAAAGACTTGAGACTGGGGCGGAGGTTCACCTTCCAGCAGGACAACGACCCTAAACATATAGCCAGAGCTACAATGGAATGGTTTAGATCAAAGCATATTAATGTGTTAGAATGGCCCAGTCAAAGTCCAGACCTAAATCCAATTGAGAATCTCAGGCAAGACTTGAAAATTGCTGTTCACAGACGCTCTCCATCCAATCTGACTGAGCTTGAGCTATTTTGCAAAGAAGAATGGGCAAAAATTTCAGTCTCTAGATGTGCAAAGCTGGTAGAGACATACCCCCAAAGACTTGCAGCTGTAATTGCAGCGAAAGGTGGTTCTACAAAGTATTGACTCAGGGGGGCTGAATACTTTTGCACGCGACACTTTTCAGTTTTTTATTTGTAAAAAAATTTGAAAACCATGTATCATTTTCCTTCCACTTCACAATTATGCACCACTTTGTGTTGGTCTATCACATAAAATACATTTACGTTTGTGGTTGTAACGTGACAAAATGTGGAAAAGTTCAAGGGGTATGAAAACTTTTGCAAGCCACTGTATGTATGTAAAGAGGAATAGATTAGTGAAGACGAATGTAGGTCCCTTACAGTCAGAGACAGGTGAATTTATAATGGGAAACAAGGAAATGGCAGAACAGTTAAACGAGTACTTTGGTTCTATCTTCACTAAGGAAGACACAAACAATCTCCCGGAAATTCTAGGGGACCGAGGATCTAGTGGGAGGGAGGAACTGAAGGGAATTCACATTGGTCAGAAAATGGTGTTAGGTAAACTGTTGGGACTGAAGGCAGATAAATCCCCAGGATGGTCTGCATCCCAGTCCTCAAAGAGGAGGCCCGAGAAATCGTGGATGCATTGGCGATCATTTTCCAATGTTCTCTCGAATCTGGATCAGTTCCTGTAGGGTAGCCAATGTAACCCAACTTTTAAAGATAGGAGGGAGAGAGAAAGCAGGGAATTATAGGCCAGTTAGCCTTATATCTGTAGCAGGGAAGATGCTGGAGTCGATTATTAAAGATGTTATAGCAGCGCATTTGGAAAGCAGTGTTGGGATCGGTCAAAGTCAGCATGGATTTATGATGGGGAAATGATACTGGAATAATCTTTTGGAATTTTTTGAGGATGTAACAAATAGAATGGATAAAGGAGAGTTAGTGGATGTGGTGTATCTGGATTTTCAAAAAGCATTTGACAAGGTCCCACACTAGAGATTAGTGTGGAAAATTAGAGGACATGGTATTGGAGATAGGGTATTGACATGGATAGAGAACTGGTTGACAGACAGGAAGGAACGAGTAGGAATTAACGGGTCCTTTTCAGAATGACAGGCAGTGACTAGTGGGGTGCCGCAAGGCTCGGTGCTGGGACCCCAGTTATTTACAATATATATTAACGATTTAGACTAGGGAATTAAATGTAACATCTCTAAGTTTGCGGATGACACAAAGCTGGGTGGCAGTGTGAGCTGCGAGGAGGATGCTATGAGGTTGCAGGGTGACTTTGATAGGTTGGGTCAGTGGGCAGAAGCATGGCAGATATAGTATAAAGTGGATAAATGTGAGGTTATCCACTTTGGTGGCAAGAACAGGAAGGCAGATTATTATCTGAATGGTGTCAGATTAGGAGAAGGGGAGGTGCAACGAGACCTGGGTGTGTTTGTATATCAGTCACTGAAAGTAAACATGCAGGTACAGCAGGCAGTGAAGAAAGCTAATGGCATGTTGGCCTTTATTGCTAGAAGATTTGAGTTTAGGAGCAAGGAGTCCTACTGCAGTTGTACAGGGCCCTTGTGAGACCGAACCTGGAGTATTGTGTGCAATTTTGGTCTCCTAATTTGAGGAAGAACATTATTGGTTTTGAGGGAGTGCAGCGAAGGTTCACCAGGTTAATTCCCGGGATGGCGGGAATGGGTCGACTGGGCTTGTAATCACTGGAATTTAGAAGGATGAGAGGAGATCTTATCGAAACATATAAAATTCTTAGAGGATTGGACAGGGTAGATGCAGGAAAAATGTTCCCGATGTTGGGGGAGTCCAGAGCCAGGGGTCACAGTTTAAGAATAAGGAGTAGGCCATTTAGGACTAAGATGCGGAAAAACGTTTTCACCCTGAGAGTTGTGAATCTGTGGAATTCACTGCCACAGGAGGCAGTGGCGGCCAATTCACTGGAAGTTTTCAAGAGAGAATTAGATTTAGCTTTTAGGGCTAAGGGAATCAAGGGATATGGGGAAAAAGCCAGAACGCGGTACGGATTTTGGATGATCAGCCATGATCATATTGAATGGTGGTGCTGGCTCAAAGGGCCAAATGGCCTACTCCTGCACAAATTTTCTATGTTTCTATGTTTCTAAAGGGGATCTCAGGACAAGTTTCTCATGCAGAGTGTAGTGCGCATATTGAACAAGCAGTCAGTGGATGAAAATCTAAAATAAAATTGGGTGACTCAACTGGTAGAGCCGCCTCATTATAGCGCCTGAGCCATTGTTTGATCCTGACCTCGAGTGCTGTCTGTGTGGAGTTTGCACATTCACCCCCTGACATTGTGAGTTTCCTCTGCGCATTCTGATTTTCTCCCACAGCGCCCCTTAGTGTGTAGAAAGTGGATGAGAAAGTGGGATAACATAGAACTAGTGTGAATGGGTGATTGATGGTTGGTATGGACTCAGTAGGCCAAAGGGCCTGTTGCTCTGCTGTGAATCTAAATCAAACTAAAAACTGAAAATCTCAACAGGTCAGGCAGCATCTGTGGAAGGAATGGATAGGCAATGTTTTGGGTCAGGAACTTTCTTCGCCTTCTAGCATATTTGCAGTTCCTTCCATCTCCAGAGATTTAGTTTGGAGACACAGCATGGAGACAGGCCCTACGGCCCACCAAGTCCACGCTGACCAGCGATCATCCCTTACACTAGCACTATCCTACAAACTAGGGACACATTTTTGGTCCTGAGATTCTTCATCAGTTGTAATCCTGAAGGCGGCCATTATTAATGTGAAAATAGATCAGACTAGCATGGATTTGGCAGAAGCACACAATGTCAGGCCATGACAATGTCCTTTGAATCATTGATGTCCAACCTTCAGTAAGAATTCCTTTGATTGGGCATTTGGGAAGAGTTGAGGACATTTCCTACCCAATGGCATATCTTCCCAGCCACAAACTAATTGCAAAGCACAATGCCGTGATATCCTTCAGACAGCAGTTTGACAGTACTTGTGATGTATTCGTAAGTAACTTGCATAAAACAATTATAACCTGGCAACATACAAATTCAATACATTTCAAAAAGGATTCTAATTAAGCAATTAGACTTCTTTTGAAGATGTGTTTTGGATTGGAGAGATAAAAGATTGTGTCATCAGTCAGAACTCTCACACACACACACACACACTGTACAGATTTTGTGCTGTAATTGAACAGGACGTTTACAGCTCAACGCCACAAACCACAAAACTTACTGCCTCGTTATTTCTCATCCTGCCTTTAATCAATTTAAATCCGTCAGGAAATCTTTGCAAGTAGATTTGCAGATAATGTGCAGAAAAACAACATACCTGGGTGCCTGTGACAACAGCCATTCATATAATACTTTTAATGGACTGAACCATCTCAAGACACTTCTCAAATGAAATATTAACAAAGATGGATACAAAGTGCTGGAGTAACTCAGCAGGTCAGGCGGCATCTCTGGGGGAAATGGAAAGGTGACGTTTCGGGTCGGGACCCTTCTTCAAAACGGTTGGTGTATGGAACAAGCTGCTGGAGGAGGTAGTTGAGGCAGGTACTATCACAATGTTTAAGAAACATTTAGACATGTACATGGGTAGGATAGGTTTAGAGGGATATAGGCCAAACGCAGGCAAGTGGGACGACAGTAGATGGGACATGTTGGTCAGTCTGTGCAAGTTAAACCGAAGGGCCTGTTTCCATGCTGTAAGACTACACAATCAAGCCATCCACAGTATACAGATATATGATATAGGGAAGAATGTTTAATACAGTAAAGTCCAATTAACGATAGTCCGAGGGTCTCCAGTGAGGTGGATGTTAACTCAGGACTGCTCCCTGATGACAGCTGGGAATAAACTATCCCTGAATCTGGAGGTGAAGAGAGGGAGTAACCGGGGTGAGAGACTCATCCTCGATTATGCTGGTGGCCATGCCGAGGCAGCGTGAATCGTGGATTGAGTCAATGGAAGGGAGGATGGTTTGTTTGATGGTCTGGACCACATCCACAATTCTCTAGAATGTCACAGAGATGCAATTCTCTAATGATCTCGCCATTAAGCGACATTATTAAGGGGGCCTGCATGTGCTAAAAGTGACACAGGGAGCAGGGTAAATAGGAGGCTATACGTTTGTTCCCTTGGTATTAACGTCGCTCTTCCTAATTAGCACTAACAGCAGAAACAACGATGTTAAAGTCAGTATTATGTGACTGTAAAGGCCACTGAATTCAGTAATGCTTTACGTCGACAGGTTTCTTCTTATTTATACACGAGAAAGGTCACTGCAAGCAATGGATCTTAATTTTCCAGTGAGTATTTGCAAAGAATTGAAAATACCAGGCCACCCCATGGCAGAGCCAGCCTTCTCTGTACCAGCTGTGGCTCGGGGGCCCAGTTAAATTCACTCCTTTCTGGTGCTGTTTATATATGCAGAGATATGCAGGGCAAGTTTGTTTTACATAGAGGCATAGATAGATGGTATAGACAGTCAGAGCCTTCCACCCATGCTGGAAAAATCAAATAGTAAGGGGATAACAACAAAGAACTGCAGATGGTGGTTAATACACAAAAGAACACTCAGCATCTCTGAAGAACTTGGACAGGTGACATTTTGGGTCAAGAAATTTATTCCGATGACCCAAAGCATTACCTATCCATGTTCTCCAGAGATTGCTGCTTGACCTGCTGATTTACTCCAGCATTTTTTGTCCAAATAGTAAGAGGGCATTGCCTTGGGGTGAGAGAGACAAAGTTTAAAGGCAATGTGCGGGACTAAGTAGTTGTGTTTTGATTTTCTTTATTTTTGCTTTTTCATTATTATCAATATTACACAGAGGGTGGTGGGTACTTGGAATGCGCTGCCGGGAGTGGCGGTGGAGGCAGATACAAGAGTGGTGTTTATGAGACTTTTGAATAGGCACATGGATATGCAGGGAATGGAGGGGTATGCAGGGATATGGATCGCGTGCAGGCAGGTAAGGCTTGATGTTTGGCACAGATGTTGTGGGTCGAAGGGCCTGTTTCTGTGCTGTGCTGTACTGTTCTTTGTTCATTGATTAGTCAAAGCACTCCATGGCTGGCGTCAATCATCCTGGGCATCCAGGAGAAGTTGACAATAACAATTGTAGCCCCTTTCGAGCACCGCCTTGCTTCTATTCAGAATACAAACCTGTATTAGAGTAATGGACTGAATTACACACTATCTACGCCGCTCATATTTTTACATACTTCTGGTAGCTCTCCCCCTCAATGTCCGATGCGCCGGTGAAAACAATCTGAGTTTGTCCAACTTCACCTTGAAGCTAATATCCCCTAATCCATGCAGCATTCAGGTAAACCTCTTCAGCACGCTCTCCAAAGCCTCCATATCCTTTCTGTGTTGGGGCGACCAGAACTGCATGCAATACTCCAGGTGAGGCCTAACCACAGTCATATAAAGCTGAATCATGACTTCCTGACTCTTATACTCAATGCCCTACCATTGAAAACAGGTGTACTAAAGAGCCCAAGCACTGGATCGCTGCCAATGAAGTAGTCCAAACTGTGTGGTCACCATTACAGTGCAGAAATTCATTAACTAATTAATACATAAAAAGCTCCTACAAACAACAATGAATTAGTAGGTAGATACTTTAGTTTAAACTAGTTTAACGATGGATTGATAAGTCTTAGATGTTGCAACACATTGAAGCTTCAGCCAAGAAAGCATGACATCTACAATACTACTTCTTCAGGAGGCTAAGGAAGTTCAGCAAGTCTCAAGGACCCGTACCAATTTTTTCAGATGCGCCACAGAAAGCAATCTATCTGAATGCATCACAATTTAGTTTGACAAATGCTCCGTCGAAGACCGCAATAAATTGGAGAGCTGTGGATGCTACCCAGTCCGTCACAAGGTCCCAACCTCCCCACCGTTAACTCTATCTATACTTCACACCGCCTTGGGAAAACAGCCAACATAATAAAGGACCACTTACACCTGTCATTCTCTCTTCTTCACCCTCCCATCATGCAGAAAATACAAAATATTGAGTACACCATCTGATTCAGGAACATCTTCTTCCCCACTGTTGTTATAAGACAACTGAATGGGTCTCTGATAAGCTATAGGTGTAGTCCTGATCTCCCAACCTACCTCATTGTGGCCCCGGCAGTTTTTTATCTGCACTTTCTCTGTAACTATAACGTTATAAGGGTGTAATATTATATTCTACACTGGTATTTTTACTTTAGACTTTGGAGATTAAATGTGGAAACGGGCCCTTTGGCCCACCGAGTCCATGCCGACTAGTGATCACACATCTTTGGAGTGTGGGAGGAAATCGGAGCACCTGGAGAAAACCTACGCGGTCACAGGGAGAATGCATAAACTGCCCACAGACAGCACCCATGGTCAACATCGAACCCGGGTTCCTGGCGTTTAAACCCATTTTAAAACTTTTTTTTAAGCACTAGTATATATTTACTTGTGCATGGTTGATTGTATACACAATGATATTAAACCAATACCAATGGAACATAAAATTAAATACTTCCAGCTCTGGTCTTTTCTAGTACACATAGTGGACATATGCCACAACCTGGCTGCAAAACACACACACACACACACACACACACACACACACACACACACAAGTTGATGATACCTCCACTATTTGTTGAAAAGAAGTTTGCAAGAGTATTCGGTCTTGGTGAGACCACACCTGGAGTATTGCGTACAGTTTTGGTCTCCAAATCTGAGGAAGGACATTATAGCCATAGAGGGAGTGCAGAGAAGGTTCACCAGACTGATTCCTGGGATGTCAGCACTTTCATATGAAGAAAGACTGGATAGACTTGGCTTATACTCGCTAGAATTTAGGAGATTGAGAGGGGATCTTATAGAAACGTACAAAATTCTTATGGGGTTGGACAGGCTAGATGCAGGAAGATTGTTCTCGATGTTGGGGAAGTCCAGGACAAGGGGTCACAGCTTAAGGATAAGGGGGAAATCCTTTAAGACCGAGATGAGGAAAAACTTTTTCACACAGAGAGTGGTGAATTTCTGGAACTCTCTGCCACAGAGGGTAGTTGAGGCCAGTTCATTGGCTATATTTAAGAGGGAGTTAGATGTGGCCCTTGTGGCTAAAGGGATCAGGGGGTATGGAGAGAAGGCAGGTACGGGATACTGAGTTGGATGATCAGCCATGATCATATTGAATGGCGGTGCAGGCTCGAAGGGCCGAATGGCCTACTCCTGCACCTATTTTCTATGTATCTATGTATGTATCTAAATGCTGAATCTCTTTAAACATGTCAGAAAGTTCAGGCACTGGTGTGCCGCCTTCTTGATTACATCCATGCTCTGGGCCCAGGACACAACTTACTGAGGAAGGGTGCATGCTGAAATAGGAACTGCAGATGCACTGCAGACAATAGATACAAAGTACTCCAGTAACTGGAGTATAGGATGGAAGATGTTTTGGGTCGAGACCCTCTATCTTCTGTATAACTCCAGCACTTTGTGTCTATCTTCGGTATAACAGTCTGAAGAAGAGTACCGACCTGAAACATCACCCATCCTTTTCCTCCAGAGATGCTCCCTGACCCGCTGTTACTCCAGCACTTTGTGTCTCTCTTTTGCATGCTACTATAGAATATACTAGACTAAGTGGGACCCGTTGGGTCCCATGTTCACACAGGAGGGCTGGTCCCCCGATGCAATATTCCATCTCTCCACCAATTCCAATATTGGTGGCCAGTGGGGGGGGGGGGGCGCTTTCTGGAGCGCTGGTATGGGTGTTGTTGGCTGCAGGGACTACTGGTCTCCAGAGGGCTAGTATGGACATTGTGGGCCAAATGGATTCTTGGGGTGGCAGCTCAGTCCCTCAAGCCTGATGTGCTGGCAGCTCACTCACGGCTGGTGGGCTGGCAGTTGACTCACGGCTATTCCTTGAAATTCCATTTCAAGCAGAGTGCAAGGCCACCAAATTCAAATGTATTTTCCTACCATTTCAAGCAGGGTGCAAGGCCACCAAATTCAAGTGCAGTTTCATACCACTTCAAGCAGGGTGCAAGGCCACCAAATTCAAGTGCAGTTTCATACCATTTCAAGGAGGGTGCAAGGCCACCAAATTCAAATGCAGTTTCATACTATTTCATGCAGGGTGCAAGGCCACCACATTCAAATGCAGTTTCATACCATTTCAAGCAGGATGAAACCACCATAAAACCACACAAAACACCACACTCACAGTTCAGTAGACATTCAGTGTGTTCAGTTGATTCACAGCTCAGACAGAGTCGTGACCTCTCCCTCCCCCATCATGCAGAGACTGAGCCACACCCACACTTCCGGGTTTTATCATCCCTCCCCCTTCCACCGGAAAAGGTGTGGCCTTCATGGCGTGATTGACAGGAGAGTGATTCTCAACATTTTAAAAACACTAATAACACTTTTATTTTTTATTGATGGGAAGAATCCTCTGCACCTGATGAGCGGAGGGGGACTGAGTAAGATGGCCAAAAATCACAGCCGTAAGTGTTAGCGTTTTATCTAAAATCAATATAGTGCAAACAGGAAGTTGTCAAGTTTAGACAAACAACCATTTGCAGTGCCTTTTCACTTCAACCCAAAACACCCCCAAACAACCATTTGCAGTGCCTTTTTACTTCAACCCAAAACACCCCCAAACAACCATTTGCAGTGCCTTTTAACCAATCCAAAGCACCCCCAAACAACCATTTGCTGTGCCTTTTTACTTCAACCCAACCATATTTTCAATTTTTAAAACCACATTAAGGGCACTCACAGTTGAGTAGATATGTGTTCAGTGTTATTCAGAGCTCAGAGAGACCCTCTCTCTTCCTCCATCTTGCAGAGACTGTGAGGCACACCACTTCCGGGTTTTATAGTCCCTCCCCCTCCCACCAGCAGGGGCAGCAGAGAGAATGGCAATTGTTTTTAAACATTAATATCTTTCTGATTTTTCATCGATGGGAAAAATCCTCTGGTCCAGTCTGGCGGAGGGGGGCTCTGAGCGAGTTGGCCAAAAATGACAGCCGTAAATGGCAGCGTTCTCTCGGAAATCACATCGCAGTGAGTCAAAAGCTGTCAAGATCTTACTTTTAGTAATATAGATATTTAGCATTATTGAATGAGAATAATCCCAGGGATGATTGGGTCAATGTCTGAGGAGTGTTTGATGGCTCTGGGCCTGTACTGGCTGGAGAACAGGGGATCTCATTGAAACCTACCGAATAATGAAAGGCCTAGATATAGTGGATGTGAAGAGGAAGTTTCCACTAGTGGGAGAGTCTAGGACTGGAAGACACAGCCTCAGAATCAAAGGACATATCTTAATAATGAAAATGAGGAATGTCATTAGCCAGGAACCTGTGGAATTCATTGCCACAGACGGCGGCAGAGGCCAAGCCATTGGGTATTTTTAAAGCGGCAATTGATAGGTTCTTGATTACTAAAGGTGTCAAAGGTTACAGGGAGAAGGCAGGAAAATGAGCTTGAGAGGATAAAATAGATCAGCCGTGATCGAATGGCGGAGCAGACTCAATGGTTTGTATGGCCTAATTCTACTCCTATGTCTTATGATCATATGATCTTATGATCCTATGATTGAATACAATGCATTTCTCGGCATAGAAATCCACAAGAAGATGTAAAATTGTCAGAGATTACGATTAAGATTTAGGTGAACTTCCTTTGTATTGATTGAACCGATCAAAAGAGCCAGCATGTAAAATAACCCTTCAGCCCACGCCAGCCATCGACCTTTGCACCCACTACCAGGCCCATTCTTAGTCACGTGTGTGACCAAAAGATGAAAAATTGTGGAATACATCTCTTCTAATTCTGAAAGCATTACAGGTATATTGTTCTGTGCTGTATATATGATTCCTATTTTTTTCAGTTTACCGAGTGTCATTTTTATTTGTTTTGCTGACGACGTTTGTTTCGGGTCAGAGATCAAACATGACTGGTCACGTGTGTGACAGCACACGGAAGTATTTTACGAACTCTGTGAAAAGCTACAATGTTCATATCTTTAGCAGACACGCATTATAGTTCTGTAGCTAGGAAAATAGCAATGAATAAGATTAATCTCTTACAAGAAACTTTTAATGTATTACTTTGTGATGCCATCTGGTCACGTGTATGACATTTTGGTTCACTTTCCAAAGAATGGGCCACCTACACATTAGGGGCAATTTTACAGAAGCCAGTTAACCCACATTCCATATGTCTTTGGGCTGTACATAGTCTTTCGGAGAATGTACAAACTCCACACAGAGGTTAGGTTTAAAATTGGGTCTCTTATACTGCGAGGTAGCAATTCTACCAGCCACGCCACTGTGCCACAAGGATATTTAATGATGCTGCCATAGAATATGTTTAACACTATTGAATGCATTGAATATTTCGACACAGAAATCCAGGAAAGATGTGAAATTGTCAACGTTTATACTTAAGATTCAAACAAAGTGGAACAGTGGCACAGTGGTAGAGATGCTGCCCCCCAGCATCAGAGACCCGGGTTTGATCCTGACTTCAGGTGCTGTCTGTGTGAAGTTTGCATGTTCTCCCTATGACTGCGCGGGTTTCCTTTGTGTGCTTCGGTTTCCTCCCACATCCCAAAGATGTGCAGGATTGGAGTTGAATTGGCTTCCATAAATAACCCCTAGTGCGTAAGATGTGAAAAGTGGGAATACAGGGACCAATGTATGGGTGATTAATTAAAGGCCGGGTCTTGGTGGGCTGAAGGACCTGTTTCCACACTGTTTTTCTAAAAAATACAACAAAAAAACTGGGTATGCAACGATAGTTGATCTCAATGTTGGATGCGTACCTCTGAAGTCCATTGGATCTTAGTTTATTTTAGTTTAGAGATACAGCGCGGAAACAGGCCCTTCGGCCCACCAAGTCCGCACCAACCAGCGATTCCCATTCAATAGCACTATTCTACATTCTAGGAACAATTTTACCCAGCCAATTAGCCTACAATACTGTACGTCTTTGGAATGTGGGAGGAAACTGGAGCTCCCAGAGAAAACCGACGCAAAGTGACAGGGAGAACATACAAATTCCATACAGACAGCAGTCGTAGACAAGATCGAACCCAGGCCTCTGGCGCTGTAAGGCAGAAACTCTGCCGCTGCGCCACCGTGCCGCATGAGTTACTCCAGCATTCTGTGTCTCTGCCAGTTTTAGCTCAGTTAGCGAATTGCTACCAAGGTAAAGAGAAACAGCAGCCAGCAGATGGAAAGCTTAGATGTAATTAGATGCTGGGGAGGCTGACAGATATCTAAGGGGCCTCAGAAGATATATGCAGAGTGAAATTTATTTTTTGCAACTGCATGAAGATGAGACATTTATGCTCCGAGCGATTCGCAGGATGAAGCCAGCCTGGTTCTCGCACATAGTCTTCCATGTAAAATGCACGATGACCTGTACTAACTGAACACAGATTAAAAATAAATGTTTGCAGGTGGCCTTGGACTGTACTGAGAATATCGTAAATGTGTCCATCACTCTCCTGCCCAATCTATCCTGGCAACAGTAACCAAACACAACGGGCGACATTTGGCGCAACGGTAGAGTTTATTTAATTTTATTGTTGCCAGGTGTGCCGAGGTACAGTGAAAAGATTTTTATTCACGATATCCAGCCAGCAAAATAGACTATACATGACCACAACCAGGCTGTCCACGGTGTACAGGTACAGGATAAAGGGGATAACACTTAGTGCACGATAAAGTCCAGTCAAGTCTGATAAATATAGTCCAAGGGTCTGCAATGAAGTAGATGGTAGATCAGGAGGTACACAAAAATGCTGGAGAAACTCAGCGGGTGCGGCAGCATCTATGGAGCGAAGGAAATAGGTAACGTTTCGGGCCGAAACCCTTCTTCAGACTGATAGGGGGTGGGGAGAAGAAAGGAAAAAAGGAAAAAGGCGGAGGAGGAGCCCGAGGGCTGGGGGAGGGGAGGAGACAACCAGATGGTAGATCAGGACTCCTGTCTAGTTGGTGATAGGATGGATTACCAACTAGAGAGTGGTCCCGACCTCCCATCTATCACATTTTAACTACGTCCTCACATTACCCGAGACCAAGGTTCGATCCTGACAATGGGTGCTGTCTGTGTGGAGTTTGCACATTGTGATCACGTGGGCTTTCTCTGGGGGCTCCAATTTCCTCCCACATTCCCAGATGTGTGGGTTTAAATTCTAACTGGTCCTCTGTAAAATTCACCTTAGGATGGATGCGAAAATGGGATAACATGGAACGGGCGATCGATGGTCGGCGAGGACTCGGTGGGCTGAAGGACCTGTTTCCACGCTGTATCTCTAAATCAGGACTACACTAAACAAGTCTGAAGAAGGGTTCCTAGCAAAAATGTCACCTATTTTTTTCTGCATTTTGTGTCTTAACTAAACAAGTGTTTGATGTATCCATGTATACCTCACGAGGCAGAATGTACTGAATTTTAATATGAGCTCTTTCTCATGTGATCTTGATGGCTGGAAGGTGAGAGATTGTTCTTGTTGGAATGATTTTGACCTATGCTTCCATATCTATTTTTAAAAGAGGACAAATTAACATTTATAGCTTCTTTCTCATTGAACTTCCATTAACTTTCACCAACTAATTTATGTTGTGCTCGAGGATATCCTTGAATGGTAAATGGCGAATCTTAGGCTTGAAGACGTTTGTTGCTGAGTTTGTTCCAAGAAAACGCCTCAGATGCTCAGTCGAAGTCTGAACATTGATCGACCATGATAACAACTCTTCTGGTGTGTTAATGAAATGCTTTCAAAATGCCATGATGAATGTCTGACCATTACAAGAAGCAGTTAGCTCAGACTGAGGAAAACAAAATGATGTATTGCTTTCAGTGGTACAAAAGAGATCCTAAAAAACTAAATATTGGTTTTGGTACAGAATCGTTATGTCACATGTACTTAGACACAGTGAAACGCTTTGTTTGCATGCTATCGAGTCAAATCATAGTATAGACGAGTGCAATCAAGGCATACATTAGTATAATAGGTAGTACAAAGATGAAAAACACCAAAGTGCAGAATATAGCATCACAGCGTTATCCCATTACAGTTACAGAGAAAAAAGTGTAAGGATTGCAAAGGGGTAGGTTGGAAGGTCAGGACTACACTCTAGCTTACGGGGGACGGCTTAGTAGTCTGATAACAGCAGGGAAGAAGCCGTTCCGGAAATGGTGGTATGTGCTTTCAAGCTTTTCCCTCTTCTGTCCCATGGGAGAGGGGAGAGGAGAGGGTGAAAAAGGTCTTTGCTTATGTAGGCTCATTCCCTGACTCAGTATGTCGAGTAGATGGAATTGATCTGTGTGATGGACTGGGCTACATCCATAACTTTAGTTTAGTTTAGTTTAGGTTAGAGATACAGCACAGAAACAGGCCCTTCAGCCCATTGAGTCCGCACCGACCAGCGATCCCTGCATAATAACACTATTCTACATATGAGGGCCAATTTACAATTTTACCAAGCCAATTAGCCTACAAACCTGCACTTTTTTAGAGTGTAGGAGGAAACTGGAACACCCAGGGAAAACCCATGCAAGGTCACGTGGAGAACATACAAACTCCATACAGACAGCACTTTTAGTCGGGATCGATCCTGGGTCTCTGGTGCTGTAAGGCAGCAACTCTAACGCTGCGCCATTGTGCCACCCCTAAACTCTCTGCAATTTCTTGTGGCCTTCGGCAGAACTGTTACAAACCAAGCTGTGATGCATCCTGATAGATTTCTATGGCATATCTGCAGAAGTTGGTAAGAATCGTTCGAAACATGCTGAACTTTCTTACTCATCTGAAGCTGTGACACACTGCAGTGCCTTCTAGGCCATAACTTCAGTATGGATGGTCACTTAAACTAACAAACATCATCTAGCATTGGTCGTCTAATTAACTCAAGCAATTCATTTCAAGGTGTTATATTACTCAAAACACATTCCTCTCAGCCACAAGTGCAAAGTGTGAAGAAGGGTCCCAATCCAAAACGTCACTCATCCTTTTTCTCCAGAGATGCTGCCTAATCAGCTGAGTTACTCCAGCACTTTGTGTCTATCTTCCACCATCATTAGCAGCCTAAACTAACGATGGCAACTTCTGCCACCATAGCAGAGAGAGCCAAAGAGAGAGTGGATTAAATGTTTATATATTTTTTTAAATTTAGGTTTAGTTTTATAATTGCCGCATATATAGAGAGAGGTAGCGTGAAAAACTTTATTTTGCATGCTATTCAATCAAATCAGATACATAGATACAATCAAGCCAATTCCATGCTGTATGACTATGACTCTCTGACTCTATCAGATTGGATGTACCATGCATAGATACAATCACCGCAAACTCAAGTACAACAGAGAGGGTAAAAGGAAGGATACAGAATGCAGCAATTGCAGCATTGAGTGCAGCTTCCTCAGCATTGTGTAGCGTAACAGTCCCAGAAACAAAATCCAATGTCTGCAAAGGGGTAGAAGTGAATCGGACAGTATCCTGGCTTATGGAAGGACATGGACACGATGGGTCGAAGGGCCTGTTTCTGTGCCGTACGACTTCATGACTCTTGTAATAAACCCTACATTGATCCCTTATCCGCGTCTCCTCTGCATCACACACATATGTCCAGTCTATCACGTGGACCAGACTTCCCACCATTGACTCCATCTACACTTCATGCTGCCTCGGAAAAACAGCCAACATAATCAGAGACTTGTTCCACACTAGTCATTCCTTCTTCTTCCTGCTCGAATCTGGCAGAAGGTACAGAAGCTTGAAAGAGCGCACCACCAAACTGGAACATCTTTTTCTCCTCTGTCATCTGGTTTCTGAACAGTCCTTCCATGAGTCAGGGTCCTGTCCGATTCACCTCTACCCAAATGCGGATTGGACTTTGCAACAGTCTCTGCAACTGAGGCGCTACAATTCGGGTTGCCAACTTTCTCACTCCCAAATAAGGGACAAAAGGGCAAAATAAGGGACAAATTCCCGACGGCAATTCGTTGACCGGCTCGGCCGTGGCTGGGTGAATGATGAGTTGGCCCAGATGCTGGACTGCACACAAAGCCCAGCCGGTGGGTCAGCTGAGGAGTTTTGACCCGGGCGCCAGACCTTGCGCGCGACGTCGCACGAAAAGTCCGTCACCCCATCCAACTCATAAACCGGTGATCGGCTTTGAGAAGGAGGGGTGGTGGTGGTGTCGGCGGTAAGCGATGGTCTGAAGGTCGGACAGCTGGCCGGGCTGCCGACCGACGGGGCCACGTGCGAGGCGCTGCTGCTGCACTCCATGGGCTGCACTATTATGGTGAGGCTGGGGGCCGGACACGGAGATCCGTCCCGACAGTCCCCTCGACCCGAATAGTAGCAGTCAAATATGGCACAAGGGCGGTCCTGTATGGGACAAACTAATTTAGCTCAATATATGGGATGTCCCGGCTAATACGGGACAGTTGACAATGCTGACAACTAAGATCATAGACTATAAGAGATAGGAACAAAATTAAGTCAGTTGGCCCATTTAATCAGCTCTATTTTTCTCAACCCCATTCTCCTGTCTTTCCCCCATAACCTTTGACTCCTTTACTAGTCAAGAACCCATCAAGCTCTGCTTTAAAAATACCAGTCACGGCCTCCACACCCGTCTGTGGCACTGAATTCCACTATTTCACCACTCTGGCTAAATAAATTCCTCCTCAGGTACATCCTTTTATTCTGAGTCTGTGCCCTCTAGTCGTGTAATCTGTTGCTTCCTCCTTGCTCTCTATACATTGTACTTGAGATTGCCTTGTTTGTACTCATTCATGTATGGTACAGCATATCTGCTCTGTTTGGATAGCATGCAAAACAAGGCGTTTCATCGCACCTTGCTACAAGTAATACTTAACAAGTACAAGTAACAATAACAAACTTAAACCTATTGTTTATCTTCCTAACTGATACTGTACTGCAGAAACAAAGAACTGCAGATGCTGGTTTACCAAGGAAAGACAAAATGCTGAAGTAAGTCAGTGCGTCAGGAAGCATCCCCAGAGAACACGGAGAGGTGGCGTTTCTGGTCGGAATCCTTCTTCAGACTGATTGCAAAATATCCTGGGGGGGGAGAATGAAGAGTGGGGGGGGGGGGGGGACAAAGCATGGCACATCAAAGCACTGTACTGGCATATTAATTTTCATTAAACGTCACCTATCCAAAGTCTTTTATCCAGAATAGAGGGGGAAAAAATGGAGGACATAGGTTTATGGTGAGAGGGGAAAAATTTCATATGAATCTGAGGGGCAACTTTATCACACATAAGTTCGTGTGTATGTGGAACGAGCTGCTAGAGGAGGTAGTTGAGGCGGAAACTACGACATTATTTAAAAGACATTTGGACAGGTGCATGGACAGGAAAGATGGAGAGGGATATGTGGCAAACGCGGGCAGGTGGGACTAATGTAGATGGGGCACCTTCGTCAGCATGGGCAAGCTGGGCTGAAAGGTCTGTTTTCGTGCTGTGTGACCCGCTGAGTTACTCCAGCACTTTGAATCTTTCCTTGGCAAGCCATCATCTGCGGTTCATTCTATCTACAGCTTTCAACATTTACGCATTCCAGTTCTGGTGAAGGAGGGCGAGAGGTAGTTGAGGAACCAAAAAATATATATTGCTTTTGGCAACATTAATCTTTCCTTCTCTGATTAATGTGAGCCACTCAACATCATTAATTTCACACAAAATTTGGCAGTCATAAACGGACAAACGCTAAAATTTAGACAACCCTGTTAAATTAAGTATTGGTCCCTTTTAAGGAAGGCTTGAACTAATGCAGAAAAATGAATTTTAATAAAACTAACATCAATTATTTTATTAGAATCCAGAGAGAGAGATGATGAACATATTGAATTCATAGTCGGTGCCTATAATTTGTTCAGACGGAAGCTGCCCCATTGTTGCATTCTATCTTCAGGCTATATTGAAATAACTTTTGCCGCAAAGTCATAACCTTAAAGATCACTGTGACACCATCTTATCCATCTTCAAGCTGCACCTCTTTGCAATCCCATTAATGTGTTTCAGTCCAATGACTGTAGGAGATCACTTCAAAATTTATATTTCAGTAATAAAATATGTTCTGTAATGAAACCGATATTTTCAAATGCTTATGGTCGTTTCTGAATACATTTTCTTGCCGTTCCATTTATTGCCCACATTTGATGGCTAAGTATTAATTCAGGGCACTGAAGAATAAAATAACTAAGGATATAAACTGAAAATGAGGATGAAGAAGAGATGAGATATGTGTCAGATTGGAAAGGGATATCATGTTGCAGAATAAAATATCAGCAATGGTATCTAAAGTCAATTAGGTTCATGAAGAAACTAAAAAATATTCTGGAAAGGAAATGAAAGTACTGTCGGGCAGAAGATACAGGAGCTTGAAAGCACGCACCACCAGACTCTGGAACAGCTTCTTCCCCTCTGTTGACAGGCTTCTGAACGGTCCTTCCATAATAATAATAATAATATATTTTATTGTCATTCCACATACGTGCAACGAGATTTGGTATGCAGCTTCCATCCGATGTCATAACTTAAACAACTAATACAATTTAGATTTCGATACCCCGAGAAATATGATTTATAAAAAGAACAGTAAAAGAGTCAAACAGTATAAAGAGCAAATGTGTCTGTGCCGGGTCGATTTGCGACGTGACCATCCGAGGGAGACAGTTCACGGGGGTGGGGGACACTCAGCAGGGCCGGTTCAGAGCAGCTATAGCTCTGGGGGATGAAGCTGTTTCTAAGTCTGGAGGTGCGGGCATAGAAGGCCTTGTAACGTCTGCCGGAAGGTAGGAGTTCGAACAGACTATTACAAGGGTGTGAGGAGTTTGTGGATGCTGACGGCCTTTCTGAGGCACCTAAGCTACGGTACTGTCTAATTCATCTCTACCCCAGTGCGGACATTGGACTTTGTATCTGGGAATGTTGCGCTACAATGCTGAGAACTATATTCTGTGCACTGCATCTTCCACTTTGCTCTACTTGTGGTACTTGAGTCTAACTTCCTTTATGTATTTATGTATTGTATTAGCTCACCTGATTGGAGAGAGTGCAAAACAAAGCGTTTCACTGTACAAGTGACAATAATAAAGCTAAACTTAAACCTCAACCTAATTTCTTGTGAGCACAGAAAAAGACACAAAGTGCTGGAGTAATTCAACAGACCAGGCAGCATCTCTGGAGAATATGGATGTGCAATGTTTCGGGATGGGAACCTTCTTCAGACTGAAGAGGATCCTGACCTGAAGCATCAACTATCCGTGTTCGCCAGAGATGCTGCCGGACACGTTGAGTCACTCTCAGTGGTTTTTTTGTAAACCATCATCTACAGTTCCTTGTGTCTACATTCCAGTAAGTTTCTTTACGCTATCCGATCAAGCTAAACTTTGAAGGTCAACTATCATCATAGTAAATCTATGCCACACCTTTCTCAACCTCAGTAAAGGAGCCAATAAAATTCAGTACCATTTGCTAGATCATGCATCAGAACAAAGTGTGGTAACAAGGAATGCAGATGCTGGTTTACCAAAGAAAGACCAACATCTCTGGAGAACATGGACAGGTGATGTTTCAGGCCGGGACCTTCCTTCAAACAATTTGTTATCCTGGCTAATGGAGTGGAAACATAAGGCACAGCAAATGCTGGACTCTTGAGCAAAACACAAAGTGCGGAAGATAATCTTAGAATAATACCTGGTATCAGGGAACAGTCTAAGTGGCAGCGGTCGGTCAAGGGAGCGCAGTCGAGAACAAAGAGGGGACCCAGCGTGAGGGGGCTGGCGAGAGTACAAAGGGGGGACCCGGCAAGAGGGGTGGGGGTGGGATGCCGAGAATGAATAGGGACCATTGGGACTGGAATTAATACTTTTGTGACTGTCGGCAGCCTATACATGGGGACTCTTTGCATAATTTGTGCATTGTATGCAAAACAAAGAATTTCACTGTACCTAGATACACGTGACAATAAAATATCATTGAATCATTGAAGTCATTTGTTGCCAGCCGTGATTTGTCCTGCCCTCTTGCCCCTTCCAGCTTTCTTTCCTACAATAAAGTGTGGTTCAGTGTTGCCAACATTCCTTAATTTCATAGACCTTAATTTCATAGTCGGGCTACAATGGACTGCAGCTGCCAAAAAGTGCATTTAGAATTACTGATTAGGGATTAATTTCGGTTTAACCTTTCCTAATGTGTGTGAACACAACAGGATGCAGTAGTCCAATGTGATTCATTGCACAGCTGACAGAGTGGGTAATAGATAGGGCTTGGGGTGTTCCAAACCATTTAATATGTGCGTACACGGCTCTAAGTGCCTTGTTACATATTTTATTCCATGACTTGCTCGTATGGATCATGTCTGTGTGATCAATGCCCAGAAGATCTCACAGTTAATTTTCATTTAATAATTTTTTTGTGTTTATTTTTAAAGATACAGCGCAGTAACAGGCGTTTTGGCCACCGAGTCAAGCTGACCAGCGATCACCCCGTACACTAGCACTATCCTACACACTGGGAACAATTAAAAAATTTTACCAAAGCCAATTAACCTACAAACCTGAAGGTCTCTGGAGTGTGGGAGGAAACTGGAGCACCCGGGGAAAACCCACGCGGTCACGGGGAGAATGTACAAACTTCGTACAGACAGCACCCGTACTCAGGATCAAACTCAGATCTCTGGCGCTGTGAGGCAACAACACTACCACTGCGCCACTGTGTGCCCTGGTTTACAAAAAAAGACACAAAGTGAGAGAATAATTGAACGAGCCAGGCAGCATCTCTGGAGAACATGGAGAGGTGACTTTTCAGGTCAGGATCCTTCTTCAGACCAAAGATCCTATAGCGAGCAAGATGGTCCACTCGACGAAAAGGACGTAGTACGGTCACGGGCAGATTCATGGGTAATTTAAGGCCCCATTTCCGTAACCGGCTTCCGTCTCCGCACCAAAGATCCCATAGGATAATAGTGCGGAGACGGAAGCCGGTTACGGAAACATCCTCGTAAAAATAAAAGTTAGTTGGTAAAAATCTTTTCCTCATTTTCAGAAATTTAATTTATTAACACAAACTGTTCCCCCGCGACGTTGATTACACTGCGAGTCGGGTCGGGTCGGGTCCGGTCCGGTTATGGAAATGGATGAAAATAAGGCCCACGTTCCGTTCCGTTGCGTACTACACGTCAGCCCATTGCATTTAGCAAGAGTGGTCTATCTTGCTCCGCTATAGGATCTTTGCTTCAGACTGATTGCGATTGAGGGGGTGGGAGAGGGGCGGAAGAGAGGAGGGGCAGGACTGGTGAGTGATAGGTGGATACAGGTGAGGGGGGGGGGGGGATTGATTGACAGATGATTGGACAAAGGCCAGAGATGAAAAGACAACAAGTGTGAGATAAGGATTGAAAGGGTACGATTTGTGCAGCCAGAGGAAGGAATTTTGGTGGATGGGGACAGGGGAGAGGGGAGCGTATGATAGAAACTTTTCTTGCTGTTTGTACAAGATCTTATGATGAAAGGCCAAAGGGATTTGGGGCAATATTTATCTCCTGGATACAAACCCCGAATGGACAGTTTGGTCTTTATCAAAGAGCTGTTTGTGGGAACTGTTTGCCCCTCAAGTGTCCCTCTGTGGTGAGAGGGGAGCAATGCTTTGCCAGGTTGCACTAGGGTCCAGACAGCATTTCCTTCCAATCCTCCCTTTTACAATGGAGGTGAAATTTCAATCCGTATACATGTTATTTAAAATAAAATAAAATTGAAGATAAAAAATAAAGTCTTGATGCATTTGATCAGAAATCTAATTTGTGGCTCAACCTCACATAGGTGTTAATTCTGGCCAAATTGGAGCTGCCAGGACACTAAAATTGAGTAAAGGCGTCTGTGCTGCTGGGCCATTTTGGTCAAATTAAATGTGCCTTCTGCAGAATTGGGACAAGCTGCTGAATGGTGCCAGTTTGTCTGGAGCCTAGATAAGAGCTGCAGGGAAAGAATGGGACATCTGCAGATCGTTACAATTAGGTGTAAATTGCATGAAACGGATTGGGTGAATGCAAATCAGGCACACACATTGTAAATAATGTTGCAAAGCTTTACTTTGCTAGATGTTGATTGGGTTAAGTGTTGAGCCTTGTCTGGGTTTCTTGAATATCTAGGCACATGTTGCATAATTCATCTTTGTTAACTTGCATCTAGAAACTTTGTCAGATACATTGTATTAGTCACTGTATTATTGGGTTAGTGAACCGTCTACCATGTACTGTGTTAATCGATATTTGTTATTGGACTGTATAGAGACCACCCCCATGTGGTTCGGCCCCTCAAGGTTCGGGGACCTATAAAAGGTAGCTCCTACGAGGCCCGATGTCGATCTTCTGGAAGAACGCTTGGGACTGCGTGACCTTTTGGAATGTCTCTGCTTGCACGAGGCTAGAAGGGCTTGGCCAAGCAGATACAAGGATCGAACCCGCGGTGGTTAGGTATAGTAGTGGGGAACTGTTATTGTGTTTTCCAAAATTAAGTTTAGTTGCGCAAGTGCTTGACTCAGTATTTTATTGACTGAAACTAGACTGGGGGGAAGCTTAGAACGCGCTATTTACATAGGCATAACAAATATCACACCTTAGATAGACACAAAATGCTGGAGTAACTCAAGGGGTCAGGCAGCATCTCTGGAGAAAAGGAATAGGTGACGTGTAGGGTCAAGAGCCTACTTCAGACTGAGAGTCAGGGGAAAGGAAAACTGGAGGCATGAAAAGGTTTAGAACAAATCAGAGGCGGCACTGATGACCAAGGAAAGGTGGAGCCCACAATGGTCCATTGTTGGATGTGGAAGAGGTGATAACGAAGGGATCCCAAAAGTGAAACTAGCAGGATGACTAGGGTGGGTGAGGGATGGTGAGAGAGGGAATGCAAGGGTTATTTGAAATGAGAGAAATCAATATTCATACCACAGGGTTGTAAGCTGCCCAAGCAAAATATGAGGTGCTGTTCCTCCAATTTGTGTGGTGGCCTCGCTCTGACAGTGGAGGAGGCCCAGGACAGAAAGGTCAGTATGAGAGTGGGAAGGGGAGTTAAAATGTTTGGCAACCAGGAGATCGTGTCGGCCAAGGTGGACTGAGTGCAGGTTTTCAGTGAAATGATCGCCCAGTCTGTGCTTGATCTCACCAATATTGTGTCTATCTTCAGTGTAAATAAGCATCTGCAGTTCCTTCCTACACAAATATCACACCTTCCCCAGCTAACAATGGACCTACCAGGGAACACCATGCATGATGTCATTTGTGACTTTTGGCCCTAATCTGTTCCGGTCGTTTCTTGCCTCCTTGGTCATCCTGTTGCAGGAAAGGTGTCGTTAAGCTGGAAAGGGTGCAGAGAAGAATTACAAGGATGTTGCCTGAGCTATAGGGAGAGGTTGGGATTTTATTCCTTGGAGCGCAGGAGGATGTGGGGTGACCATACAGAGGTGTATAAGATCACGAGGGGAATAGATTGCGTGAATGCACAGAGGCTTTTACCCAGGGTAGGGGGCTTCAGAACTAGAGGGCATAGGTTTAAGGTATGAGTGGAGAGATTTAATGAGAACCTGAGGGACAACTTTTTCACACAGAGGATAGTGGATATATGGAATGTAGGTATGAATGATGTATGATATTATGGTGAATTAACATAAGCCTTCACCTCGACCCCATTGAGGACATTGGACTTTGTCTAGGGTACTGATGTGCTACAATGCTGAGAACTATTTCTGTCCTCTTCATCTTCCCCTTTGTTTCTACTTATTGTACTTGAATTTGAACGGACTGTATGTATGTATCATATTATCTGATCAGTTTGGGTAGCCTGTAAAATAAAACCTTTACCTGTACCTCTATACATGTGACAATAATAAACCTAACTCTTACCTCTAGGTTATAAAATACTGCTGGCAACATTTGCTGACAAATGCCCAAATGATCTTAATTGATCTGATACTTTAACGATGGAATTAATCCACTGAATTGAAATGCATTCATGCCATTGCTAAATATAGCATTCAGAACCCTGCCCTACAAAGCACCTAACACCAGATTCCCAATGCTAGTGCTTCACTCTGTCACAGCAAGCAATTTCCAGGTTGATTCAAGGATACCCTGGAAAGCACCTTGAAAGTTTTATTGCGTAGGAAGGAACTGCAGATGCTGGTTTACACTGAAGATAGACACAAAATGCTGGAGTTACTCAGTGGGTCAGGCAGCACCCCTCCATGATTGGGAGAGTCTAGGACCAGAGGCAATAGCCTCAGAATAAAATGACACACCATTTAGAAAGAAGGAGGACTTTCTTTCGTCAGAGGGTGGTGAATCTGTGGAATTCATTGCCACAGAAGGCTGTGGAGGCCAAGTCAATGGATATTTTTAAGACGGAGATTGACAGGTTGTTGATTAGTACGGGTGTTAGGGGTTATGGGGAGAAGGCAGGGGTTGAGAGGGAAAGATAGATCAGTCATGATTGAATGGCAGATTAGACTTGATGGGCTGACTGGCTTAATCAACTCGTATAACTTATAAACTTTAAGTCAGGCAGCGTCTCTGGAGAACATGGATAGGTGGTGTTTTGGGTCAGGTCGAGTCTGAGGAGAGGTTCCAACTAGAAACATCACCTATCCATGTTCTCCAGAGATGCCGTCTGAACTGTTAAGTTACTCCAGAATTTTGTGTCTTTTTCTCCTTGAAATATTAAGTCTGTTAACATCGCCAATGACAATTTATAGGCACAGGAAAGACAGAGGATATGCAAGGAGTAGCATATTTGTGCATTACATGGCTAGGCATCCAGAATAATAATATTATTCAATCCTTTTTCATTGGCAAAAATTATTAAAGTCCCCAAGCTTTGAAGATAACCAAGGAATCGACTGGATGCAGGAGGATGAGAGGTGGTCTTATAGAAGTTTACAAAATCATGAAAGGAATAGATTGGGTAAATGCATAGAGTCTCTTGCCCAGAGTAGGGAAATCGAGAACCAGAGCACATAGGTTTAAGGTGAGGAGGAGAAAAATTTAATAGGAACCTGAGGGGTAATGTTTTTACATGAAGGCTGGTGGGTGTATGGAACGAGCTGCCGGAGGAGATAGTTCAGGCAGGGACTATCGTTACATTTAATTAACATTTGGACAGTTACATGGATAGGGCAGGTTTAGAGGGATATGGGTCAACCACAGACAGGTGGGGCTAGTGTAGAAACATAGAAACATAGAAAGTAGGTGCGAGAGTAGACCACCAGGCCCATCGAGCCCGCACCGCCATTCGCTCATGGCTGAACACTAAACAGACACCCTTACCCACAAACAGTAGACACAAGACACAGAACACAAGACACTACCCTCCCCTTTATATCGCTATCACCCCTCTCCACCCCAAGAACCGCGTGATCTCCTGGGGGAGGCAAAAAACCGGATAAAAACCCAGGTCCAATTCGGGAAAAAAATCCGGGAAATTCCTCTCCGACCCCAATCCAGGCGATCGACACTTGTCCAGGAGATCACTCAGGTCTTACTATACTAACCATACCTAGGTCCATATCCCTGCTCTCTCCCCGTAGCCCCTTATCCCCTTGGCAGCTAAAAAAACATCTATTTTAGACTTAAATGGGACATTTTGGTCAGCGTGGGCAAATTGGGTCGAAGGGCCTGTTTCCACGCTGTATGAATCTATGACTATGACAGAGTTTTCCATGTCATATTTTTTCGGCGACTGCCGGTGTCATTGACCGACGTATCAGGGTCGCCGAAAGATTTTGAACATTTCAAAATCCAGCTCGGACAATAAAAATGTTGCGACACTTGAGTAGACACCGCGCGTCAATACGTCATCACGCCACGTCACACCGCGACTTTTCCGGTGACCTGATGCGTCAGTCAATGATGCCGGCAGTCGGCGAAAAAAATCGCCAAGTGGGACAGGCCCTTGTGTCTCTTTATTCTGAGGCTGTGCTCCCTGGTCCTAGAATAGTACTTGCCCTCTGAGTGGACTCTCTCTCTACTGGAAACATCCTCTCCACATCCACCCTATCTAGGCCTTTTTTTAAAAATCATTCAGTGAATTATTACAATTTCAGTGATATTGTTATTACAAAAAATATATAATTTTTGTTGATGCACCAAATTTGTTTGTTCATACTTTGATGGAACACATCATCAAACACAGGAAATGTTTTGTACAAGTTCCATATACATATCCTCCAGGAGAGGTTTCCAGTCAGTCAGAAATGCAAACATTTGCACATGCCTAATGTGACGAGTAAATTAGAATAAACATTTTAAACAGTAACTATAATGAGCACCTACAATTCTACATTTCAATTGTATGAATTATCATTCTTGTTTCCTTTTGGAATTCCCTTTATCTGTATCTGTACACTGTGCACGGCTCCACTGTAATAATGTATAGTCCTTCCGCTGACTGGATAGCACGCAACAAAAAGTGTTTTCACCGTTCCTCGATACGTGACACTAAACAAAATTAACTATTCATAGGATTTGCCCGAGTTCATCCAAATATACATCGATGGTTATTTGTAAATATTTCCATTCTATGACCGACATCATTTTGAAGCCAATTGGAATGTCTGAACAGTCACGATTGTCAGAATGGAAAATGCAGTCCTCTTCTGTACAATACGCTCCAATGATGTGGTAATAGTTCACTTGCTTTGGTGCTGTTGATTGAGGGACAAGTGGTGGTCAAGTCATAAGGGGTAACTTAGTGCAGTTCTGGTCACCCTATTACAGGAAGGATGCGGAGGCTTCAGAGAGGGTGCATAGAGTCATAGAGCATGGAAACGCTGCCCTTCAGCCCAACTTGCACACACTGACCAACATATCACATTTACATTAGTTCCACCTGCCCCTGTTTGGCCCACATCCCTCTACAACCATCCTATCGATGTTCCTGAATGTACCATGTATCCATGCACCTGAATCTAAATGTTTTTTAAACATTGCAATAGTACTTGCCTCAACTACCTCCTGACCGATGAATGACAATGAGCCGAATAGATAGAAGTTATACATTCATGAGAGGCATAGACAGGGTAGATGGCTGCAACCTTTTTCCCAGGTTGAACTATCAAAGACTAGAAAGCATAGTTTTAAGTTCAGAGAGGAAAAGATTAAATGAGATGTACAGGCAAGATTTTTTTCAGAGGTAGTGGCAGGCACCTGAAATGCACTGCCACAGTTGATGACCGAGGCAGACACAATAGCCGCATTTAAGGGGTTTTCAGATAAGTACATGTATCAATGGCTCAATCGATATGCAGGGAATAGAGGGTTATGGATCAGATACAGGGAGCAGAGATTAGTTTAACGGCACCAAATTTGGATATTCTGGACTGAAAGGCCTGTTGCTGTGCAGTTCTATTCTATTTTCTTTTACATGGAATCTTTCACTTTCACAAAGACTCAACACACAAAAATATAAATGACGTATAATTTCTGTAAGACAGTAAAAAGAAAAATACTGCAAAAACAAGTCTTTATCACAAAACACACTATCGCGAGTTGGATCATGAGCAATGATGATACGGAGTAGAGGCGCAGGATGTAGAGAACTCCTTTAGGGCGGCATGGTGTTGCAGCGGTAAAGTTGCTGCCTTACAGTGCCAAGACCCATGTTCGATTCTCACTACGGGTGCTGTCTGTATGAGATTTGTACGTTCTCCCTGTAACCGTGTGGGTTTACTCCGGGTGCTCTGTTTTTTTCTCCACATTCCAAAGATGTGCAAGTTTGAAGGTTAACTGGCTTCTGTAAAGTGTCTCTAGTGTGTAGGATAGTGCTAGCTAACTATCCTACACACTAGGGCCATGGGCCAAAGGGCCTGTTTCCACACTCTGTCTCTAAACTAAACAGTGACATGGTGTCAGGGCATCAACCTCTCCATCAATGTCAACAAGGATGAAGGAGCTCGTTATTGACTTCAGGAAGCGTGGTGGAGTACATGCCCCAATCAGCACCAATGGTGCCGAGGTGAGAATGGTTGAGAGCTTCAAGTTCCTTGTCAATAATATCACCAATGCTCTGCCGTGGACCAACCACATTGAAATGACAACCAAGAAAACACACCAATGTCTTTACTTCCTTATTAGACTGAGGACATTTGACAAGTCTCCATTGACACTTACAAACTTCCACAGATGCACTATGGAGAACATGCTGGTGGGTTGCATACTTTTGGGAACAGCTCTACCCAAGATGCAAGAAATCACAGAGTTGTGGATGAAGCCCAGTCCATTACGCCTATGTTGTCTGTTTTTCTAAGCGGGGGGTGGGTGGGGGGTGTGTGGGTGTGGTGTGCGTGTGCGTGTGCGTGTGTGCGTGCGTGCGTGCGTGGTCCTGTCCCTCAGCTCTGATCATAACAAAATAACATTCTTACTGCAAGCGACCTTTTGCACTTGCACTTTTGATTTCCCACTTTGAACTAAAAGCTATTATTATTCTTCAACTCAATCATTTGTATTGCATTATCATTTGTATTACATTATCTTATAATGCCCCAAATCAGCTTCAGATAATGCACTGCAATGTAAGGATGTTGGCAGCAATAAATGATCCTTTTTGTTCATCTAGATTCAAACCTTCCTTATTTAATTTAAATGTGCGGTCATTGGGGTTGGATTATCAACTATTTTAATGCCAGACCTCCGTTGGCCCATAGAAGCAACTGATTTATTTACTATAATAAAGCAGTTGAACCTTCTCTTTTAAATGTAGTAATTAATTTCATTTTCCATGGCATTTTTAATTCCTTATACGTGGACCGCTGGTAATTCCGGCATTTGTTTTCCTTCCCCAGATGCCCCTGAGGCTTTGATATAACAAAGTCATTGCACTGCTTCTGAGGGCAGGTTACGAGTTGCCCAGTTACCAGTATCCCTTCTCTTTCTCTCTCTCTCACACACTCTTTCTCTCTCTTTCTCTCTCTTGTAGTCATTGTACACATTTTGTTAATTCATTCATGGAATGTAAGTATTTATTACCTCTCATATCAGAGGCTGAGAGGAGACCTGATAGAAGTATATCAAATGTATGAGATGCAGAGAGAGGGTAGACAGTCAGGACCTTTTGTCCGGTATGGAAATGTCAGAGTCAAAGGCATCAATTTAAGGTGAGAGGGGCAATGTTTACAGGAGATGTGCTGGGCACGTTTTTTTCAGCAGAGAGTGGTGAGCACTTGGAACGTGCTGCCAAGGGTGATGGTGGTATGATCATGGCAATTAAGAGGCTTGTAGATTGGCACATCAATGTGCTGGGAATGGAGTAATATGCATCACGTGCAAGCAGCGGAGATTAGTGTAACTCGGCATCATGTTCGGCATGGACATTGTGGGCTGGAGGGCCTGTTAGTGCACTGTATTGATCTATAATTCTAGTGGTACATAAGAGGCTTTTGGAAAGGCACAAGGATGTGCAGGAAAGGGAGAGATTTGAAGCACGTGCAGGCAGAGGAGATTAGTTCAGCAACATCATATTCGGCACGGACATCGTGGATCGAAGGTCATGTTCCTTTAGTTTAGTTTAGTGTAGATTAGTTTATAGTCACATGTACTGAGGTAGAGTGAAAAGCTTTTGTTGCATGCTAATGCATTGCAGTCAGTGGAAAACAATACATGATTGCAGTCGAGCTATCCACAGTGTACAGATACATGAGTAAAGGAATAATGTTTAGTGCAAGATAAAGTCAAGTAAAGTTTGATTAAAGATAGTCCGAGGGTCTCTAATGAGGTAGGTAGTAGCCGAGTACCACTGTCTAGTTGATGATAGAATGGTTCAGTTGCCTGATAACAGCTGGGAAGAAACTGTCCCTAAATCTGGAGGTTTGTGTTTTCATACTTCTATACATCTTGCCTGATGGGAGAGGGGAGAAGAGGGAGTGATTCGTCCTTGATTATGTTGCTTGCCGAGGCAGTGTGAGGTGTAAATGGAGTCAATGGAAGGGAGGTTGGTTTGCGTGATGGTCTGGGCTGCGTCCACAATTCTCTGCAATTTCTTGTGGTCTTGGATGGAACTGTTCTCAAACCATGCTGTGGTGCGTTCCGATAAAATATTTTCCACGGCGCATCTGTAGAAGTCGATGAGAGTTCCTAAGTATTGTGCTGTGCTGCGCTGTACTGCACAGTAAACCCTGTGCTGTGTTCTCACTAAATACTCAATAGAAGCTGCTACTGCTAAGTCCTCTTCTTCATGGAGGGAAACAGAACAGAAACAGAACTTCCAGCCTTCTAGTCAAAGCCAACTATCAAATGCCCAGCTGTATTAATCCCATTTATCAGCATTTGGCCTGTAGGGTCATAGAGCTGCACAGTGCTAATATCACGCCTTCAACGCATCTTGTCTACACTGACCAAGGTGGCATACTGCACTAGTCCCATTTTTATGCATTTGGCCCATATCCTCAATCTAAACCCTTCCTCTCCTTACAGTCTTCTTTGCATTGGTGATTCAAGTGCTGGTTCTGATGCCTCTCAGGTGCTGGGACATTGCAGAAGGTAGCTTGCCTCCTTTCTAAGAGTTCAGAATCACATCAGGCTGGTAAGATAGGAAAACGTCCCTCTCTTAAGGACATTAGCAAACCAGATGGGTTTTTACTACACTATTACTGATACTAGATTGCTTTAATGTGCTTCAGATTTGTAAACCTAATTGTCTTTAAATCCCCAGCTGCTGATGTGAGATTTGAACTTGCATCAGTGCATGATAAGCCAAGTCTCTGGATCTTGTATAGTACATACTATATCTCTTGTATAGCAACTTGCATCCCCACGTAATGTGAGTGGCAGTGGGCTATTAACTAACCATGCAAAGTTTACACAAATTTTGAGAGATGCAGGGATTTTCTAGTCGATATTTATCTCAATTTCAACACAGCAAGGAACAGATTTTCTGATCATTATTGCAATGCTACCCGTGGAATTTGCTATGTGCAAATTGATCAATTGATTAATTGAAAGACACAGCAAGGAAACAGGCCCACCGAGAACACGCCAGCCATCGATCACCTATTCACACTAGTTACATGCTATCTCAGTTTCCCACCCTACACACTAGAGGCAATTTACAGAGATGGGTTTCCCAGACGGGTTTGTTTGGGATGTGTGAGCAAACTGGGGCACCTGGAGGAATCCGAGGCAGGCACAGGGAGAACGTGCAAACTCCACACATTCAGCACCCCAGCTTAGGATCAAACCCAGTCTCTGGTGCTGTAAGATAGCAGCTGCACCACTGTGCAACCAATGGATGCTGAATTTGTTTCATTAAACTGTGACTACGCCAGAAGTACTTTATTTATTATCATGTGCTTTGGATCAAAATAAAAGATGTGAAATGGGCAATATCAAGTCCTGTTCCTGCGTCCAATCTTGAGTTTCTAAGCTTTATCAATAACTTCCACAAAAAGATCGAGTGCTGGAGTAACTCAGCGCATCAGGCAGCATCTTTGGAAAACATTGATAGGTGACATTTTGGGCTGGCCCCTTTTTTCAGACTGATTGTCGAGTTGGGTGGGGGGGTGGGGGGGGGGGGGTTGGAAAGAAAACTGGAAGAGAAGAGAGGCAGGACATGTGTGGCAGGCAATAGGTGAACACAGATGAGGGATATTTTTGATAGGCAGACTGTTGGACAAAGGCCAGAGATGTAAAAAATGATGTGGAATAAAAAGTTGCAAATTGTGAAGCCAGAGGAAGGAATGTGGGGGGAGGGGAAGGTAAGAATTAGGTGTGAGTCCATGATGGGCACAGAGGAAGGGTATAAGAAAGGGAGAAGCTGGGGGAGGGGAGGGGGTGAAAGGTGAGGGGAAGTAAGGAGATGATGTTAGGGGTTACCAAACATTGGAGAATTCAATGTTCACACCATTGGGTTGTAAGCTCCCCAAACGGAATATGAGGTACTGTTCCTCCTGTTTGTGTGTGTGGCCTCAATGTGACTTTGGAGAAGGCCCAGGACAGAAAGGTCAGTATGAGAATGGGAAGGGGAATTAAAATGGATAGCAGTCGTTTCCATGTTACAATGGATTACTTTAGATTTTAGAGATACAGCACAGAAACAGGTCCTTGGCCGACCGAGTAAGCCCCATACACTAGCACCGTACAATTGTTAATCCTGGCCAGATTGGAGGGGCTAGGACTTTAAAATTGAGTAAAGGCTTCAGGGCTGCTGGGCCATTTGGTCAATTTGAAAGTGCTCTCTGTGGAAATGGGACAAGCTGTAGAGTGGTGTCAGTTTGTCTAGAGCCCAGATCTGAGCTGCAGGAAGAGAATGGGAACATCTGCAGACCCTGGTAATTAGGTGCAAAATGCATAGAATGGATTGGATGACTGCAAACCAGACATACACCTTGTAAATAATTGTAAATAATGTTGCAAAGCTTTATGTTACTGAATGTTGATTGGATGAGGTATT
Source organism: Malacoraja senta (assembly GCA_038087875.1). NCBI lineage: Eukaryota > Metazoa > Chordata > Chondrichthyes > Rajiformes > Rajidae > Malacoraja > Malacoraja senta. Next base: position 257,692,981 of record CM075977.1, on the reverse strand, counting down.
GAGCCTTGTCTGGTTTTCTTGCAGAACAGGGTAAATGTTGCGAGGTTCGCTTCCTCCGAGAAACACTGTTTGAACACAATGTATTAGCCACTGTATTATTGGGTTAGGGAAATGTCTGTCATGTACGGGGTTCATCGATATCTGTAATTGGATTGTAAAGAGACCACCCCCATGTGGTTCGGCCCCTCGAAATCCAGGGACCTATAAAAGTCCGCTGTCACGAGGTCCTGCGTCGATCTTCTGGGAGAGCGCTTGGGACTGCGTGACCTTCTGGAGTGTCTCTGTTTGAGCGAGGCCTAGAGAGCTTGATCAGGCAGATACGAGGATCGAACCCGCGGTGGGATAGGTACAGTAGTTGAACTGTAATTGTGTTTTGTCAAAATAAAGATTAGTTGTTCAAGTACTTGATTCAGTGATTTTTGACTGAAACTAGACTGGGGGGAAGCTTAGAACGAACTATTTACACAGTGACAATTTAGAATTTACAGAAGCCAATTAATCTACAAACCTGTACATCATTGGAGTGTGGGAGGAAACTGGAGCACACAGAGAAAACCCGTGCGGTCACAGGAAGAACGTACAAACTCTACAGACAGCCTCCGTAGTCAGGATCGAACCTGGTGCTGTGAGGCAGCAACTCTACCGATGTGCCACCATGTCAAGATGTTCATTAAAGGATGCCACTTCTACCCCAGGACAGAACTTTTCTAAATTGCTTTACATTTAGTTTAGTTTGGAGACACAGCGTGGAAACAGGCCCTTCAGCCCATCGAGTCCATGCCAATCATTGATCACCTGTAAACTGGTTCGATGTTATCCCAGTTTTCCCACTTCTTATATTCTAGCGGCAATTTACAGATGGCCAATCAACCGACAAACCTGCATGTCTTTGGGATGTGGGATGAAACCAGAGCACCCGGAGAAAACCCACGTGGTTACAGGGAGAATGTGCAAACTCCGCACCGTCAGGATTGAACCCCAATCTCTGGAGCTCTACCGCTGTGCCGCCCCTACGGTTCCCACATAACAGAATGATCTCGCTTCCCAACCAAAATGAGCAGACTTCCAAAAGTTATTTGCTGAGCCAACCTAGATCGAGCGAGTCACACTTCTTTAACAAGCCAACAATATTGCATCCTTTGTCACACTGATGAAAGGACATAAATATGCAAAGGCAGATGATGCCATTTAACTCAAATCACTGGTTTACATTACCAAAGATAAACTCTCAAGGGATGCTATTGACACCATCACATGTAGGCAATGCACGGCATGTGAAGGCATCCGACATGATGTTCAAATACATCTGTGCTTCATCATCATTTCATCCGTTTTATAGGTCACAGGAGAAGAATTAGACCACTCCACCCATCAATGGGGTCCACCCTCTCCTAAACTCCAGTGAGTACAAACCCAAACCATCAAACACTCTTGGGATTAAATAGATCTGGTACAATTTGTGCTTTGTTGAACCACTGTAGTCTTTGCTACAATCAAACGATTTAAGTGTATAAATCTGAAGAAGGGTCTTGACCCAAAATGTCACCTATGCATGTTCTCCAGCGATGCTGCCTGACCCGCTGAGTTACTCCAACACTTTGTGGCCTTTCGTGTATAAACCAGCATCTGCATTTGTTGCTACTTCTAAATGCATAAGCCTGTTTGTTAATGTGCCTCAATTTGTTAATATTGTGGCTGTAACTGAACGGTATTTTGGTTTATGTTGAGGTTCATTATTGTCACGTGTACAGTAAAAAGTTGTGTTTTACATAATATCCAAACAGATCAGATATACTATACATAAATGCCAGCAAGTCAAACGCAAGTACAATAAATAGAGCAAAGGGGCAGACAGAGATTGAGGAATATAGTTCTCGACATGGTTGAGCATTGCAGTGCATCATGATCATTAATATTGGGGCAGCACAGTGAGGTGGCACAGTGGCGCAGCGGTAGTGTTGGATCCTTACAGCACCAGAGACCCGGGTTCAATCCTAACTACGGGCGCTGTCAGTACAGAGTTTATACATTATCCCTGTGGCCGTACGTATGATCATAACGTTTAGGAGTTATTTGGACACATACATGATTAGGACAGGTTTATGAACCAAGTGCGAGCAAGTAAACTAGTGTAAATGGGGCATGTTGGTCAGCGTGGGTCAGTTGGGCCAAAGGGCCTGTCCAAGCTGAATGACTATGACTCTATGGCAATAAAACATCCTTGACTTTTCTTGACAATTTCTGCGCTGCATGACTCTCTCGTCGCAACGGTTTTGAAAGGTGGTTTATCACCACTTTCTCAAAAGGATGGCCACTAAATATTGATTTTATTAGTGAGTTAACTTGGATCCTTAAAATGATTTTTTTTTAAACGGCTAACTCCTGAAATGAGCTCCAAAAGTCACAGTGGCAGAGTTCCCACCTTGCAGCGCCAGAGACCTGACGAGGAGGGCTCTCTGTACGGAGTTTGTACATTCTCCCTGTGACCGCGTGGGTTTTCTCCGGGTGCTCCGGTTTCCTCCCACACTCTAATGACGCACAGGTTTGAAGGTTAGTTAGCTTTGGTAAAAATTGTAAATTATCCCTAGTGTGTAGGATAGTCCTAGTGTACGGGGTGATCGCTGGTCGGCGTGGGCCGAAGGGCCTGTTTCTATACTGTATCTCTAAAACTAAACGAAACTTAAATATTAAGGTAAAGTTGCAAAGCAAATACCACAAAGCGAAAATTGCTGGAGGAACCTTGTGTGTCAGCCAGCATCGGTAGAGGGAATGGACAGATGATATTTTTGGGTGGGGACAACCTCATCTATTGCATCCACTGCTCTAGATGTCAGCTGCTCTACATCGGTGAGACCAAGCGTAGGCTTGGCGATCGCTTGGTCCAACACCTCCGCTCGGTTCGCAATAACCAACCTGATCTCCCGGTGGCTCAGCACTTCAACTCCCCCTCCCATTCCGAATCTGACTTTTCTGTCCTGGGCCTCCTCCATGGCCAGAGTGAGGCCCACCGCAAATTGGAGGAGCAGCACCTCATATTTCGCTTGGGCAGTTTGCACCCCAGCGGTATGAACATTGACCTCAAATTTCAGGTAGTCCCTGCTTTCTCCTCCTCTTCTCAGCTCTCCCTCAGCCCACTGTCTCCACCTCTTCCTTTCTTCTTCCTAAGCCCCCCCCCGCGCAACAGTCTGAAGAAGGGTCTCGACCCGAAACGTTAGCTATTTCCTTCGCTCCATAGATGCTGCCTCACCCGCTGAGTTTCTCCAGCATTTTTGTGTACCTGGGATGGAACAAGAGCATTTATCTGTAGGAAGGAACTGCAGATGCAGGTTTAAACTGAAGATAGACACAAAATGCTGAAATAACTCAGCGGGGCAGGCAGGCATCTCTGGAGAGAAGGAATGGGTGACGTTTCGGGTCGAGACCCTTCTTCAGACTGCTGTCAGGGGAGTTGGTGGGACAGAGATAAGGAAGAGTAAGGTGTGAGAACGAGACATCAAAGCGGGTGGAGATCAAGGAAAATGTAGAATAGATCATTGTTTGCTGGGAGAAGGTAACAAAGCAAATGGAGGTAACATGTAGTCGCAGACTGTAAGACTGATCGGAGAACTGGGGAGGGATGGTGAGAGAGGGAAAGCAAGGGTTAATTTAAAGTTAGACAAGTCAATATTCATACCGCTGGGGTGTAAGCTGCCCAAGCGAAATATGAGGTGCTGTTCCTCCAATTTACGCTGGGCCTCACTCTGACAATGGAGGAGACCCAGGACAGAAAGGTCAGTGTGGGAATGGGGGGGGGGGGGGGATTAAAGTGTTAAGCAACCAAGAGATCTGGTAGGTTTAAGTGGACTGAGCGGAGGTGTACAGCGAAATGATCGCCAAGCCTGCGCTTGGTATCGCCAACATCTAGGAGCCTGCACATGGAGCAGTGGATACAGTAGATGTACCAGGGACTACTGATAAGGTATGATGCATGACACAAGTTAGTTAGGGCCAGAACAATGATTAAGCCATAGTGAGAACAAGGGAGGTGGTGAAACACCCAAATGAGCCATGCTGACACTCGTGATGGAATTTGAGACAATTAGAGAGCCCACTTAAGTACTGGCTCAGCCCACAAGAGAGAGATTCAATCTGTGGGAGAGGAGACAGGACTAGTAATAAATAGAACATTACATGCACATTTCAACACAACAGGGATAAGGTACCTTTGGGAATTGATAGTTAGCACATAAGATCAAAGAGGAAAAGCATTTTGTGTGGGATCAGAGAGTGCGAGGAAGGGAGAGGGAAGCAGCAAAAAGAAGCAGAGAGAATAGAATGTGCAGCCTACAGGACACAGCGGGAGGAGAAGAGAGTTGGTCACATTTAGTCAAGGCAGAGGAACGGATGCAGAATACAGTGAAACACAAAGTGCTGGAGTAACTCAACGGTTCAGTCAGCATCTGTGGAGGGAATGGACAGGTGTCGATTTGGACCAGAAACCTAATTTGGTCTAAAGAAGGGTCCCCACCCGAAACATTGCCTATTCATTCCCTCCATAGATGCTGCCTGATCGGCTGAATTCCTCCATCTCTTTGTGTTCTGCTCAAGGTGTATTAAAAATAACTATTTTTTGATTTTATGCCCATCATCAGTTTCCCTGAAAGTGAAATGTTGGGACTGGACCTCGCCTCGTTTCACCTTTGCAAAGGTGCAAAGAATGCACAAAGGTTTCTGCTCACAGACCACTCTCCATAGGTTCAAGATCTCCATTTGCAGCCAATTAAATATTCTTGGAGTTAATTACTTTAATGAATATTTTGGCTTCCCCGTATCTCACATTTTAACAGTGCAATTCACGTCAATTTCCGGCAAGTTTCAAATGCGTTCGGATGATCTCTGCTCTTTAGCAAACTTGCTTATCGAGGGTAGCTGTCAGAACATCTCAAGGATAATCTCATCCTGTCGGGGCAAAGTGATAGATGGTGTCTTTCAGTGGTGATTGAACTCAGGCAGAATAGAAATAGAAGAATTGTTCCCACCTGAAAACTGATGGTGAGATTAGCATTTGAACTTTTAACATCGAATCGTTGGGGCGGCATGGTAGCACAGCAGTAGAGTTTCTGCCTTACAGCGCCAGAGACCTGGCTTTGATCCTGACTACGGGTGCTGCAGGGGCGGAAATCCCGGGGGATCGGCCCCCTCCTCGGTTTTGAGTGGTGGGGGCCGATCCCCCCCCCCCCCCCATTTTTTGTAATCCGGATTTTAAAACCCGATGAAATCTCCGCTTTCCGTGAGACAGTGGGGGTGGGACTGCTGATCGAGGGCGCCGATTGGACGAGAGAGACTTCGGTCAGCAAGCAATGGGGGCGGGACATGATGATTCCGCGCGATGATTGGAGGAGGGAGGTGTCGGTCGGAGGTGGAAGTAGCAGGGGTGGGACTGAGGATAGAGCGCGGTGATTGGAGGAGGGAGACGTGCCCAGGTCATAGGGTCACAACGGCAGCCCTGGACACAGACCTGTGCCTCATCCGCAGCAAGGATCGATCCCGGCCGGCTCTCCGGCGCTGCAATCGCTGCCGAACCGCCACTGGACCATCCCCGTCCCCACCCGAGTGACCCTCCCCTCCATGCCCGGGGGTGGCCAGAGACGTTGGGAGTCAGACGGGCGCGGTGCCCCCCAGGCCCACAGCCAGCACAGAGAAGCAGCGCTAAACCCAGCTCAACTCTGCCTCTCCCGCCAGGTTAACCTACAGCCCTGCCTGGACTTAAGGGAAATATGGCCCAGGTTTACAGCCAGTGCGGAGAAGCAGCACTAGCTCCACGGCTCCGGACTGGTGTCCCGTCAGTCCAGGCAGGGCTGTAGGTTAACCCGGTAAGACAGGCAGAGTTGAGCTGCATTTAGCGCTGGATTGAGCTATAATTACTGTTCGCAGGGCCCACAGAAGAAGCTTTCCAAGCCCCGCGTGTGTGTGTGAGTGTGCACATTCACGAGCGGACGCCAAGAAATTGTGTCCCCCCTGTCCCCTCCATATTTTGATAGCGATTTCCGTCACTGGTCTTGTGCTGACTGTATGGAGTTTGCACATTCTCCCTGTGACCGCGTTGGTTTTCCCCGGGTGCTCCGGTTTCCTCCCACACTCCAAAGATGCACAGGTTTGTAGGTTAATTAGCCGTGGTTAAATTGTAAATTGTCCCTTGTGTGTATGATAGTGCTAGTGTACGGGGTGGTCGCTGGACGGCATGGACTTAGTGGGCTGAAGGGCCTGTTGCTGCGCTGTATCTCTAAAGTCTAAATTACAAAGTTGCTCTATTTTACTGGAATCATTTGAACTTTCATCAGAATGCTTCTGCTCAATGGCAGGGATTATATAAATAAATGTGACGATAACTTTGACTTCAGGAAGCAACCATTTACTATTAATTTTAGACCTCTTTCCTTTGGTAGCTGTTGCTTGAGAATAAAGTTTAAAAATACAACCACTAGCTGCTCTGCTCTTCCACAAGTCAAAAATTCAAGAGGATTGGGAGCAGACAAGGAGAAAATTGGAAGGAAGTCTGTTTTCTCAGGTTTCCCACTACAGAAGTGTTGCAAGTACTCCATGCAAGTGGTTGATGAATGGAGAGCAACTGACAGATCTCCAGCCACTTCTGTCCAAGCATTAGATGAGATGAGATTGGAGGCTTTTTGGCAATACCACTGATTACATCTCCTATTTGGGCATCGGTGAAATATCTTACCGATATATCACAGGTGTATGCATTGTGCTTAAGTATATTGAATAAGCAAGTCAGAGAAGGTTCATTGACAGAGACAACGTGCTGGAATGACTCAGTGGGACAGGACAGGCAGGATCTCTGGAGAAAGAGGATGGGTGATGTTTTGGGTCGTAACCCAAATTCAGACGATTTGAATGGTGGCAAACCATGAATTTGTGAGAGATAGAGAGAGAGATATAGAGAGAGGGAGATAGAGGAAGAGAGAAGGAGGGATATAGAAAGAGAGTGGTGTATATACGTACACATATATAAACACACACATAAATATCTCTCTCTGTACACACACACTTTGACACATAACTAAGTAATTACACTAAACATCTCTCTCTCTCTCTCTTATATATATATATATATATATATATATATATATATATACTAGACTAAGTGGAACCTGTTGGGTCCCAGCATCACACGGGAGGGCTGGTCCCCTAACGCAATATTCCACCTCTCCATCAATTCCAATATTGGTGGCCAGTGGGGGTTGGGAGGGGGCTTTCTGGAATGCTAGTAGGGGTGTTGTGGGCTGAAGGGACTGGTTTCCAGAGGGCTAGTATGGACATTGTGGGCCGAATGGATTCTTGGGCTGGCGGCTCAGTCACTCAAGCCTGTTGTGCTGGCAGCTCACTCACTCACGGCTGGAGGGCTGGCAGTTGACTCACGGCTATTCCTTGAAATTCCATTTCAAGCAGGGTGCAAGGCCACTAAATTCAAGTGCAGTTTCTTACCACTTCAAGCAGAGTGCAAGGCCACCAAATTCAAGTGCAGTTTCATACTATTTCAAGCAGGGTGCAAGGCCACTAAAGACAGCGAGTCGTGACCACTCACTCCTTCATCTTGCAGAGACTGAGCCAAGCCCTCACTTCTGGGTTTTATAGGCCCCCTCCCACCAGAAGGGGCATGGCCGTTATGGCGTGATTGACAGGAGAGAGAATCTCAACATTTTTTAAACATTAGTAACTCTTTTATTTTTCATCTATGGGAAAAATCCTCGGCACCTGATGAGCGGAGGGGGACTCTGAGTAAGATGGTCAAAGATCACAGCTGTACGTGGTAGCGTTTTTTCTAAATCAATATAAAACGCAAACAGGAAGTGGTCAAGATTAGACTTTTAATTAAATAGAAGGCAAGGCAACAACTTTAATTAGGCAAGGCAACTTTCATTAGGCAAGGCAACTTTCATTAGGTAGGGCAACTTTTAATAGGCAGCACAGCTTTAGCATTTTCAAACCAAAGGCAACACAGCTTTAGCATTTCCAAACCAAAGGCAACACAGCTTTAGCATTTCCAAACCAAAGGCAACACAGCTTTAGCATTTCCAAACTATATTTTCAAACACGTTGACTGAGGCACTCAACACTTCCGGGTTTTATAGTCCCTCCGGAAGGGGCATGGTCTTCAGGAGAGAGAATGTCAACATTTTTAAAACACTAATAACTCTTATTTTTCATTGATAGGAAAAATCCTCTTGTCCTGCACAGCAGAGGGGGACTCTGAGTGAGATGGCCGAAAATCACAGCCGTAAGTGGCAGCGCTTTTTCTAAAATCAATATACAGAACAACAGGAAGTGGTCAAGATCAGACTTTTAGTATTATAGATAGATATATATATATATAGATATATAGATATATAGATATATATATATATATATATATATGTATGTATATAGACAGAGAGACAGAGAGAGAGAGAGAAAGTGAGATGTTTAGTTTAATTAGTTTAGTTTAGAGATACAGCATGGAAACAGGCCCTTCAGCCCACGGAGTCCCCGCCAACCAGCAATCACTTGTATACGTTCTATCCTCCACACCAAGGTCAATTTACAGAAGCCAAATAACCTACAAACATTAGATGAGATTGGAGGCTTTTTGGCTATACCGCTGATTAAATGTTCTGCCCTGCCCGATGGCTCTAAGAAAATTGCACGTCTTTGGAATGTGGGAGGAAATTGGAGCACCCAGGGAAAACCTACGTGGTCACAGGGAGAAAGTATAAACTCCGTACAAACAGCACCTGTAGTCAGGATCGAACCTGGGTCTCTGGCGCTGTAAGGCAGCAGCTCTACCACTGTGCCATTGTGCTGCACTTCTTCCGATTTGGAACTCTTCTTTAGTCTGAAGAAGGCTAGTGGCTCGAAGAAAATTGCATGGCACTGATCCAAGAAAAAGCAAGCATGTAATTCCTGAAGCTGCTCAAGTGAAATGTGAGGTCTGTAAGCCTGGTACATTCTGAGCTTCTACGGAAAGACATGCATGTCTTATCTAGCAATAACACCAAAACCAAATGCTACACTTCAGTGTACAAGTGACTCATGCTTTCAAACAGTTCTGCTGGAGTAACACCTACACACTTTCTTTAAAAGGAAAATGAGCTGAAAATAAAGAGCTAATATCCAAGAAGAGAGAACCATTTACATTGAGGTCACAATGAGATATTATAGAGGAGATGGTGTTTTGATACAGCAGTGCTAGATTGTGTATTGATACAGTATTTCAGTCTTAAGAAGGGTCTTGACCTGAAACTTTGTTTGTTAATTTCTCTCCACAGATGTTGCCTAACCCGTTGAGTCTTAAATTTGGTGGCAATGTTGTTGATGATCATCTCTTGCATGTTCTTCATAGAACATAGAACATAGAACATGGAAAACGGAACATAGAACGTAATATATAATTCCGCACCGGAACGGGTCCTTCGGCCCACAATGTTTGTGCCGAACGTGATGCCTAGCCAAACTGATCTCATCTGCCTGCATATGATCCATATCCCTCTATTCCCTGCACTTCCATGTGCCTAGTCAATAGCCTCGTAAACATCTCAATCGTATCTGCCTCCACCACCACCCAGTGCATTCCAAGCTCCCATCACTCTCTCTGTAAAAAAATTGCCCCACACATTTCCGTTAGAGTTTTCCCCTCTCACCGCTCTACCACCGCGCCATTGTGCGTCCCACGTTCTTCATTTTCTCCAGAGATGCTGCCTGACCCGCTGAGTTACTCCAGCGCTTTGCATGTTATTTCTAGCTAAACCAAAAGTATTCAGTACCGAAGATTGACACAAAATGCTGGAGTAACTCAGTGGTTCTGGCAGCATCTCTGGAGAAAAATATATTTTCTCCAGAGATTTGCCTGACCCGCTGAGTTCCTCCAGCATTTTGTGACAATCTTCGGTATAAACCAGCACCTGCAGTTACATAGATACATAGAAAATAGGTGCAGGAGTAGGCCATTCGGCCCTTCGAGCCTGCACCGCCATTCAATATGATCATGGCTGATCATCCAACTCAGTATCCCGTACCTGCCTTCTCTCCATACCCCCTGATCCCCTTAGCCACAAGGGCCACATCTAACTCCCTCTTAAATATAGCCAATGAACTGGCCTCAACTACCCTCTGTGGCAGAGAGTTCCAGAGATTCACCACTCTCTGTGTGAAAAAGTTTTTCCTCATCTCGGTCTTAAAGGATTTCCCCCTTATCCTTAAGCTGTGACCCCTTGTCCTGGACTTCCCCAACATCGGGAACAAACTTCCTGCATCTAGCCTGTCCAACCCCATAAGAATTTTGTACGTTTCTATAAGATCCCCTCTCAATCTCCTAAATTCTAGCGAGTATAAGCCAAGTCTATCCAGTCTTTCTTCATATGAAAGTCCTGACATCCCAGGAATCAATCTGGTGAACCTTCTCTGCACTCCCTCTATGGCTATAACGTCCTTCCTCAGATTTGGAGACCAAAACTGTACACAATACTCCAGGTGTGGTCTCACCAAGACCCTGCACAACTGCAGTAGAACCTCCCTGCTCCTATACTCAAATCCTTTTGCTATGAAAGCTAACATACCATTCGCTTTCTTCACTGCCTGCTGCACCTGCATGCCTACTTTCAATGACTGGTGTACCACGACACCCAGGTCTCGCTGCATCTCTCCATTTCCTAATCGGCCACCATTCAGATAATAGTCTGCTTTCCTGTTTTTGCCACCAAAGTGGATAACCTCACATTTATCCATATGTGGATAACCTCACATTACTTCCTGCATGTATGCAGTACCTCTGGGGAAATAATAGCCATCAAGTATTTTGAGAACTTTAAATATGCATTCAGCCAGACTTTGGTGAAGTGATAATTAGATCTGTTAATGCTGACTTTGCTGATTGATATGCACGGCATAATGCAATGTTGCTTTAGGTGATAAAATATGGGCACATTTTTCAACAGACTTTTATGGGAGTTCATTGATAGGTACACTCAAATTAAATTTCCAAATTGTAGTCAAGAACATTCGTTGAATAATAATGAGTGCACGAGGACCATTTGACTTCAGTGGGCAGAATTAATTATATCTGGACATTGCATATAATTGTAACTTAATGGAAAAGTCAACAGGTTACTTCGACACAACACCAAGGTTGACGTCTTTTCTGTTTCTTGTAACCTGATGAAATCAGGAGCAGATTGGCCGCCTTCCTTGGGGGGGTTTAATTTTGAACACACACCTCCACATCGCTGTCTGATTCCATTTATCATCACAGAACAAAAACCACACTTACAGGTGAAGAGATCCATCAAAGATGTTGTGATACCCTACCTGGGGAGATAGTGCATTACGAGGAAAAATAATGAGAGGAGGATGCCATCCTCATCCAATTATTACACTAATTATCTTGGCACTGCATGTAATCAACACCAGCCATGCTGTAATTATGGACAAGGAGAATCAAATTAATTAAGCGGGTTTAATAAATATCCCATTGAAATCCACTGTCTAAACCTTTGAGATTCCCCACTCCTTCTGAAAATATGCCTCATGCTTTTACAGGGCAGCTCAAAGTTCTTATTGATTAATGGTGAACCTTCAGTCTATCACAGGGGTGGGAGATTGCAACCTTCCCTGTTTCAACGAATGCAATCAACCTGGCGTGCACAATCAAGTAAGATCAAATAGAACAAAGGTACACAAAAATGCTGGAGAAACTCAGCGGGTGCAGCAGCATCTATGGAGCGAAGGAAATAGGCAACGCTTCGGGCCGAAACCCTTCTTCAGACTGATAGGGGGTGGGGAGAAGAAAGGAAAAAAGGAAAAATGCGGAGTAGGAGCCTGAGGGCTGGGGGAGGGGAGGAGACAACCAGAGGGCTGATGAAGGGGAGGGGACAGCAAGGGCTAGCAGAATTGGGAGAATTCAATGTTCAAGCCCCCAGGATGTAGACTGCCCAAGCGGAGTATGAGGTGCATTTCCTCCAATTTACGGTGTTGCTCGCTGTGGCCATGGAGGAGACCCAGGACAGAGAGGTCAGATACGGAATGGGAGGGGGAGTTGAAGTGCTGAGCCACCGGGAGGTCAAGTTGGTTATTGCGGACCGACAACACCGTAAATTGGAGGAAATGCACCTCATATTCCGATGGGCAGTCTACATCCTGGGGGCTTGAACATTGAATTCTCCCAATTCTGCTAGCCCTTGCTGTCCCCTCCCCTTCATCAGCCATCTGGTTGTCTCCTCCCCTCCCCCAGCCCTCAGGCTCCTCCTCCGCCTTTTTCCTTTTTTCCTTTCTTCTCCCCACCCCCTATCAGTCTGAAGAAGGGTTTCGGCCCGAAATGTTGCCTATTTCCTTCGCTCCATAGATGCTGCTGCACCCGCTGAGTTTCTCCAGCATTTTTGTGTACCTTCGATTTTCCAGCATCTGCAGTTCCTTCTTTAACATCAAATAGAACAAGTTGTCCTACAACTTTAGGCTGTGCACGCCATACGCAAGAAGAAGAAGAAGAGTCTATCACAATGGCAATCAATTCTGCAGGGGACGTTTCACAAGGCTTACATTTTAATACTGGACATCAGCCAGTGGAATGGATGAAAGATGACAGAGACTCTGAAGTGCCCCCAAACCTGGTACTGATCACAAACGAAGATCATGCAATTGCAAAGATTTTAAGACTGAGCTGCCAGCTGCCAGACAAAATGGTGAATTGGACTACAATGCTCCATTTCAAAAGGATTTCTTAATTAATTGGCTTTTGAATATGCCAACGGAAATGGGTTTGAACTCCAGTTGTTATGGGAAATGAATAAAATCTAGTTGTGATTGTGTCATATTTTGCAGAGAGGGTGAGGAATGTCTACATGTAATTAAAAGTCAACTGTTGCACTTTGTTTGGTCGGTGCTGTCATTTGCTGAACTTCCCATCAAAGCCTCGCCTTCTGGTGCTGCTCAACATCAGAGAGCGATGCTTTTGTACCCGAGAGTGCTGTAAACACGATCACCGTACGAGTGCACCGCAGTAATTCTTTCTAGCACATCGCATTGCTAATATAGGACCACCACCGATGTTCCAGCAACTGGACGGGCACAGTGGTAGAGTTGTTGCCTTACAGCGACAGAGAGCTGGGTTTGATCCAACACTATGGGTGCTGTCTGTACGGAGTTTGTACGTTCTCCCCGTGAAAACGTGTTTGCTCCGGATTCCTCTCACACTCCAAAGACGCACAGGTTTGTAGGTTAATTGGCTTCGGTAAAAAATTCTAGTGTGTAGGATATTGCTAGTGTAGGGGATGATCGCTGGTCAGCATGGACTCGGTGGACTGAAGGGCCTGTTTCTGCATTGTATATCTAAAGTCTAAAAGTAAAATCTAAACTGATGGTCCAGCACTTTCTTTAATCCAGACAAAATTAGAGAGTATAGTTCATGACACACGCTCTTCGGGACATGTGCCTCCATCCTGAAAGCGCTAATTCTTTACGGTTGATCGTTAATTCTTTATTTAAATTTCTAGCAGTCCATGGTGCATTAGAGACACAGGAGGATTATAATTCAGAGGTATCCTGTTGAATTATTATTTTGTGACCTTTGTTCCGGCAAAAAGGATCATCTGGCTAGGGAAGGCTGTCAGAAAATCGGTATTGGGCCTGTATGATTCTCCTGCCCTTTGCCAGCAATCAAACATTTTCAGGGTTCTGCAAGATACAAGGTCATGCCAGAGTCAGGCCCTCCCCTGCTTTTCATGAAAAGTCAAAAGTCACGGGGGCAGAATTCAGCCCATCAAGTCTACTCCGCCACTAAATCATGGCTGATCTATCTTTCCCTCTCAACCACATTCTCCTGCCTTCGCCCCATAACCTTTGGCAAACTTACAAATCAAGAAGCTGCCAATCTCCACTTTAAAAATACCCATTGGCCCTCCACAGCTGACTATGGCAAAGAATTCCACAGATTCACCACCATCTGGCTAAAGATATTCCTCCTTGTCTCCTTTCTAAAGGTATGTCAGTTTATTTCGAAGCTCTGCCCTCTAGTCCCACCAGTGGAAACATCCACTCCATCCACTCTATCCACTCTATCCTTACACAGTAAGTTTGCCTCCGTCTCCCCTGTGCTCCACATGGACTCACAGCCATTTCTCCACACACATCCCTCCCCCCTTCCAAATGCATTGCTTCCTCTGGCTTCACATTTCACACCTCCTTCCATCCTTGTCTCACACCTTTTGAATTTTCATCTCTGGCATGGGGCGGAAAAACCGGGGGGGGGGGGGGGGCCAGAGGGGACACGTCCCCCCCATGTTTTGAGTGGTGGGGGACATCCCCCCCAAGTTTTTGTGATCCGTATTTTAAAATCTCCGCTTTCCGCGAGGCAGTGGGGGTGGGACTGATGATCGAGGGCGCCGATTGGAGGAGGGAGGAGTAGGGTGGGGTGGGACTGAGGATAGAGGGCGGCGATTGGAGGAGGGAGACGTGGCACAGACCTGCGCCTCATCCGCAGGCAGGATCGATCCCGGCCGGGTCTCCAGCGCTGTCCCGAGTGCCCCCCCCCCCCCCACGGGTGGCCAGAGAGGTCGGGGGTCAGATGCGAGTTGTACCCCCAGGCCCACAGCCAGCGCGGAGAAACAGCACTAAACCCAGCTCAACTCTGCCTGTCCCGCCAGGTTAACCTGCCTGGGCTTGCGGGAAATATGGCCAGCGCGGAGAAGCAGCGCTGGTGTCCCGTCAGTCCAGTCAGGGCTGTAGTTAACCCGGTGAGACAGGCAGTGTTGAGCTGCATTTAGTGCTGGATTGAGCCTCCGAAGCCTCGCGCGCGTGTGTGTGAGTGTGCGCATGCGCGCGCGGCCCGCCAAAAAATGGTGTCCCCCGTCCCCCTCCATGTTTTGATAGCGAGTTCCGCTCTTGTCTCTGGCCTTTGTCCAACCATTGACCTATCGCAAATCCCCTCTCACCAGTATCCTCTATCCCTCGCCAGGCCCCTCCTCTCTTCCAGCTTTATTCCTCACCCCACCACAATGTCTGGAGAAGGATCTTGACCTGAAACGCCGCCTACCCATGTTCTCCAGAGATGCTGCTTTGACCAAATGCATGAGAGCTGTTGAAGAAGGTGGCTCACCTCCATCTTCTCAAAGGATGCCGAGGATGGACAGTGACTGCTGGCCGACATTCCAAAAAAATAAAAAATAAACGCAAAGGGTGTTCTTATAGAATCATGACAGAAATAGATCAGGTAGATGCACGGAGTCTCTTGCCCACAGTAGGTGAACTGATGACCAGAGAACATAGGTTTAAGGTGAATGGGGTAAAGATTTAATAGGAATGTGAGGGGTATCGTTTGGACACAAAGGGTGGTGGGTGTATGGAACGAGCTGCTGGAGGAGGTAATTGAGGCTGGGACTATCATGGTGTTTAAGAAGCAATTAGACAGGTGCATGGATAACACAGGTTTAGAGACATACAGTATGGGCCAAACGCAGGCAAGTGGGACGAATGTGGATGGAACGTGTTGGTCAATGTGGGCAGGTTGGGCGAAAGGGTTCGTTTCCATGCTGTATGCCTCTATGACTCTTGACTGATATGGAGAGGGTCACCCAGCAGAATATTGGTATTGGTTTATTATTGCCATGTGTACGGAGGTACAGTGAGAAATATTGTGTTTGCAGGCTATTCAATTAAATCAGACCATACTATACTTGAGAACAATTAAGCCATACACAGATACAACAAGCCGTGCAAAGAGAAAGATACCAGAGTGCAGAATATAGGTCACAGCATTGTCGCATTCCTATTCCAGAAAACACTCCCAATATCCACAAGGAGTAACGTTGGAAGATCAGGCATACAACCCAGTTTATGGGAGGATCATTCAGAAGTCTGATAACAATGGGGTAGGAGCTGTTTCTAGGGCTGGCAGTATATGCTTTCAGACTTTTGTTTCTCCTGAAGGAGGAAGAGGGAATAGCTGGAATGAAAAAAAAAATCCTTGATTATGTTGGCTGCTTTCCCAAGGCAGCGTGAAACGTAGTGGAGGTCAATGGTGGGGGAGTCAGGCGTGTGTGATGGACCGGGCTACATCCGCAACTCTGCAAATTCGTGCAATCATGGCTCGAGCTGTTCCCAAAATGAAACTGATGCAACCCAACAGTACACTTTCTACGGTGCAGATGCAGAAGCTGGTAAGAGTTGTTGGAGACATACTGAACGTCCTTAGTCTTCTGAGGAAGTTGGCGAGATGGTAGACCACTACACTCTAACCACGATCAACAACAAATGATGCCACATGAAGGAAAATCAAAGCAAGATGGATGGATGGTCTGAAGAAGGGTTTCGGCCCTAAACGTTGCCTATTTCCTTCGCTCCATAGAAAGTGCTGCACCCGCTGAGTTTCTCCAGCATTTTTGTCTACCTTCGATTTTCCAGCATCTGCAGTTCCTTCTTAAAAACCATATGACACTATGATCTGTGCATCATTTCATGATGTAGTTCTCCTCACGGACACTGGTTTTAACAGACTCTCAATTGAGAGATTCTTGATTAGTAAATGTGTCAAAGGTTATTGGGGAAGACAGGATAATGGGGTTGAGAGGGGAAAATAAATCAGCCATGATCAAATAGTGGTGCAGACTTGATGAGGCCAAATGGCCCAATTCTGTCCTCTGTTTTATGGTGCTATGGAGAGATTTTGATCTAAATCTATTAGGATTATATAATCTAATTATTAATCAAGTGCACTATAATCCCCAACATCCTATACTTTGATGATTCAATTTAAAAGTGAAAACCTCCACCAAATTAATTCTTGAAAGGGACCAAAAGATTACATTTTCCCACTGATAACTAATATTTATGCCGCTCTCACTGAACGAGGCAGTTTAAGCTGCTTAAAACCTTGTTATCTAATCCTGCATTGAGTGTGAGCCATATGCTACAAGACGAGACCTGCTTACAATTACTTTATAACTGCAATAATTCTTACTCAATGAATAAACTGTGTTCTTCCTTCTTCACCGAGGCAGAAAATGAATCCAGTTTATATTTACCCATATTTCCACAAGTCATCAAAGGAAGTCATTTTGCCCATTGAATCCATGACAGTTCTAATCAATCCCTTTCCTTCTACCTATTTCAAGAACCATTTACACCCTAGGTCATTCCTTCTCCTCCCCTCTCCTGTGAGGAATAAAATACAAAAGCTTAAAAGCACGTTCCACCAGATTCAGGGAACAGTGTCTTTAGTTTAGAGTCAGAGTGTGGAAACAGGCCCTTCGGCCCAAGAGTCTATGCTAACCATTGATCATCTGTTCACACTAGTTTTATGTCATCCCACTTTCTATCCACTCCCTACACATGAGGGGACAATTTCCGAGGTCAATTAACCTGCAAGCCCACACATCTTTGGGATGTGGGAGGGGCGACAACAATTGCGCTGAGGTAGTGTTGCTGTCTTACCGCTGTACCAAGACCTAGGTTCAATTCTGACTACAGGTGCTGTCTGTACAGAGTTTGTACATTCTCCCTGTGACGGCGTCAGTTTTCACAGGATGCTCCGATTTACTCCACAGTCCAAACATAGTACTCTGTAAACAATGTGATAAACGAGAAAAATAAGTTATATATATATAGTTATATATATATATATATTAAAAACTATATATATATATAACTTTTTTTCTCATTTATCACATTGTTTACAGAGTACTATGTTTACATATTCTGTTGCGTTGCTGCAAGTAAGAATTTCATTGTTGTATCTGGGACATATGACAATAAAACACTTGATTCCTGAGCTTGTCAGATTGGATACCATTTCAGTCATAAGGAAGACTAAAGGGGAATTAATGAGAGAAAGTGAAGCAGTCCATTTACATTCATATGTAGTGGAAATATTTTTCCTACAATGTACCACACTCTAGTTGTTAGGACTGCCAATAAACCAGTATAACGTTGGTAAATGACAACAAAAAAAAGATATGTGGTGGATGACATGATCAATATCATAAATGGTTCATTAAGACACATCAAGAACCATCAGACGGAACACTTAAAAGCATAAAAAAGTACTTAGCGGAATGCAAATTATGCTATTGTGGGACAGAAAAGAAAAAATATACTCAAACATTCATCATCTGACTTGCTAACATCAAGAAGCAATGTTTTGAAAAATTGCTCTGTCCTTGATGTAATGAATATTGAGCAGTGTGTCTGATGTTAAGAGATAAGAAGAGGCATTTGTTATTGACAGTTCTAATTACACCGGCTGGCGTGGGTTATTGTGACAACTTGGTTGTGCCAGGAAAAAAAGTCAAATAGAAACTGGAGTATTTTTTTTTCTCTGCAGTGATTGAAAACCCAAAAAACACACCTGAAAGTTCGCCTCCATGAATATATTGTGGGTTGAGAAACTTTTTTTTATTTTGAAACAAGGACCTGTTCTTGTCATCCTCAGGCTCCTTATGTTAATCAGGCATGCTCAAAGAGCAACACATATGAAACTCAATGATTTGAGGAAGAAATTTGAATAAAATGAGCTTCTAAATGTCAGTGAATTTCGGGATCAGGAACTGTGTAAATAACGTTAAGAAAGTGATTATTAATTTGTTGGAAATAGCGAATTCATAGAGTTAGCCTTTAACCCCTGTTTCTCAGCAACAAACCTCAACAGGAATTGATGATGGACTGCCTCTCTTATGTGCTTTTTATAAGTGGGTGGCACCCTGGCGCAGTGATAGCGTTGCTGCCTGACAGCGCCAGAGACCCGAGTTCGATCCTGATTACAGGTGCACCTCTGTATGGAGTATTACATTCTCCCCATGACCTGCATGGGTTTTCCTTGGGAGCTCCCATTACCTCCCACAGTTCAAAGACATACAGGTTTGTAGGTTAATTGGCTTGGTAAAATTGTAAATTGTTCCTAGTGTGTGTAGGATAGTGTTAATGTGCTGAGATCGCTGGTCGGCACGGACTCGGTTGGCCAAAGGGCCTGGTTCCGCATTGTATCTTGAAACTAAATTATTATGCCCAAGAACGTGTTCATATATGCACAGTTTTGTTTCACCAAGGGCAGTTACAGTATATAGATTATGCAGAGAGAAATGGATCAAATAATAGCAGTTAAAGTATAAACTATAGCACAGTGGCACAGTGGTAGAGTTGCTGCCTTACAGTGCAAGAAATCCAGGTTCGATCCTAGCTGCGGGTGCTGTCTGTACAGCGGTTGCACGTTCTCCCCGTGACCGCGTGGGTTTTCTCCGGGTGCTCCGGTTTCGTCCCACACTCCAAATACATACAGGTTTGTCGGTTAATTGGCTTTGGTAAATTGTCCCCAGTGTGTGTGATAGTGCTAGTGTACTATGATTGGCGCGGACCCGGTAGGCTGAAGGACCTGTTTCAATAGACAACAGACAATAGGTGCAGGAGCAGGCCATTTGGCCCTTCGAGCCAGCATCGCCATTCAATGTGATCATGGCTGATCATCCCCAATCAGTACCCCGTTCCTGCCTTCTCCCCATATCCCCTGACTCCGCTATTTTTAAGAGCCCTATCTAGCTCTCTCTTGAAAGCATCCAGAGAACCCGCCTCCACCGCCCTCTGAGGCAGAGAATTCCACAGACTCACCACTCTCTGTGTTTCCTCGTCTCCTTATTCTTAAAAAACTGTGTGGCCCCTGGTTCTGGACTCCCCCAACTGTATGTGTTTCCATGCTGTATGTCTAAACTAAGCTAAACTAAACTAAAACATTACGAAGCCTTTAGGTAAGGAATAAATAACTAAGGATACCAAATGTGTATCGCATTTTTATGGTATTTATTGCAGAGGCTGTCTTGAACTCTGCCCTGCCATTACATTTCCCCAAGAGCTGCTGCTTGTCAGTTCACTATTTGTTGTTCGCAAGAACGCAATACTGTATCTTTCCTTTAGGTTAATGATCTCTTGTTCACCACCATTTCGCTGTACTGTGGGAAACTGAGGGTGAAATTGGTTTTACACTGCAGCAAAATTATTTTAAAAAAACAACGCAGGGAAAATAAATGTCTGGGATTTTAAAAAGCTCATTAACAAAATGTAATCCAGCTTGCCCAGTGGTGACATTGCTGAACAAGTAATCCACAGACCTGAACTAATGATGTAGAGACATCTCAAATCCCATCGTGACAGCTCAAGAATTTAAATTAAGCTATTTAAATAAATCCTGAAAATAAGAGCTAGTTAGCCACAATGGTGATGGCAACACCATTGCACTTGGAAATCCATATGGTCCATTCAACAAGAGGAAACCTGTTCACCCAACTATTTACCAGAATGATGCCAGGACGTGAGGGCTTAAGCTACAGGGACAGGTTGGGCAGGCTAGGCTAGAGCATGGGAGGATGGCGTGATCTTACAGAGGTGGAAAAGATCATGAGGGGAATTGATAAGGTAGACGCACAGAGTCGCTTTACCCAGGGTAGGGGAATCAAGAACCAGAGGACATAGGTTTAAGTTCAGAGGAGAAAGAATTAATAGGAACCAGAAGGGAAACTTTGTCATGGGTGCATGGAACGAGCTGCCAGAGGAGGTAGCTGAGGCAGATACTATGAACAGCATTTAAACAGCACATTTGGGCAGGTACATGGATAGGAAAGGTCTAGAGTGATATGGGACAAACTGACATAGCTGGTGGGACTAATCTAGATGGGCATCTTGGGGCATGGCGCTGTAGGAGCCGAGTGCTCATGCGGTATGACTCTAGTGATGCTAAAGCTATTCTTGAACCTGGTGGTCAAGGGGTGGTTGAGGGGGTCCTTTACAGTTCTTCCTGATGTAGAGCAAAATGAGAGCATGTCCAGTGGTGGTGTGGATGCTGTTTCTAGGGGGCACTGCCTCAAATAAACAGCCAGCATCCACACCACCCTGGACATGCTCTCATTTTGCTCCTACCATCAGGAAGAATGTAAAGGACCCTAAAAACCTTGACCACCAGGTTCAAGAATAGCTTAGCATCATAGAATCATACAGCATGGAAACAGATCCTTCAGCGCCATGCTGACCTAGATGCACCAGCTAAGAGTTGTCCCATATCCCTCTAGACATTTCCTATCCATGTACCTGCACATGTGTGTTCTAAATGTTGTTATAGTATCTGCCTCAACTACCTCCCTTGGCAGCTTGTTCCATATACTCACCACCCCACTTGCTCCAACAACTGTCAGGCTGTGGAACATGACACCATACAAACCTCAACTATGAACTATGGACTGTCATTTGTTGCACTAAGGACTACTGGTATTGTTGTTCACTATAGTTTTATTCATTTATTGATTTTTTGTTTATTATATATTATCTTTATGAATTGTGTTTACAAGCCTGTTATGCTGCTGAAAGTAAGAATTTCAGTTCCAATGTTGGTGCATATAACAATTAAACATTCTTGACTCTCGGTTTGAGCTGTTTTATAGTTTAAGGTTTAGTTTTAGTTTTTGAATTGCCGTGTGGAAACAGGCCCTTCAGCCCACAGCAACCAGCGATCACCCATACACTAGTGCTATCCTATGCTTCAGGGACAATTTACAGAGGCCAATTAACCTACAAACCTGCACGTCTTTGGGATGTGGGAGGAAACCGGAGCACCCGGAGAAAACCCACACGGTTCACAGGAAAAATGTACAAACTCTGCACAGTCAACACCTGTATTCAGGATCGAACCTGGGTCTCTGGCGATGTTAGGCAGCAACTCTACCGCAGCTCCACTGTGCCACCCTGTTTTTTTAATTTGCTCGGATTCACGTGGGTCTCCAGAACTCCTGCAGTGCAGGTGCCACTTGTTCCTTTGTGAAGGCTGAGGAACTCTATCTGTTCACAAGCAACAAGGGATGGGCAATGAATATAGTCTTTGCCAGATGCAGACACACCTCCTGAATACAATCAATACCACATAAAACCAATACAGAAACGACCGTAAATACTAAGTAGGCATCAGCTGGGAAACACAGAGTTATCGTTTCAATGACCTTTCAATAACATGGGGTAAAACTGGAGATAAATTTCTCACGTTGCCAGAGTCGGAGGTAGAAATAAATATGATAGTGGTGTTTTAGAGGTATTTAGATAGGCACATAGATATGCAGGTAATGGAGGGATATGGATTAGGACAAAGGACAAAGGACAAAGGACATTTATTGTCACGTACACCAATTGGTGTAGTGAAATTTGAGTTGCCATTGCAGCACACCAATAAAATAACACAACATTTTAGAATTAAATATTAAACATAAAAACATCCCCCCACAATGTTTCCCACTGTGAGGGAAGGCAGCAAAGTTTCAGTCCACTTCCTCCATGTTCACCCATGGTCGGGCCTATTTGAGCCTCCGCAGTCGCCACAACGGCGGCCCGATGTTTCAGGCCCTCTCGCCGGGTTGATGGAGCTCCGGCGTCGGAAGAACACTCTTCAGCGGATTGAATTTTCGAAACGGCCGCTTCCTGCCGGAGACCGCGGCTTCCAAAGTCCACAGGCCGCGCTGGTCGGAGCTCCAACACTGTCGATCTCGGCGAAAGATCCCAGGCTCCGCGGTGTTCAAAGTCAGCGCCGCGCGCAGCTGGACGCTCCGCCACCAATGCTCCGCGATGTTGGAGTCGGCAGTCCCAGCATTCCGGAGTTTACCACACGGCGACCCCCGGTAAGGCATCGGCCGCTTCGCGATGGTGCTTCAGCGCTGCGCTGCCGCCGGAGCTGAAGTTCTGGCCGGTCCCGGCAGGAAACGCCGCTCCAGTCCAGGTGGTAGGCCGCGAGGAAGGGGCGAAGATGTGGCTCGGAGGAAGGATGCATCTCCGACCAGGTAGGGACTGAGAAAAACAGTTTCCCACTTCCCTCCACCCCCCACATAAAAAGACTAGAAGACCTCCAGGAAAAAAACTTTTAACACACTAAAAATAAAAAAAATGTGAAAGAACGAACAGCTGCAGGCAGGGCAGCCATACTCGACGGCGCCCCCACTCATTATGTGCAGTCAGAAAAGATTCGATTAAATGGCATCGTTCGATATGGACATTATGCTCCAAAGGGCCTGTTCCTGTGCTGTCGTATTCACTATTGGGAGAGGTGGAGGCGGGACAAAGCCTCCAAGTGATAGGTAGATACATGTGAAGGGGTTTGTAGAAACAAGGAACTGCAGATGCTGGTTTATTGGAGGGGTTGACTGGCAGATGCCTGGAGTAAGTGATAAAGATGAAAAAGAGACAAAAGGTTGTCAAATAAAACAAGAGGAGTAAAATATAATGCCAAATGGAAGGATATTGATGGAAGGGAAAGGAACCGGAGAGGTGGGGGGGGGGGGGGGGGTGGGAGGGGGGGGGGGGTTGGGGGAGAGGTGCAGTGGGAGAAATGGGTGTGCAATGGGGTGCGGAGGAAAAGATAGGAAAGAGAGAAGGGGAATGCGGTTGTTTCTTTAAATTGGAGAATTCTATGTTCATTCCGAAGATAGTCACAAAATCCTGGAAAAACTCAGTGGGTCAGGCAGCATCTCTGGAGAAAAAGAATAGTGATGTTTCAAGTTGGAACCCTTCCTCATACCGTTAGGTTGAAAACTGCCCAAGTGGAATTTGAGGCGCTGTTCCTCCAATTTGCATTTGGCCTCACTGGCAATGGAGAAGGCCCAGGACAGAAAGGTCAATATGGGAATGGGAAGGGGAGTTTAGTTGGTTAGCAACCGGGAGATGCAGCAGGCTTTGGCGGACTGGGCACAAGTGTTCATCGAAGTGGTACTGCAAGATGTTCCCGATGTTGGAGGAGTCCAGAACCAGGGGCCACAGTTTAAGAATAAGGAGTAAGCCATTTAGAACGGAGACGAGGAAACACTTTTTCTCACAGAGAGTGGTGAGTCTGTGGAATTCTCTGCCTCAGAGGGCGGTGGAGGCCGGTTCTCTGGATGCTTTCAAGAGAGAGCTGGATAGGGCTCTTAAAAATAGCGGTCAGGGGATATGGGGAGAAGGCAGGAACGGGGTACTGATTGGGGATGATCAGCCATGATCACATTGAATGTCGGTGCTGGCTCGAAGGGCCAAATGACCTACTCCTGCACCTATTGTCTATTGTCTATTGTCTAAGATGGCAGACGCAAGACAATAGCGGTGCTGGTGAGCGGGCTGGCGGCTCACCTCTCGTGCATTCAAAGGCACACTCAACGTTCTGAGGTGAACTGCTGCCGGTGCCCAGGGGAATGGCTGAGTGACTCCACATTTTTAATGTCATTGACCTTAAATGCCACAAGATGCCGCTGGAAATATGGTGACTCGTGTGTGCTGTCCCAGTGTAACCTACTATTCCTACATTCCTGAGTGATCCAGAGCTACTATCTTTAATTGAACTTTACTCGACCTAATCTTGCACTAAACCTTTTAGCCTGTGGATGTACATTGTGGATGGCTCGATTGGAATCATGTATAGTTTTTCCACTGAAGATTGACACAAAAAGCTGAAATAATCCAGCGGGTCAGGCAGCATCTCTGGAGAGAAGGAATGGGTGATGGTTCGGGTCCCTTCAAACCCTTCAAAAGCTTCTCACTGTACCTCTGTGCACGTGACAATAATCTAAACTAAACAAAATTAAACTAAAACTAAACTAAATAAACGAAGCTATTGTGTACTTAAGTATGGTTGTGCCTATATATAGTAAGACTTTTACTGAACAAAAAAAAAGCGGATTTTCACTGTAACTTTGAACATCAGTTAACACAGAACAGAGTCTATAACAGTCGCTTCAGTAGCTGCCTCACTGTGCTTGGCAAAATACTATAGATTATAAGCTAATGAATAGCAATGTGTGATCAATCTCGTCAAAACATTTTTTTCTTAACAAGCTATCTCATGCGTATTGTTATCTGCCTTTAATACCCTCCCATGGGTGTCTTATCAGTTTTACCTCACTACAGAGCACTCAATTAACTGAAAATCCAATGGCTCCAAAAACAAAGACTGAGAATCCTTCAGTTCATTCTATTTTAAACAAATGGGCAGCTTTCAAACTTACTTCTAACATTATCACTCAGGATTAGTGAGTGAGCGTTAGTCAAGTGAAGGAGAATCATGTACTCACAGTGCAAATAAATCTAATTAAAACATCCCCGACTTTGCCCATTGTTTTCCTGATAAATATCACTGTGCATTTGTTGCAGGCAAAGGTGAATTGTGCTTGACGGCACACTACAAACTATTCACAATGAATTATGCATAGGTAGGCATAGATGGGGGTTGACAGTCAATATTTTCCCCAGGGGTGGAAATATCAAAGACAAGAGGGCATAGCTTTAAGACTTTAGATATACAGCATGGAAACATGCCCTTTGGCCCACTGAGTCCACACCGACCAACAATTAACCCGTTCACTAACACTAACACTACACACTGGGGACAATCTACCATTTACCGGAGCCAATTAAGCTACAAATCTGCACATCCTTGGAGTGTGGGAGGAAACTGGGGCACCCGGAGAAAACCCACGCTGTACAAACTTAGTGCAACAGCACCCGTACTCAGGATCGAACCCGGGTGTCTGAAACCGTAAGGCAACAACACTACTACCGTGCCACTTTGCTTGAAGGCGAGAGGGGCAATGTTTAAAGGAAATGTGTGGGGCAAGGTGTTTTACAGAGAGAGTCGTGGGTCCTGGAATGCATAACCCGGGGTGGTAGTGGAGGCAGATATATAGGAGAATCTAACATGCTTTTGGATAGGAACATGGATATGCAGGGAATGGAGGGATATGGATCACATACAGGCAGAGAAGATTAGTTTAACTTGTTGACTTGTTTGACATGGACATTGTGGGCTGAAGGGCCTGTTTGTGTGCTGTACATGCTAAAAAAAGTCATAGAGATAGAATCATACAGTGTGGAAACAGGCCCTTCAGCCCATTTTGCCAGGTATGTTTTACAACATACGAGGAATTTCATTTGCCAAGTTGCTGAGGGGGAGGGAACTATGTTTTCCTTTATCCTCCTCCAATCCATTACCTACTGATAATCCAATCCAATCCTCATGTCTTCCTACTCACATAGAGTCATACAGCACAGAAACATGCCTGTCGGCCCAACTTGCCCATGCCGACCAAAATGTTCTATCTTTGCCAGCTCTACCTGCCCGCGTTTGGACCATATCCCTCTAACCCTTTCCCTATCCACCTTCTTGTCCTATTAACAGCGTGTGCCTTTGCAGGGAAGTGTAACAGAGCCAGTTAGTGTCAAAGAAACAAGTAGAAACTTTGACCATGGGCTACTTTGGTAGGAACATTATTCCAACAACACATTCCTCTCAGATTATTGAGAACAGCCATGATTGCATAGAATAGCGTTGCAGGTAAGAAGGGCTAGATGGTTAGATGGGGCAACACAGTGGTGCAGCAGGAGAGTTGCTGCCTTGCAATGCCAGAGCCCTGAATTAGATTCTGACTGCGGGTGCTGCCTGTGCAGAGTTTGCACGTTCCGCGTGCGTTTGCTGTGACCGAGTGGGTTTATTCCAGGTGCTCCGGTTTCCTCCCACACTCCAAAGATGCACAGTTATGTAGGTTAATTGCATCGGTAAAAATTGTAAATTGTCCCTAGTGTGTGGGGCAGTGCTAGTATACGGGGTGATCGCTGGACGACACGGATTCAGTGGGCCGAAGGGCCTGTTTCCCACGCTGTATCTCCTAAAGTCTAAAGGCCGAAGAGCCTCACCTATCCCATACTCTATTATATATTTATGAATTTCACGAGCATTAAAAATCGCTTTCAAATTATGTCTATATATAAACAGGGACTTCTGTCAAAATCCACGTCTCAATGGTTTCATTCTCGGTGCAGTCTGGAAAAATTCCACGGAGATTGCCCAAATAAAGTGAACACAAACTTCAAGATGAAGTGTTGCCAACGGTACAAAATACATCCCTGTGACAGGTCAGTGAATATGCACCACCATCATTTTAGTTTAGTTTAAATCAGAGATACAGCACAGAAACAGGCCCTTCGCCCACCGAGTCCGCGCTGACCATCGATCTCCGTACACTCACTATTCTCCACACCAGGGATAATTTACAGAAGCTCATTAACCTACAAACCTGTAGGTATTTTAGAGTGATGGTGGAACCCGGAAAACCTCATGCAGGTCATGGGGAGAACGTGCAAACTCTGTACAGACAGCACCTGGAGTCAGGATCAAACCTGGGTCTCTGGCGCTGTAACGCAGCAGCTCTAACGCTGCAACACAGTGCTGCCCCGTAAAAGTAAAAACAAACTGCAAGATGAATGGCCTTGCTAACGGTGCAAAATGCATCCCTGCGACAGGTATGTGTCACCATAATTTATTATAAACAAAGTGCAATTCATTATAAAACATGAAGATTCATTTACTCATGCAAAACCAGTAAACAGTCTGATGTGGAACGATGCTCGAGCCAGAGCAGTACAGAACACTTCTCTGCAGCAGGCAATTAAGCTGGGATGATACGCAGGGGGTGATTGTACAAGGCGCATGCTAAAACCTTTATATCTGGCACCTCTCAATCAATTTACACGTGTAAGTGGAGAGGTTGTGATACATTATCTGGAAGAATGCCGATTCCGCAGCTGGCTATGTTTCATATGCATTCCGACTTAGATTTTACAGAACCCCTTTAAAAGAGGGAAGAAATGGTGCCATAATGGAAAAGAGAGAGAGAGAGAAAAAACAACATTTGCTGAGAGTTGACGTGAAGCTTCAGAGATACTGAAGGAACATTTCAAATGACGCTGATGTCTTTGAAGCAGAGAGTAATAAATACAGCATGGAAACATGGCCCTTCAGCCCAACTTGCCCACACCGACCAACATGTCCCATCTGCACTAGTCCCACCTGCCTGAGTTTGGTCCCTATCCCTCTAAACCTAACCTGTCCATGCACCTGTCTAAATGTTTCTTAAACTGCCTCAACTACCTCCTCCAGAAGCTTGTTCCATATACCAACGACATTTTGTGTACAAAAGTTACCCCTCAGGTTCCTTTTAAGTCTTTCCCCCTCATGATGTTGGTTCTCGATTCCCCTACTCTGGGCAGGAGGACTCCCCAGATCTATTCCTTCCAGGATCTTGTATACTTCTATAAGATCATCTCTCATCCTCCTGCGCTCCAAGGAATACAGTCCAAGCCTGCTCAACCTCCCCCTACAGCTCAAGTCCTGGCCACCATCCTCGTAAATCTTCTCTGCACTCTCTCCAGCTTGTGATGACTTTGGCATCTGGTGCCTTGCTCCCAACTTGGCAAATAACCCTTGCTTTCCCTGTCTCTCCATCCCTCTCCCATCCTGGTACTCCGTCTCGTTTCACTATCCTCCCAATTATATTTTACTGATTGTATGCCCTCGTTGTCCACCTTCCCCTCAGTTAAAAATGGTCCATTCTAAATTTTTCTTGAACTTT
>CM075977.1:257637039-257664375 GCA_038087875.1 Malacoraja senta | reverse complement strand
CTTGTTGTGTAGAGGAGGAGGGGTGGCACAAATCAGTGTGATTTTCAGAGGCATAACCGATAGCATCGGATTTACACGGCACTGTGGTGTCTTACAAAGCCACTTACTGCATGTGCATGTTTGAAAATGTTTCGTTACGAGTGGTAGTGAATTGTACACAGATCATAAATATTAGAACAGCTGACAGAAATGATGTAGAATTCAAAGAATTGTCGACAGATTCTTCACATATTTACTCATAATTAATTCATGATGGCCTGCTCTGTAACTCATCTCCCACTATCTCAAGCTAGACAATAGAACAGAGACAGAGAGAGAGAGAGAGCTGGCCAATCTTCAGAATGTCAATATAACACTGCGTGTTTCCCAGCCTGGCGACATGTGTAGTCCTCAGTACATGCACCACGGCAAGTTTCTCTTTGATCACTCGGTTTGCATTGTCCAATGCGTTGGGTAAGATCCTGTTTCCCCTGGGCTATAGCCTCCGTTTTAAAAGCTTCTGAGTGAAGGAGCAATATTGGTGGCGCAGCGGTAGAGTTGCTGCTTTACAGCACCAGAGACCCGGATTCAATCCTGACTACAGGTGCTGGCTGTATGGAGTTTGTACGTTCTCCCCGTGATCTGCATGGGTTCTCTCTGGGAGCTGCGCTTACCTCCCACACTCCAAAGACGTACAGGTTTGCAGGTTAATTGTGTTGGTAAAATTGTAAATTGTCCCTTGTGCGGGTAGGATGTTAATGTGCAGGGATCACAGGTCGGCGCAGACACGGTGGGTCGAAGTGCCTGTTTCCTAAAGTAGACTAAACTAGTTACAGACATAAATGATCTTGTCTTACATCAGTGTGTAGGAAGGAACCACAGTTGCTGGCTTATACCGAAGAAAGACACAAAATGCTGCAGTTACTCAGCAGGTCAGGCAGCATCTCTGGAGAAAAACAATAGGTGGCGTTTTGATTCGAAACTCTTCTGCAAACTGATAGTTAGAGAAGGCCAGAACAAAACTGGGCAGCAACAGATGACTTCAGGAAGGGTGGAGTTCATAATGGCCCACTTTTGGGTGGGGAAGATGAGACGTGAACTCAGTGGGCCATAGGGACTGTTTCCACGCTGTATCTCTGGTCTAAAGTCTAAAAGTCAGAAGGAGCTCTCTCCTCAAGGTTACTGGAATTTCCTGTGAGACCATGGACCTTTCATATCCACCTGAGAGGTCAATTTAATATCTTATCGGAAAAACAGCTGCACTGACAATGCAGCGATCACTAGGCTGTGTGATCAATCCTCAGGAGGAGAGCCTGAATCCATTGCTTTTTGACACCAATATAATGTGGTACCATGCTAAGCCAAGTGCGATGACCCTTAAGGGCCTGTCCCACGAGCATGCGACTCCATGCGGCAAGCGCGACCAAACCAGAAGCGGGGGCCGTGCGGGGGCCGCGCGGAGGTCGCGGGGCCGGTCCCACTTCGATCGCCGGAGCCGCATGGAGTTGTGCGGAGCTGGTACCGACATCGCGCGGGGCTCCGAAAAACTGACACTGTTCAAAAATTCCTTGCGGCAACGGCCTGCCGGCCCGCAGCCGCATCGAGGCCGTGCGCACCGCATCGATGCCGGACACAGCCGCCTCAACAGCCATGCGCACCACCTCGCCGCCGTACGCACCGTCTTGACATCACTCGACCTCCGCGCGGCTCCTGCTTCCGATCTGGTAGCGCTTGCCACATGCTGGTGGGACCGGCCCTCTACGGGGATCACTCGACCTCTGCGCGGCCCCCGCTTGCGGTTAGGTCGCGCTTGCCGCATGGAGTCGCATGCCCGTGGGACAGGCCCTTTAGGCTTGTTTAGTTTTGTTTATTATTGTCACAGTTCTGGGGTACACTGAAACTTTTTTGTTGCGTGTTACCCAGTCTGAAGCAGGGTCCCGACCTGAAACATCACCCATGCCTTTTCTCCAGAGATGCTGCCTGAGCCGTCGAGTTACTCCAGCAATTTGTGTCAATCTTCAAACAAAATACTATACATGATCACAATCAAACCACCCACAGTGCACGGATGACAGATAATGGGCACACACACGCGAGGCTTCGGAGGATCAATCCAGCGCTAAATGCAGCTCATCTCTGCCTGTCTCGCCGGGTTAACCTACAACCCTGCCTGGACTGACGGGACACCAGCCTGGAGTCGTGGAGCTAGCGCTGTTTCTCCGCGCTGGCTGTAAACCTGGGCTGTTCGTTCCCGTAAGTCCAGGCAGTGCTGGAGGTTAACCTGGCGGGACAGGCAGAGTTGAGCTGGGTTTAACGCTGCTTCTCTGTGCTGGCTGTGGGCCTGGGGGCACCGCTCCCGTCTGACTCCCGAAGTCTCTGGCCACCCCCGGGGTGGGGGGGCACTCGGGTGGGGACGGGGATGGTCCAGTGGCGGTTCGGCAGCGATTGCAGCGCCGGAGAGCCGGGATCGATCCTGGCTGCGGATGAGGCACAGGTCTGTGCCGAGAGTGTTTTGGCACGTCTCCCTCCTCCAATCACCGCGCTCTATGCTCAGTCCCACCCCCCCTACTTCCACCTCTGACCGACTCCTCCTTCCTCCAATCATCACGCTGAATCATCATGTCCCGCCCCCATTGCCTGCTGACCGACGTCTCTCTTGTCCAATCGGCGCCCTCGATCATCAGTCCCACCCCCACTGTCTTGCGGAAAGTGGAGATTTCACCGGGTTTTAAAATCCGGATTACAAAAAAATGGGGGGGAGGGGGGGGGGGTATCGTCCCCCACCTCTCAAAACGGGGGGGGGACACGTCCCCCCTGGCCGGTCCGGGATTTCAGCCCCTGGAGATAAAGTCCGATAAAGTCCAATTCAAGATAGTTCAGAGTATGAGTAGATGGGAGCTCAGGACCGCTCTCTAGTAGGTGAGAGGACCGTTCAGTTGCCGAAGAAAAAACAGAGGAAACTGTTCCTGAAGCTGGAGGTATGTGTTTTCACACTTCTGTACCTAATGGGATGGAGGAGGGATGTATACTTCAACTAATCACTCAGGTTTGGTGAGATTGGGATCTGTCTACCTGGGTCACAATGCATGTGGGTGGCTCTTACCTGATGGGGAGAGGGGAGAAGTGGGAGTGACCGAGTTGAGACTCATCCTTGGTTATGCTGGTGGCCTTGCCGAGGCAGCGTGAGGTGTAGATTGAGTCGATGGAAGGGAGGTTGGTTTGCGTCATGGTCCACAATTCTCTGCAATTTTGTGCGGTCTTGGATGGAGCTGTTCCCAAACCATGCCGTGATGCATCCTGATAAAATGTTTTCTGCAGCGCATGTGTAGAAGTTGGTGAGGATTGTTGGAAACAGGCCGAACTTCCTAAGCCTTCCAAGAAGTAGAGGCGTTGGTGTGCTTTTTTGGAACCTGCCAGGTTTTTGCAGGAGGTCTGACAGGATAGCCAGCAAAATTATTACATAGAAACATAGAAACATACGCTTGATTTTATTGATGGAAATTAATCTTAGTTAAGGCTTGCTCAGTGGATTTGAGGTGATGAAAGCTTGTGTGAAAAAACAGGAGTCATCTGGGGTAAGGCTATATGAACTGATCTTATCTGACTAATTTTGTTATAAAGCTCAAGATGATTTAATGAGATTATTGGATAAGAAATGAAGTATTTATGCAAAGTTATTTCAGGAAGCTCAGCAAGTGGTTCGACCCTTCCCTATAGCTCAAGGTAGAGTTGATATGTCAACATGTCGACCTATGTACTGCAGCAGGGTGCTGAGAAGATTTAC
Organism: Malacoraja senta; assembly: GCA_038087875.1. NCBI lineage: Eukaryota > Metazoa > Chordata > Chondrichthyes > Rajiformes > Rajidae > Malacoraja > Malacoraja senta. Next base: position 257,660,612 of record CM075977.1, on the reverse strand, counting down.
AAGGATGTTGCCAGGACTTGAGTGCCTGAGCTACAGGCAGAGGTTGGGCAGGCTAGGACTGAAGGGCCTGTCCCACTTACGTGTCCTTGGCACACAAATTACGCGACCTCGTGGTCGCGTTGAGGCGTACGGGCATCGTATGGCCACGCGGGGGCCGGTCCCACTGAGAAGTGCGGAGGGGTATATAGTTGTGTGCGACATCGCGCGGGGCTCCGAAATTTTTGTAGTGAACAAAATCTTCGCGTGCCAACAGCCTGTCGCGGAACTGACGGCCAAAGTGGGACAGGCCTAAGACCCTGGCACGACGCAACGTCTCTCCTTCAACAGCAGCAGAAGCAGGCAAACGATCACCGAGCTCGGCCTGGGGCTCACGGCCGTTGCGGATCCGGATCCGCCCCCACTTCTACTCCCAGAGCGGGGCCAAGAAAATTGAAGATAGACACAAAATGCTGGAGTAACTCAGCGGGACCGGCAGCATCTCTGGAGAGAAGCAATGGGTGACGTTTCGGGTCAAGACCCTTCTTTTCAAACTGAAGAAGAGTCTCGACACGAAACGTCACCCATTGCTTCTCTCCAGAGATGCTGCCGGTCCCGCTGAGTTACTCCAGCTTTGTGTCCATCTTCAAATGACGCCACGCGCTCCAGACGGCTGTGCGTACGCATGTAATCGCGCCCGACCTTCGCCGGACCGTCGCGGCTCAACGCGACCACGAGGTCGCGTAATTTGCGTGCCAAGGACACGTAAGTGAGACAGGCCCTTGACTATTCCCTGGAGTGCAGGAGGATGACGGGTGATCTTACAGAAGTGTACAAAACCGTGAGAGAAATAGATCAGGTCGACACACAGAATCTCTTGCCGAGAGAAGGAAAATCAAGAACCAGAAGACATAGGTTTGAGGTGACGGGGAAACGAACCCGAGGGGTAACTGTTTAGGAAAAACTGGGGGGCCTTGAGGCGGTCGCAGGAGGAGCACTGATTCTAGCACAGATGTATTGGATTAAATGTTCTGCCAAACTCAAAGTAGTGGGTTGCAATGCGAGGCATGGTAGAGATGCTGCCTCACAGCACCAGAGACCCGGGTTCGATCCTGACCTCGGGTGCTGTCTGTACGGAGTTTGTACATTCTCCCTCCTACTTGTGCTTTCTCTGGGTTCTCCGGTTTACCTCCCAAATTCCACAAAAACTGCAAGTTTATCGGTTAATTGGCCTGTGTAAATTGTTCCTAGTGTGTAAGATGGAGACCATTTGCACAGGTGACCATTGATCGCTGCAGACTTAATAGGCCAAAGAGCCTGTTTCCTGTTGACTGCTTCCTGCTGACTGGTTAGCACGCAACAAAACCTTTTCACTGTCCGTTGGTACAAGTGACAATAAACTAAACTCAATCCAAAGGGCCTGTTTCCACACAGTATCACTAAGCTAAACTAAACTAAACTGACTCAAATGGGTCAGGCACCCTACGGAGGAAATGTTTCAGGTCAGGACCCTTCTTCAAACTTTACTTCGGATTTACAGATACAGTGCGGAAACAGGCCCTACAGCCCACCGAGCCTGTGTCGACCAGCGATCACCCCATTAACTACTCCTGTCCTACACACTAGGGACAATTTCCAATTTACAGAAGTCAATTAACGTACAAACCTGTACATTTTTGGAATGTGGGAGGTAACCGGAGAACCGGGAGAAACCCCATGTGGTCACATGGAGAACGTGCAAACTCCGTACAGACAGCACTTGTAGTCAGGATCAAATTTGGGTCTCTGGCACTGTAAGGCAGCAACTCTACCGCTGCACGACGATGCTGCCATTTGTAATCCAGCACTCTGTGTCTGGCGGAACATTTCACCCAATATGTAAAGTAAATTCCTTTATATAGCACTTTTCAATCAATTTCAATCGAAGAAGCCAAAGTGCTTTATGGAGAAAATTATCCATATCAATAATACAGAATCTACACTCTCCACTGTGAGGGAAGGCACTAAAATGTCCAGTCCTCCTCAGGACTTCACAGTCCTCCACAGACACAGACTAGACAGGTCTCCACAGTCCATGTCTGTGCTAGAATCAGTGCTCCTCACGAGACCATGTCAAGGCCCTCCAGTTCTTCCTTGAACAGAGATCCAATAAATATCCATCCATCTCACTTCTTTAAATGTTCAACTTCTGTCTGGTACAATCTACACAATTCCATTCAATATAACACAAATGAAGGTAACTGCATTCCTCTAATCCTGTCTGAAGAAACGTCATCCGTCCTTTTATCTCCAGAGATGCTGCCTGACAAGCTGTTACTCCATCACTTTGTGTCTATCTTCAGTATAAACCAGCATCTGTAGTCCCTTCCTACACTATTCTAATCCTGTCCACATGAAGATTGCCCATGGATTTAATCCCTCCACAACTGACAGGCATGTATTCAACTGCCAAGACTCCAATTTGCTTCCCAAATTCTCTGCCTCATTACCCTAGTTTTCTCCTTTAAAACCTCTCTCTGTAATGAAACATTGGTCATTTGTCTCAATATCTCTTTATGTGGCTTTTTAAAAACATTTTTTAAATTTTTTATTTATTAGAAGTACATTACATTACAACCACATACATTAGTACTCGTCACTTATGTCTTCTTACAATTAATGTACTCCATTTGTTTTTTACACTAGTAAAAGGAAAGGATAAGATTGAAAGAAAGAAGAAAGTGAAGGAAAAAGTGAAAGTGTAGAAAACGTGACAACAAGAAAGGACGAAGACCCTATAAGAGCAAAATTAAAAACAAAAGAAAAAGAGCTAAGAAATAGACCCTAGAAAAGAAGGAGAAAGAGAAAGAGGAACAAGAGAGAAACAAATATTTTTTATGAGCATTAGGCAAATGGGACATACCAACTCTTCAACTATCATCCCCCCTTACCTGACCTCAATTTTTGTTAAGGTACCTTTGCACCCTATATTTGTAATAATTCTATAAATGCAGACCACGTCAGGTGGAAGTGATCTGGTTTACCTGCTAGGAGGAGTCTTATCTCTTCTAGGTGTAATGTTTCGAACATATTTGAAATCCACATGTTTATAGTTGGTATTGGAGCCTTCTTCCAAAATTTTAGAATTAGCTTTTTTCCAGTTATTAACCCATAGTCTATTAGTTTCTTTTGAAACACATTTAGTTCTGGACCATCTTTATGTGGCTTGGCACTCAGATGATCTCATTTGGTTACCATTCTATAAAGCATGTTGGGACCATCACAGTTGCAGTAAGTGCACTATATAACCCGAAGTCTGAAGAAGGGTCCCGACCCGAAGCGACGCTATAGTCTGAAGAAGGGTCTCGACCCGAAACGTCACCTATTCCTTCGCTCCATGGATGCTGCCTCACCTGCTGAGTTTCTCCAGCATTATTGTCTACCTTCGATTTTTCCAGCACCTGCAGTTCTTTCTTAAGCACTATATAAAGTTGTCATTTAGTTTAGTTTATTATTGTCACGTGTGTGCTAAATAAAGTTGTCGTTCTCAACAATGGTGGATGCTGATGGCAACTGGTCAACAGATGACCATTTCTCGTTTAGCTTAAATTAGGTTTAGTTTAGTGAAAAGCTTTCGTTTGCAGCTCGATCCAGACTTCAAGGGAAGTGAATGGCTGGAGGCCTGCAGCAGCCTGGAGCTTGCCTGGAATGGGCACCGCTCATAACAACTAGAGCCTGGGCTGGATTTTGAAAATGGTGCCAAAACAAGGTGCCTCCTGCATGTGGGATTAGTGGACTATTTCTGCACACTTGCTTATCGGGGATGTGCTTGGATATGGCAATAATCTACTGGACTGTTTGTAAGAAAAGAGTTTCACTGTGCGTTTGCACTTCGCACATGTGAAAGTACAACTGGAAACTATTCAGTCAAAGAAAATACTATACATGATTACAATCAAGCCGTCCACAGTGCACAGAAAAAGGATAAAAGGTACAATATTTAGTGCAAGATATTGGTGTCCAAGATGATCTGATTAAAGATGGTTTGATTAAAGATCCAAAGGTCTTCCAATGAGGAAGATGGCAGGTTAGAACTACACTCCAGCTGATGAGATTACCATTCTATTGCCTGATAACAGCTGGGAAGAATCTGTCCCCGAATCTGGATGAGCACATTTTCACACATCTGTACCTCTTGCCTGACGGGTGAGGAGAGAAGAGGAAGTGACCAGGGTGGGACTGGTCCTTGATTATGCCTGCAGCTTTGCTGAGAGAGCGTAGATGGAGTGTAGATGGAGTCGACGGAAGGGAGGTTGGCTTGTGCGATGGTCTGGGCTATGTCCACAACTCTGTGCCATTTCTTGTGGTCTTGGATGGAGCTGTTCCCAAACCATGCTGTGATGCACCACGATAAAATGCTTTCTTCTGATAACAAGACATGAGCTTCATCAAGGACATTGTTATCTAAATGCCCCATTAATAGTGTGTGTAGGAGAGCAGCGTACTTGTCATCCTGCTTAGTTTCACTGTTTGTATCTCGTTGTTACCTTTTCCACATGCAACAATTGACCTTTGTGGGCTCCTCCTTTCCTTGATCGTTGCTGGTTTTGATTTGTTCTTTTCACACCTTTCATTCATTTTTTTCTTTGTACCTTGTCATGCCTCTAGTTTCCCTCTTCCCTGAACTGAAGAAGGGTCTCGACCCAAAATGTCACCTATTCCCTTTCTCCAGAGATGCTGCCTGCCCCCTGAGTTACTTCAGCATTTTGTGTCTGTCTTCTGGTTCTCTAAGGTGCTGTGATCCTGATTAGTACATTTATAATCAGCTAAATAGTAAGTTTGCTGAGGTCACCAAAATTGGTGGATTTGCGGACAGTGAGGAAATATACAGCAGGATATGGATCAGCGACCGAAATGGGTGGGAAAAAATGGCAGATGGAGCTCAATCTGAACAAGTGTGATTAGCTGTACTTTGGGAGGTCGAATGTAAGGGGAAAACTGACAGTTAATGGCAAGATTCTCAACAGCATTGATATACAGAACAATCTTGAGGTTCGTCAATAACTGCCAAAAATAAGTGGCAACACAAGTAGATAGAGTGGTAGAGAAGGTGTATGGTCTGCTTGCCCTCATTGGTTGGGACATTGAGTGTAAGAGTCACAACGTCATGTTAGACGAATTTCATCAGGCTGCATTGGTAGTGACGCATGCGATTCTGGTCAGCCCATTACAAAAGATGTGGAGGCTTTGGAGAAGGTACAGAGGAGGTTTGCCAGAATACTGCCTGGATTATAGGATATTAAGAGAGATGGAACGAAGCTGCATTGGCTTCCATGGAGCGTCTGAGGCCGAGGGCAGACCCGACAGTAGCATCTAAAATTAGGAGAAGCAAAGATAGGGTCGACAATCAGAATCTTTTCCCAGGGTGGAAATGTCAGACGAGAGGACATAACTTTAAGGCAAGAAGGGCTGAGTTTAAAGGAGATGTGTTTTGGGCAAGTGCTTTTAGAACAGAGAGCATTGGGTGTGTGGAAGGCGCTGTCAGAGGAGGTGGTGAAGACAAGTACGATAGTGGCCTTTAAGAGGCTTTCTAGACAGGCACGTGGATATGCAAGAGTATGGAGAGATATAGACCAAAGAGGAAGTTGACTGAACTTTATTGCCTTTCCTCACAGTGAGAAACGTTGATTCCGCTGTGGTGGATGTTTATGTTAAACTCTATTGTGTATTGTGTTATTTTTATTCGTGTGGCTGTATGGTAACTCAAATTTCACTGTACCAATTGGTGCATATGACAATAAATGTGGACGTGAACTTGAACTTGAGATCATGCGCGAGCAGAGATTAGTATAACTTGGCATCATGTTTGCCACGCAAGCCCAAGAGCTGCTCTGCACAACACCGGCCGACGCTTCTAAGGCCGCCTGGGTCAAGACGAGATGGAGAGACCAGTGGAAGTCAGCGGACCCATCTAGGCTACACCATTACATCGATGACCCCATGGACGTCCCTGGCCAGGACCTGCCCCCGAAAGCAGTGGACAACCCTCAACCGCTTGAGGACAGGCGTCGGACGCTATGGAGTAGCGATGAAGAGGTGGGGGCCTCGTGGACAGCGAGTGCCTCCTGCGAGTGTGGGGACCCAACACAGACAGTGGATGGAGCACATAGTCACCAGTTGCCCCAAACACCGGCCACCGAATGGTGAACGAGGTCCGATTGACCTGGACGATGACACGTTGGCCTGGCTCGCCTCAACGTGGCTGCAGGTCGAAAAGACACACGACAGAAGAAGACGTTCGGAACGGACATGTTTCAATGGTTCTTTATTGTCGCGTACGCACAGTACAATTACATTCTTTTGCACAACTCACAACAGCACAGTCGCCACAATTTTTGTGCTGGTTAAAAAATATATAAATAGAACAGGAAACACAAACAGTCCAGTCCACGCGTTGCAAGTCCTGGAGCTCCCCTGATCCAGGTAAGCCTGACCCAACGCCCCTCTCCTCTGCCGACCACTTGCTTCCCCGGGTGGGGGGGGGGGGGGGGGGAGCCAATATCCCGGTTCCTCCCCTAGCGGCCCACTCCACGCCAGTGGCTCCCTCCTCCTTGACTCTCCAGCCTGCGGGGCTCCGTGCTTCCCCCGCACGTGGCTGTTGTGTCTTCATTCTCAGCAGCGGACGGGTTTTTGCTGTCGTCTTAAGGCTGAATTGTGGACTGAAGGGTCATGTGGCTGTGTTGCACTGCGCTACGTTCTATTATTGGTCCTGTTATGAGCAATGAGGAGCAATCACCGTCAGACCTGAAGGAAGGTAGGCGGTGAAAGAAAAATAACTGCGTAGGAGGGCGACCATCAACCATAGTCAGCTGCCTCGTCATTTCAGGATGTAATGTCTTCAGAATATCATGGTGTAAAAACCGTTCTCGTATTCTAAATCTGCAGAACAATGTGCTACTATTTCATGCGGGGAAAGCAAACCCACGGAAACCTCAGTGATTTACTCCTATGTTTAGCTATCATTCACCAAGCTGCTGATTATAAGTGGCCACTAATGGCGCTCTGTAGCCCCGGTATAAATGGGTGAGGAAGAGTATCTGCCACTAATTGTGCTTTTTATTTCTTCTCTCCTTCGTTCACTGCCAATTCCCACAAATGTTCCTCATTAGGCAATGTCAGCGAGAGAGGATTCATAAACACAGCCCTTCCAATTATACATCTTTAATGTGGTAAAGGGTTGATAGAAGGTGTGCAGCAGCATTTCCTATCCCATGCTGCCCTTCACTCTCAGAGGATGTCAGGGAAGTCGATGGGGATTTCCGTCAAGGTTGTTGGCGTTGAAGAGAACTTCGGAATATCGTCATATTGCTTCTTGAACAGGCCCTGCCTTTTAGTAGCAGAGCCCAAAGTAGCTGGAGTAACTCAGCGGGTCAGGCAGCATCTGTGGAGATAACGAATAGGCGATGTTTCAAGTCGGGATCCTTCTTCGGTCTGAAATGTCACCTGGCCATTCCCTCCCCAAATGCTGCCTGACCCATTGAGTTCCTCCAGCGCTTTGTGTTTTGCTCACGATTTGAGCATCTACAGTTCCTTGTGTCTCTGTCAATTAATAATTCAATTGGCCTTGGCTTCTGCTTCCTGCCTTAACCCCTAAAGCTCCTTGGCTCCATCACTATCCATCACTTTCCTGAATTTACAGAGGTTAATGGGACAGCATGAATGCACAGCATTAGTATCTTGGAGTCATAGAGCTATACAGCAAAGAAGGTTGTTGAGGTAGTCTAGGTGATTGAGGTAGATTAGAAACATAGAAAATATGTGCAGGCATAAGGCCATTGGGCCCTTCGAGCCAGCACCGTCTTTCAATATGATCACGGCTGATCATCCAAAATCAGTACCCCGTTCTGGCTTTTCCCCCATATCCCTTGAATCCCTTCACCCTAAGTGCTAAATCTAACTCTCTCTTGAAAACATCCAGTGAATCAGCCTCCACTGCCTTCTGTGGCAGAGAATTCCACAGATTCACAACTCTCTGGGTGATAAAGTTTTTCCTATTCTCAGTCCTAAATGGCCTACGCCTTATACTTATACTCCTGGTTTGGACTCCCCCAACATCAGGAACATTTTTCCTGCACCCACCCTGTCCCATTTTATATGTTTCTGAAAGATTCCCTCTAATCCTTTTAAATTCCAGCGAATACAAGCCCAGTCGACCCATTCTTTCATCATACGTCAATCCCGCCATCCCGGGAATTAACCTGGTGAACCTACGCTGCACTCCCACAATAGCAATAATGTCGTTCCTCAAATTAGGAAACCAAAATTGCACACAATACTCCAGGTGCGGTCTCACTAGGGACCTGTACACATTGCAGTAGGACCTCCTTGCTCCTAAACTCTAATCCTCTCGTAATGAAAGCCAACATGCCATTAGCTTTCTTCACTGCTTGCTGTACCTGCATGATTACTTTCAGTGACTGATGTACAAGCACACCCAGGTCTCGTTGCACCTCCCATTCTCCTAATCTGACACCATTCAGATAATAATCTGCCTTCCTGTTCTTGCCACCAAAGTGGATAACCTCACATTTATCTACATTATACTGCATCTGCCATGATTTGGCCCACTCGGCCAACCTATCCAAGCCACCCTACAGCCTCATAGCATCCTCATCGCAGCTCAAACTGCCACCCAGCTTTGTGTCATCCACAAATTTAGAGATGTTGCATTAAATTCCCTCATCTAATTCTATAACAGCATTTAAAATATACTTGTATTGAAACATGGAGAGGAAATGGTTGGTGGATATAGTTTGGTCTAGTTTAATTTAGTTTATTATCATCATGTGTACCGAGGTACAGTGAAAAACCTTTGTTTGCATATTATCCAGTCAAAGAGAAGATTATATATGAATACAATCAAGCCGTCCATAGTGCATAGATAAAGGAAAAAGTGTACAACATTTAATACACAATATAAAATTGAAATATAGGCCAAATGTGGGCAAATGGGATTCGCTTAGATGAGGCATCTTGGTCGGCATGGACAAGTTGGGCCGAAGGGCCTGTTTCCATGTGGTATGAATATATGCCTGAATTAAGTAATTCAAGGGTTAACCAGTCTGCAATGCTCTGGAATGAACTGAGATGTTGTTGGAAGTGAACATGCTTTACAAGACCATTTGCCTCTGATCTAGAAAGAACATCTCATGTTGCCTGGGGAAAATGATTGGTCAAGGGAACGCAAATGGTGAGATGACACCAGTCAGCTGCGCAGTCACATATAGAAAGAACAATGGAGAAGACGCGACCAGCCGCGAGAACAGCTGTTGCTCCAATGAAGCAGACAAATCCATACAAGTGATACGAGCGTGATCCACTGTAGGGAGGCTCAAACGTTTGGTCCGTGTTACAGCTGAATTGACACACAGATTGATCGCTATCGACTGTCTGCCACAGGAGATCACAGTGGGATTGTAATCAGGGTAGAACTGGCAAATGTAGTTTGTTTTGTTTTAGAGATACAGCACAGAAACAAGCCTTTCGGCCTACCTAGTCCACTCTGACCAGCGATCCCCATATATTTGCACTATCCTACACACTGGGGACAATTTACAATCTTTACCAAAACCGATTAACCTGTACGTCTTTGGGATGTGGAAAGAAACCGAAGCACCTGGAGAAAACCCTCGCGGTCACAGGTACAATGTACAAACTCTGTGCAGACAGCACCCACGGTTAGGATCGAACCTGGGTCTCTGGCGCTGTAAGACAGTAACTCTACCGCTGCACACAGTGTTGTCCTGAGTGAGACTAATAAATGATTACCTCACCACAGGTGTGATACGTGCACATGCGTGTCTGCAGGTGATGGTGCATGTGCATGTCTGCATGTGCATACATGTCTGCATGCATGCAACCATCCGAGGATATGAGATTGACCTAATCTGAAGCAGGATTTTTGTTCCAAGTGACCGCTGCTCCATCATATCAGGCCCTGGAGAGTTAAAGTCAGCAAGTTTAAGAGAAGGAAAAGTTAGAAAAGTCTCGAAATAATAAATGTCTTCACCACCTGCCCGTGTCACAACTAATTTGTTTTGTTTTACAAAACCACATTGAAAATATACCAATAAACAAAACGGATGATAAAGTAACAACTACAAACTTTACAGATTGGGCAGAGGACCCCTGGTCATTATTAACAGATTGTTTTCTCCCCTCGCGCACCCCCCATTCCCCCCCCCCCCCCCCACACACACACAGGTGGGTCTTTGTCAAACTCTCTCCCTGTTTCACAAAGATGGATTTAAAGGAAAACGGTCCACGCGACCATATTGATGATGGAGATCACATATTGAACTGAGATCACATATGTATCTGCTCTTATGAAGACTACACTGACAGTAGAAAATAATGAACCCAGTGGGGATTAAGTGAAATGTAAATGTTTTCAGGTGGGAATACAAGCCAGGAGGCAGTAAAAATATCCATGTTGGATATCAAAAATCGATTTACTTGATTTGTTGTCTTCAATACATGGGGATGTGTAAGCCCAGATACTTCTTCATTAGTCTGAAGTATTGTCCCAATCTGAAACGTCGCTTGTCCATTTCCCTCCATAGTTGCTGCCAGACTGCTGAGATTAATCTTTGGAGATACAGCGCTGAAACAATAGACATTAGACAATAGGGGCAGGAGTAGGCCATTCAGCCCTTCGAGCCAGCACCGCCATACAATGTGATCATGGCTGATCGTCCACAATTAGTACCCCGTTCCTGCCTTCTCCACATATCCCCTGACTCCGCTATATTTAAGAGCCCTATCTAGCTCTCTCTTGAAAGTATCCAGAGAACCCGCCTCCACCGCCCTCTGAGGCAGAGAATTCCACAGACTCACAACTCTCTGTGTGAAAAATTGTTTCCTCATCTCCGTTCTAAACGGCTTACCCCTTATTCTCAAACAGTGGCCCCTGGTTCTGGACTCCCCCAACATCGGGAACATGTTTCCTGCCTCTAGCGTGTCCAAACCCTTAATAATCTTATATGTTTCAATAAGATTCCCTCTCATCCTTCTAAATTCCAGAGTGTTCAAGCCCAGCTGCTCCATTTTCTAAGCATGTGACAGTCCCACCATCCCAGGAATTAACCTTGTGAACCTATGCTGCACTCCCTCAATAGCAAGAATGTCCTTCCTCAAATTTGGAGACCAAAACTCCACACAATACTCCAGGTGTGGTCTCACTAGGGCCCTGTACAACTGCAGAAGGACCTCTTTGTTCCTATACTCAACTCATCTTATTACGAAGGCCAACATGCCATTCGCTTTCTTCACTGCCTGCTGTACCTGCATGCTTACTTTCATTGACTGATGAACAAGGACCCCCAGATCCCATTGTACTTCCCCTTTTCCCAAACTTGCCCGTTGGCCCACCGAGTACACGTCGATCAACGATCACTCAATACACTAACATTATTTCTTAGAATAAAGGGGAGGTCATTTAAGACTGAGGTGAGAAAAAACTTTTTCACCCAGAGAGTTGTGAATTTATGGAATTCCCTGCCACAGAGGGCAGTGGAGGCCAAGTCACTGGATGGATTTAAGAGAGAGTTAGATAGAGCTCTAGGGGCTAGTGGAGTCAAGGGATATGGGGAGAAGGCAGGCATGGGTTATTGATAGGGGACGATCAGCCATGATCACAATGAATGGCGGTGCTGGCTCGAAGGGCCGAATGGCCTCCTCCTGCACCTATTTCCTATGTTTCTATGTTCTATGTTTCTATTATCCTACACACTAGGGACAATGTACAATATCACTGAAGCCAATTAACGTATATGTTAATCCAATCATCTTTGTGGTGTGGGAGGAAACTGGACCTCCTGGGAAAACCCACACGATCGCAGGGAGAACGTACAAACTCCATACAGACAGCATTCGTAGTCAGGATCGAACCAGGGTCTCTGGCGCTGAGAGGGAGCAACACTACCGCTGCGCCACTGTGCCACCCACGGTTTCTCCAGTGGATTGTATTTTTGCTCAACATTTCAGGATCTACATGCTCTTGTATCTCCTAAATGAATATTGCGAGAAGTCCTGCCTCCACTGTGCACAAAGCAATGGCTTCCGGATTCATACCACACTCTGGGTAAAATAATATGGAAATACTGCTTTATTTCAACAGAGAATAATTATGCGCTTAATAAGACTGTCTGCTTCCAATGATGCTTCAACAGTAGTAGCTGTCAAAAGCAAAAAGAAGAGGTAAAGAAGATATAAATCTATGATCTGTCCATCACACAGTCTGGGCTCCTCACTGTTGACTCCATCTACACATCACGCTGCCTTGTAAAGGCAGGCAACATAATCAAACATGTCCTCCTCCAGTCATTCCTTCTTCTCCCTTCTCGTGGCTGGCAGAAGATACAGAATCATGAAAGCACACACCACCAGAATCGTGAACAGCTTCTTCTCCTATGTTATCAGGCTTCTGAATGGTCCTTCCATAAGCTAGAGGGCTGTCCGATTCACCTTTACCCCAATGCGGACATTGGATGACTTTGTCTGTGAAACTGAGGCACAACAATGCTGGGAGCTATAGTCTGCGCTACCTTGCTCGACCTATTGCACTTGATAGTATTAATGTATAGTATTATCTGATTTGATTGGGGAGCATGCATACCTTGGTATACGTGACTATAATAAACCTAAACCTCTTTGCAGTAATGACGACATTTCAGTAGTTCCCTTGTCGCACTCATATGGCTATGGACAAAAGGCAATGTGATGATGTCAACTTGTTCCTTGATGTACCTCAATATTTAGTCTATTTCATTAAGTTGCTGGTGCTTCTACAAGCCAGTTCACCAGCATTTCTGGATTTGCGGAGATGTCAGCTGAATGGTACAAATTAAAGCCCTTTGAAGTAAACAAGTGATTCACTGAAATAAATTGGTTTTAAGTAATGTAGAATAGTTAATAATCAATTTATGCCAATACATACATTAAATTGCAATGACATTACTGAAGATCTAACAGTGAAAAAGTACCCTTTCTAAATGATTTTCCAGGCAATTTCTAAGTGATTCTGAGTGTTAAATCAAATCCAGGCTCCACTGTCTGGAGATTTGATTACAACAACCCTCCCACTCTCCAAAAACGTACTGGTTCGCAGGTTAATTGGCTTCTGTAAATTGTAAATTGTCCCTAGTGTGCAGCATAGTGCTCGTGTACGGTATGATTGCTGGGTGGTGCGGACTCGGTGGGCTGGAGAGCCTGTTTCCACGCTGTATCTGAGAAGTTTTAAGTCCAGAGATATTATCTCTATATTTGGTGGGGGTTCTTGCTGATTGGATTGTAGTCTATGCTGCAAACTTCATTTGCATTATCTTTCTCCCTGTTATTTTCAGACAATGAATGGTCCTTCCATAAGATAGGGTTTCGTCCTGTTCTTCCAACCTACCTCTTTGCGGAACTTGGAATTTTCCTCTGTAATTGTAAATATTGTAGTACAGTATTCTGAACTCTTGTACTTTTTTCTTTGCACTACCTGTTACACTTGTGATAGATGCAAAATATTGGAGCAACTCAGTGGATCTGGAAGGATCTCTGGAGAAAAAGGATGGGTGACGTTTTGGGTCGGAACACTTCTTCAGACTGAAAGTAGGAAGGAGGGGTGGGGGGAGTAATTGGAGGTAGGAAAAGGACAGAACAAATCAAGGTCGGCAATAGAAGACCATGGAAGGGTGCAGCTCATAATGGTTCATTTTTGGCTGGGGAAGAAATGATAACGTGTAGGTTTCGCCTGTATTCATGTGTAGTGTGATTTGACTAGATGGCATGCAAACAAAGCATTTAGACATGGACATAGACATAGACAATAGGTGCAAGAGTTGGCCATTCGGCCCTTCGAGCCAGCACCACCATGCAATGTGATCATGGCTGATCATCCACAATCAGTACCCCCGTTCCTGCCTTCTCCCCATATCCCTTGATTCCGCTAGCCCAAAGAGCTCTATCTAACTCTCTTTTGAATGCATCCAGTGAATCGGCCTCCACTGCCTTCTGAGGCAGAGAATTCCACAAATTAAATACCCTCTGTGTGTAAAAGTTTTTCCTCATCTCAGTTCTAAATGGCCTACCCCTTATTCTTAAACTGTGGCCCCTGGTTCTGGACTCCCCCAACATCGGGACCATGTTTCCTGCATCTAGCATGTCCAATCCCTTAATAATTTTACATGTTTCCATAAGATCCATTCTCATCCTTCTAAATTCTGAATACAAACCCAGTCTCTCCATTCTTTCATCATATAACAGCCCCGCCATCCAGGGAATTAACCTCGTGAACCTACGCTGCACTCTCTCAAATGCAAGAATGTCCTTCCTCAAATTAGGAGAACAAAACTCCACACAATACTCCAGGTGTGGTCTCACCAGGGCCTGTACAACTGCAGAAGGACCTCTTTGCTCCTATACTCGGCTCCTCTCGTTATGAAGGCCAACATGCCGTTAGCTTTCTTCACTGCCTGCTGCACCTGCATGTTTACTTTCAGTGACTGATGCACAAGGACACCCAGGTCTCGTTGTACTTCCCCTTTTCCTAACCTGACACTGTTCAGATAACAATATGCCTTCCTGTTCTTGGCACCAAAGTGGATAACCTCACATGTATCCATGTTATACTGCATCTGCTATGCACTGCCACCCAACTTTGTGTCATCTGCAAATTTGCTAATGTTACTCTTAATTCCTTCATCTGAATCATTAATGTATCTTGTAAATAGCTGCGGTCCCAGCACCGAGCCTTGCGGCACCCCACTGGTCACTGCCTGCCATTCTGAAAGAGACCCGTTAATCCCTACTCTTTATTTCCTGTCTGCCAACCAATTTTCTATCCATGTCAATACCCCACCCCCAATACCATGTGCTCTAATATTGCCCATTAATCTCCTGTGTGGGACCCTATCATGGGTTTTCTGAAAGTCCAGATACAGTACATCCACTGGCTCTCCCTTGTCCATTTTACTTGTTATATCCTAAAAAAAATCCAGAAGGTTAGTCAAGCAAGATTCCCCCTTCGTAAATCCATGCAAACTTGGACCGATCCTGTTACTGCTATCCAAATGCTCCGCTATAGATCTTTAATAATCGACTCCAGCATCTTCCCCACCACCGATGTCAGGCTAAAATTAGCTACCCTCCAATCCACAGGAACTGATCAATAGACTCTATAGAACATTGGAAATGATCACCAATGCATCCATGATTTCTAGAGCCACCTCCTTGAGTACCTTGGGATGCAGACCATCAGCCCCCGTGGGATTTATCAGCCTTCAGTCCCATCAGTCTACCCAACACCATTTCCTGATTAATGTGAATTTCCTTCAGTTCCACCGACACCCTAGGTCCTCTGTCCCCCAGTACATCTGGGAGATTGTTTGTGTCTTCCTTAGTGAAGACAGAACCAAAGTACCTGTTCAACTGGTCTGCCATTTCCTTGTTCCCATAATAAATTCACCTGTTTCTGTCTTCAAGGGACCCACATTTGTCTGAACTATTTTTTCCTCTTCACATACCTAAAGAAGCTTTTGCTATCCTCCTTTATATTCTTGGCTAGCTTACCTTTGTACTTCATCTTTTCTCCCCGTATTGCCTTTTTAGTTACCTCTGTTGATCTTTAAAAGTTTCCCAATCCTCTGGCTTCCCGCTCATCTATGCTATGTTATACGTCTTCTCTTTTAGTTCTATACTGTCCTTGACTTCCCTTGTCAGCCACAGTCGCCTCTTACCCACCCTTAGAATCTTTCTTCCTCTTTGGCATGGAATGATCCTGCATCTTCTGGATTATTCCCAGAAATACCTGCCATTGCTGTTCCACCCTCATCCCTGCTAGGATCCCTTTCCAGTCAACTTTGGCCAGCTCCCCCCTCATGCCTCCATAGTCCCCTTTGTTCAACTGCAATATTGACACTTCCGGTGTTACCATCTCCCTCTAAAATTGCAGCTTAAAACATCATATTATGGTCACTACCTCCTAATGGCTCCTTACCTTGAGTTCCCTTATCAAATCTGGTAATTACACAACACTAAATCCAGAATTGCCTTCTCTCTGGTAGGCTCCAGTACAAGCTGCTCAAAGAATCCATCTCAGAGGCACTCCACAAACTCCCTTTCTTGGGTCCAGTACCAACCTGATTTTCCCAGTCTACCTGCATGTTGAAATCTCCCATAACCACCGGAACATTACCTTTGTTACATGCCAATTTTAACTCCTGATGCAACCCTATCTCCAGGCTACTCTTTGGGGGCCTGTAGATAACTCCCATTGGGGTCTTTTTACCCGTACAATTTCTCAGTTCTATCCACAATGACTCTACAGCTTCTGATTCTATGTCACCCCTCGCAAGGACTGAATTTCATTCCTTACCATCAGAGCTACCCCACCCCCTCTGCCCACCTGTCTGTTTTTTTGGTAGGACGTATACCCCTGAATATTCAGTCCCCAGCTCTGATCTTCTTGCAGCCATTGCTCTGTAATTCCCACAACATCATACTTGCCAATTTCTAACTGACCCTCAAGCTCATCACTTCATTTCTTACACTTCGCGCATTCATATATAACACTTTTAATTCGGTATTCACCTCCCCTCTCCACCGGTCCCTATTTCACCTGACCTTACTCTCTTATCCCTTCTTGAACTTTCCGTCCCATTAATTCGGGTGTCTTTCGTAACTTTTCCTTGTTCATTCTTTGTTTCCTCGGTACATATGACAATAAAAAACAAATGCCGATACCAATATGATGCCTTGGACCCAACCCTGGCGATGTGCTAACTGGTCATCCTTTTGGAAGCCATGTCCGTCAAATTCATAAGTCATAGGTGCAGAATTAGGCCATTCGGCCCCACTGAATATACTCAGCCATTTAATTATGCCTGATCTAACTATCCCTCTCAACCCCATTCTCATGGCCTTCTTACTCAACCGCCCCTACCTTTTATGTAAACCAGCATCTGCAGTTGCTTGTTTCTACAAACCCCTTTACATGTACCCACCTATCACTTGCCAGACGTTGTCCCATCCCCAACCTCTTTCCCATCGTTAATCCCTCCTACTTTAATCAGTCTGGAGAACGGTTCCAACCAGTAACATTGCCAATTCCATGTACTGCAGCGATGCTGCCTGACCTGCTGCTTTACATAGAAACATAGAAACATAGAAATTAGGTGCAGGAGTAGGCCATTCGGCCCTTCGAAGCCTGCACCGCCATTCAATATGATCATGGCTGATCATCCAACTCAGTATCAGTACCTGCCTTCTCTCCATACCCCTGATCCCTTTTGCCACAAGGGCCACATCTAACTCCCTCTTAAATATAGCCAATGAACTGGCCTCAACTACCTTCTGTGGCAGAGAATTCCACAGATTCACCACTCGCTGTGTGAAAAATGTTTTTCTCATCTCGGTCCTAAAAGACTTCCCCTTATCCTAAACGTGACCCCTTGTCCTGGACTTCCCCAACATCGGGAACAATCTTCCTGCATCTAGCCTGTCCAAACCTTAAGAATTTTGTAAGTTTCTATAAGATCCCCCCTCAATCTTCTAAATTCCAGCATGATTCCTTACTCCAGCACTTTGTATTCTTCTCTCTTTTCATACACCCCCTTCAATTAAACCAACGGTTAATAAAAATATATAAACAAGTGTATTAAAATAATGCTTGAGGTTTGCTTGCTATTCTTCGAGTGCCTCTGAGAAATAAAAGTTGTAACAGATTCTCCTGTTACGTCATTGAGATTAAAAATTAGCCATTATTTTCCCTAAACTGTGAAAGGCACTTAAAGCCCAGATGGTTAACAACTCCATGAACTATTTTACAACATTCTTGTAATCATCTTTATTCCCTCATGGAAGAAATACATGTTCAGAATGTTAGATTGGGGTGTGCATGTTTTATAACATGAGATACAGACATCTGGGAAATTATATTCATGGGCACACTACAGAAGCTGTTTTCTTTCAGTATCCTATCTTGTGAAATCGTTTCCAATTTTACTCCTTCTGATCCAAATTATAGTGACAGATTTTCATATCATTTCAAGGAATTTTCCTTTAGTCACTATGATTGAAGACAGGGCTCAGGCGATAATCGAAACGGACTCACGAGCTCTCCACGAGACATTCAATGCCATCAAAAGATAAATCTTCCAAAGATAGTCCCTTAATTAATAGTTTCTTTAATGCAGTAGAAAAAAACAGTAAGATATTCATCCAAACTTAATGTTTAATTACATTTTGATCTTACTCAGATCAAACTCGTGCATGGTCGAAAGCTGTGACCTCTCCCCCATGCTTCTTCAAAACTAAACTAAATCTACTAGGGCATCTGCGCCAGAATCCCAGCCGCAAACACGCCTCAGACTACGTATACATCCCACCCACATAGTTACAGGCAGATACAACTTAAGGTAACTGGTTATAGTTATACATACAGAGTTAAGCTAAATGGCTGCCACACAAATTGTTTTGTCAATCTTATTCCAAGGCCTGATCTCCAAACACAATCTGCAGCGAGATGATGAGGATGTGGAAGGTTCATAAGTTCCAGGAGCAGAATTAGGTCATTCGTTCCACCATCCAATCATGGCTGATCTGTCTTTCCTTATCAACCTAATTCTCCTGCCTTCAACCCGTACTAATAAAGAATCTGTCAATATCCACCTTAAAAATATCCGTTGTAAAAATAAAAATATCCATTGATGGTCTCCACAGCCTATATCAATGAATTCTACAGATTCACCACCCTCTGACTAAAGAAATCCTCCTTTCTAAAGGAATCTTTTATACTGATGCTATTACCATTGGTCCTAGCACTCCTACTCTAGTGGAAACATCCTCTCAACATCCACTCTATCTAGACCTTTCACTCTTCTGTAAGTTTCAATGAGGTTCTCTCTCATTGAAAGGTTAGAGCTGTAAAGGAGACAAAATAGTGTCTGAAAGGGGAGGAGAGGAGGAGTGAAATGCAACGCTGGAGGGAGGATGTTTATTATTTTTCTCTCTCCGCAGATGCTGCCTGACTAATACTGCTTCCAGCATGTAGAAACAAAGTACTGCAGATGCTGGTTTATACCATGGATAGACACAATGATAGACACATAGACACAAACAGCACCTTTGGAGATAAAGGATGGGTGACGTTTCGGGTCAGGACCCTCTTTCAGATGTGCTTCCAGCATTATGGATTTCATACTAACTAACCTGACAACAGCTCATGAACGCTTGGCCTCTCTACAGATAAGGGAAAAGACAGCAGGTTCATGAGGAAGGTACAACCTGTTTCACATACAATCTGATTTGGAAATATATTGCTGATCCCTCATTGCTGGAAGTCGAAATCTTTTGACTCCTTTCTGCACAACACCGTGGGAGTTCATTCACAAGAAGGGTTGCAACAACTCATTGAGATGATTCACCATCGCCAACCACGACCCGGTGGACTGCAGTCTGCAGGGGGTAGCTGCCGAGCCAGCCCCTGCTACCATAGAACCCAGCGGGATCGTGGTCTGGAAGAGGGAGCCTGCCGAGCAGGCCCCTTTTTTAGCGTCACAGTGGGACAGCTGGAAGGCCCGCTGCCTCACAGTGTCAGAGGCCCACATTCGATCCTGACCTCGGGGGCTGGCTGAGTGGAATTTGGACCTTGTGACCGCGTGGGCTTCCTTCGGGGTGCACCCGTTTCCTCCCCATCCCAAAGTAGGCTAATTGGCCCTATGTAAAATTGTGTCTAGTATTTTGGGAGCGGGTGAGAAAGTGGGATAACATTGAACTAATGTGAAGGGGGGGGGGGGATCAATGGTTGGTGTGAACTCGGTGGGCTGAAGAGCTTCCTTCTATGCTGTATCTCGAAATCTCTGGCAAATTGCTAGAACCATGATTGACAAAAATGCTGGAGTAACTCAACGGGTCAGGCTGCATCTCTGGAGGAATAGGTGACGTTTCGGGTCGGAACCTTTCTTCAGACTGAAAGATGGTGGAGGAGGGTGGTGATAAAAGGCCAGAAAAAATCAGGGCCAGCAACAGACGCTCAGGGAGGGTGGAACCCAATAATATCCCAATGTTGGCTGGGTGTTAGAGGTGCTAATGAAGATTGCCACTACCTTGCCCCTTTTCTCATCAATTACAGTAAAGGGCCTGTCCCACTTACGCGACCTTGGCTCGCAAATTAAGCAACCTCGTGGTGGCTTGAGGCGTACGGGCACCGTATGGCCACGGGGGGCCGGTCCCACTTAGAAGCGCGGAGTTGTGCGGGGCTGGTCACAGATCGCGCGGGCTCCGAAATTCTGACAGTGGCTGAAATCTTCGCGCGCCAACGGTCTGTCGCACGCAGGCGCATTGCGGTCGTACGCAGCGTCTTGACGCCGTACGCAGCATCTTGACGGTGTACGCCTAGCGCGTGGCGTTGCGATGATGTCACCGCCCGGCGTGGCGTTGCGGTGATGACGTCACCGCCCGATGCCGTGCGACGCACAAATTCAGTCGGCCCGCCTCCTGCCCAGCTGATTGGTAAGCATGACGCAAATAACGTCACGCGCGTACTTAGCGTGAACTCCGCTTCCGTTGGTCGCGCCAAACGCACGCAATCACATGCAAGTGGGACAGGCCGCTTAAGAGAATGCTGTTACCTCAGGCCATAGACAGTTGAAGTTCACTAGACAGTTGAAGTTCACACTTCATTAAAGTGAAATTATTTATTATGTTTAATCACTGCTCAGTAGTGCTGGTGAGCAACAAGGAGAGATTGCAGGAAATTGTAAACACTGATGCACGAGTAAAGGAAATGCTATGCGTACCGAATAGAGAAAGGCCTGGATAGAGTGGATATGGAGTGGATGTTTCCACTAGTGGGAGAGTCGAGGACCAGAGGGCACAGCCCCAGAATAAAAGGACGTACCTTTAGAAAGGAGATGAGGAGGAATTTCTTTAGCCAGAGGATGGCGAATCAGTGTAATTCATTGCAACACTTCGATGTGGAGGCTTTGTTTTGGGGTATTTTTAAAGCAGAGATTGACAGATGCTTGAATAGTAAGGGCATCAAAGGTTGTGGGGAGATGGCAGGAGAATGGGGTTGAGAGGGAAAGATAGATCAGCCATGATCGAATGGTAGAGTAGACTTGATGGGCCGAATGACCGAATTCTGTTCCCAATGAACTTCTGAACGTATAAAAGCGTATCAGGTAGGGAGCGAGGAGAGGTGAAATGCTGAGCCAGAGGAAAGGACATTGGTGAAGGGAACAGGAGTGAGGAGAAAGAGGAACCTGATATTTGGAGAAGTGGGTGTACACCAGCAAGGGGGCACAGTGGGGGAAGGGGGAGGTTACATAAAATTGGAGACTTGAGTACAAGAAGATCTGAAGGGTGTCCAGGAAGAACTGTAATGTGGTGTGATGCTGCTAACTCTTTGAGGCAGATTAATTGATGGGATCATCACATGGCCCATCACTTGGGAGACCACACTAAACAAAGCAAGTCTAACCAAGCTGTTAATCAATTTTTAGAAAGAGGTTTCCACGGTAGCGAAGCATTGCCAGAAAGCATCGGAATATAAATGAGCAATTGTACATTGAAGCCATTTATCATTCCTATCAGTGCTCACTCCTTTGCTATCCATTGTTTCTATTCCTGATTGCAGGAGGCAATTTTAGATTTGTTTATTGTCACATGTACCGAGGTACAGTGAGAAGCTTTTTGTTGTGTGCTATCCAGTCAGCGAAAAGACTATGCATGCTTTCAATCAAGCTGTCTACAGTGTACAGACACAGGATTAAGGGTATAACATTTAGTGCAAGATAAAGTCTGGTAATGTCCAATTAAAGATTAAAGTTCAAAGGTCTCCAGTGGAGTAGATGGGTAATGGAACAGAAAGATTGATTATGAAAATTAAAAAATGCCTTTGTTTGAAGGTACAGCTTTGTAAGGTGATAAATACAGTTATGCTTAGTTTGTGGATGGATATCCGCACCAAACATAATGCCAAGTTAAACTAATCTCCTCTGCCTGCCTGTGATCCATATCCCCCCCATTCCCCACATCCATGTGTCTATCTAAAAGCCACTTAATATCGTACTGCCTCCACCACTAGCCATGGCAGCACCTGCAAGGCACCCATCACTCTCTGTGTAAAAAACTTGCCCCATGCATCTCCTTTCAACTTTGCCCCTCTCACCTTAAAGCTATGCTCTCTAGTCTTTGACATTTCCACCCTGGGAAAAAGGTTCCGACTGTCTACCCTATCTATGCCTCATTATAATAGATATGTCTATCGGATTTCCCCTCAGCCCCCAATGTTCCACAGAAACCATTCCCAAGTTTGTTGTCATTTTCCTTGCCATTTTGGAAGACAAGGAACATTCCCATTCTCTTGTGGGAATTGTTGATCTTCTAAATAGAGAAGATTGGCAGAATGGTGGACAAAGACTCCAGTTGAAAAGGAGACAAATGGATGTCAGATTACTTTAAGAGAAGTGAAACCTAAAATAAGTGGGAGGGATATACAGTAGGTGCAAGGGATCAGGAAATGGGGTGGGGGAGGGGGGGGCGAATGGAAGGGATGTTACTTCCATTCATTGTACACCAGTCATTGAAAGTAGGCATGCAGGTGCAGCAGGCAGTGAAGAAAGCGAATTGTATGTTGTAAAAACAAGCCTGAAGTCTTTGTGTCTCAATGCAAGGAGCATTCGTAATAAGGTGGATGAGTTGAATGTGCAGATAGCTATTAATGATTATGATATAGTTGGGATCACGGAGACATGGCTCCAGGGTGACCAAGGCTTCGAGCTGAACATCCAGGGATATTCAATATTCAGGAGGGATAGACAGAAAGGAAAAGGAGGTGGGGTAGCATTGCTGGTTAGAGAGGAGATTAACGCAATAGAAAGGAAGGACATTAGCTTGGAGGATGTGGAATCGATATGGGTAGAGCTGCGAAACACTAAGGGGCAGAAAACTCTAATGGGAGTTGTGTACAGGCCACCTAACAGTAGTAGTGGAGTTGGGGATGGCATCAAACAGGACATTAGAAATGCGTGCAACAAAGGTAAAACAGTTATAATGGGTGACTTCAATCTACATATAGATTGGGTGAATCAAATTGGCAGGGGTGCTGAGGAAGAGGATTTCTTGGAATGTATGCGGGATAGTTTTCTAAACCAACATGTAGAGGAACCAGCGAGAGAGCAGGCTATTCTAGACTGGATATTGAGTAATGAGGAAGGGTTAGTTAGCAGTCTTGTTGTGCGTGGCCCCTTGGGCAAGAGTGACCATAATATGGTTGAGTTCTTCATTAGGATGGAGAGTGACATTGTTAATTCAGAAACAAGGGTTCTGAACTTAAAGAAAGGTAACTTTGAGGGTATGAGACGTGAATTGGCCAAGATTGACTGGCAATTGATTCTTAAAGGGTTGACGGTGGATATGCATTGGAAGGCATTTAAAGACTGCATGGATGAACTACAACAATTGTTCATCCCAGTTTGGCAAAAGAATAAATCAGGGAAGGTAGTGCATCCGTGGATAACAAGGGAAATCAGGGATAGTATCAAAACAAAAGATGAAGCGTACAAATTAGC
>CM075977.1:257447963-257636839 GCA_038087875.1 Malacoraja senta | reverse complement strand
CAAGGTCCAGCAGAGGGGTTTAATTAGGAAAGGGAAAATAGATTATGAAAGAAAACTGGCAGGGAACATAAAAACTGACTGCAAAAGTTTTTATAGATATGTGAAGAGAAAAAGATTAGTTAAAACAAATGTAGGTCCCTTGCAGTCAGAAACAGGTGAATTGATCATGGGGAACAAGGACATGGCAGACCAATTGAATAACTACTTTGGTTGTGTCTTCACTAAGGAAGACATAAATAATCTGCCGGAAATAACAGGGTCAAATGAGATGGAGGAACTGAGTGAAATCCAGGTTAGCTGGGAAGTGGTGTTAGGTAAATTGAATGGATTAAAGGCCGATAAATCCCCAGGGCCAGATAGGCTGCATCCCAGAGTACTTAAGGAAGTAGCCCCAGAAATAGTGGATGCATTAGTGATAATTTTTCAAAACTCCTTAGATTCTGGAGTAGTTCCTGAGGATTGGAGGGTCACTAATGTAACCCCACTTTTTAAAAAGGGAGGGAGAGAGAAAACGGGGAATTACAGACCAGTTAGTCTAACATCGGTAGTGGGGAAACTGCTAGAGTCCGTTATTAAAGATGGGATAGCAGCACATTTGGAAAGTGGTGAAATCATTGGACAAAGTCAGCATGGATTTACGAAAGGTAAATCATGTCTGACGAATCTTATAGAATTTTTCGAGGATGTAACTAGTAGAGTGGATAAGGGAGAACCAGTTGGGTGTGTTCTATCTGGACTTTCAGAAGGCTTTCGACAAGGTCCCACATAAGAGATTAGTATACAAACTAAAAGCACACGGTATTGGGGGTTCAGTATTGATGTGGATAGAGAACTGGCTGGCAAACAGGAAACAAAGAGTATGAGTAAACGGGTCCTTTTCAGAATGGCAGGCAGTGACAAGTGGGGTACTGCAAGGCTCAGTGCTGGGACTCCAGCTATTTACAATATATATTAATGATTTGGACGAGGAAATTGAATGCAACATCTCCAAGTTTGCGGATGACACGAAGCTGGGGGGCAGTGTTAGCTGTGAGGAGGATGCTAGGAGGCTGCAAGGTGACTTGGATAGGCTGGGTGAGTGGGCAAATGTATGGCAGATGCAGTATAATATGGATAAATGTGAGGTTATCCACTTTGGTGGCAAAAACAGGAAAGTAGACTATTATCTGAATGGTGGCCGATTAGGAAAAGGGGAGATGCAACGAGACCTGGGTGTCATGGTACACCAGTCATTGAAAGTAGGCATGCAGGTGCAGCAGGCAGTGAAGAAAGCGAATGGTATGTTAGCATTCATAGCAAAAGGATTTGAGTATAGGAGCAGGGAGGTTCTTCTGCAGTTGTACAGGGTCTTGGTGAGCCCACACCTGGAGTATTGCGTACAGTTTTGGTCTCCAAATCTGAGGAAAGACATTCTTGCCATAGAGGGAGTACAGAGAAGGTTCACCAGACTGATTCCTGGGATGTCAGGACTTTCATATGAAGAAAGACTGGATAGACTCGGCTTGTACTCGCTAGAATTTAGAAGATTGAGGGGGGATCTTATAGAAACTTACAAAATTCTTAAGGGGTTGGACAGGCTGGATGCAGGAAGATTGTTCCCAATGTTGGGGAAGTTCAGGACAAGGGCTCACAGTTTAAGGATAATGGGAAATCTTTTAGGACCGAGATGAGCAAAAAAAAATTCACACGGAGAGTGGTGAATCTCTGGAATTCTCTGCCACAGAAGGTGGTTGAGGCCAGTTCATTGGCTATATTGAAGAGGGAGTTAGATGTGGCCCTTGTGGCTAAAGCGATCAGGGGGTATGGAGAGAAGGCAGGTACAGGATACTGAGTTGGATGATCAGCCATGATCATATTGAATGGGCCGAATGGCATACTCCTGCACCTATTTTCTATGTTTCTATGTTTCTACTTAAAATTGGAGAAGGAGAATTCAATGACCAAGGTGAGCTTAAAGATATTCAGAAAGAAATGTAACGCAGAGTGATGGTGCTAACTCTTCGAGGAAGACTAATTGATCGGAACATTACATTGCAAGATGTACTAAGAGAACCTTGAGCTAGATTCTCCAGAACACACAAAGCCCATCATAAATGGCAGAAAAAGTGCACCATCTCCTAAACCACCCTCCCTCACATCTGATCGAACATTGTAGGGTTAGTTGGCTTCAGTAAATTGTAAACTGTCGACATCGTTTCTATAACATTGGGGCGGCACTGTGGCTCAGCGGTAGAACCATTGCCTTACAGTGCCAGAGACCCAGGTTTGATCCTAACTATGGGTGCTGTCTGTACAGAGTTTGTACGTTCTTCCTGTGACCGCATGGGTTTCCTCCCACACTCAAAATGATGTACAGGTTTGTAAGTTAATTGGCTTCAGTAAAATTGTAAAATGCGCCTAGTGTGTTGTATAGAGTTTGTGAATGGGGTGATCGCTGGTCAGCATGGACTGTAGGTCAGCATGGACTGTAGGTCAGCATGGACTGTAGGTCAGCATGGACTGTAGGTCAGCATGGACTGTAGGTCAGCAAGGACGTGGGCTGTAGGGCCTGCTTCACTGCTGGATCTCTAAAGCTAAATTGGAGTCACTCCCACCCCACCTTGGTGGAAGAACCTTTGAGTCCCACATTGGCCTCATCAAACACGTTAATGCCCACAGACTGGGATGGACGCAAGTCACCACTATGACAAAGATCTGCCCAAGTGCAGGAAGGTCAATTGAGCCACTCAACAAGACAAAATTATTTTCTCTCAGGATATTTATCGTCTTTCCGTTTAAAATAAAGTGTAGCTTTACGCATTCACATGGACAATTAGAAACAGAATGTATCAGTTGTGGCTTAGAGGGGAGCACACTTGCATCTGTGTCAGAAGGTTGTGGGTTCAATGCTTATCCAAGAGTCGAGAGTGTTTTTATTCTCATAAGTACCAAAAACGGAAAACCATGACATTCTTACTTGCAGCAGCACAGTAGGCCTGTAAAGAGTGCTCATAGAAAAACATCATAAATATAACAAAAAAGCAATAAATAAAGCTGGACAGAGTGCAGAGAAGATTTATGAGGATGTTGCCAGGAATTGAGGGCCTGAGCTGCAGTGAGAGGCTCCGACTTTATTCCTTGGAGCGCAGGAGGATGAGGGGTAATCTTATAGAGGTGTAAGAGATCATGAGGGGAATAGATTAGGTTGATGTCCAGAGTAGGGGAATCAAGAACCAGAGGACATCGGTTTAAGGCAAGAGGGTAAAGATTTAATAGGAAACTGAGGGGCATTTTTCACTCAGAGGGTGGTGGATATATTGAATGAGCTGCCAGAGGAAGTAGTTGAGGCAGGTACTATGACAACATTTAAAAGTCATTTGGGCAAGTACATGCACAGGAAAGGTGTAGAGGCATATGGGCCAACGCAGGCAGGTGGGACTGTTGTGGATGAGGCATATTGGTTGGTATCGGAAAGTTGTGCCGAAGGGTCCGTTTCCACGCTGTATGACTCCGTGACTAAATATTAAAAACCCCAATTATAGTGCCAAAAGGCTGAAGTCATTAGTGCAACCAAAACAGTTCGTAGTTCATAGTTTAGTAGTGTTGTGCAGTGCTCACGAGCCTGGTGGTTGTTGGGAAGAAGCTGCTCTTGAGCCTGGAGGTCAGGGTTTGTAGGGTCACGGTTACCTTCTTCCCGACAGCAGGTGCGAATTGAGTGACTCGAACATTAAAAGTCTTGGTTAATATTCCAAAAGAACGCCGAATCGAATGTTGGAAACATTTGTCGTTCCGATGCAGTTATAAAGTGACCAGTTTCTCAAATGAATGAAAAAGATCCCAAGGGTGCCATTACGAAGGAGAACAGGGAGTCATCAAAAAATGGATCTGGCCAAGGATGGACCACAACGATGATATCCTCTATGATAACTCAATGATAATTCTCCACACTGGTGCCCAGTGTTTTAAATACCTGGGAGTCCACATCTCTGAGGATATGACATGGACATCACACGCTGCAGCACTCGTGAGTAAGGCAAGGCAGCGCCTTTACCACCTCAGGCAATTGAGGAAATTCAGAGTGTCTCCGAGGATCCTCCAGTGCTTCTACTCAGCGGCTGTGGAAAGCATCTTGTCCGGAAATATCACGATTTGGTTTGGGAACTGCTCTGCCCAGGACAAGAAGGCTCTGCAGAGAGTAGTGCGTTCGGCCGAACGCACTATGGGAACTACACTCGCCCCCCTGCAGGACCTATACATCAGAAGGTGTAACTCCAAAGCCACCAAGATCATGGGAGACCCCTTCCACCCCTGCAAAGGACTGTTCCAGCTGCTATGGTCAGGCAAACGCCTCCGTTGCCATGCTGTGAGAACGGAAAGGTTGAGAAGGAGTTTCTTCCCAGAGGCCATTAGGACTGTAAACTCCTACCTCACCAGGGACTAACTTCACTGTACCACTCTACTGGGGTTTTTTAATTGCTGTTTTTTTTTCCTTTTTCCTTCCTCCCACTATATTTAATATGTAAAAGAATATGTGATTCTGTTCCATTCTGTTTGCAGTTTGTTTGTTTGTTGTTTTGCACAAAGTCAGCGAGCATTGCCACTTTTCATTTCACTGCACATCTCGTATGTGTATGTGACGAATAAACTTGACTTGACTCGACACAAGGACGGGATCTTAGTCCCCCACATTAGTGTCCCTGTACACGCACGACTGTGCAGCCAAATTCAGCTCTAACTCCATTAACAGGTTTGCTGATGACACCACGGCAGTAGGCTGTAACTCAATCAAAGATGAGTCAGAGTGCAGGAAGGAGATAGAGAGCTTCATGGCGTGGTGTCAAGCCAGCATCCTTTTCCTCAATGTCAGCATTGCGGAGGAGCTAGTCATAGACTCCAGGAAGCGAGGTGGAGTACACACTCCAGTCTATCAATGGTGCTGAGGTGGAGATGGGTCTAAAAATTACCAACAATTTGTCCTGTTCCAATCACACCGATGCTACAGCCAAGAAATCACATCAACGCCTTTCCTCCTCAGAAAGCCATGGAAATTTGGCATATCCCCAATGACTCTTACCAATTTCTATAGATGCACCATAGACAACATCCGATCCGGATGCTCACAGCTTGGTTTGGCAACTGCACTGTCCAAGACTGTAAGGCAGAGAGTTGTGAATGTAGCCCAGTCCATCACAAAAACAGCTTCACCCACCATCAACTCCATCTGCGTGACATAAAAATGAAGGGGGGGGGCAGGCAGCAGGGGTGGTGTGGGGTGGGGGGGGGGGTGTGGGGCCTGCTGCCACTTGCTGCGACAGGCTTAAGATAGGACTGTTCAGTGAGCTATTACAACTTAGACAGCGCCAACAAAAATGGCGGCTCTTGTGCACTGCGTAGGTGAGGCTTGCCGTGTGATTTTACCGCGTTGTATGCAAAACAAAGTGAGAATGTGAGAATAAGGTACCATGAATCACTTCATGTTGCCTCAAGAAAGCAGCCAGCATAAACAAGAACCACTCACACCCCACATTCTCCCTTCTCCTCTCTCCCATCACGCAGAGAATAAAATACTTGAAGGAGTGCAAGAGTGCACCACCAGCTTTAAGAACAGCTACATTTCTGGTGTCAGATTTAGGTTTATTATTGTCACGTATGTTGAGCTACAGTGAAAAGCTTTTTGCTGCGTGCCGTTTTAGTTTAAATTAGTTTAGTTTATTGTCACGTGTACCGAGATACAGTGAAAGCTTGCTGTCAAATCACGTCAGATAGTACAGTACATGATTCCAATCAAGCCAAACACAGATACGATGTCTGCAATGAGGTAGGTTGGAGAATTGGAACCGTACCCTACCATATGTTCAGTATGATAACAACTCAAGCTGTTCTTGAGTCTGGTGGTATGCGCTTTCAAACTTCTGTGTCTTCTGCCCAACATGAGTAGGGAGAAGAAGGAATGAATGGGGTAGAAATTATATTTGCTGCTTTCCTGACGCAGCTTGGAGCCAATGGTTAATTTAGAGGTAGTCAAGTCAAGTCAAGTCAAGTGAGTTTATTGTCATGTGTCCCTGGTAGGACAATGAAATTCTTGCTTTGCTTGAGCACAACAGAACATAGTAGGCATTTACTACAAGGCATTCTATAAATATATACATAATGGTCAATATACTGATGGGGAAGTAGCTGTTCCTGAACCTGGTCATTGCAGTCTTCAGGTACAGTGCAGAGACAGGCCCTTCGGCCCACCGTGTGTGCGTCGACTAGCGATCCCCGTACACTGGCACCATCCTACACACCAGGGACAATTTACTATTTACAGAATGCGTATTAACCTACAAACCTGTACGTCTTTGGGAGTGTGGGAGGAAACCGGAGCACCCGGAGAAAGCCCATGCGGTCAAGGGAAGAATGTACAAACTTCCTACAGACAGCACCCGTAGTCAGGATGGAACCCGGGTCTCTGGCCCTGTCAGGCAGCATCTCTATCGCTGCACCACCGTGCCGCCCAATATAATCTTCATAAATCATAGGAGAAGAATTAGGCCATTTGGCCCATCGAGTCTATTCCGCCATTCAATCATGGGTGATTTATTTTACTGTGCCACCTATTGTGTGGTGTCTGATCTGTGTGTTGGGCTGCTCTACATCCACAACTCTCTGCCCTGCTTTTATCCATCAAGTTTTAATTCTCTATAGTTCAAGTGTTCTTCAGTGTCTGACTTCAATACCACTCAAGCACTTGAATGTGTAGAAATATTTTTTTGTAGGACATTAAAAATAGGGTTGTGAATCATTTGATGTACATATCCAAAGCCAATGGGTCCACAATAGAATTGTGCATGTATTCTGTACGAACAAAAGAGTTCATTTGAATAACATTTACAATGTACAGGGAGTCATGGCGTCATACAGTGTGGAAACATGCCCTTCAGCCCAACTTGCCCACACTGGTGAACATGTCCCATCTACACTAGTGCACCTGTCTAGGTTTGGCCCATATCACTCTAAATCTAACTATCCATGTACAGTATTCGAGTGGTGGCGCCATTGAGTGTGGCTGCCTCGCCTGCAGCTGTCTGTCCTCTCATCCTTATTGTTATTTTTATTCTGTTTTAAAATTTGTTTTTGGAGGTCTTTAGTCTTTTTTATGTGGGGGGAGGGGGAAACCGTTTCTCTTAGTCACTTCCTGGTCGAGGATGTGTCCATCTTCGCACACTCCTCGCAGCCTACCATCCGCATTGGCGTGGCCTTTCCTGCCGGAGACCGGCCAGAGCTTCGGCTTCAGCAGCGGCACAGCACGGGATTCCATCACGGAGCGAGCGATGCCTTACCGGGAATCGCTGTGTTGGAGCTCCGGAGTGCTGGGACTGCCGACTTCAACACTGTGGAGCTGTGGTCTGTGGAGCTTCCAGCCGCGGGCGGCGGGAGCTTCCAGCCGCTGGCAGCACTGACTTTTCCAGCCGCTGGCGGCGCTGACTTTGTCATCGCGGAGCCTGGGATCTCTCGCCGAGATCGCCAGTGTTGAATCTCCGCCCAGCTCGGCCTGTGGACTTCGGGAGCCGCGGTCTCCGGTAGGAAGTGGCCGATTCGGAGGCTCCGGGCCGCTGAGAGTGTTCTTCCGTTCGAGGGCCTGAAACATCTGGCCGTCGTTGCGGCGACTGTGGAGGCCTCAATAGGCCCCGACCACGGGTGAACAGAGGAAGATGACTGAACTTTGGTGCCTTCCCGCACAGTGGGAAATGTTGATTCTGCTGTGGGGGGGATGTTTTTTTTAATGTTTTATGTTAAATTCTATAGTGTTGTGTATATCTTATTTGTGTGCTGCATGGTAACTCAAATTTCACTGCACCAATTGGTGTAGGTGACAATAAATGTCCTTTGTCCAGTACCTGTCTAAATGTTGCAATAGTACCTGTCTTAACACCCTGATTCCGGCAGCTCATTCCAAACGCCCATCACTAAGTTACCCTTCAGGCTCCTATTAAACATCCCCCCCCTCACCTTAAACCTATATCCTCTGGTTCTTGATTCCCCTACTCTGGGAAAAATAATCTGTACGTCTACCCGATCTATTCCACTCATGATTTTGTACACCTCTATAAGATCACCCCTCATCCGCCTGCGCTCCAAGGAATAAAGTCTTAGAATAAATGGGAGGTCATTTAAGACTGAGGTGAGAAAAAACTTTTTCACCCAGAGAGTTGTGAATTTATGGAATTCCCTGCCACAGAGGGCAGTGGAGGCCAAATCACTGGATGGATTTAAGAGAGAGTTAGATAGAGCTCTAGAGGCTAGTGGAGTCAAGGGATATGGGGAGAAGGCAGGCACGGGTTATTGATAGGGGACGATCAGCCATGATCACAATGAATGGCGGTGCTGGCTCGAAGGGCCGAATGCACCTATTTTCTATGTTTCTATGTTTCTAATAAAGCGATACACTGCAACACTGTGAGAGAGAATTTCTATCTCGGAAGCCAGTGCAGTATTATATGACTCATTTTTACAGCTTTGATATTTTATTTGTATAC
Source organism: Malacoraja senta (assembly GCA_038087875.1). NCBI lineage: Eukaryota > Metazoa > Chordata > Chondrichthyes > Rajiformes > Rajidae > Malacoraja > Malacoraja senta. The sequence continues at coordinate 257,628,338 of CM075977.1, read as the reverse complement.
TACTTAGATAATAAATGCAGATGATAACTTGAAGAAGTAATTAAAAAAACTGAAATATTACTTTAACAGGTGGAGGAATCTATTTTTATTGCTTGAGTCTAAGGATTTATGAATAAATTGTGGTGATTCTGTATCCCTCTCAGAGGAATGACCTTTACATTAGTTCAACTTACATCAGGGTTTATACGCTGCGGAAAATGTCAAACAACCAGTTACCACTACAATCTAATTTGAAGCCCTAGTTTATTGTATTGTCAAAAGCCACTTCCTTAGATTACAACCTTACAATGTGTTGGCAACTAGCCTTTTATTCCATACACAGTGCACTTCCATTTGATCCACAGCTCTGTGTAAAAGGTTGTTGCATTATATTCATCATGTCTTTCACTTAGCCTTGATTCTGCTGGCATGGCGTCATTGTTTTTTTTGTCTAAAAATACAGAATGATGGATTCCCAACGCACCCAGAGAGATCAGTCAGCCAGTCATGTCCGCGGCAGCTCTTACCAAAGTAACCGGCGGGCCCACAGTTTAACATCAACATCTGCAAGGTCTTGCTCCTGACAGTGCAGCGCTCCACTGAGATCAGCAAGGGGATGCAGCCTGGATTAAAATTCTTTAGAATAGGATTCAAACACAACCCACTGACAGCGCAAAGAAATGTGGGAGCTAAGTTCTGGAATTCTCTCTGTGAAACTTTCTCCATTTTTGTCTCACTTTCCTCCTTTAAGATATTGAACAAATTTTGGTCATCGGCCCTTCATGCTTTGGTTTGTTGTTCAGAGAACATAGAACACTGGAATAGTTCACAATATCTCTACCGCCCCAAGTTAGGGTGGCATGGTAGCGCAGCGGTAGAGTTGCTGCCTCACAGAGCCAGAGACCCAAGTCCGACCCGGACCATGGGTGCCGTCTATATGGAATTTTAACATTCTCCCTGTGACCACGTGGGTTTTCTCTGGGTGCTCCAGTTTCCTCTCACACTAGAAAGACCTACAGGTTTGTAGATTAATTGGCTTCTGTATAATAGTAAATTGTCCCTAGTGTGTAGGATAGTGCTATTGGTTGGCCAAAGGCTCTTTCTGTGCTGGATCTCAAAAGTCTAATGTAAAGTCTAAAGTTAACCTAATCTCCTTCCTGCCCCTCCATTACCTGTATATCAGTATGCCTATCTAAAAGCCCCTTAAATGCCAATATCATATCTGCCCAACCATCAACATTGGCAGCGGGTTCTAGGCACCCACCTCTCTGTGTAAAAAACAACATTCTCCACACCTCCTTCAAACTTATCACCTCTGATCTTAAAGCAATGCTCTCAAGTGTTTGACATTTCCACCCTGGGAAAAAGGTTCAGACTGTCCACCTTATCTATGCTCTCTCATAATTTTATATACTTCTTAGTTCTTCCTTCAACCTCTGACACTACAGAGAAAACAATCCAAGTTTGTCCAACCTCTCCTGACACCTAATACTTTTTAATCTGGGCAACATCCTGGCAAATCTCTGTGCACCCTGTCCAAATGCCACATACTGAAGGGATGAGACAAAGACGGGCATCATTTACAAGTCTTTGTCTCACCTCACCCCCCCCCCCCCCCTCCCACCTTTCTCTCCAACACTACGTACAAGCAGACTGAAGACGGGTCCTGACCTGAAACGTCACCCTACCACGTCTTCCAGAGATGCTGCCTGACCCACTGAGTTACGTCAGCACTTTGATCTCCCCAAGCTTCCTCTGCAGGCCCGAAATGATCACAGAGTCCATGTCCTCTGTTACACGTCCATCTCTATTGAAGCACAAAACCACGCAACATTGCTCAGTACCTACTGGGCCTCGATTCCCTTTCAGCTCGACAGCTTTGGTCATTATCAGTGTTGAGAAGGGAGGCTTATGAACAGTTCAGTCGAGATTACCACTTCAAATGAAGCTCCTTCCCACTGCGTCCCTCCTTCAGAGGGCCTTTGCTGGAATAAATACACATTTTAATTTATTTTGACTCAGTTTGAAGTAATGAGATGCCAAAACAGTGGATCAGACTAACTGAATCTTGACAGCTCTTCTGTTCCGAGTCTACGATAAGCATGACCTTTTAAATTCTCTCCTAATTAGCAAGGGCGCAATTACACAAAAGGGTATTGTCAAGTCTTCTAATGTTTTTGTGCAGATTCCCCGCTTGAAAGGGATCCGATTCTTCCACCCCGAAATGAAGAACTGGATTTCACTCAATGACCAAACCATTTCTTTTTTATTATTTTTTTTCCTCCTTTTATTTTGGCAAATTCAGCAATTAATTGACAGTTTCACTTGATTTATTGCTTCAGCCATTACTTTGAAGGCATTTGGATGTTGTAGGTCTTAAGGTATTTAACAGTTTAGTCTTTTAGCAGGCGAAAAACTGGCTGCCAATCGGGTGCTGTAGATAATCAGTCCTGCATGCCTTCGCTGGCGATTGCGGCAGTTTTTAGGACAGTCTCTTAGATTATACTGTTCAAGTTTTTAGCCGCAAGTCAACTTCCGTCTTTTCCTCGCTTCCGGTGCTGTGTGCCCTTTTTTAAAGCCCCGGGCGGAACTCGGCTTATCTCCGCTTCTCTGTTCACGGTCGGGCTGACTCTGCTCCCGACCGGGCTTTCTCTGCTTTCTCCCCCACACCGGGTTGACTGTTCCCAGTTGGGCTGAAGACTCAGCCTCTTGTCGGTGGCTTTTCTGGACCTGTCCGTGGCCTTCACGGTACTAGGCCCCCACCCGACGTCTGTGGCTGCTACTTGAGCTTGGCTGTGGGCTGCACAGCCCTGGATACATTCCAGGTAAGCTGACACCGTGCTTGGTGACCCTTACTGCCCCTGCTTGATTTCCTAGCTCTTCCCTGAGCTATTGCTTCCCGTTCCTACCTTTTTTCTTTTTGGCGCCAATTCAAACCCATTTGGCTTGGTGCTGTTCCACTTGTTTCCAAATACTACTTCTATTTTTAACTTTTGTTTTCGATTCTTCTTGCTGGCCTTGTTCTTATCTTCGTTCTTTTATCCTCGTCGCCAATTGTTGTGTATTCGGATGCTTTGAACAGTCTTGAATAAAGGCTCGGACACGGGAGGAATCATACAAGCTTCTTTACTGCAGGACGCCACCTTGTCTTTTTTGCTCCTGCGTACTTGCCCCAGACATCACAAGACACCAATTACTTATATTAATTATCCTATACCTAACACTCCTCCCCCTTTAACTTGGAGCCCGGTAACACCAATTATATTACATACATAATACTCCTCCCCCTTTAACTTGGAGGCAGGTAATACCTTTCATTACAGTTTGACTTGACAGGTATCCAGAAGCTGATGCCACATATGAGCAGGCGAAAGATTCTACCATCCGAGTAAAGGATATACTAATGTAGTCTAGTGTAATGATTGTGTGTGTGAGCGCTTCTGCTTATATGCAGTATATATTTAAAAATAAGCACAAATACACACAATAGACAATAGACAATAGGTGCAGAAGTAGGCCATTTGGCCCTTCAATGTGATCATGGCTGATCATCCCCAATCAGTACCCCGTTCCTGCCTACTCCCCATATCCCCTGACTCCGCTATTCTTAAGAGCCCTATCTAGCTCTCTCTTGAAAGCATCCAGAGAACACACATTTACACATATTATGTACACATGCATGCATGCACGTACTGCAAATGCACACTCACACACATAGACAGGTATGTGAAAACTGCCCCTCAGATTCCTATTAAATCTTTCCCCCCTCACCTTTATTCTGTACCCTCTAGTTCTTGATTCACCTGCACTGGTAAAAGACTATGTGCATTCACCTGATCTAGTCCCCTTATGATTTTATGCACCACTATCAGATCACGCCTCAACCTCCTGCGCTCAAGGAATGAAGACCCAATTTTTCCCTATAGCTTAGGCCATCTAGTCTTGGCCACATCCTTAAAAATCTTCTCTGCACCCTCTCCAGCTTTATAGCAACGTTCCAATATCAGTATGTCCAATGTCCACAATAGGGTAGAGGCGAATCGGACAGTACACCAGCTTATGGAAGGGCCGTTGAGAAGCCTGATAACAGAGGGGAAGAAGCTGTTCCTGAGTCTGGTGGTGCGTGCTTTCAAGCTTCTGTACCTTTTGCCCGATGGGAGCAGGGAGAAGGAGGAGTGACCAGAATGAGACAAGTCATTGATTATGTTGGCTGCTTTTCTGAGACAGCGTGAAGTGTAGATGGAGTTAAGGGCGGGGAGTCTGGTCTGTGTGATCAACTGGGCTACATCCACAACTCGCTGCAATTAATTGTGGTGGTGGGCAGGGCTGTTCCCAAACCAAGCAGTGATGCAACCCGATAGTAAGCTTTCTATGGTGCATCTGTAGACGTTTGTAAGAGTCACTGGAGACATGCTGAATTTCCTCAGTCTCCGAAGGAAGTAGAGGTGTTGGTGTGTCTTCTTGCCTGTCGCATCGTTGTGGTTGGTTCGCAACAGATCATTGGTAATATTAATGCCAAGGGACTTGAAGCTCTCAACCATTTCCTCTTTGGCACCATTGATGCTGATTGGGGCATGTACTCCACCAAGCTTCCTGAAGTCGAGAAGTAGCTTCTTCTGACATTGCTGACATTGAGGGACATTGCGGGACAGGTTGTTGTCCTGACATCATGTTACTGAGTTCTCTACCTCTTTCCTGTACCCTGTCTCATTATTGTTTGCCATCCGACTATGTTGAAGACTAGCTTCTTCTAGCTACGTCTAGCTATGACTAACTTCGGGAAAATTGGACACCGAATAATGGAGAGTGAAGACGACCTCCTTCGATCTCCTTTAACCTCCCTTCGACTATGATGAAGACTATCTACGACTATCTTCGACTACCTTTGACTACCCTCGATTACCTATGACTAACATGCCGACCTTCTACGACCTACTATGACTAAACCTACGAGTAAAAAAGTATAGAATTTTTCCATGGCGACCATTTTTTACTCGCGGTGTATTTTTCAACATGTTGAAAAATACGCCGCGACCTAGCTGAGGTCTCGAGTACACGGGGACTACTCTCGAGCATGAAGGAGAGTTACAAAGACCTCTTAGGACCTCGTGTCGACCATGCTGCGAGTATGAGTTGAGGGCAACTCGCCAGAACTCGCGGATTAGGTCACCCAAGTGGGACAGGCCCTTAACACTCTATCCAGGGTCCTAACATTCATTGTGAAAGTCCTGTCCTGGTTTGACATCCCAAAATGTAACCCCTCACACTTTCCATTAGCCATTCCTCAGCTCACCTACTCAGCTGATCGAGATGTTACTGTAATTCTTCATAACTACCTTCACTGTCTACAAGACCACCTATTTTAGTGTGATTTTTTGCAAACTTATTAATCGTGCCTTGCACATTCCCATTCCTGTACAACTATCAACAAACAGTCTGCATTTTTAGTTTAGTTTAGTTTATCTACAAAGGTACAGCAAAAACCTTTTGTTGTGTGCTAATCAGTCAGTGGAAAGACAATACATGATTACAATCAAGCCATCCATAGCGTACAGATACCTGATGAAGGGAATATCGTTCCATGCAAGATAAAGTCCAGTAAAGTCCGATTAAAGCTAGCCCGAGAGTCTCCAATGAGGTTGATAGCAGCTCAGGACTGCTTTGTTGATAGAATGGTTCCATTGCCTGAAAACAGCTGGGAAAAAACTGTCCCTGAATCTGAAGTGTGCATTTTCACACTTTTATACCTCTTGCCCGATGGTAAAGGAGAGAAGAAGGAGTGACCGGGGTGAAACTTATCCTTGATTGTGCTGGTAGCCTTGCTGAGGCACCATGAGGAAATGGAATCCATGGAAGCGAGGTTGGTTTGTGTGATGGTCTAGGCTGCGTCCACAATTCTCTGCAATTTCTTGCAATCTTGGATGAAGCTCTTTAAGAATAGTTTAATAATGGTCTGCATTCTGAGCAGCTTTGCAAAATCATCAGTTCCAATTTTTGGGATATAGGGCTTGTCAAGATTATAGCTCAAATCAAGGATACCCAATGGTCTTTCCCATAGATAGTCCTGCAAGGGGTGGGGGGTTGGGGGGAGTTGGGGGAAACATTTTCTAATCTCTTACCTTGACAGAGATGCGATTTTTTCCGTATTATATCTCCGTCCGCACTGCGGCCTAACATCGTGGGGTTGACGGCCTTTGCTGGAGACCGACTTCGAGAAGCTCCACCACGGATGCCTGCGGACTTACCATCGCGGAGCTCGCGACCCTGTCGGGGGGTCAACTTTGGGGCTCCAACCGTGGGTGCCTGCGGACTTTAACATCGCAGAACTTGCGGTCTCTGGTTGGAGACCGTCTTTCGGGAACTCCAAGCCGCAGGAACTTCGACCGCCGGCTGCGGGAGCTTCGATCGCCCCAACTGCGGATGGTTCGACTGCCCCGACTATAGTCGAATAAAAGAGGAAGAAGATTGGACTTTATCGCCTTCCATCACAGTGAGGAACGTGGGGAATCCACTGTGGTGGATGTTTATGTCAGATTTTATGTAGTTGTGTGTCTTGTTTCTTTTTGTTTATTATGGCTGTATGGTAATTCGAATTTCACTGTTCCTTAATTGGTACATGTGACAATGAACTGACGTTGAAACCTTGAAATGATTTTCACTCAAGTGCCTATTTACAGTAATTCCGTTTGGGAGCTGGGCATATCTCAAAGGCTGGATTCAAGTCTGTATATGTGTAGTCTCATTCTTAAAAAAATGTCTTAGATTGGCCCAGATTTAGTGTATTAATAGTTTCAAATGGTCTCAATGGGAGAAATTCAGCGATACAAATGAAGGCTTAAGTCAAATTATTTTTGTGTTATTAAGCATGTTAAAGTCCTGCTTTTGATTAGTTTATTTTATTTTATTTTATTTTATTGTCACGTGTGCAGTGAAAAGCTTTTGTTGCGTGTTATCCAGTCAGCGGAAAGACAATATATGATTACAATCGAGCCATTTACAGTGTGCAGATACACGTTAACAAATTAGGATGCATTAAAAAAAAAATCACATCAACCTTCAATAAATATGAACGTAGCTAAATATCAAATATTCAGCAGAGGCTGTAAGATATGATAGTCGACTAACCATGGCCTGTGCTCCCTCCGGCTTTACCCTTCACAGAAGGCCCACGTGTAAACTTTAATTGATTTGCAAAGCCTAAACATTGAACTTCACTTAGAAAATTTACACAGCAAGGGATGACTTGGAGTGCAAATAGTTTAAGCAAACAATTCCCATCAGCAAAATAAGTGGGCCATCTACCAAGCTACAAGATTCTATTTCCTTGACATCCCACAGGAAAGGGAAATTAATAAAAGCCTGAGGTCGGGCAGACAGCTTCTGATGGAGAAAGGTACACATTCACTACAGGGGACTTCACTTCAGATGGAGAAGCTGACTCTATAAGTTTCTCCATCTGTCCGTAATGTGTAGGATAGAACCAGTGTATGGGTGATTGTGGTCGGCATGGACTCAGTGGGCCGAAGGGCCTATTTCCACGCTGTATCTCCAAAACTAAAACAGGAGATTCCAAGAGGCTGCTGCCATCTGGTAGAAAATCCTCTTAATTAGCCGTTAAGTGACCATTTGGAGCAGAACAAGGCAAAATTCTTAGGTAGACAAAAATGCTGGAGAAACTCAGCGGGTGAGGCAGCATCTATGGAGCGAAGGAAATAGGCAATGTTTCAGGCCGAAGCCCTTCTTCAGCGGGCCCGAAACGTTGCCTATTTCCTTCGATCCATAGATGCTGCCTCACCCGCTGAGTTTCTCCCGCATTTATGTCTACCTTCGATTTTCCAGCATCTGCAGTTCCTTCTTAAGGCAAAATTCTTTGTGTGAGGACGTGCAAATGTTTATTGTTCTCAGTCTTTAAGGACCTCCAAGAGATGAGTAGCTTGATAGAATGATCTATCAACTACCTCCTCCGGCAGCTCGTTCCATACACCCACCACCCTCTGTGTGAAAAAGTTACCCCTCAGATTCCAGTTAAATCCTTCCCCCCTCACCTTAAACCTATGTCCTCCAGTTCTTGCTTGAATATTCTGGGCAAGATATTATGCGCGTCTGTGCGATCTATTCCTCTCATGATTTTGTACACCTCTATAAGATCACCCCTGCACTCCAAGGAATACTGTCCTAGCCTGCCCAACCTCCCCGCAGCTCAGGCCCTAGAATGCTGGCAACACCCTCGTAAATCTTCTCTGCGCCCTTCCCAGCTCCAGTGGAGAGCGTGCAAACTAAACACTGTTCTTAGATTTGGTCCATTATTATTTTGCTTTTACAATCGAACCTTCTTGCCAAAGACAGATCACTTCATAGTGTTAGCAAAAGCAGAGCACAGTCTGTAATTATATAGCTGCTTTCAATTCATCAAAACTCTCCAAAGTGCCACACACAAAAAAAAAAAGGATTACTGTCAAATTATTGTTACATTGGCAAGCTGGTTATTAATTTACACTGAGCAAGATCTCACAGCCAACCTGTGAGATACATAGCCGGAAAATCTATTTTGTTGTCTTTGTTTGGTGAGCATATTTGGAGACAGGTGGGGGCAACATTTAATGCCCCATTTGAAAAATAACAAACCAACAAAGAAACATATGTATGGGAAAGAACTGCAGATGCTGGTTTACATTGGATAGACACAAAATGCTGGAGTAACTCAGCGGGTCAGGCAGCATCGATGGACAAAAAGAACAGGTGCATGTTTCTTGAGTATAGGAGCAGGAATGTTTTTTGAGTATAGGAGCAGGGAGGTTCTACTGCAGTTGTACAGGGTCTTGGTGAGACCACACCTGGAGTATTGCGTACAGTTTTGGTCTCCAAATCTGAGGAAGGACATTATTGCCATAGAGGGAGTGCAGAGAAGGTTCACCAAACTGATTCCTGGGATGTCAGGACTTTCATATGAAGAAAGACTGGATAGACTTGATTTATACTCTCTAGAATTTAGGAGATTGAGAGGGGATCTTATAGAAACTTACAAAATTCTTAAGGGGTTGGACAGGCTAGATGCAGGAAGATTGTTCCCGATGTTGGGGAAGTCCAGGACAAGGGGTCACAGCTTAAGGATAAGGGGGAAATCCTTTAAAACCGAGATGAGAAGAACTTTTTTCACACAGAGAGTGGTGAATCTCTGGAACTCTCTGCCACAGAGGGTAGTAAAGTAAAGTAAAGTAAAGTAAGTTTATTTATATAGCGCCTTTCAATCAGATTACTGAAACCAAAGCGCTTTACAGACAATTAACCATATAAATAAAAAATAAAAAGGTAGAATAAAAAAGACACGACACACTATTTAGAGATTCAACATGAACATCCCCCCACAGCAGAGTCGACACTCTCCACCGTGAGGGAAAGGCACCAAAGTGTCCAGTCCTCCTCCTAGTCCACCCGAGATCGGGGCCAGTCTGAGGGCTCCGCAGCCAGTCGCCGCAACGGCAGCCCGATGTTGTAGACTCACCCGCCGGGAAGCTGGAACACCGGCATCGGGTGGAAAGTCCTCAGCGGATTGGAAGTGTCTGGAGCGGCCGCTCCTTCCCCGGAGACTGCGACGCCCGCGGACTTCAGGCCGCGCCGGTTGGAGCTTCGACTCCGCGGTGTTTTTGATCCAGCGCCGCCCGCCCGCGGCGGGATGCCCTCAAACCGCAGACCGCAGACCACGGCTGCTCGATGTTGGTGGTCGGCGGTCACAGCACTCCGGAGCGGCGACCCGACAAGGCATCGCCCGCTCCCCGTTGGTGTCCCATTGGTGTCCCAGCGCTGTGCCGCCGAAGCTGTGGTCCCCGGCAGGAAACGCCGCTCCAGCCCGATGGAAGGCCGCATGGGGAGACCGGAGACGCGATTCGGAGGAAAACCGCATCTCCGACCAGGTAGGACTGGGGTTAAAACAGTTCCTCCCCCCCCCCCCCCACATAGAAAGAATAGACCTCCAAATAATAAAATAAAAAAACAATAAAAGAGTTAGACGACGGACTGCAGGCAGGCGCACTATGTAGTCGAGGCCAGTTCATTGGCTATATTTAAGAGGGAGTTAGATGTGGCCCTTGTGGCTAAAGGGATCAGAGGGTATGGAGAGAAGGCAGGTACGGGATACTGAGTTGGATGATCAGCCATGATCATATTGAATGGCGGTGCAGGCTCGAAGGGCCGAATGGCCTACTCCTGCACCTAATTTCTATGTTTCTATGTTTCTATGTTTCCGGTCGGTATCCTTCGTCAGAAGCATACCTTCAGAGAAGCAAGCAACGTTTTTATGGTGAAACCGAGCGTGCTGGAGGAACTCAATGGGCCAGGCAGCATCTGTGGAGCAAATGGATCGACGAAGTTTAGATGAGTCGCAACCATTTTTCAGATTGATCGGGTGACATTTCGGGTCGGGACCCTTCTTCAGACTGATTCACCATTCCCTCCACAAATGCTGCCTGGTCAGTTGAGTTACTCCAGCACTCTGTGTTTTACTCAAGATTCCAGCATCTGCAGATCCTTGTGCCTCAAAGTTGCCAGTGATATCCTGAATTGGGTTTTGAACTTGCAGCCTTCTGACAATTGCAGGAGTACAAGCAACACTTTTTAGCGGAAGATAGGCACAAAGGCAGCATCTCTGGAGAGAAGGAATGGGTGACATATCGGGTCGAGACCCTGCTTTAAACCAGCATCTGCAGTTCCTTCCTTACATCAATCCATGTTGTTCAGAGATGTGGCATGACCCACTGATTTATTCCAGCATTTTGTGCCTTTTTTTTGTAAATCAACATCTTCAGTTCCTGCTTCTGTATAACTTATTAGGTCACAGGTGGAGTGTGCGCACATTTCTTGTCATTACTCTGTGGGAAAGACGTGACTGCATCGGGGAGGGTGCAGAGGAAACTCACCAGGGTCCTGCCTGCAATGAAGTGTTTCAGTAATGAGAAGTCACAGTTTAAAATTAGTTTGAATGCTTTGGAGTGGAGAAGGCTAGTGAGGGGAATAATTGATTGAGGAACATAAAATTTGGAGGAGCATACAGAGGGACCTAATGAGGACTTATTTCTCCTCAGCAGAGGTATCTATAACCAGAGAATATAGGATTAAGAAAAGAGTAGGAGATTTAAAGGGGATTCAAGGAAGATGTTTTGCACTCTGAGGATGAAAGGTTTAGAGGGATATGGACCAAATGGGGGCAAATGGGTCTAACTTTGATGGAGTATCTTGGTTGATTTGGATGGGTTGGGCCGAAGGGCCTATTTCCATGCTGTATGATTCTACGACTCATATCTGCAACACACTGCTACTGGGGATGGTGGAATCAGGAATTCTGACAACGTTTAACAAGTATATGAATGAACACTTAAATTGACATGATATGGAACTTATTAGAAATTGAGAGAAGTATGGACTGGTACGTTGAACATAGAATGGTGCATCACAGGAAGGGACCCTTCGGCCCACAATGTTTGTGCCGTAAAGCACATGATACAAAGTTAGACACAAAATGCTGGAGTAACTCAGCGAGTTAGACAGCACCTCTGGAGAAAAGGAATAGGCAACTTTTCGGGTCAAGACCCTTCTTCAGATTCCGAATAAAGTTGAGTCTGAAGAAGGGTCTCAACCCAAAACATCACCTGTTGAGTTTGAATAAGGGTTCAGACCCAAAATGTCACCTATTCCTTTTCTCCAGAGATGTTGCCTGTCCCACTGAGTTACTCCAGCATTTTGTGTCTATCTTCAGTGTAAACCAGCATCTGCTGTTCCTTCCTGCACATGATGCCAAGTTAAACTGTTCTCATCTGCCTGTACATGATCCATATCACCCTATTCCCTGCACTTCCATGTGCCGATCTAAAAGCTTAACCACCACTGTCACATCTCTGGCAGTGTGTTCCAGGCCCCCATTACTCTCTGGGTAAAAATTTTGCCCCGCACATCCCCATTAAATTTCCCCCCTCTCACCTTATAGCTAATGTCCTCGAGAGTTGGATATTTCCATCCTGGGAACAAGATTCTGACTGTCTATGCAATCTCTGCCTCTCATCATTTTATACACTTCGATCAGGTCTCCCCTCAACCTCAAGCTATATTTAAGAGGGAGTTAGATGTGGCCCTTGTGGCTAAGGGGATCAGGGGGTAGGGAGAGAAGGCAGGTACGGGATACTGAGTTGGATGATCAGCCATGATCATATTGAATGGCGGTGCAGGCTCGAAGGGCCGAATGGCCTACTCCTGCACCTATTTTCTATGTATCTATGTAACCTCCGACATTTCAGGTGCTTGGTGATCATCACACCAAGAGGAAGCGTAAAAGGCAGACCCGGCCCCATAGATAAAGATAAAAAGCTATCTCCCTCTCTGCTACCTTGCAAAAAAACCCACATTGCTTGGAGTTGTTCCAAGTTCCACTTGTCCATACTTGCCCTGCTAAATGAAGCAGGTGACATGACAAACCAGGTCAAATCCATCAGATCGGTCCCCTGTGGTTGAGAGCGGAGAATATATTAACTTGTGGGCGGAGCACCAAGGCAAATTCCTTGTATGTGAATACTTGGCCAATAAACTAACTTGCTTATATATTGAAAAAAACAACTGGTTCATTCTAAGTCTGGATACAAAAATTGGCTACAATTGATCCCTCTCTGCATCTCTCACTTTAACCAGCATGGAGCGATGGGGTCTATAACTAGGCTCCGGTTACCACGCAATTTTTGCGATGAACATTATTGAGATAGCGAACTATTTAACTGTTGTACAAGATATCTCAAGTACTAACTGAAAAAGACATTAAGCTTTTGAAAATGATGATTATTTTTATTTCTGTTTAAGAAGGAACTGCAGATGCTGGAAAATCGAAGGAAGACAAAAATGCTGGAGAAACGCAGCGGGTGAGGCAGCATCTATGGAGCGAAGGAAATAGGCGACGTTTCGGGTCGAGACGGAACGGAATAGATGTGGACACACGAGCATACTTTACATCAGCTGCAATAATTACCATTGTTTTTATTTCTCTCCTTTTCCAAGGACGATGCCAGGACTTGAGAGCCCAAGCTATGGGGAGAGGTTGAGCAGGCTGGGTCTCTATTCCTTGGAGCGCAGAAGGATGAGGGGTGATCTTATAGAGGTATATAAAATCATGAGATGAATAGATTGGGTAAACACAAAGAGTCCCTTGCCCAGAGCAGTGGAATCAAGAACCAGAGGACATAGGTTTAAGGTGAGGGAGGATGGGTTTAATAGGAACCTGAGGGGTAACTTTTTCACACAAGTTCGCTCTCAGTCTGAAGAAGGGTCACGAACCGAAACATCACCTATTCCAGTTGTGTACAGTAGTATCCACTTTTATTTTATTGCATGCAAAGCAATGCTTTTCACTGTATTTTGGTACACGTCACAATAATAAACTTGAATCGAAACCACATATCCAAATACCTCTCACTTTTTTTATGATGATCTTCTCCAGATCTCACCCACCATTCATGCCCTATTGTTTCTATGTTGGCATCCCAACCACATTAGGCACTAACCCAAAAATGATGCAAAGTGCTGGGGTAACTCAGCGGTCAGGCAGCATCATTAGAGGCAGCTCAGTGGCGCAACGGTAGAGCTGCAGCCTAACAGTGCCAGTGGCCCGGGTCCGATTCGGACCACAGGTGCTGTCTGTATGGAGTTTGCACGTTCTCCCTGTGACTGCGTGGGTTTGTAGGTTAATTGGCTTTGGTAAATTTGTAAATTTGCCCTAACGTGTAGGGTTGTGCTAGTGTATGGGGTGATCGCTGGTTAGCACAGACTCGGTGGGCCGAAGGCCCTGTTTCTGCACTGTATCTCTAAAGTCTAAAGTCTAAACCTGTACATTACTAAGTTATTACTCTCCTGACAATTCACCTACCTGACCTAGCCACTTCTCACATCCTCCATCTCTTCTTTTGGCTCAGTGTCAATTTGTAACCTGATTACATTACCATAGAGCACCTTGGAATTTTGCACTTGTTCTTTCTCATTGCGAGATTGAGCCAATGAATCTCACAACACACGTCCAAGCAATGGAATTGTTTATGGAATTAAATAGGTTTCTACTGGACCAGACTCGCTAAGATTTCACCATTTGGAACAGAAATTCCTACAGGTTCCAGTTGACTAACTCCAATCACAAGTACTTTCTAAACAGTTAATGGAATCAGTGAATAAATCATTTATGTCCTTCTAAAATACTTTTTAAAAATCTAGTTCATGCCTGTTCGTAAACAGAAGCACTGTGAAAATATTTTCTCTTACTTCAGTTAGATGATCAGCCATGATCATATTGAATGGCGGTGCAGGCTCGAAGGGCCGAATGGCCTACTCCTGCACCTATTTTCTATGTTTCTATGTTTCATGCATCCTGCTCTGTTACTTCTCCTAATATATGTCAGTAGATGCAGGGAGTTGAGAACTTCTGTGGTGTTATCTCCTCAAGTAATTGCAGCGAATTGTGGATGCAGCCCAAACCATCACACAAACCAACCTCTCTGACTCCATTTATACTTCACGATGCCTCGGCAAGGCCACCAGCATATTCAAGGATGAGTCGCACCTTGGCCACTACCTCTTCTCCCCTCTCCCATCGAGCAAAAGGTATAGAAGTGTGCGAATGCACACCTCCAGACTCAGGGACAATAACTTCCCAGCTGTTAACAGGCAACTGAACCACCTTGCCGCAACTAGAGAGCAGTCCTTAACTACTATCTACCTCATCGGGGACCCTCGGACTATCTTTGATCAGACTGTACTGGCTTTACCTTGCACTAAACGTTATTCCCTTATCAAGGATCTGTACACTGTGAATGGGCCGATTGTAATCATATGTTGTCCTTCCGCTGACTGGTTAGCATTCAACAAAAACAAAAGCTTTTCACTGTACCAAGGTACACGTGACAATAAAATAAAACTGAACTGAACTGATGGTAGGGTATCTAAATCTCCAAGTCTGTCTCAGAGAATTTAAATTAAACCTCTAGAGCATTGCTTTTCCTTTATTAATTTTAAGGATTCTTGAGGGTCCAACTCCATAACTCACTGAAATTGTTAACACGTGCCAATGGAATGGGGGAAAAAGCATATCAATAAGACTGAATTGTGCAAGACTATTTTTCCTGGTACTTAGGAGACTGAGAAGTGACATTATAGAGATATACAAAATCATGAGGGGCATAGATAAGATGAATGGTCGCAGTCCTTTTTCTCAGTTTAGGGAAGTTGAAAACTTGGGGGCATAGATTTAAAGTGAGAAGGGAATCTTTAAACGGGATTTGAGAGGCAAGTTTTTGCACACAGAGAGCGATAGATATGTGGAATGAGCTGCCAGGGTAGTTGAGGCAGGAATAATTACATGAAAGAGCATTTACAGAGGTAAATGGATAAAAGATGTTGAAAAGGTTATGGGCCAAATGCAGGCAAATGGGACTAGCTCAACTAGGCAACTCTGTCATCATAAAATGACACAAAGTGCTTCAATAACTCAGCAGGTCAGGCAGCATCTCTGGAAAACATGGATAGGTGACATTTTGGGTTGAGACCCTTCTTCAGGCTGATGATCAGAGAAGAAAGCTGGAAAAGGATAAGACAGGACAAAGTGTGGCAGGTAATAGGTCGACTTAGGGGAGGGTCTTTTTTTTGATAAGCCGATGGTTGGAACAAATGCCCGATATAAGATAAGAACAGACGGTGTGAGTCAGAGTGGATGAGTTGGGCTGAAGGGCCTATTTCCATGCTATATAACTCAATGATTCTAAGGGGCGGCACAATTGACCAGCAGTAGAGTTGCTGTCTTATAGCGCCAGAGACCCAGGTACGATCCTGACAACGGGTGCTGTCTGTAAGGAGTTTGCAGGTTCTCGCTGTGACCGTGTGGGTTTTCTCCAGGTGCGACAGTTTCCTCCCACATTCCCAAGACGTACAGGTTTGCAGGTTAATTAAATGCAGTAAAATTGTAAATTGTCCCTAGTGTGTAGGATAGTGTTAATGTACAGGGTGATCACTGGTCGGCCTGGACTTGGTCGGCCGAAGGATCTGTTTCCACACTGTAACTCTAAAGTCTAAAGACTTTGACCCGAGGTCTATTGTTCTGGTAACGTTCTTCTGAATATATCTTATATAAGATTGTTATCGAAGAATATAAGATTATTAAGGGTTTGGACACGCTAGAGGCAGGAAACATGTTCCCGATGTTGGGGGAGTCCAGAACCAGGGGCCACACACAGTTTAAGAATAAGGGGTAAGCCATTTAGAACGGAGACGAGGAAACACTTTTTCTCACAGAGAGTGGTGAGTCTGTGGAATTCTCTGCCTCAGAGGGCGGTGGAGGCAGGTTCTCTGGATGCTTTCAAGAGAGAGCTAGATAGGGCTCTTAAAAATAGCGGAGTCAGGGGATATGGGGAGAAGGCAGGAACGGGGTACTGATTGGGGATGATCAGCCATGATCACATTGAATGGCGGTGCTGGCTCGAAGGGCTGAATGGCCTACTCCTGCACCTAATGTCTATTGTCTATTGAAGGGAAACACTCCAGTGACTAAAACTGAGGAGGGCAGTGTTTCTCTCTCAGTAGTAACTTTCCCAGTGGAGGGCATGTTAAGGAGGCAAATTAGATTGTCAGTCTTTTACCATGCACTTAAACTCCATCAGAGGCTGTAGAACACTCCTGCATCACCTTAAATATTCTCTGGAGCCGCTGGAAGTAGGTGAGTGGTCAGAGGAAAGTTAAAATAAAGCCCAGTGTGCAACCAGCGCAGCTACATTTCCATCTACATCGGTGAGACCAAGCGGAGGCTTGGCGATCGTTTCGCCGAACACCTCCGGTCGGTCCGCAATAACCAACCTGGCCTCCCGGTGGCTCAGCACTTCAACTCCCCCTCCCATTCTGTATCTGACCTCTCTGTCCTGGGTCTCCTCCATGGCCACAGCGAGCAACACCGTAAATTGGAGGAAATGCACCTCATATTCCACTTGGGCAGTCTGCATCCTGGGGCATGAACATTGAATTCTCCCAATTTTGCTAGCCCTTGCTGTCTCCTCCCCTTCATCAGCCCTCTGGTTGTCTCCTTCCTTCCGTCAGTCCACGGGCTCCTCCTCCACCTTTTTTCCTTTTTTCCTTTCTTCTCCCCACCCCCTATCAGTCTGAAGAAGTGTTTCGGCCCGAAACATTGCCTATTTCCTTCGCTCCATAGATGCTGCTGCACCCGCTGAGTTTCTCCAGCACTTTTGTGTACCAGCTACATTTCCAGACATATGGTGGCACAGTGGTAGAGTTGCTGCCTTGCAGCACCAGAGACCCAAGTGTAATCCTGACCACAGGTGTGGTCTTCACAGAGCTTGTACCTTCTCCCCGTGACCTTGGTGGCTTATCTCTGGCATCCTCCCACAAATCCAGGGCATACAAGTTTGTAGGCTTCAGTAAAATTGTAAATTGTCCCAAATGTGTGTAGGATAGTGTTGGTTTACGGGGGTGATCAGTAATCGATGCGGACTCTTTGGGCTGAGGGGCCTGTTTCTGTGCTGTATATCTAAACTAAGCTAAATTAAACGAGATTGTCTTTGACATTGAAACTACAGAATCACATTGATCTAGTGCGCAGAACAGGAGAAATCATATTAGACCCAATTTTCAGGTAAGATTAGGTGCTGACACTTCTTCCTGTGATTCTTACAAAATGATAGAATACACGCAGGATTTCTGGTCACCTACAAGTTTGCTGAAACAAAAATAGACTTTTTCTCCACCTATCCCTGTGATGCCTTGCAGCACAAGAGACCCGGATTCGATCCTGACTATGAGTGCTGCCAGTGCGGAGTTTGTACGCTCTCCCTGTGTTCAGTCTACTTTAGTTTAGAGATACAGTGTGGAAACAGGGCTTTGGTAAAAATATCAAATTGTCCCCAGTGTGTAAGATAGGGCTAGTGCACGGGGTGATTGGTGATCGGCACGGATTTGGTGGGCAAAAGTGCCTGTCCTCACTGTATGTGTAAACTAAACTAAGCTAACTAAACAAATACAAAAATGAGCAACTTTAAAGATTTCAGAATCTAGAAAAGTCCCTGTGGTAAAGGAATTCAGTCCAACAAGACATCCTCAATTTGAAGTCACAAAAATGTTCTTTATGCAAAACAAGAAATAAAGATACAGAATGCTGGTTGAACTCAGAGGGTCAGGCAGCATCTCTGGACAACATGGATAATTGGGGATTAGGTCGTGACCTTTATTCAGACTGTAAAGCACATCTAATGCTATTAATATAACTAGCTGGAGAAAGCATTTTTACGTTAATTGAAAAATCCGTTGTCTCTTTTTACCAAAGGTTAATGCAAAGGAACATCAGAGATTGAGGGAAGTTGTGATAGAAGTATATGGAATTATGAGAAGCATAGACAGTCAGAACCTTTCCCCCCCAGGGAATATCAATTATTAGAGAGCAATGGTTTAAGTTGAGAGGGGCAAAGTTTAAATGAGACTAGACCAAGTGGGAACCATTGGGTCCCATCCCCTCAACGCGCAGTTGCGGGGGGGGGGGGGGAGGGGTGGGGCGGCCTGCGGCTTCACACACACACTAACCACCCCCCACACACACACTGACCACCCCCACACACACACTAACCACCCCCCACACACACACACTGACCACCCCCCTTGATATTATATTAATATTATTCATTTGCTCCTTTTACGTCATCCCCGCCCTATCCACTCATGCATAGCCCCCAACTCACAGGCGTGTCTAGAGAGGAAGAGGGAGGGGGGGTAGAGAGAGAGGGGGCAGAGACACAAAGGGAGGGCAGAGACACAGAGAGAGGGGCAGAGACACAGAGGGGCAACGAGAGCGAGAGAGAGAGAGAGGGGCAGAGAGAGAGAGAGGGGCAGACGTCTTCTTCTTGCGTATGGCATGCACAGCCTAGTTGTAATACAACTTGTTCTATTTGATCTTTTGCTCGTGCACGCCAGGTTGATTGCATTCATCGAAACAGGGTGGACCACGCGAAGGTTGCAATCTCCCACCCAAGAGGGGCAGAGAGAGATAGAGAGAGAGAGAGAGGGGCAGAGAGAAAGAGAGAGGGGCAGAGAGAGAGGGGGGGCAGAGAACGGGAGAGAGAGAGAGATAGAGGGGCAGAGATAGAGAGAGGGGTCAGAGAGAGAGAGGGGGCAGAGAGAGGGAAGAGAGGGGCAGAGAGACAGAGAGAGACGGGAAGAGAGCGGGACGGCCGACCGGCCAAGTGCGCGCGGGCGGGGCTAAAGCGGGCGGGCGGCGACCAAATGACTGCGAGTCGGGGGGGGGGGGGGGGGGTTGAGGGGACATAACTCGCAGCGTGTGGAAAACAGTGCGCAGCAGGCCTCTGAAATGACCATTTGAATTTTCTGGAAAGATGAGCCGGGGATCTCGCAGGAGCTGGAGTACAGCGCCCGACTTGCTCGTCTTTTGAATAACCGGGGGGGGGTGGGAGAGAGGGATCGGGGGTGACGTCATTCGCAGCGCATGAAATACAGCATGGAGCAGAGCCATTGTGACTTCCCCATCACATTTATTTTCAAAGATTTGTGAAAATTTTCATAAATAAATTTCTGAATCCACGGGATAAAACTCTACAGGAATATGTAAAAATTTTACCGTTAGAGCTTAGTTTGTTTCGAGCAGAGAGAGAGAGAGAGAGAGACACACACACACGCACACACACGCACACACACACACACACACACACACACACACACACACACACACACACACACACACACACACACACACACACACACACACACACACAGTGTGACCTACACAGAGGCTGCTACCGTAGCTGACTGAAGATCAAATAAATGGTTTCAAGATTGACTGTTTTCATAATTTCATAAGTGATAGGAGTAGAATTAGGCGATGGCCCACCGTCTACTCCGCCATTCAATCATGGCTGATCTGAGTTGGATGATCTGCCATGATCATATTGAATGGTTCAAAGGGCCGAATGGCCCACTCCTGCACCTATTTTCTATGTTTCTATGATCTATCTCTCCCTCCTAACCCCATTCTCCTGCCTTCTCCCCATAACCTCTGATACCTGTACTAATCCAGAATCTATCTATCTCTGCCTTACAAATATCCATTGACGGCCTCCAGAACCAGGGGGCCACAGTTTAAGAATAAGGAGTAAGCCATTTAGAACGGAGACGAGGAAACACTTTTTCTCACAGAGAGTGGTGAGTCTGTGGAATTCTCTGCCTCAGAGGGCGGTGGAGGCAGGTTCTCTGGATGCTTTCAAGAGAGAGCTAGATAGGGCTCTTAAGAATAGCGGAGTCAGGGGATAGGGGGGAGAAGGCAGGAACGGGGTACTGATTGTGGACATTGAATGGCGGTGCTGGCTCGAAGGGCCGAATGGCCTACTCCTGCACCTATTGTCTATGGTCTATTGTCTATAGTCTCCACAGGCTTCTGTGGCAATGAATTCCAAGATTCCTAAAAGAACATCCCACCAGTGGAAACATCTTCTCTACATCCTCTCTTACCAGTCCTTTCACTATACGGCAAGTTTAAATGAGACCCCCCTCATTCTTCTAAAAATGAATGAGGAATGAGGTTCTCCTCATTCGTCACGTCTTAGTATAGTAAGACCTGAGTGATCTCCTGGACAAGTGTCGATCGCCTGGATTGGGGTCGGAGAGGAATTTCCCGGATTTTTTTCCCGAATTGGACCTGGGTTTTTATCCGGTTTTTTGCCTCCCCCAGGAGATCACGCGGTTCTTGGGGTGGAGAGGGGTGATAGCGATATAAAGGGGAGGGTAGTGTCTTGTGTTCTGTGTCTTGTGTCTACTGTTTGTGGGTAAGGGTGTCTGTTTAGTGTTCAGCCATGAGCGAATGGCGGTGCGGGCTCGATGGGCCTGGTGGTCTGCTCTCGCACCTACTTTCTATGTTTCTATGTTTCTATCTACACGTACCACCTGCCCGCATGTGGCCCATATATCCCTCTAAACATGTCCTCTCCATGTAACTGCCTGAATGTTTCTTAAAAGTTGGGATAATACCTGCACTCCATCATATTCTGAGCCGGTCTCGCTACCACAGACCCTTACATTATTACCAAAGCCAATTAATCTGCAAACCTGGACGTCCTTGGAGTGTGGGAGGAAACCCGAGCACCCGTACAAAACCCTCACGGTCACAGGGAGAACATGCAAACTCCACACAGACAGCACCCGTGGTCAGGATCGAAGCCGGGTCTCTGGCGTTGTGTCAGCAGCTATACCGCTGCGTCAACGCGCCGACCACTTGTCTCAGATCGTTTGGTGTAAAACCTGAGATCGTGTGGCTCAAACAAAATACATGAATGTGAGAACAGAATCCTATGATGTGACAGAAATCACAGCTTCATTAACTTTTATCACTTTATAAAATTAAGGCAGCAATTTTGTTAATAAGATTTACTAACCCCTGAAATTGTAAATTGCATCACACTTGCTGAACTGTGCAATTATATCATAGATTAAATCAAGGATTGGAACTGTGGTTGGTTCCATCCTCTCAAACCCAAATCCAACAAATAGACTCAGGGACTCTCATCGGTGGCTGTGATGACTCTTCAGTGCATGCCTCTATTGTTGTTAAAGAAGGAACTGCAGATGCTGGAAAATCGAAGGTACACAAAAATTCTGGAGAAACTCAGCGGGTGCAGCAGCATCTGAAGAAGGGTTTCGGCCCGAAACGTTGCCTATTTCCTTCGCTCCATAGATGCTGCTGCACCCGCTGAGTTTCTCCAGCATTTTTGTGTACCATGCCTCTATTGGGTCTGATCTCCAATACACTGCTCAGTTCCTAGTTCCTCGGAGTAAATATCAGCAGCAACTTGTCCTGGATCAGCCATATGGAAGCAATGGCCAAGAAAGCACACTAATGCCTCTACTTCTTTCGAAGGCTTAGGAAGTTCGGCATGTCCCCAACAACTCTCACCAACTTCTACAGATGCGCCGTGGAAAGCATTTTATCGGGATGCATCAGCGCACTGGTTTGGCAACAGCTCCATCCGAGACCACAAGAAATTGCAGAGAGCAGTAGGACGCAGCCCAGACCATCACACAAACCCACCTCCCTTCCATTTACACTTCACGCTGCCTTGGCAAGGCCACCAGCATAATCAAGGACCAGTCTCACCCCGGCCTCTCCCTTGTCTCCTCTCTCCCATCGGGTAAAAGATATAAAAGTGTGAAAACGCACACCTTCAGATTCAAGGACAGTTTCTTCCCAGATGTTATCAGGCAACTGAACCATCGTATCTACAACTGGAGAGCAGTTCTCACTTACAATCTACCTCATTGGAGGTGCTCGGACAATCTTTAATTGGTCTTTGTGTGTCAGAAGGAACTGCAGATGCCGGTTTAAACCAAAGATAAACACAAAAAGCTGGAGTAACTCAGCGGGACAGGCAGCATCTCTGGAGAGAAGGAATGGATGTCGTTTCGGGTTGAGATCTAACTAGTCTGAAGAAGCATCTCGACCCCCAACGTCACCCATTCCTTCTCTCCAGAGATGCTGCCTGTCCCACTGAGTTACCCCAGCTTTTTATGTCTATCTTCACCATGGATGGTACCTGGGCTTGCGGACGAGTTATAAAGAAAGGTTGGATAGGCTGAGCCTTTCATCTTTGGAGAGCACAAGGTTGAAGAGTGGCCTTTACTGAGATCAATGATCATCTCAACCTTAATTTCCTGCTTTTGCTCCACATCCTTTGATATTTTGCCTGACAGAAATCTAAATCTAGAGGACCTGATTCCCTGGAAGCTAAATCTAGAAGACTGGAAGATTCACAGGTAGTGAGCTGTTTTTGGTGTACAAAAGGAAATGATTATCACATATGACTGGTGTAAAAATATTAGACTTTAGACTAAGAGACTTTATACTTTAGAGATACAGAGTGGAAACGGGCCCTTCGGCCCAATGAGTGCATGCTGACCAGCAATCACCCCATACATTGGTTCTATCCTACACACTAGGGCCAATTTACAATTTTTACTGAAGCTAGTTTTACTTCGGAGTCATGTGAGTGATTCCGTGAAGAAGCCCCGCCAGTCCGCATGCGTGTCATTATGTCAATCGCATGGCAAAGCACCGGACTGGCAGGCGCTTCGCTCCCTGGTGGGAGACCGCTTTTCGGGGCTTCCGCAACGGCAACTTCTCCAGCCCGAGTTGCAGGGTTGAAGATGACCTGGAGCGGGGTCTAACATCGCCCGGCGTGGCTTTAATGGCCGCGGGACTTGCTGGCGCTACCAGGGGCTCCAACATCAGGACCCGGAGCGCGGCCTTGCATCGCCCGGCGCGGCTTTAATGGCCGCGGGACTTATTTACCATCGCCCGCCGGGGGCTCTGACTCTGACATCGGGAGGAGAATGGGGAGTGCAGGGGAGAGATAAGACTTTGCCTCCCATCACAGTAAGGAGGAGATTCACTGTGATGGATGTTTGTGTAAATTGTGTTGTGTCTTGGTTCTTTTTACTTGTTTGTATGACTGCAGAAACCAAATTTCGTTTGAACTTCATTTGAACCTCAAATGACAATAAATGGTATTGTATTGTATTGTATTGTATTGTATTGTATTGTATAAGTTTCAACCTACAGGTAAGTTTTGCATTTCTTACCAGGTTTTGTTTCTTTTGCAGGAACCTCGTTTTACAGAGGTTTCCTGCTGGAGCGACGTCCGGCGAGGGAACCAGCTATGGGCTGTGGGGAGACCCCGGTCCCACCGCGGGAGGGGATAGTCAGCTGGTGTCGGGCTCGCGATCCCACAAGGCGGGGATGCCGGCTACAGACCACGGTGTAGTGAGTAGCCGGTGGCCGTCGGGTTTTCTGTTCGAGTCGCTGACAGTGTGGTCAGCGACTCCCGAGGTACCTTTTAAAGTCGGGCCGCGGGGTAGTTCAGACCGCGGGTAATACCGGCTACGGGCCGCGGTAAAATGAGTAGCCGGTGGCCGTCGGGGTTGCTGTTCGAGTCGCTGACAGTGGGGTCAGCGACTCCCGAGAGCTTTATGTTCGGGCCGCGGGGATTCAGACCGCGGGTGATGCCGGCTACGGACCGCGGTAGAACAAGTAGCCGGTGGCCATCGAGTTAATTACCCGACTCGTTGAGGTCAGCGACCCCGACTTCGGCAGCCCAAATGAGGGCAACCATACGGAGTCGGAGAGGCCTGGGCGGGAGAGCCAAGCCTGGCCAGGAGGGTTCCCCTCCACCATTAAGGGTACGTCCTCAGACGTTAACCTACCCTGATATGGTGGGCCATATCAGTGCAGGTCCTCGGGGAACTACGGCAGCACCTGTTTCAGGGCTGCTTACCAATCTCCACTCAGTGGAGAGGAGTGCAAGGGGTCAGTGTGTGGCTGACCCCAACCCCGGTAGTGTGTCCAGGGCACAGTCTATATTAATGAATAGACTCCAGAATACCCGAGGGAGACACCAGAGTTCCCCTCATGTACTAGTGGCTTATCACCCTTACGTCTCCAATGACAGTAGCATTTCTACTGATTCTGTGGGCAGAGGCTTTCAGGTCTACGTCCAAGCTGACCTTCAGGGAAAATATACAATCCACGCATCCCGGCAATGTTGCCCTCCAAATTAAGGACCAGTTGTAGTGTATTCAATTATATAGTTGTCATTAGGTCACGTTGTGACTATCATAGCCAAAGGAGATATTATTTCATTTACACCAATAAATTGTGAAGTGGAATTGGACCTGCCATGGCGGTTTAGATCCCTGGCTTGGGAAGCCTTGTTGAGCTGGCCCTATCAGTCACCTGTGGGAGCTACACATGGTGGCGTCATGGTAATTCCGCCCATTAAAGGGACTGTGCACGATTCTTTCCCAAGACGCCGACTTATTCATATCAATAAAGTAATCAAATCCCTGATTGAACTGGGATGGGCGTCTTCATTCACGTAAATGTCTTTGATCATGACAAACAACTGACAGTTTTTTTGTTCCAGCATGTCTCCCACTATGTCTGGCGTACGGGGGCCAGAGGCGCTCCAGTCCTTCCCTATAGACTGCATTGGCATCGGGAAAGAGCAGGACTCAGAGTCACTAGCACGTGCAGACTATTTGGGAAACGAGGATACCAACAGAGCTTCAATTGCACAGCTAGTCCTGACGGCTGCTGAAGGAAGCAACCTGACAACCCCAACTCAGAGTGAGTGCCAAATTCGGGCAATCTATGTCAGACAAGATTGTGACTCGTCACAGTCCAAGAACGCTCCATCTTAAGGCATGTCAGGCAGCAGCACCTGTTTCAGGGTTGCAAAATTCCTCCCACTCAAATGTCGGAGTGGTAGAGAGAGTGCTACAGGAGTATGCACATGTGCCTGAAGCAACACCTGTTTCAGGGTTGCCATTCCTCCCACTTGGTTGAAGAAGTGATGGAGATGGTGCTAAAATACATGCACGCATGCCTGAGGCAGCACCTGGTTCAGGTTGCATAAGTCCTCCCATTCAGATGTAATAAGGATGAAGGAGCCACACATATATTATAAGATCATTGGAGATGGTGTCGCAAAACATGCTGGTACAGAGACATGCACAGGCAAATTGAGGATACGGATGGTGACGCCTGGTTCAGGTGCGATTACTCCCACTCTAAAGAGTGTCTAAGGTTAGTATGGATTAACTCCAAACAGGAAATGACTATGTGCCGGGATCCCATGCTGAATGCATAATGCACGACAATCGCATGAGGGAAAGCAGTGTGCTTTGCCTCTAAAAATTGCTGCTCCGTCGGAGATGGACCAGCCACTACAAAAGAAGTTGGTTAGCAGCATCAGTGATCTAATGGGAATGACATGGACAGAGTCTGCGAGTGGAATTTCGCTGGAAATCCAGCAAAGGTAAGGGACCTGGAGTTAGAGACGTTGGTAAGTAGGTCTTGTTATTTACTTCCATGAAAGTCACTATGGTGGACGAACAGTATTCGGCATTGCTAATGTCATCTCGATTTGGAGGAGATTTGCATGAATTGCCAATTCTTCAGTCATTGGTATCAACTAGCCACAGACACTAGATGCATTCTACGGGTAAAGGGCTATTGAGCGAATATATATATATAATCTACATGATCAACTTCAAGTTCATACACTACGGTGGTGGCATATGTTAGTCACATGGCAACCGAGTAAAAGTATCCTGTCATAATTTACCTAATCTCATTAGTCACTGGTGTATCATCAAGTACAGATCAATGACAACACAAAGTAGGTGTTGGATCACAAAGTAAGTATGAAAGTATGATTCAATGGAACATCGAATATCGACATGTTGTTTTCATGCTTATTCACTAGTTGCAAAAAATATGTGGCGTAGCAGACGTGAGAGATACATTATCGTTACAAGAAGGAGGAATTTTCTTTATTGTCTTCCTACATTCTGCCTCATTAGGCGGGTCTTAAAATAAATCAACAAGATCTCGCTTAGTTTCGGTACTGTCTGACTAGCGATGCAGTCATGATTCCCGCTTTTGTCAGGCATAATAATACAACCGTATACGGTTATCCTAAACAAAAAACTTTGCTGGTTCAACCTGTGGTTCAGGAAACCAGCCTCTGCATGATAAAATCAATATATTCACTTGCAGATTCTGAATAGCCTGCTCTTACGGGGTCACACCGATGTCATGTCACACCGATCCATGTATATGCTCAGTGCAGAGTGCAGGGATAGCACCAAAAAAGCAGTACAGTACTTCTTCAGGAGATAGGAAGCGGGTTATTTAATGCTAATGTTACATCTAACACGGTACAGATTCCATGTCTTGAAGTTCATTTTCAAATGTGTATTTGACAATAATTGAGTTATAGGGCCATTAATTGCGCCCAACGAGCCTTCCGATCATTGGGACCCACTTTGTCGGGTGTCACCCCGGATGTCGAGTTGTAAAAGACATTTAATACAAATTCCCAGGCAGTATGGGATATTAACATTGTGTTAACACCATTTCACCAAGGGGTTCCAGCTAGATCCTTTGCTTTGGTCGGCTCTCATAGGTAGTTATCCTCATGGCGCTGGATTCAGCGCAACGGGATCAGTCGCTACATAATTACGACTGGACAGGCTGGGTACATCAGTAATTATAATATATTTTCTGTATATGATTAATTATGCAGAGCAGAAGGGGCATCAGGGTCAGACTAGCCTCATGAAATACCCAGGGATCCTCAGTTATATGAGGGCACGCATATTCAACAATACATCAAAATCTCCAGGAGCCTTAGAGGTCTGAACTAGCAATGCTTGACAGTTGCAAGAAACTCATAGAAGGTATCAGTTCAGACCATCTCCATCTCTAATGAAACAGGGTTGGGTTTTGCAGGAGTTAATACTGATTTCAAATATCACTCCACCAGGGCTGCTACAACATCAGCAGCTAGGGTTACTTACGTTCCACAGGACCACATCCTAGCGGCTGCAGGATGGTCAAACGAACATTTTATAGTAACCCATTGTCAGACCAGGGGTATTACCAACTCTATTCAGGTTCAGTTGTATAGTTTCCTCCCGAATGAGAGGTGCCACTGTTATTATTATTTATACATAATGAATGTTTCCCTCGTTTGTCAATGAAGCAGTTGTGGTTGTGTAGACTCGTTTCTCATGGCATAAAATCACAGAGCTTTGAAATCTTCACGGAATCACTCACGTGACTCCGAAGTAAAATAGTAAGATTAAACGAGAACTTACCAGTTTGAAGTTTGATCTTTATTTTATGAGGATTTACGATGAGGGATTACGTGCCCACCGCTCCCAACCCTCATATCATAAAGGTCATCTGGTAGTTCTAGTCTTCTCTAAGTCTTACTATGTTACTTCGACTGCTGTTATCTGTGATTTCACACCGCTGCTTTGAAGATTGACACGCATGCGGACTGGCGGGGCTTCTTCACGTAATCGCTCATCGTAACTCCTCATAAAATAAAGATCAAACTTCAAACTGGTAAGTTCTCGTTTAATCTTACTATTAACCTTCAAAACCTGTACGTCTTTGGAGAGTGGGAGGAAAAAGGAGGTCCTTGAGAAAATTCACGCAATCACAGGGAGAATGTACAAACTCAGCGCCTGTGGTCAGGATCGAACCTGCGTCTCTGGCACAGTAGGGCAGCACCTCTACCGTTTCACAACTGTGCCACAGCTAATAATAGTAACATTAACAAGACATAAAGTGATTAACTCAACAGATCAGGCAGCATCTCTGTGGAACATGATACACAATGTTTCAGGTAGAGAACATATGGACAGGCAGAGACAGAATACAGCCAAAGCTAAAAGCTTTTCCTTGTGGTACAGACTTTCAAGCTTTTGTACCTTCAGCCCTGATGGGAGAAGGTGAACCGACAATGACTGGGGTGTGAATGGTCCGTGATTATGCCAAGCATTTCAACTCCCCTTCCCGATTCCACACTGACCTTTCTGTCCTGGGCCTCCTCCACTGTCAGAGCGAGGCCACGCACAAATTCAAAGAACAACACCTCATATTTTGCTTGGGCTGCTGACAACCCTGTGGTATTAATATTGATTTCTCCAATTTCAAGTAATTTTTACATCCCCTCTCTCTCCGTCCCTCACCCACCCTAGTCTTCCTGCTTAGTTTCACTGTTTGTATCCCTTCGTTAACTCCCCTTCCACAGCCAACAACTAGTATTTTTAGGTCTATATTGGGTGTAAACCAACACTGGCAATTCCTTCATTATGTGGGTTGCTTTCCCGAGGCAGCGTGACATGTAGATGGAGTCAACAATGGGTGGCCTGGTTTAGACAATAGACAATAAACAATAGGTGCAGGAGTAGGCCATTCAGCCCTTCGAGCCAGCACCGCCATTCAATGAAATCATGGCTGATCATCCCCAATCAGTACCCCGTTCCTGCCTTCCCCCCATATCCCCTGACTCTGCTATTTTTAAGAGCCCTATCTAGCTCTCTCTTGAAAGCATCCAGAGAACCTGCCTCCACTGCCCTCTGAGGCAGAGAATTCCACAGACTCACCACCCTCTGTGAGAAAAAGTGTTTCCTCATCTCCGTTCTAAATGGCTTACTCCTTATTCTTAAACTGTGGCCCCTGGTTCTGGACTCCCCCAACATCGGGAACATGTTTCCTGCCTCTAGCGTGTCCAAGCCCTTAACAATCTTTTGTTTGATGGACTGGGCCATGCCCATAACTCTCTATAGTTTCTTGCAGTCTTGGGCAGACCAGATCAAGCTGTGACACGTCCTTTTTCTGATGAACCCGTAGAAATTGGTAAGAATTATTGGACACATGCTGGATTTCCATCATCCTCTGAGGGAATACGATCCAATGCTTGTTGTTTTCAAGAGAAGTGACAGGAACAAAAATACAATGGTTTTGTTCCCTTCCTGACAGGTCTATATGTAAGGTGTAGGAAGGAACTGCAGATGCTGGTTTGTACCAAAGAGAAACACAAAATGCTGGAGTAACTCAGGGGGTCAGGCAGCACCACTGGAAGACACGAGTAGGCGATGTTTTGCATCAGGACCCTTCTTCAGACATTCCCTCCATCTGACCAACTTGGGGCGGCACAGTGCTGCAACGGTAGAGTTGCTGTCTTACAGCGCCAGGCACTCAGGTTTCATCCTGACTACAGGTGCTGTCTGTACGGAGTTTGCACATTCTCCCCGTGACCACATGGGTTTCCTCCAGGTGCTCCGGTTTCTTCCCACGCTCCAAAGACGTGCAGGTTTGTAGATTAATTGGTGTTGGTAAAGATTTTAAATTAGCCCTAGTCTGAGATACCGCCAACGCCTTCTCTCAAGGCATGAACTGCAGGGTAAAGCCTGAGTTTGCCACCGTTCTGGGCACCATGTTATAGGAAAGATATTGTCAAGCTTGAAAGGGTTCAGAGAAGATTTACGAGGATGTTGCCAGGACTAGAGGGTGTGAGCTATTGGGAGAGGTGGAGTAGGCTGGGTCTCTATTCCTTGGAACGCAGGATGATGAGGGGAGATCTTATAGAGGTGTACAAAATCATGAGAGGAATAGATCAGGTAGATGCACAGTATTTTGTCCAGAGAAGTGGAATTGAGGACCAGAGGACATAGGTTCAAGATGAAGTGGAAAACATTTAATAGGAATCTGAGGGATAACTTTCTCACACAAAGGGTGTAGGGTGTATGGAACAAGCTGCTAGATGAGGTAGTTAAGGCTGGGACTATCCCAAGGTTTAAGAAACAGTTAGACAGGTACATGGATAGGACAGGTTTGGAGGGATATGGACCAAGCGCCAGGTGGGACTAGTTTAGTTGGGACAAGTTGGCCGGTGTGGGCAAGTTGGGCCGAAGGGCCTGTTTCCACACTGTATCACTCTATGACTCCTCCTTCATAGACCAGTACTGAGTTTCCGGGACAAGCCCAAGTTCGCCAGTGCCACTGCACATGCGCCCTGACAACAAGGGACAGCTCCCCCATGAGGTCCTGGACTTTCTTACCACTGTAAATAAAATAAATCATGTGAGCTCACCCTGCTGAGAGGAATAGATTGGGTAGATACATAGAGTCTCTTGTCCAGAGTAGGGGAATCGAGAACCAGAGGACATAGGTTTTAAGATGAAGGGGGATGGATTTAATAGGAATCTGAAAGGTAACTTATTCACACCGGTATCTTTTTCACACACTGCAAGAGGAGGTAGCCCAGGCAGGGACTAATGCAATGTTTAATGAGCTATTAGACAGGGACATGGTTAGAACAGATTTAGAGGGATATGGGTCAAATGCAGGCAAGTGGGACTAGTGAAGATGGGACATGTTGGTCGATGGGGCCAAGTTGGGCTGAAGGGCCCGTTTACACACTGTATGACTCTATCAGAAGCGTTGTGTGGTCACTGCCAAACCCAGCATCATCTCCAATGCCACATTACACAGGCACAACCATACTTAAGTACAAAAGTGTACGCTCATAGATTACACTGAGGTTGGATACAAGAGTTGCCATGTTTCCAGTGCCATCTTGTATCCTTCATGTTCAGAGTTTAGAGAAACAATGGGGCAACAGGCCCTTCGGCCCACCAGGTCTGCACCGACCAGCGATCACCCCGTACACTAGCATTATCCTACACACTAGAGAGTTGTTCTGACCTACCAGCTACTTCATTGGAAACCGTCGGAATATCTTTAATCGGACTTTACCTTGCACAAAACATTATTCCCTTTAACCTGTATCTGTGCACTGTGGATGGCTCAATTGTAATCATGCATGTGTATTCTTTCGTCTAACTGCAAAGCATGACACAAAAAAATGTTTTATTGTCCCTCAGTACACGTGAGAATAAACGAAACTAAGAAACAAGCCCTTCAGCCCAACTTGCCCATGCTGATGAAGATGCCCCATCTTCCAGTCTCACCTGCCCGCATTTGGCCCATATTCTTCCAAACCTTTCCTATCCATGTACCTGCCCAAATAAATACTGTATATAGTACCTGCCTCAACGACTTCCTCTGGCAGCCCATTCCATCTACCCACCACCCTCTGAGTGAAACAGTTGCCCCTCTGGTTCGTATTAAATCTTTCTCGGCTCAACTTAAACCTACGTCCTCTGGTTCTTCATTTCCCTTCCCTACCCTGGAAAAAAAATACTCTGTGCAATCAGCCTATCGATTCACCTCATGGGTTTATTCACCTCTAGAGATCACCCCTCATCCTCCAGCAAGGCATCTTTTTTAGTTTAGTTTAGTTTAGAGATACAGCATGGAAACAGGCCCTTCGTCTCACCGAGTCAATACTGACCAGCGATCCCTGTACACTAAACACTGCCCTACACACATTAGGGATCATTTACAATTTTACTTAGGGAATTAACCTACAAACCTGCACGTCTTTGGGGTGTGGGAGGAAGCCGGAGCGCCTGGAGAAAAACGACAAGGTCACGGGGAGAACGTGCAAACTCCTTACAAACAGCATCCGTAGTCTGGATCGAACCAGGGTCTCTGGCACAGTAAGGCAGTAATTCTGCCGCGGCGCATGTGTGTCGCCTTTGTTAAAAATATTGCCGTCTTAACTTGGCACAGATGCAGTGTATGGAACAAACAATTTTTGTGCTGTGTAATCTCTATAATATTTCTCTATGTTATCCAAAGATGATCAATAAAGTTTGGGCTTGTCAGTAACTCCCACGTCCCATGAATTAATTTAAAAAACACCCAAGGGAACGATTGATGTTTGCAATGCTTTTGGTCTCAAAGAATATTTCAGTGGAACACAGAGGAATGTTTGGCCATTTAAAGATCGCTTATAATCTCATCACTGCTAACTGACAGTGAAAATTATTCACGGGCAGGCAACGTTTGATTCCTATGATAATTTAAGTTGGGGGCATTTCACGAATTTAATTTCCAAGAGCTGATATATTCTTTTTAATTTTTAATTTTTTAATGAAATAGCAAAGTGATTAAAGGCTGGAGTGACAAAATTAATTCCCCATAGTTTATCTTCAGAAATATTGGAGTCTCATACGAGTCAAAATAAATGGAGTGCAAGTCCACAGGTGTAGTCCGGTTCTTAATGTCAGTAGAATAATAAAGATTGCTGAGAAAGTACGGCAAGTTTTGTGCGAGTTGTGGGAGATCTCGTAATCTGCCTTCAATTCAATCATCATGCTTCCTACACTGTAGAACATAGAACAGTACAGCACAAGAATAGACCATTCGGTCCACAATGTCTGTGCCAAACATGATGCCAAGACCAACTCTTATCTCTCTGCACATAATCCACATCCTTTCCCTGCAAATCCATGTGCCTATCCAAAAGTCTTTTAAGTGCCACTAGCATATCTGCCTCAACCACCACCCTTGGCAGAGCATTGCAGGCACTCACCACCCCTGTGTAAAAAAAAATTGTCCTCCACATCTCTTTTAAACATTGCCCCTCTCACCTTAAAGGTATGGCCCATTGTATTTGATTTTTCCATCCTGGGAAAAGGTTCTGACTGTCCATCCCTCTAGTAATTTTATTTCTATTAGATCTCCCCTCAACCTCCATTGTTCCAGAGAAAACAGTCCAAGTCTGTCCAACCGCGACCACCCCATAATCCAGGCATCATTCTGGTAAACCTCCTCTGCCCCCTATCCGAAGCCTTCACATCCTTCCTGTAAATGGGGTGACCAGAACAGGGGCGGCACGGTTGTACAGTGGCAGAGCTGCTGCCTTACAGTGCAAGAGACCCAGGTTTGATCCTGATTACAGATGCTGCCTGTACAGAGTTTGCACATTTTCCCCGTGACAGTATGGGTTTTCTCCGGGTGTTCCAGATTCCCCCCCCACACTCCAAAGACGTACAGGTTTGTAGGTTAATTGGCTTCAGTAAAAATTGTAAATTGTCCCTAGTGTGCGGCATAGTGCTAGTGTATGGGGAGATCGCTGGTCGGCGCAGACTCCGTGGGCCGAAGGGCCTGTTTCTGCACTGTATCTCTAAACTAAACTAAAGAGCAGCACACAATATTCCAAATGTGGCCCACCGTGGGTCCGATAAAGCTGCGTCATGACTTCTTGGCTTTTTAACACAATGCCGCAACCTGTGAAAGCAAGCATACTGTGCCCTCAGATGATGTTAGCTGAGGATAAATTGGGCCAGGGAAGGGATTAATTCTCTTCTTTCCATTAATGCAGGGAGACGTCATGTACATTAATCTGAGAGCAATGGGGGGAGCTTTTCAGTTTAGGATTGGACTTGCAGGAGTTAACTTCAGACGGTGCAGCATGGTGGCGCAGAAGTAGAGTTCCTGCCTTACAGTTCAAAAGACACAGGTTCAATCCTGACTACTGGTGCTGTCTTTACGGAGTTTGTATATTATCCCCGTGACCATGTGGGTTTTTTTTGGATGCTCCGGTTTCCTCCCACATTTCAAAGACGTACAGGCTTGTAGGTTAGTTGGCTTTGGTAGAAATGGTAAATTGGCCCTAGTGTGTAGGATAGAACTAGTGTACGGGTTGATCGCTGGTCAGCATGCACTCAGTAGACCGAAGGGCCCTTTCCCACTCTGTATTTCTAAAGTATAAAGTCTCTTAGTCTAACGTCTAATATTTTTACACCAGTCATATGTGAAAATCATTTCCTTTTGTACGCCAAAAACAGCCCACTACCTGTGTTAGTTTCCAGGGAATCAAGACTTCTAGATTTAGATATCTGTTAGCCACAATATCAAAGGACATGGAGCAAAACAGGTAATTAGGGTTGAGGTGATCATTGATTTCAGTAAAGGCCACTCTTCAGCCTTGTGCTCTCCAAAGAAGAAAGGCTCAGCCTATCCAACCTCTCTTTATATCTCGTCCGCAAGCCCAGGTACCAACCTGGACACAAAATACTGGGGTAACTCAGCGGGACAGGCAGCATCTCTGGAGGGAAGGAATGGGTGACGTTGCGGGTCGAGATGCTTCTTCAGACTAGTCAGGGGAAAGGGAAATGAGAGATATAGACATAATGTGGACAGATATGGAACAAACAAATTAAAGATATGCAAAAAAGTAACAATGATAAAGGAAACAGGCTATTGTTAGCTGTTTGTTAGGTGAGAACGGGAACCTGGTGTGACTTGGGTGACGGAGGGATGGAGAAAGAGGGAGTGCAGGGGTTACTTCAGGTTAGAGAAATCAGTATTCATACCAATGGGATGTAAGCTGCCCAAATATGAGATGCTGTTCCTCCAATTTACGGTTAGCCTCCGAGTTACTCCAGCATTTTGTGTCTATCCCCAGTTTAAACCAGCATCTGCAGTTCCTTCCTACACATACCATCCTGGTGAATTTCTTTTACATCCTTTCCAACTTAATGACATTCATCCTAAAGCTGGCAGACCAGAACGGCAAACAGTACTCTAGATGGGTCAGTGTAAAAAGTCAATACACTCAGGTGTAGAAGTTGTGAGGGTATGTTACAGTTATATAAAGTGTTGGTGGGGGAGGTTTTGGAGTATTGCGATCAATATTTAGCACCATGTTATAGGAAAGATGTTGTCAAGCTGGAAAGGGTGCAAAGAAGATTTAGGAGGATGTTGCCAGGACTCGGGATCCTGAGTTATAGGAAGACTTTGAGCAGGCTAGGACTCTATTCCTTGGAGCACAGGATGATGTACAAAATCATGAGAGGAATAGGTCGGGGAAATGCACGGAGCTTATTGCCCAGAGTTTAAGAAACATTTAGAATAAACATGGATATGATAGGTTTCGAGGGATATGTGCCAAATGCAGGAAGATGGGATGTGTAGATGGGGCATATTGGTCGATGTGGGCAAGTTGAGCCGGAGGGCCTGTTTTCACGTTGTCTGACTATGGGTCTATGACTGGATAGCAGAGTCACCAGTGAGTTTGCAGTAGAAAAGGGTCACCACAATAGCCTAAGATCAGCCTCACAGTGAAAAAGTAGATGTGCAGGGCAAGTTTTTTTACACACATGGTGGTGGGTGCCTAGAACGCTCTACTGGGAAGGTGGTGGTGGAGACAGAAACAATAATGGGATTTAAGAGGCTTTTGGATAGGCACATGTATATGCAGGGAAAGGAGAGATATGGATTATACAGCAGGCGGATAAGCAGTGGACTCAAAGTGCTGGAGTATCTCAATGGGCCAGGCCAACATGCAAAGGGCCTTGTTGACCACCCTATCCACCTGCAATGCCACATTCAAGAAAATTGTCAGGAGCTGTATAATGAGAACATTCAATGATGTTTGGGACAAACATGCAGGAAAGAACACCATGAACCCAATTACTCTGCTGTTTATCATCATTGCATGTAATTTAATGTACCAAGACAGATTTCACTCGCATTCTACTGAGATAATTGAAAAGCAGTGAAGCAACGTGTTCGCAAACAGTACAAACATCTGCAAAGCATTTTAATTGCTGCTTTTGGTAAATAGATTAAAGTGTTTATATATCATTTTTGAAAAAGTCCAATGTAGAAAAAATATTACATGCATAAGTGCCACAGTCAGAAAGGAACAGCGCAAGCAGTCATTTAGAAGATCAGCCATGATCGTTATTGGAAGTTGAAGAATGCTAATTCATGAACTTTTCCTGCTCCCATTACCTAATCTTCTATAAATACTAACTTTAGAGTTTAGAAATACAGTGCAGAAATATGTCCTTCGGCCCATGAGTCTGCACTGACCAATGATCCCTGTACACTAGTTCTATCCTACTAGTTTGGCAACTAGTAGAGATGGTGTAGGTGGCTGGCGCTGACAATGGCTGCCACGGTGTGAACTGCTCCTTGCTGTTTTGTATGTGTTTGTTTGTTTGTGTCGTCTGTGAAAACCCCCCAAGGAAACTATAATGTTTTATTCTTAATGTTTTATTCTTTAATTGTTTACTGTATGCCGTGTTGTTACTTGCGAGCGGAGCACCAAGGCAAATTCCTTGTATGTGTACATACTTGGCCAAGTAACTTATTCATTCACATTAGGGACAATTTACTATTTACAGAAGCCAAATAACCTACAAACCTGTGCATCTTTGGAATGTGTGAGGAAACCAGAGGACCCGGAAAAAAACGCTGCCACAGGGCGAATGTATAAGCTCTGTATAGACAGCATGTGTAGTCAGGATTGTACCCAGGTCTCCGGCGCTGCAAGGCAGCAACTCGACTGCAGCGCCACTGTGCCACCCATGACGCAGCAGCGCATGAGACGCAGTCTTCACTTGTGATATTATGATATTAGAAGCAGGAGGGAGACAGTCAGGAATTCAGTTGTTCTCCCTCATTCAATTAGAGCTTGTCTGATCTGGATTACAGTTCTGCTTTTCCATCTTTGTTCTATTTCGCTTGACATCCGTAACTAACATATCAAGTCAAGTCGTCAAGTTTTATTTGTCACTTGCACATAAAATGCAAGTGAAATGAATTTGCCAGCAGCGGTGCAATAAAAAAGAACACACAAAAACACAATAAAAATTGACACCAACATCCACCACAGCATTCATCACTGTGGTGGAAATCACAAAATTTAGCCAGTCCTCCTCCATTTTCCCCCGTGTTCGGGACCTTCAACCCTCCGCAGTCGCCGCTGCGAGCATCCAGATGTGCAGACAAGGTAAGTCCTGGTAAGTCCTGAATCAGTGCCTCCCCACCGGAGACCGCGGCTTCAAGTTGGTGTAGGCCGCAAGCCAGCGGTCGAAGATTTAAAGTCCCCGCCGTGCGGTTTGTAGGTTAATTGTTAATCGTCTGTAGATTGTCCCTGGAGTGCAGGATGTGAAAGCAGATTAACAGAACTAGTGTGAATGGGTGATCAATGGTCAGCCTGGACTTCGTGGTTCGAAGGGCCTGTTTCCATGCTGTCTCTCTAAAAACTAAAAACTTGGCGCTGTGAGGCAACGGCTCGACCAGCTGCACCACTGTGCCGCCCCAAACACTCAACATCTATCTACCAATTCCTCTCGGCATTTTCAAGCAGATGCTGACAAATAATAATACAGACATTTAAAAATGGGAGAATATATTAAATCAGCGTTATGAAGTGCAGCAAATAATTGGAGTGCTCAAAGCTGTAATTCAGCTTTAAACTCTGCTGATGTTCATAAACCATTCAGTGATTACAGTCATGGTTTATGACTCCACGGAGTTATTGACTAATAATTCACTCAGCCATCTGACACATGTACCTCAGTGCCGCATTCCCATTTTCTTAAATAATGGCAGTTTTTCACTCTGGCTCAATATGGTCCTTTTGATATTGAATTCGGATTAATACCACATCATAAGCAAAGCCAATGATGTAAGACAACATGGTTGGGCGGCACAGCGGTAGAGTTGCCTCCTTACGACGCCATACACACAGGTTCAATCCTGACTATGGCTCTATCTGTATGGAGTTTGTATGTTCTGCCTGTGACCGAAAGGGTTTCCTCCCACATCCCAAAGATATGCAAGTTTGTAGATTAATTGACCTCTGTAAATAGCCCCTAGTGCGTAGGGAGTGGATGCGAAAGTGGGATAACAGAGAACTAGTGTGAACAGGTGATCAATCATTGATGTGGACTCTGTAGGCCAAAGGTTCAATGGTTTAATGGTGCTTTATTGTCACAATGTAGAAAACACAGTAAAATTATTTCTTGAATCACCAGATGTGGCCCCATTTAAGGTCATGTGATACAAACACAATTAGGCCATTCGGCCCATCAAGACTACTACGCCATTCAATTGTTAATCCTGGCTATATTGGAGCAGCTAGGACTTCAAAATGGGGTTAAGTTTCAGTGTTGCTGGGAGATTTGGTCAAATTGGAATTACTCTCTGCCGAGCTGGGAAAAGCTGCGAAGAGATGCCAGAGTGTCTGGAGCTTGGATACAATTTGCAAGCAAAGAATGAAAAGCTCTGCAAACCCTGTTAATCTGGTGCAAAATGCATAGAATGGATTGGATGGCTGCAAACCAGACATACACCTTGTAAATAATGTTGCAGAGTCTGACCTAGCCAAGTGTAGATTGGATGAGGTGTTGAGCCTTGTCTGGGCTTTCTGTAAATCAGGGTAAATGTTTCCAAATTAACTTCCTCTCGAAGTCCGTTGTGAATACAATGTATTGAACTGTTGTATCATTGGGTTAGGGAAATGCCTGTTATGTATGGGGTTAATTAATATCTGTAATTGGGTTATTGAGAGACCACCCCCATGTGGTTCGCCCCCTCGAGTCCCGGGACATATAAAAGTCCATGATCACGAGGCTCAGCATCGATCTTCTGGAAGAGCGCTCGGGACCGCGTAAAAATCTGGAGTGCCTCTATCTGAGCGAGGCCTAGAGGGCTTGAACAGGCAGACACGAGGATCAAACCCGCGGTGGGATAGGTACAGTGCGTGATCTGTGACGCGCTTTTGGTAAGATAAAATTCAGTTGTTTCAAGTGCTTGATTCAGTGTTTTTACTGAAACTAGACTGGGGGAAGCTTAGAAACGAGCAATTATCACAATCATGGCCAATCTATCTCTTCCTCCTAACCCCATTCTCCTGCCTTCTCCCCATAACCCCTGACACTCGCAATAATCAAGAATCCATCTATCTCCACCTTAAAAATATTGATTGACTTGGCCTCCACAGCCTTGTGTGGCAAAAAAAAATAATCACAGATTCACCACCCTCTGACTAAAGAAATTCCTCCTCATCTCCTTCGTAAAGGAATGTCCTTTAATTCTGAGGCTGTGACCTCTAGTCCTAGACTCTCCCACCAGTGGAAACATCTTCTCCACATCCACACGATCAAAGCCTTTCACTATTCGGTACGTTTCAATGAGGTACCCCCTCATTCTTCTAAATTCCAGCGAGTACAGGTCCAGTGTGGTCAATTACTCAAAAGCCTGGTCTGTCCTCTCAGTCTCCTGGAGTGGCATCCCCCAACCCAGTTAGGCCCAGGCTGCTGCAGGGCTTCCAGCTGTCACCTTCGTCTGGATCGTTCAGTAAACCGTCGACCCGCTCCTCGCCCGGCCCACCTATATGCACTGGGGACATCTCCTGCAGCCAACCTCGAGGGCGCAGAAGGCAAGACCCCATTTCACTTTCTTACCGGGCCTTGCTCCTCGTGACCGCCATTGGGGCTTGTTTCCATGCTGTATCTCCAAACTAAACTATAGACTAAAGGCCGCTTCTTCAGATTGGCATTTCTAGAACTCCTGAGCAAACTATTGGACTAAGAGCTCGATCCTACAGGATTGAAGGTTGGATCCTTCCCTGTACTTGAATAATCCACTCTAGACGATGTGTACGTCCAGTCATTCATTCACATTTGAGGTAACGAACCACTATATTTTTGAACATTATGGAAATAAAGGAATCATTTGTGGAAATGGAACAAGAGCCACAATGTGAATGAACAGTGAAACCAACTCCAGGGCTGAATATTTCACTTCTGCTCCTTGTTTTTGACTAAAAGATGCAGAAAGGAAACACCACCCTCTGACTAAAGAAATTCTTCCTCATCTCCCTAAAGGAATGTCCTTTAATTCTGAGGCTCTCCCACCAGTGGAAACATCCGCTCCATGTCTACTCAATCCAGGCCTTCCACTGTTTGGCCTTTCACTCTTCGGTAAGTTTCAATGAGGGCACCCTTCATCCTTCTAAACTCCACCGAGTTGAGGCCCAGTGAGAAAATGATAAATAACTTCTCTGTCATTCTATTCTGTTTGAAGGTTTTTCTGTACTTTGAAACAGGCTGTTCAGCATACTAAATGTCGACCATCGATCATCCATTCACACTAGTTCCATGTTATCTCACTGTTGCATACACTTCCAACACGCTAAGGACAATTTACAGAGGACAATAAACCTTCAAACTGGGTTAATTACATTGCAATGTGGGAAAAAACAGGAGCACCTAGAGGAAATCCACGTGGTCACAGGGAGAATGAGCAAACTCCACACACTCAGCGCCTGCTCTAATTCGAACCCAGGTCTCTAGCACTACAAGGCAGCAGCTCTATCAGCTGTGTCACCCCCTTAGAAACTCATTTTAAACACTGTGGCAGAAACAGAATCAGAGAGCCATACAGTACAGAAAAAAGACACTTCGGCCTACTTGCCCATGCCGACCAAGATACCTCATCAAAACTTGTCCCATTTGCCTGTGTGTGGCTCATAGCCCTTCAAACCTTTCATAACTATGTACCTGTCCAAATGTATTTTAAATTGTGTTATTGTACCTCCCTCAACTACCTCCTCTGGCAGTTGTTCACCAGCCGAGGTACAATAAAACGTTTTTGTTTTGCATGCTATCCAAACAGATCACACAGGAGTATAGAAGTTGGAATGTTGTGTTACAATTGTACAAGACATTGGTAATAGGAGCTTGAAAACGGCAATGTCCAAGTTCTTCCCTACAACAATCAGGCTATTAAAAACTACAACCTCCAAATAGGCTCCGAACTACAGTATATAGAGTTGCGGACAATTTTTTTTACTTTGCACTAGATGTTGGTAAGGCCACATTTGGAGTATTGTGTTTTGGTCACCCTGCTATAGGAAAGGTGTGTTAAGCTGGAAAGAGTACAGAGAAGATTTACAAGGTTGTTACAAGGATGTTGACAGGGAAAGGTTGGGTAGGCTAGGACCTTGTTCCCTGAAGGATGAGGGGTGATCTTATAATGGTGCATAAGATCATGAGAGGAATAGAGAGTAGATGCACATAGTCTTTAACCCTGAATAGAGGAATCAAAAACCAGAGGACGTACAGTAGATTTAAGGTATAAGGGGAAAGATTTAATAGACATTTGGACAGATACATGGACAGAAAGGTTTAGAGGGATATGTGCCAAACATGGGCAGGTGGGGCCAGTGTAGATGGGGAAGCTTGGTTG
Organism: Malacoraja senta; assembly: GCA_038087875.1. NCBI lineage: Eukaryota > Metazoa > Chordata > Chondrichthyes > Rajiformes > Rajidae > Malacoraja > Malacoraja senta. The sequence continues at coordinate 257,587,033 of CM075977.1, read as the reverse complement.
ACATGGGCAAATTGGGCCGAGAGGCCTGTTCCCATGCTGTATGATTCTATGAGTCTAATACTAAACATAAATATAATCAAGTCAAACTCGAATACAATAGGTAGAGCAAAGGGGATGATAGAGAGTTAGAATACACAGTAGTTCTCAGCATTGTTGTGCAGCTGTTTCATAATTTGCCCAGAAGTAACAGGGAAGGGTGGGAATAATATAAAAAGCAAATAGCTTTAACATTTGTAACTACACTTGTGACTATACAGAAAAGAGGGGAGGAGAAGGGTCCAGTCAGAAGAAGGGTCCCGACCCGATACGCCACACATCCTCAATCTCCATTAAGGATGGGTGGCGTATCGGGCATCCGTAATGCTGCCTGACCCGTTGAGTTACTCCAGCACTTTGCGTCTACCTCAGGTTTGTAGATTAATCGACTCCTGTAAATTGTCCCTAGTGTGTAGGATAGATCTAGTGTATGGGTGATCGTTGGTTGGCGTGGACTCGGTGGGCCTGTTTCCACACTGTAGCTCTGTTAGACTTTAGAGATACAGAATGGAAAAAGGCCCTTCAGCCAAGTGAGTCCACACCGAGCAGCAATCACTCCTACACTAATACTATCCTACACACACGAGGGACAATTGACAATTTTACTGAAGCCATTTAATCTACAAACCTGTACGTCTTTAGAGCGTTGGAGGAAACCGGAGCACCCGTAGAAAACTCACGCAGTCATGGGGAGAACGTACAAACTCCGTACAGACAGCACCCGTAGTCTGGGTTGGATAGAATAAAGAAAGTATCTCTGACAGGCTGAGACTAACTGGGTGAATGGAGCTGTTCCACACACATTATTCTTTTGTCTATATAATGTGTTGTTGATAGCAAGGCTGCGTTGTATGTCATTGGTTGGCATGGACTCGGCGGGGCCGAAGGGCCTGTTTCCACACTGTAGCTCTAAACTAAACTAAACCACCTGTCCAAATCAATGTATCAAAGTCATTAATCATCTCTTCTTGCAATGACCAAAGGCAGGAGCTCCCAAACAGCACGTGGGAGTTCTTTAATCGCGTAGATTCCAGCAGTTCAAGTGGGCGGCCTGCAACACCTTCTCAGGAGAGTTTAATGGTGGGCAATAAACACTTGTCTTGCAGCGACGCCCACATCTCATGAATGAAATCAAAAGAAAACTGCAACTGAGTCACGCAACTCTTACATGGTAAGAAATCTCCTTATATAACAGCCTTACTGCCGGATAATGGCGTTAAAGAGATAATACACCTTACAACAAATTATTTTCATTTTTCATCATCTCCCTGTTGGCACTTTGACTAGATTCCAGCAATTTATTTTGAAACATTACAAGACTTAAAACAGAAGGGCAGCACAAACGTGAGGCACCTGGAAGAGCTGCTGCCTCACAACACCCAAGACCTGGGTTTGATCCTGTCCTCGGGTGCTGACTGTGTGGAGTTTGCACGTTCTCCCTGTGAATGCATGGGTTTCCTCCGGGTGCTCTAGTTTCCTCCACATCCCAAAGACATGTGGGTTTGTAGGTTAATAGGCCTCTATATATTGCCCCTAGAGCGTAGGGCAGTGGTTCTTAACCTGGGGGTCGTGACCCCCTATGGGGGTCGTTTGGGGCTTTGCCGGGGGTCATGAAGGGGACACAAATAACATATCAATTTGTTGAGCCAATGTTTAGGAACCAAACAATAAGTACATCCCACATAGAGTATTTTGTTCGCGTATGCGCGTACTGGTGCCAAAAAGGTTAAGAACCACTGGCGTAGAGGGTAGATGCAAAAGTAGGATAACATTGATTTAGTCTGAACAGTTGATTTATGGGTGGGGTGGACTCAGTGTGTAAAAGGGCATGTTTCCATGCTAGATCTTAAAAAATTAAAAATTAAAATAAAAACTCTCAATATCGCAATTGCTTTGCCTTTCTGAGAATTTGTAATAGTTTGAGATTTCCTTGGATAATGAAATTGCAAAGAGGTTTACAATTCAGGTTTATGATACATGATTATAATGTATCCCCAATATTGCTGCAAAAAGTTAAGATCCACTTTCACAGACAGGGGCATTCATAGGATTACATTTTCTGGAGTAATTCAGCTGGTCAGGCAGCATCTCAGGAGAAAAAGGATGTATGATGTTGTGGGTCAGGACCCTTCTTCAGACTCTATCAGTGATGCCATTGGATTGTGTTCCAGTTGGAAATATGTCCAGGACTAATTCCATTTTCCTTGTGTACTGCTCACTTAGTGACAGTATTAAAACCAAGTGTTACAAATGAGCTGAACTTCACTCCAAAATCCAGCCCTTTGGCAGTCAGCTTATCTCTCTATTCTAACCAAACATTCATGCACGTTACAGCTGCAGCCTAGTTTGGCTTCCTCAACTTGTAAAATTGTATCCTTTGGAATTTAGGCTTTAGAGATACAGCATGGAAGAAGGCCCTTCGGCCAAACGAGTCCATGCCGATCATGTCCAATCCTACACTAATACTATCCTGCACACACTAGGGACAATTGACAATTTTACCAAAGCCAATTAATCTATAAACCTGTATGTCTTTAGAGTGTGGTGGAAACCAGAGCACCCATAGAAAATTCACGCAGTCACGGGGAGAACGTACAAACTTCATACAGATAGCACCCGTAATCTGGGATAGATAGAATAAAGAAAGTATCTCTGACAGGCTGAGTCCAACTGGGTGACTGGAGCTGTTCCAAACGCATTATGTGTTGTTAATGGCAAGGCTTTGGGTTGTCTGTCTGACAGACCAGAGCACATGAAACTGAGCCAAAGAGATAACAAGCTCTGATACAGACAGAAATAAAAAGTTTTCCAAAAGTTTGAGAATTCATTACTGACCCTGGAAGGGTGAAAGGTGCTTGGATGGCAACTGAGGTATTGTCCGTCAATTTTGCCTTGGGTCTTCTTGGTGTAACGGTGCAGGAGGCCACAGGTCAGAATGGGAGTGTGATGGGTAATTGCAGTGGCAGACAAACAAATGAAATTGCAAAGAGGTTAACAATTCAGGTTTATGATACATGATTATAATGTATCCCCAATATTGCTGCAAAAAGTTAAGATCCACTTTCACAGACCGGGGCATTCATATGATTACATTTTTTAAATTATCTTTGACATTTTTTATGTCACAACTTCCAGAATTGCAGAATGTCCCTAAATTTGTCCCAAAGATCCATATTTTGTCCTTGCCTCTTATTTATGCTATCTGCTTGTCATCCTGTTTGATGGTATTGTATTGCTTTAAAGCTGCCAGCGGTTAACATTATAAAAACTGATCCAAGCTGGAAATGCTTACAGGGTTGCACAGTGGCGCAGCAGTAGAGTTGTGGCCTTACAGCGCTAGAGACCCAGGTTCGATCCTGACCATGGACGCTCTCGGTATAGAGTTTTGATATTCTTCCTGTGACAACGTGGGTTAACTCCAGGTGTCCTGGTTTCCTCCCACACTCCAAAGAGCTGCAGGTTTGTAAGTTAATTGGCCTCTGTAAATTGTCCCTAATGTGTACGATAGAACTAGTGTATAGGGTGATCACCAGTGAGTGTGGAAAGAGAAACAGTGAATTATTGGAAACAGTAAATCATAGATTGGCAACCCTTCATCACAACTTGGTCAATTTTATCTGGGCAATCACGAAAAAAAATCATATTGTATGTTTGTCTTGACTGGTCCAGTAATTGAGTACAAGAGGCAAGGTGTCATGATGAGGCTTTGTAGGACTTTGGTTCGGTTGCATTTATAGTATTGCGGCAGTTCTGGAGGCCCCTCTACTCATGCCTCTACTCATTTCCTCCCACATTCCAAAGAGGTGCAGGTTTTTAGATTAGTTGGCCTCTGTAAATTGTCCCTGATGTGCAGGATAGACCTGGTGTGTAGGGTGATCACCAGTCAGCGTGGACTCGGTGGGCCAAAGGTCCTGTTTCTATGTTGCATCTCTAAAGTCTAAAGTGGACAGTGAATGCCTACAACATAAGCAGCTAGAATGATTTGGTCCTACCTTGGCCAATGTTAATGCTATGATAGATAGACACAAAATGCTGGAGTTTCTCAGCTGGTCAGGCAGCATCTCAGGAGAAAAAGGATGTATGATGTTGTGGGTCAGGACCCTTCTTCAGACTCTATCATTGATGCCATTGTATTGGATTCCAGTTGGAAATATGTCCAGGACTATTTGCATTTTCCTTGTGTACTGCTCACTTAGTGACAGTATGAAAACCAAGTGTTACAATTGAGCTGAACTTCAATCCAAAATCCAGCCCTTTGGCAGTCAGCTTATCTCTCGATTCTAACCAAACATTCATGCACGTTGCAGCTGCAGCCTAGTTTGGCTTCATCAACTTGTAAAATTGTATCCTTTGGAATTTAGGCTTTAGAGATACAGCATGGAAAAAGGCCCTTCGGCTAAACGAGTCCATGCCGATCATGTCCATTCCTACACTAATACTATCCTGCACACACTAGGGACAATTGACAATTTTACCAAAGCCAATTAATCTATAAGCCTGTGCGTCAGACTAAAGAAATTGCTCCTCATCTACTTTCTAAAGGTATGTGGTTTTAGAGTGTGGTGGAAACCAGAGTACCCATCAAAAATTCACGCAGTCACGGGGAGAACGTACAAACTCCATACAGACAGCACCCGTAATCTGGGATGGATAGAATAAAGAAAGTATCTCTGACAGGCTGAGACCAACTGGGTGACTGGAGCTGTTCCAAACACATTATGTGTTGTTAATGGCAAGGCTTTGGGTTGTCTGTCTGACAGACCAGAGCACATGAAACTGAGCCAAAGTGATAAAAAGCTCTGATGCAGACAGAAATAAAAAGTTTTCCAAAAGTTTGAGAATTCATTACTGACCCTGGAAGGCTGAAAGGTGCTTGGATGGTAACTGAGGAGTTGTCTGTCAATTTTGCCTTGGGTCTTCTTGGTGTAACGGTGCAGGAGGCCACAGGTCAGAATGGGAGTGAGATGGGTAATTGCAGTGGCAGACAAACAGAAGCTTGGGATCACTCCTGCTGACCAAGCCTAGTTTGCTCTGCAAAGCCGTTACACAATCTTTTTATTTTCAATCATGAGGGGAGAACTCATTGAAACTTACCGAATAGTGAAAGGCCTGGATAGAGTGGATGTGGAAAGGATGTTTCCACTAGCGGGATAGTCCAGCACCAGAGGCGATAAGCTCGGGATAAAAGGATGTAACTTTAGAAAGGAAATGAGGAGGAGTTTCTTTAGTTAGAGGGTGGCGAATCTTTGCAATTCATTGCCACAGATGGCTGTGGAGTCCAAGTCGGGAGATATTTTTAAGGCAGAGATTGACAGATTGTTGATGAGTATGGTTGTCAGGGGTTATGGGGAGAAGGCAGGGGAATGGGGTTGAGAGGGAAGGATAGATCAGCTATGATTGAATAAAGGAGCAGACTTGATGAGCCAAATGACCTAATTCTGCTCTTATAACATGAACTGCTAGTGAAATATCAACCATCCTACACTCCACTCCACTTGCCCACTTCAATGTCACCCCCTTTGAATGCACAGCCCTCCATTCACTTAGCAACAATCACAACATTGTTATTAAACCCAGCGACAGGAGGTGTTGTTATAGTCTGGCGGGGTGACCTCTGCATGCTGAGGCCAGTTGCCTGCTCTCAGACTTCCCCTCATACAAACACCTTGACCATGACCCCAGAGCCAAACACCAGACCATCTTCTACCAAACTATTATTGAAGGTTTGAAGAGAGGTCCCAACCCGAAACGCCACCTATCTATGCTCTCCAGAGATGCCGCCTGACCCGCTGAGATACTCCAGCACTCGGTGTCATTTTTGTAAGCCAGCATCTGCAGTTCATAACTATAGGAAGGGAATTAAGCCATTTGACCCATCAAGGCTACTCTGCTTTAAAAACACCTATTGACTTGGCTTCCACAACCGTCGATGGCAATGGATTCCACAGGTTCACCATCCTCAGACTAAACAAATTGCTCCTCATCTACTTTCTAAAGGTATGTGGTTTTATTATGAGGCTGTGGCCTCTGGTCCTGCACTCTCCCACTAGTGGAAACATCCTCTGGAATCTACGTTATCCAGGCATTTCATTTTTTGTTAGGTTTCAATAAGGTCCTCCAGGCCCAGAGCCATCAAATACTCATCATACGTTAACGTAGTCATTTCTGGGATCATTCATGTAAACCTCCTCTGGACCCTCTTCGACACACAGATAGGTGAGGGGGAAAAGATTTAATAGGAACCCGAGGGGCAACTTTTTTTTTACACAAAGGATGGTGGGTATATCGAACAAGCTGCCACAGGGGGTCAGTTGCGGCAGATACTATCATAACATTTAAGAGACAATAGACAATAGACAATAGGTGCAGGAGCAGGCCATTTGGCCCTTCGAGCCAGCACCACCATTCAATGTGATCATGGCTGATCATCCCCAATCAGTACCCCGTTCCTGCCTTCTCCCCATATCCCCTGACTCCGCTATTTTTAAGAGCCCTATCTAGCTCTCTCTTGAAAGCATCCAGAGAACCTGCCTCCACCGCCCTCTGAGGCAGAGAATTCCACAGACATTTAGGCAAGTACAGGGAGAATGTACAAACTCTGAACAGACAGCATCCGTAGTTAGGATCTAAACCAGGTCTCTGGAGCTGCAAAGAAGCAACTCTACCACTGCGACACTCACAATACTCCAAATGCAGTCCGACCAGTGCCTTATAAAGCCTTGGCAACACATCCCAGTTTTTTTTTTAATTCTAGTCCTCTCGAAATGAATGCTAACTTTGCATTTGCCTTCCTTGCTACAGATATATAAGCTATCTATAGATTGTTAGTTTTAAAGCACCATTAGTGGCAACTCATTAACCTGCATACTCCAGTAACTAGCAGTTTACAGGGAACTGATAGACTAACGTGTGGGCAGTGCTGAGGGAGAAATGGAATCAACTTGGAGTTCACTTCACAGGCTAGATTATCCTGCAGCTGACATTTGGCAGGTACCAAGTAACTTGTTTATACCCGCAGTAATATACAAATAAAATACTGCTGAATAAATGTTGGTGAATGGATGGTCTGTCCAGGTCCCCGAGTTTCAGTTTAGTTTAGCCTAATTTACATAGGGCATGGAAACTGGCTCTTCAGCCCACCGGGTCCACTCCCACCATCCATCACCCTTTCACACACACGTTCCGCATTACACTCCCTACACATCAGGGGCAATGCACCAAAGCCAATTAACCTACAAACCCGTACGTCTTTGGAATGTGGAGAGAAACCGGAGCACCTGGATGAAACCCACATAGCCACATGTTGGACTAGAGTGGAGCTAATCTGCAGGATTAATGAGCTCTCTCCACCAGAGTACTATCCTGATTTCACTCATGCACAACCACATGTCTTCTTTTGTTAAATGGTTGCCTAGAATTATCCATAATTACACAGACCTACTGATCCATACAATAACTACTCAGATCAAAACCATGTCAAAATCATCTTGAGATCAAGCCAGAAAGCACACAGTGTTTATATCAAGTTAAAACTACAATGGGCCATATAGAGATATTGAAATTTGACAGCACCTGAGATCTGGATTGAACCCAGGCCTCTGGCAGCAGCTCTACCAGCTGCACCACGGTGCTGCCCTTTAGTTTAATGTAGTTTAGAGAAAACAGCGTGGAAACAAGCCCTTTCGGCCCACCGAGTCCGTGCCAACCAACGATCCCCATACTCGAACACTATTCTACACACCTAGGGACAATTTTACCGAAGCCAATTAACCTATAAACGTGTATGTGTTTGGAATGTGAGAGGACACTGGAGCACCCGGAAAAACCCACGCAATCACAGGGAGAACGTACAAATTCAGTACAGACAGTACCCGTAGTCAGGATTGAACCCGGGTCGTTGATGCTGGTCAGCAACTCTACCGCGCTGCCACCCTATGCTGATTTATGTAGTAATTCTAAAATGTCCACTTGCTATGACTACACCAGTTAGACCTTTTTTCCTATCCTTTTTAACAAAGTTTTAAAGTAAGTTTCAAGTCAAGGTCAGTTCTGCAAGTGTCAATTAAAGAAAGTGAGAGGAATGTTGTGTCTTCCATTTTCCTGAAGTTGTCTGAGCAGATGGTTAAGCAATGTTGACTAATCAGCAGCGATGTCTCATGCTCGAATTGTAGGTTGTAGAATTGATGTGTTAGCATTAATGAGTATCTTAAAGAATCAAACAAATAGATTAATGTGGAAAATCACACACTCAAAGCACTGCTTTGCACATCTTTGGTTAGGCTGTTCTATGTTCCATATTCTAGAACAGGCATCATCTGTGGAGGGAAATGGGCAAATGACGTTTTGGATCGGAACCCTTCTTCATACTTTTATGAGCTCTAGGAGCAGAATTAGGCCACCTGGCCCATCAAGTCTACTCCGCCATTCAATCATGGCTGATCTATTTTTCCCTCTCAACCCCATTCTCCTGCCTTCTCCCCATAACCCCCGATACCCTTACTAATCAAGAATCTGTCAATCTCCACCTGAAAAATATCCACTGATGGCCTTTTATTCTGACTCTATGACCTCTGGTCAAAGATGCTCCCACTAGTGGAAACACCCTCTTCACATCTACTCTATCCTGGTCTTTCACTATTTGGTAAGTTTCAATGAGATTCCCCCTCATCCTTCTAAACCCCAGTGAGTACAGGCCCTGTGCCTTCAAACGCTCATCATATGTTAACCGAATTATTCCTGGGATTATTCTAAAAAAACCTCCTCTGAACCCTCTCCAACGCCAGCACATCCTCCTCGGATATGGGTCCCAAAACTGCTCACAAAACTCCAAATGCAGTCTGAGCAGTGTCTTCTTCAGCTCTTCAACCATGTTGAACCCATAATTGGAGCTAAAGCAAGCCATTCGTGACCCTGGGAAGGCCACCAATGAAAAGGAAAAATAATATAATATACTTTGAGCTCAAAAGAGTTTAAAGTATCATACCCATGATATTGAGAAACTCAAGTGCCTTATACGTCTATATGTCAACTACAAGCTCTACCCATGTAGTAAGTGCCTTATACATCCTATTGCATGGGCACAGCTCATTGTATTTGACATTTACTCCATCAGAAGAAAAGAAATCTAGAGAGCTTCAACATCAGTTCTAGGCAGTAAACATTACAAACTTCTTGTCAATACACTGATCCAACACAAAGCAAGGACTGACTGCTCCAATTAATGAACAGCAACAGCCTTGTGGATACACAGAGTCCGACTGAGCCTTTCTGAAGTTTTAAGGCCATGCCTGAAATTTCTCTGCCAAAGAAAAACGAATTTAACGTGCGCTGACCTTCATCCAGCTTTCGTGCAAAGCAACGGCACAAGTACTTTTGCAGATGAAATCACCCTGTTTGAATGTGATGGATGTGCGTCTGAAGAAGATAAATTGTACTGTGCTCTAGTGTGATCAACAACATTTGGCCAAAGGTTGCTGAATCCGTGGAATTAATTGCCACAGACAGTTGTGGAGACCATGTCATTGGTACTTTAGAAAGTGGAGATTGATAAAAAATCTTGATGATTAAGGGCATCAAAGGTCTTCGGGAGAAGGCAGGGAAATTGGGCTGAGAGGGAAAGATAAATTAGACTTGATGGGCCGAATAGCCTAAAGGTGCTCCTATGGGTGATTCTGGCATTCGAGCAGAATCACCCATAGGAGCACCTTTAGGCTATTCGGCCCATCAAGTCTGATCCTCTCTGAAATAAAGGCAGGGAATTCTCAGCAGGTCAGACAGCATCTATGGAGTGATAAACAGAGTTAGCGACTTCATTGATAAGCTTTTGAAATGAATGGAAGTTCATGAGAAAGAAATGTTAGCTCTGATTCCTTCTGCTGAGACCCTAACTGCCCTGTGGCATACATCCACATTTTCAGGCCCATTCTAAAATAAATTAAATATATTTATTTGGTTGGAATACAATATTAAAAACAAATATATAAAATTAATATTATCTTTTCACACTTCACGAGGATGTTGCTGGGATATGATGGCCTGATGGTTTAGAGGAATATGGGCCAAATGTAGGCAAAGGGGGCATCTCGGTCAGCATGGACCAGTTGGGCCGAAGAGCCTTGTTTCGGTTCTGTACGAGTCTATGGCTTAAAGCAGAATTTGACTCTCTCTTAGCTCAACACAGAGTATCTCTCTCTCTTATGTAAAAAAAATAATTACAGTAACTTTTTGCTACTTCATCATCATTCCGGTTGTGTTTGAGGTGGGACAATGGTAGAGTTGCTGCCTTACAGCACCAGAGACCCAGGTTTGATTACCGAGGGGGTAACGTTTACACACAAAGGGTGGTGGGTATATGGAACAAGCTGCCAGAGGAGGTAGTTGAGGCTGGAACTATCCCATCGTTTAAGAAACAGTTAGACAGGTCCATGGATAGGACAGTTTTCGAGGGATATGGATCAAGCGCAGGCAAGTGGGACTAGTGTAGCTGGGACATTGTTGGCCAGTGTGGGCGAGTTGGGCTGAAGGCCCTGTTTCCACACTGTACCACTCTATGACTATGACTATGGCTGCTGTTTGGAGTTTGTACATTCTCCCTGTAACTGTGTGGGGTTTCTCCTGGTGCTCCCATGTCCGTTTTCCTCCCATATTCAAAAGACATACAGGTTTGTAGGTTCATTGGCTAAAATAAAAATTGTAAATTGTCTCTGGTGGGTAGGATAGTGCCAGTGTGCAAGGATCGCTGGTCGGCATGGACTCAGTGAAGGGCCTGTTTCCATGTTGCATCTCTCAAGTCTAAAAGTATAATGGGGGATGTCGCACAACTAGAAGGCAGACAGCATCTGCTTTCATGTTGTGTTTTCTGTGTGAATTTGTTCAACTCAGACATGCAGGATAATGAAAGGATTGTTGTTTGGTTTGCAAAGCTCCCTCCCTCCGTGTGGAAGACCTAGTCATTGAATTGCGGTGGGTCTGTGACCTTTGTGTTTATACTGTGTCTATGAGTAAAATGAGTCGCAACATGCGATTCCCACTCCACCTCAGCTCTCAGCAGGTACTGGAGATCATTTGGAGCAGAAATAATAATATTACGTTTGGGCAGATTGAAGTCAAGTTGTGTATTCAGTTTACAGAGAGAAATCATATCCTACAGTATATCTCACCAACATGTTAGCAGCACATATAGTTCAGACACTCTCAGGACGATCAATATTGTTTTAATTTTAAGAATCCAGGCATTCCTGATAAGGCGTTTAAGAAAGATCTGCAGATGCTGGTAAAATCGAAGGTAGACACAAAATGCTGGAGAAACTCAGCGGGTCAGGCAGCATCTCTGGAGAACATCATCATCATCATCATCATCATCATCGGTGGTCATTCGAAACGAGTATGACTGTCCTCTCCTCTCCATTGGGTCGTCTACATGTGGGTCTGCAGATGTCTGTAGAGGCCGATCCGCGATCCACACACCTTGGTGCAACGTGGGCAGTGGAGACTGACGGTGGTTGGTAGTCGTCGAGCCCCCTTCTCTCTCTCTCTCTCTCCTTACGGTGCTGTCGCTTTGTCTCTGCGACACGGCGTAGTTCCATTTCGTGACATGCAGCTCCTTCCTGCACGGATTTCCTCAGGGAGCGCCTGTCCAGTGCAATGTGCTCCCAGTTGCTCGATGTGATGTGGAATGTGGTGGTGATGCTGGTCATGTTGGCTTCCTCCAAAACGCTGATGTTGGTGCGTTTGTCCTCCCAGGAGAACATAGATAGGTTACGTCTCGAGGCAGCAACTCAACTGCTGCGTCGCTGTGCTGCCCTGCTGCCCCGCTGCACCACCCACAAATGTTTCCATGTGTTATGGAAAAGTGAATTGAGTGATGTGAAGTGATGTTATAGAAAAGATAATGATAATAATAATAATTCATTTTATTTACTGGCGCCTTTCTAAAACCTAAGGACACCTTACAATGCATAGAATCACAACAACAAAAAATACAAAACACATAATCGGAATAAATTAAATATAAAAACACCACAGTACACAAATCAAGGACAGAATTCAATTTCAAGAGCACCAAAAGAAAATAAGAAACACAATTTGAGGAGAGAGCAGCGGCGACCAATTCGCGCCAGCGTCCACTCTCCCCTCCGACCGCCATCTTGTACACGGACTAACAGGCACAGCACACAAAATCATCCCCCCACAATGACCACCACTGTGGGGGAAGGCACAATGTCCAGTCCCCAACCCAGTTCTCCCCAGAGTCAGGCCCATCGAGGCCACCACAGTTGCCTCTACGGAGGCCCAATGTTCCTGGCCGTCGGGAGAGTCCTCGCAGCGGCTGGAACGGCTGGTTTCCCAGCGGAGTCCTTGAAGGATTGGGTTGACTCATGATAAGCGTTTGAAGATTCTAGGCCTCTGCTTGCTGGTTTAGGAGGATGAGGGGGAGGGGATCTCATTGTAACCAACTGAATAATAAAAAGCCTAGATAGAGTAGATGTGGAGAGGATGTTGCCACTAGTGGGAGGGTCTAGGACCATAGGGCACAAGCTCAGAATACAATGACATAACTTTCGAAAGGGGATGAGGAGGAATTTATTTAGCCACAGGGTAGTGAATCTGTGGAATTCAACACCGCAGACAGCTATGGAGGCCAAGTCATTGGGTATGTTTAATGCAGAGATTGATAGGTTCTTGATTAGTGTGGGCGTCAAAGGTTACGGGAAGAAGGCAGGAGAACGGGGTTGAGAGGGAAAAATAGATCAGCCATGATCGAATGGCAGAGCAGATTCGATGGGTTGAGTGGCATAATTCTACTTCGTCTGATGGTCTTATGGTCTTATTAAAGAGAACCATGAAGAACAAGGATAGGAAATTAAATAAAAGATAGGAATGTGGTATTCTACGCAATACTTCACAGAGGCTCTGTACTGTAATACCTGTTGCCACCTATAATTTATAAACATCTTTAACCTTGGTCAAAAAAGGAAACTTTTAGCCCAATTTCATTTTTAAAAAGTAGTATTTGGATTTAATTTGAATTTTGACTGAAACTATTGATGACTTTTATCATTGTTTTTCTCTGGAAAGTCAGATGTTGAAGGGAAACTTGACAGAAGTATATAAAATGTATGAGTGGTATAGATAGGGTAGAGAGTCAGAACATTTTTCTCAGGGTGGAAATGAGCAACACTGGAGGGCCTAGCTAAAAGCTGAGAGGGAAAAAGTTTAATGGAGTGGGGCATGTTTTTTTACAGAGCCTGGAACACATTGTTAGGGGTGGTGCTGGAGGCAGGTATGATATGAGTGGTGTTTAAGGGGCTTTTAGATAGGCACATGGAAGTGGAAGGACTAGAGGGATATGGATCATGTACAGGCAGATAGAATCAGTTTAACTCAGCACAAATATTGTGGGCTGAAGGGCTCATTCCTGCGCTGTACTATTCCACGTTCTATGAATCTATGCATTTAAAAAGGAAATTTGAATGGGATGCAGAGTAGCTAATTATTTGTTACATGCAATTTTATCCGTTGTTCAAAATTAAAATGGCCCTCCCATTATTTGATGTGCAAGGAAAGGCTAATTTAGCTCAACGATAATTTGTTGGGCAAACCTTTTCTGATTTACGACTGACACGAAGAACAGATGAAGTTATTTGAAGAAGATCAAGGAAAGACTTGTAGACAAATCCTCTCTCTTAGTTACAGCTCCTGAATGAAAAACAAACTAATTTGGTGTTCATCCAGAGATTATTTACGGGATGTTATCTGCACCAAACCACAAGAGTAGATTAATGAAACACCCTGACACTCATTGACAAGACAACAAAGTGATCTGCACTTGTGAACATTATTATGTTCACAAAAATGCAAAACTCACTGATGTTTATTTGTGGAATTTCCCTTGAGGCAAACAAGAGCAGACTAGGTAAAGAATACAAGATAATAAGAATGAGTATGCCTCTCAAACCTGCTCTGTCATTCACTATGATCATTGCTGATCCTTTTTTATGGATATATAGTGTGGAAACAGACCCTTTGGCCCATCGGGTCCGCGCCAGTACTGCACACTAGGACCAATTTACAATTTTACTGAAGCCAATTAACCCACAAACCCGTACGTCTTTGGAGTGTGGGAGGAAACCGGAGCACCCGGAGAATACCCATACTGTCACGGGGAGAACGTACAAACTCCGTACAGGCAGCATCTGTAGTCAGGATCAAAACCGGGTCTCTTGCGCTGTAAGGCAGCAGCTCGATCGCTGCACCACCTGTTCTGGTCACCCCTTAGTCAGGATTGAACCCGGGTCTCTGGCGAAGTTGTCAGCCAGCCCTTCTACTTAGAAGTTTGAAGAGATTAGAGGGATATGGCCCAAACACAGGCAGGTGGGACTAGCGTAGATGGTCTCTCTTGATCGGCATGGACAAGTTGAGCTGAAGGGCACGTTTCTGCACTGTATGTCTCTGAATGTCTCTGTGTCACCAAATACGCCAATAAGCGTCTACAGATGCAATGTAGAAAATATCCTGATTGGTTGCATTAAGGCCAGGTACAGCAATACCAATGCATGGGAATACACGAGGCTGCTGTGAGCGTGAGACTCAGAGGCACATCACAGGCACAGCCCTCCCCACCATTAAAAGCAGTTTCATGAAGCCTGCCTCAGGAAGGTGACATCAAGAACTCCCACCATCCAGGCCATGCCCTCTTCTCACTGCTATTACCAACAGGAGGTTTGATGTCCCACATCAACCAGGTTCAGGAACAACTACTATCAGCTTTTTGAAACAACCTGCACAACCCTAACCCTATCTCAGCAACAGAACACTACGGACCATGCACCCAAAATGAAACTTAATTACGTTCTCTAGAGATTCTGCCTGACCTGCTCTGTGCTTTGTGTCCTTTTGTGTAAACCAGCATCTGCAGTGCCTTGTTTCTACTATCATAGACTTGGTTTGTTTTTCATTGTGTTTTGCATTAATGTCTTCTCTTTCACGGAAACAGGCCCTTCGGCCCATCGAGACCGCATGGACCAGCGATGGCCCCATGCACTAGCATTATCCTACATACGGGACAATTTACAATTTTTCCCAAAGTCACTCACTTACAAACCTGTAAAGGGCCTGTCCCACTGTACGAGTTCATTCAAGAGCTCTCCCGAGTTAAAAAAAAAAAAAAACTCGTGCTAAGCACGTAGAATGTACGTAGCGGGTACGTCGGAGCTCGGGGACGTCTCTTAGCGGCTCGTAACGCTAACGGCAGGTACTCGGGGAAACGCGGTAATCTCGTGAAGATTTTTCAACATGTTGAAAAATGTCCACGAGAGCCCCGAGTACCTACGAGCGGCTATTACCGTAATTCTCTGAGTTTGAATCAGGGGAAACTCAGGAGAACTCTTGAATTAGCTCGTACAGTGGGACAGCCCCATTAGTCTTTGGAGTGTGGGAGTAACTGGAAAAAACCCATGCGGTCACTGGGAGAACATACACATTACCCCTAGTCAGGATTGAACCCGGGTCTCTGGCGCTGCAAGACAGCATCTCTACCGCTGAGCAACCCCACTGTGTATACGACAGTTACAATTTAGTTTATGGTCACGTGTACCGAGGTACAGTGAAAAGCTTTTGTTGCGTGCTATCCAGTTCGTAGAAAGACAATGCGTGATTGCAATCGAGCTGAACCTAGACTTGACAATTCATGCTCCTATACGTCACCATGGCTCATCATCCATTATAGGAATCACTTGATCAGCAATTCTATTCAGACCAGTTGAAATGAAACAGATAACATTTCTGCAGTGGCTATTCTTCAACAGCAAGCACTTTGAAATATTTATGAATTATCCCTCAAACCAAGTCCTCCAGTAGATGGAAAAGTTCCCATTTTCCATTGTGCCTTCTTATTGTCAAGTCGGTTGATAAGATTTGAGGTGGATAACTCAGTTTATCCTTGAGATTCCTTCAGCAGCTTCTGATATCCTCTCATTTATTTTAAGTGATTTTCTAAGTGCCAGTCCCATTCCCATTGCAAATTATTTCCTTGGAATCCACGTCTCAATACATTTAAAGTTGGATAACAAATAGTGACGAGACGGAGTACAGCAGGGAGATTGAGAACATTTGTTACTTGGTGGCAAGACAACAATCTCGCAATCAATTTTAGCAAGGCAATGGAGATTGTGATTGAGTTCAGAAAGCTAAGCAGTACACGCACCCAAGTCTACAGTGATGGTCAAAAACTTCCAAGTTCCAAGGAATGAAGATCACCAGCAATTCGTCCTGGATTAGTCACATCGAAGCTATGGGCAAGAAAACGCATCAATGCCTCTACTTCCTTAGAAGGTTTAGGAAGTTCGGCATGTCCCCAATAACTCTCACCAACCTCTACAGTTGTGCAATAGAAAGCATCTTATTGGGATGCACCACAGCCTGGTTTGGGGACAACTCCATCCAAGAGAAATCAGGGATAGTATCAAAACAAAAGATGAAGCGTACAAATTAGCCAGGAAAAGCAGCCTACCAGAGGACTGGGAGAAATTCAAAGTCCAGCAGAGCAGGACAAAGGGCTTAATTAGGAAAGGGAAAATAGATTATGAAAGAAAACTGGCAGGGAACATAAAAACTGACTGCAAAAGTTGTTATAGATATGTGAAGAGAAATAGATTAGTTAAAACAAATGTAGGTCCCTTGCAGTCAGAAACAGGTGAATTGATCATGGGGAACAAGGACATGGCAGACCAATTGAATAACTAGTTTGGTTCTGTCTTCACTAAGTAAGACATAAATAATCTGCCGGAAATAGCAAGGGACCGCGGGTCAAATGAGATGGAGGAACTGAGTGAAATCCAGGTTAGCCGGGAAGTGGTGTTAGGTAAATTGAATGGATTAAAGGCCGATAAATCCCCAGGGCCAGATAGGCTGCACCCCAGAGTACTTAAGTAAGTAGCCCCAGAAATAGTGGATGTATTAGTGATAATTTTTCATAACTCCTTAGATTCTGGAGTAGTTCCTGAGGATTGGAGTGTAGCTAATGTAACCCCCCTTTTTTGAAAGGGAGGGAGAGAGAAAACGGGGAATTACAGACCAGTTAGTCTAACATCGGTAGTGGGGAAACTGCTAGAGTCAGTTATTAAAGATGGGATAGCAGCACATTTGGAAAGTGGTGAAATCATTGGACAAAGTCAGCATGGATTTACGAAAGGTAAATCATGTCTGACGAATCTTATAGAATTTTTCGAGGATGTAACTAGTAGAGTGGATAAGGGAGAACCAGTGGATGTGTTATATCTGGACTTTCAGAAGGCTTTCGACAAGGTCCCACATAAGAGATTAGTATACAAACTTAATGCACACGGTATTGGGGGTTCAGTATTGATGTGGATGGAGAACTGGCTGGCAAACAGGAAGCAAAGAGTAGGAGTAAACGGGTCCTTTTCAGAATGGCAGGCAGTGACTAGTGGGGTACCGCAAGGCTCAGTGCTGGGGCCCCAGCTATTTACAATATATATGATGATTTAGATGAGGGAATTGAATGCAACATCTCCAAGTTTGCGGATGACACGAAGCGGGGGGCAGTGTTACCTGTGAGGAGGATGCTAGGAGGCTGCAAGGTGACTTGGATAGCTGGGTGAGAGGGCAAATGCATGGCAGATGCAGTATAATGTGGATAAATGTGAGGTTATCCACTTTGGTGGCAGAAACAGGAAAGTAGACTATTATCTAAATGGTGGCCGATTAGGAAAAGGGGAGATGCAACGAGACCTGGGTGTCATGGTACACCAGTCATTGAAAGTAGGCATGCAGGTGCAGCAGGCAGTGAAGAAAGCGAATGGTATGTTAGCAAAAGGATTTGAGTATAGGAGCAGGGAGTTTCTACTGCAGTTGTACAGGGTCTTGGTGAGACCACACCTGGAGTATTGCGTACAGTTTTGGTCTCCTAATCTGAGGAAGGACATTCTTGCCATAGAGGGAGTACAGAGAAGGTTCACCAGACTGATTCCTGGGATGGTAGGACTTTCATATGAAGAAAGACTGGATAGACTCGGCTTGTACTCGCTAGAATTTAGAAGATTGAGGGGGGATCTTATAGAAACTTACAAAATTCTTAAGGGGTTGGACAGGCTAGATGCAGGAAGATTGTTCCCGATGTTGGGGAAGTCCAGGACAAGGCGGCACAGTTTAAGGATTAAGGGGAAATCCTTTAAGACCGAGATGAGAAAAACATTTTTCACACAGAGAGTGGTGAATCTCTGGAACTCTCTGCCACAGAGGGTAGTTGAGGCCAGTTCATTGACTATATTTAAGAGGGATTTAGATGTGGCCCTTGTGGCTAAAGGGATCAGGGGGTATGGAGAGAAGGCAGGTACGGGATACTGAGTTGGATGATCAGACATGATCATATTGAATGGCGGTGCAGGCTCGAAGGGCCGAATGGCCTACTCCTGCACCTATTTTCTATGTATCTATGTATGTATCTACCTCACTGGAGACCTTTGAGGTCTTTAATCAGACATTATTGGACCAGTATTATATCTTGCACTAATGTTCGACTGGTTATCCTTTACCTGTGCATTATTCACATATAGTCATTTCTCTGACTGGTTAGCACACAAGCAAAAGCTTTTCACTGTACCTCGGCACAGGTGACTACAATAAGCCAACTAAACCAAACTAATTTTGATGTTGAAGACTAAATTGTCAATGTATTGAACATGAATATTGACCACAGTCAGCTAATTACGAAAGCCCACACCTCCAGATTCAGGGACAGTTTTTTCCCCAGCTGTTATCAGGCAACTGAAGTATTTACCTGGAAAGTGACCTTGACCTACCATCTATCTCATTGGAGACCCTCAAACCCTGTTTAGTCAGACTACACTGGACTTTGTCTTGCACTAAATGTTCTTCCATTGAACTTGTATCTGTACGGTGGATGGCTTGATTGGAATCCTGTAAAATTCTTTCTGCTGACTGGATAGCACACAACAATAAAACCTTTTCATTGTACCCGACAATACACAAAACAAAATTGATAACTGAAAATGTTTGGAACGTGACGATTGAGGGCATTTTTTGGTGCATCAAACATTATTCTGACAACCGAGAGATATAACTTACATTTATTTTTTCTTTGCGTTGAGTCCCTGTAGTGAATGCTCAAATATTTATTTTTCAAGTCTAAACTAAATCTGTTTTGAGAGTCGACAATGCTTCCGAGATGGTGCCCAACACAGGCGACTATTTGCGTGCAAGCCACAGAAGCAGGATCTACAAACTCATATTACAATCGCTCCACACTCTTCAATCTCTATTCCTACAGCAACATTTCTTACTTTAACTATGCCTTGATCAGACTTTCCTGACTTTACCTTGCACTAAATGTTATTCTATTATCATGTATCTATACATTGCAAATGGATCGATTGTAATCATGTATTATCTTTCTGCCTACTGGTTAGCAGGCAACAAAAACTTTTCACTGTACCTCAGTACACATGACAATAAGCTGAACAAAACTAAACATTGCCATTTTCATTGTCCTCTCAGGTAGTCAGTTCCATACTGTGGTATCTCAGCGCATTAGGTTTGTGCTTCTCTAGTCACTGACCCACCTGCTGGGTGGAGGAAGGTTTCTCTGTCATTATTTTATCAAAGCCACTCAAAACTTTGAACATCTCCTTAAATAGACCTTCCTAACCTAAGGAGTTCAGCTCCAGCTCGATCATCAAGTTTGCTGATGACACTGTGGTGGTGGGCCTGATCTCAGACAATGATGAGAAGGCCTACCGGGAGGAGGTGGCTGATCTGGCACTCTGGTGTCAGGACAACAGCCTCCTCTTGAACATCAAAAAAACTAAGGAGCTGATCGTGGACTTTAAGAGGGCACATCATCTGAGGACGTACACACCATTGAGGATAAATGGGGATACTGTGGATAGGGTGAGCTGTTTCAAATACCTGGGAGTCCACATCTCTGAGGATATGACATGGACATCACACGCTGCAGCACTCGTGAGTAAGGCAAGGCAGTGCCTTTACCACCTCAGGCAATTGAGGAAATTCAGAGTGTTTCCGAAGATCCTCCAGTGCTTTTACTCAGCGGCTGTGGAAAGCATCTTGTCCGGAAATATTACAATCTGGTTTGTGAATTGCTCTGCCCAGGACAAGAAGGCTCTGCAGAGAGTAGTGGGTTCGGCCGAACGCACAATGGAAACTACACTCGCCCCTCTGCAGGAACTATACATCAGCAGGTGCAACTCCAAAGCCAATAAGATCATGGGAGACCCCTTCCACCCACTGCAACGGACTGTTCCAGCTGCTCCGGTCAGGCAAACGCCTCCGTTGCCATGCTGTGAGAACAGAGAGGTTGAGAAGGAGTTTCTTCCCAGAGGCCATTAGGACTGTAAACTCCTATCTCACCAGGGACTAACTACTGTACCATTCTACTGGGTTTTTAAAAATTGCTGTTTTTTCCCCGTTTTTTTCCTTCCGCCCACAATTTTTAATATGTAAAAGAATATGTGATTCTATTCTTCCATTCTGTTTGTAGTTTTTTTTTTTTTTTTTTTTTTTTTTGCACAAAGTCCGCGAGCATTGCCACTTTTCATTTCACTGCACATCTCATATGTGTATGTGACAAATAAACTTGACTTGACTTGAGAACACACTCATCTTGCTATAACCACATAACTAGAAGAAATTAGTTCCCCTGTACATACCCTTTCTGAACTGCAGCGTGCCAAAGGCAGTTGCTCTGCACCAATCAGTATACGAAGGGGTAGAGTCAGACAAAGAGAGGACATTCAGCCCATCAGGTTTATGTAAGCTCCTTTAAGACTTTAGAGGGTGGAAACAAGCTCTTTGGCCTACCAAGTCAATACCGACCATCAATCACCCCGTCAATTAGCACTATCCTACATACTTGGGACAATTGAAACATTTCCGAAGCGAATTAACCTACAGACCTGCACGTCTTTGGGATGTGGAAGGAAAACCGGTTGCCTTTGTACTCGACGCATCTTTAAAGTTAAGGAATGTAAATGTCATTTAACTTGTCCTGCCATTCTTGAAGAAACATATATGAAAACCTCATATCTCTCTCTCTCTTCATATCTTTTAAGATTCAAGTCATCATCTTTTACTTGTCACCAGCAGGAAGAGAATAAGATGCGAACACAAAACTCAAGAAAGTTCAGACTTTAAAAAAAGAATTAAATTCCAAAACAGAAATGCTAAATCCTATTACGTGATGTGGTGGTATTTAGATTTCTGAGATAAGTTGAACATTAAACGTTACTGAGGCTAATCTTTAAAAATAAATCTATGGTCTTAAGCATGCCAGTGTGTAAAAAGATTTTTAAAATGTACGTCATAACTACTGAAGGATTGAAAAGTCAATAAACTGACTGACAGTTGGTATGTGGAAGAGGAAAGCTTTAGAGGGATATGAGCCAACACGGCATGTGGGACCAGTGCAGATGAGGCATTTTGGTCGCATGGGCAAGTTGGGCCGAAGGGCCTGTTTCCATGCTGTATGACATTATCACTCTATCACACAGCAGTCCTGACCTGGGTGGAACTGCGAATCAACAATCCTTAAATTTTAGAGATATGGCATGGAAACAGGCCCATCGGCCCACTAAGTTTTCGCCGACCATCGATCACCCATTCACCATAGTTCTGCATTAACCCACTTTTGCACCCACTTCCTACACACTACGGGCAATTTTACAGAGTTATCTAATTAAACTACAAACCTGCGGGTCTTTGAGATGAGGAGGAAAACTGCAGCACCTACAGGAAACCCACAGGATCATAGGTAGAATGTGCACCTACAGCAGCCGAAGTCAGATTGAACCACAATTCTCTCTGTGCCTGTCTTGAACTTCTATCTGCCTCATTGGAGACCTTTGTACTATCTTTTATCAGAATTTACTGGATGTTATCTTGGATTGGACTAAACATTATTCCCTTTATCCGGAAGCTGTATACTGTGGACGGCTTGATTGTAATCATGCATAGTTTTATCACTGACTGGATAGCACGCAACAAAAATAGTTTTTCACTGTACCTCAGTACACGTGACAATCAATTAATTTCCTGTCCCGATTTACACCTACGCTCTTGTCAATTCCACATGGTATGTCATGTGCCCGAAGAAATCAGTGCGTACTGCACATGTTTCTGACTTTCCAATAAACATTGGTTTAAAGATCACAACCTATGATCACCATTGTTCACTCACATTATTCCATGGAGTACATTAATGGCGTGGATAGGGTACAACAATATAGTTTATGTACCCTGTGGGAGGATTTTTGATGATTTGTAACCAACAATACCATTTAGTTCACTTTAAAACACACACTGCTGGCGTAACTCACCGGGTCGAGCACCATCTGTGGTGGAATGGACAGATCATGTTTCGGTTTGGAACCCTTCTGATCCTAAACATCACCTATCCATTCCCTAAGATGCTGCTTGACCCGCTGAGTTGTTCCAGCATTTTGTTCAAGATTCCAGCAACTGAAGTTCCTTGGGTGCCTGCTTGGTCTACAGTCTTCAATGAAGATCCTCAGTGAGGATGACCTTAGAGTTGTAGTCATCCAGCATGGAAACAATCCCTTTGGCCCAACTCGTCCGTGCCAACCAAGATGCCCCAAGCTAGTCCTATCTGCCTGGATTTGGTCCATATCTCTAAACCTTTACTATCCATTGTTGCAGATTACTTGCCAAGCATAACCCTTGACTGGAATGGGAGGTGGCGAGCCAACATGTCCTGTTCATATCACTGGCCTCTGATGGGAAACTTACCGCCGTCTGCCCTGAGATTACATTCAATGCAGTTTCCACTTTTGTTAACTCCTAGAGCAAATTGGCAAAAAACAGGTGCGGCAGTGGCAGAGTTGCTGCCTTACCACGCCAGAGACCCGGGATTAATCCTGACTATGGACACTGTCTGTACGGAGTTTGTACGTTTTCCCTGTGACTGCGTGAGATTCCTCCGAGTGTTCCGGTTTCCTCCCACACTCCAAAGACATGCAGGTTTGTAGGTTAACTGGCTTCTGTAAATTGCCCCGTAGTGTGCAGGATAGAACAAATATATGGGTGGTTGTTAGTCAGCGCAGACTTGGTGGGACAAAGGGCCTGTTTCCATGCTGTATCTCAAAACTAAACTACTAGATGGTGCCAGCTGGATTTGCAGTGAAATATTGATAATGCTGGTGGCCTTGCTGAGGCAGTGTGAAATGTAGATGGAGTCAATGGAAGGGAGGTTGGCTTATGTGGTTAGAGCGTTATGGGCCAACGACAGGCAGGTGAGACGAGCATAAATGGGGCAATTTGGTTGGCATGGGCAATTGGATCCAAAGGGCCCATTTTCGTGCTGTCTCTATAATTCTTCCAAATAATGCAAAGGAGATTCTGACTGGTAACATGCTGGACTGGACTTAGCCACAACGGCAGAACTAATAGATCGCTGTGCAAAATTGCCAAGCTCCAAATTACCCGAATGACCTTAGAGAAAACAGATAGCACTACAGCAACAAGCATCTGGAAGATCATCCATAGAAGTCTTAGTGCCGCCGGCTAAATTCCACAACTCATAAAATTGGAGCTAAGCTGTTTAAGGGTGAATTCATAAAACATTTTTACTCGCAAAGACTGGAAATCACTCTCCCACCTCAACACATGAATAAAGAACCGGAGGAGTATATAATATGGCTCATCCAGCGTGAGATCATGTGTGGAGGTTGTGTAGTATAGTTTAGTTTTGAGATACCGCGTGGAAACAGGCTCTTCGACCCACCGAGTCCCTGCCAATTAGCCATCTCCACACGCTAACACTATCTACACACACTAGCGACAATACAATTATACCAAGCCGATGAGCCTACAAACATGTACGTCTTTAGAGTGTGGGAGGAAACCGGAGATCCCCAAGAAAACTCATGCAGGAACGAATTGAATGAACTAACTCCATACAGATAGCACCCATAGTCCGCATCGAACCCGGGTCTCTGGTGCTGTAGGGCAGCAACTCTACTGCTGTGCCACCATGCCAACCTGATAGAGCAGGGGTTCCCAACCTTTTTCGACCCATTTACCCCTGGCCACTTTAATAGCACATCATATTATTTCACTTATTTATGAACTAATGAAGAACAGATACCAGTATACCAGAACCAAACAGTCAGTCAATGAGAAAAAATATGTACAAATCCAGAATCGACAAATTTACCCCCTGGGTAGGCGAAATTTACCCCCTGAGGGTAAATTTACCCCAGGCTGGGAACCCTTGTGATAGAGATAAAAATTATGAGAAGCATAGATTGGGTAGACGGTCAGAACTTTCTCCTCACTTTTCACTGTACCTTGGTACATGTGACAATAAACTAAATTAAACTAAAGGTGCAAATTAGTTTCGACACTTCACTAAGATTCAGACATTTAGGCCATCTTGAAGTCAAGTCTCATTCTGTCATTAGGGACAGTAGAGATAATTAAATGGCCAAGAAACTTAATGCATTGCTCAAAAAAATGGTTCTCTAATGAGTAAAATTTAAACTTCTTTCTTTAAACTTTGTCCCTCTCACCTTAAAGCAATGATCTTCAGTATTTGATATTTTTATCTTGGAAAAGAGGTTCGGACTGTCCAATGATGCCTCATAATTTTACATACTTCAACCTCTCGCTTCCACCTCCAGAGTTCCAGAGAAAACAACCCTAATCTGTCCAACCTCTCCCTGTATCTTATACCCCCTAACCAATGGATCATTCTGGTAAACCTTCTCTGCACCGTTTCCATGGTCTCCCCATCCTTCCTGTAATGAGGTTATCAGAACTGTACGTTATACAACAAATAAATAATAATGTCAACACCTACTCATCCCAAACCCCCCATCCCCTTCCAATCTATATCCTTTCCACTGACTTCACATTTTACACCTGTTCTATCCTTACGTATCTCTTGAACTCACGACCTATTTATTTTTTCCACTCTGGCCTTTTTCGACCTATCTGACAATCAAACCTTCCTCCCCTGTATCCTATCACTCTCCAGACCTGCCGCCCCCCTTCTCTCTTCCAGCTTTCTCCCCCCCCCCCTCCCCAATTACAATCAGTACTACTTCCATTGCACCCAATAGTTCAGAAGAAGGACCTCGACCGACACTGGATGTTAACTGAAAAATAAAAATTGGGGCTGTTGGAGAATTTTAATTTAGTTTAGTACAAGAGGCACTGCCTTTGGCCCTCTGCGCTGACCAGTGATCACCTGTACACTAGTTCAATCCTACACACTAGGAACAATTTACAGAGACCTGGGTGTCATGGTACACCAGTCATTGAAAGTAGGCATGCAGGTGCAGCAGGCAGTGAAGAAAGCAAATGGTATGTTGGCCTTCATAGCAAGAGGATTTGAGTATAGGAGCAGTGAGGTTCTACTGCAGTTGTACAGGGTCTTGGTGAGACCACACCTGGAGTATTGCGTACAGTTTTGGTCTCCAAATCTGAGGAAGGACATTATAGCCATAGAGGGAGTGCAGAGAAGGTTCACCAGACTGATTCCTGGGATGTCAGGACTTTCATATGAAGAAAGACTAGATAGACTTGGCTTATACTCGCTAGAATTTAGGAGATTGAGAGGGGATCTTATAGAAACGTACAAGATTCTTATGGGGTTGGACAGGCTAGATGCAGGAAGATTGTTCCCGATGTTGGGGAAGTCCAGGACAAGGGGTCACAGCTTAAGGATAAGGGGAAAATCCTTTAAGACCGAGATGAGGAAAAACTTTTTCACACAGAGAGTGGTGAATCTCTGGAACTCTCTGCCACAGAGGGTAGTTGAGGCCAGTTCATTGGCTATATTTAAGAGGGAATTAGATGTGGCCCTTGTGGCTAAAGGGATCAGGGGGTATGGAGAGAAGGCAGGTACGGGATACTGAGTTGGATGATCAGCCATGATCGTATTGAATGGCGGTGCAGGCTCGAAGGGCCGAATGGCCTACTCCTGCACCTAATTTCTATGTATCTATGTAGGACAATTTACCTGCAAACCTATACGTCTTTGGGATGTGGGAAGAAACCAGAGGACCCGGGGAAAACCCACGCAGTCACGGGGAGAACTTACAGACAGCAGACAGCACCCGTGGTCAGGATCGTAAGGCAGTCCCTCTACCGCTGCGCCACTGTGCCGCCCCTTCAGCATTAATTGTTATTTTGTTTGGCTTTTCAATTTTCTGACTGCCAGCAAGTCCTGAAGGAACATGTGTCGTTCAACAGCTTGTTACTGGTAAAATCAAAGCAATGCCGTTCATCATTGTAAAAAACTCCACTCCACTGTCAATCTTCCCGGCAACCTGCTGAGGCTGTAACCAAGTAATAGGCACTTCCAGTGACCTGTTTAATACTGAACTGTGCTTTAAATCATGCCTCCCTTAAATTATTGCTCTCTGCTCCTTCTCATTTTTAACAGTGATAGATCCTATATGGACATCATTGTCACATTGACATGTCAGTGTTTATAACATGCCATCCCTTCACGTTGCAAATTTCAGGTGACCGACCGTACCCAAGTCAAATAATTAATATTTAGTTTTGGAGATGGAGTCCGGAAATAGTCCCTTTGGCCCACTGGTTGAGAGGGAAAGATAGATCAGCCATGATTGAATGGCGGAGTAGACTCGATGGGACGAATGGCCTCATTCCGTTCCTATGACGTGAACACATGAACTGATGAGTCCTCGCCGACCGTCAATCACACTATTTTACAGAGGCCAAATAACCTACAAACGAACGTCTTTGGCATATAGGAGGAAACCGGAGCACCCGGAGAAAAACCCCACGCGGTCACAGGGAGAATGTGCAGAGTCTGCACAGTTATCACCCGTAGTCAGGATCGAACCTAGGTCTTTGGCGCTGTGAGGCAGCAACTCCACCAGTTATGCCACCAACCCGACTTTCGCGGCGGAATTTACGGATGGGAAATAAATGATAAGAACTCAAATTTTAAAAGCTTGTTTTGTTACAATATCATTAGCCTTTGGCCTTTTATTAGAAACCGAGGTGTGATTTCTCAATTGTTGATGTTAAAGTGGATAGCAGTGGTCTAATTATCAAAGTAACCAGAAAACAGTTTATGTGGAAGGAAAAATCTCCTTCAATTACAATCACGGCAAAATAGAAGAATCGGATGGCACTAAGTAGAACAGTCAAGATGGACTTATAATTAAAAGATTCATTTGTTGAAATAACAATTACATGTAACACCAGGGAAATGCATGCTTACAAGCTCAAGAGTTCCACTAACCTCATGAACCCAACGGAAAAATGGTTCTTTGGTGAGGAAATTCGTTTTTTTTTTACTGAATTTATTGATCAGCACAATTAGTTTATCCTTGCTCCCACTATTTATATAACCATCCCAAGTGGGAAAAATGCAAACTCTTGTGTTGCTACCTTTCAGCGCCACGCACCCGGGTTCGATCCTGACTACAAGTGCCGTCTAGATGGAGTCTTCACGTTCTCCATGTGACCGCATGGGTTTTCCGCAAGTGCTCCGGTTTCCTCCCACACTCCAAAGATGTGCGGGTTTGTTGGTTAATTGGCTTCAGTAAAAATTGTAAATTGTCCCCCATGTGTAGGGCAGTCTGGGTTTACAATCTGCCTTTCCCAGGAGCAAACATGATCTTGCATAGTAAGCATGTTACCATTAATGTAATTCACAATGTTATACATTGGATGACACCAATTATATGGTACCGAAACAGCCACACAATTCCATGCCAGAGCATATGAATGGCATGAACCTTTTCCTGGCTTCCCTCCGTAAATCTATCAGCTTTAGTCAGAGGGTGGTGAACCTGTGGAATTCATTGCAACAGACGGCTGTGAAGGCAAAGTCAATGGATATTTTTAAGGCGGATAGATCAGCCATGATTGAATGGCGGAGTGGACTTGATGGGCCGAATGGCCTAATTCTGCTCCTGGAACAAGTGAACATGAGCATCACCCTCTGCTCCTTTCTCCGCACACTAGTCTGGCTTTCCTTTAAATGCATAGTTTCCAGAGTTTCATATTCCCATCGCTTTTTGGGTTCAACCCCATTCTCCTGCCTTCTCCCCATAACCCTTGACACCTTAACTAATCAAGAATCTGTCAAGAGCCATCTTAAAAGAGAGCAGTGCTGAACCACTATCTGTCTCATTGGTGACCCTTGGACTGTCCTTGATCGGACTTTGCTAGCTTATCTTGCACTGAACGTTATTCCCTTATCATGTATCTGTACACTACATGGCTCGATTATAATCATGTATTGCCTATCAGTGACGGGATAGCACGTAAAAGCTTTTTGCTGTACCTTGGTACACGTGACAATCAATTAAACGGAGGAGTCGAGCTGAGGAATTGGGGAAAAAAATTAAGCAGGAAAGAGAAGATTTACGTGGATATTGAGGGCCTGAGCTATAGGGAGAGGTTTGGCAGGCCGGGTCTTATAGAGGAGTATAAAATCATGAGGGGAATAGACAGGGTGAATGCTCAGTATATTTTACCCAAAGTATGGGAATCAAGAACCAGAGGACATAGGTTTGAGGTGAAAGGAGAAAGCTTTAAGAAATCTGAGGGGCAACCTTTTCACAGAGAGGTTGGGTGGCACGGTGGCGCAGCGGTGGAGTTGCTGCCTCACAGCGCCAGAGGCCCGGGATCGATCCTAACTACGGGCACTGTCTATACGGAGTGCAGCGTAGGTTCACCAGGTTAATTCCCAGGATGGCGGGACTGACATACGATGAAAGAATGGGTCGACTGGGCCTGTATTCACAGGAATTTAGAAGAATGAGGGGCGATCTTATAGAAACGTCTGGAATTCTTAAAGGATTGGACAGGCTAGATGCAGGAAAAATGTTCCCGATGTTGGGGGAGTCCAGAACCAGGGATCACAGTTTAAGAATAAGCGGTAGGCCATTTTGGATTGAGATGAGGAAAAACTTTTTCACCCAGAGAGTTGTGAATCTGTGGAATTCTCTGCCACAGATGGCACTGGAGGCCAATTCACTGGATGTTTTCAAGAGAGTTAGATTTAGCTCTGAGGGCTAAATGAATCAAGGGATCTGGGGAAAATGCAGGATTGGGGTACTAATTGTAGATGATCAGCCATGATCATATTGAATGGTGGTGCTGGCTTGAAAGGCCGAATGGCCTACTCCTGCAGCTATTTTTCTATAAAAATTCCCAATGGCCTCCACAGCTATCTGCGACAATGAATTCCACAGATTCACCACATTCTGACTAAAGAAATTCCTCCTCATTTCTAGAATCTCCTTTCTCAAGGCATACCATTTTATTCTGAGGCTGTGCCCTCTGGTCCTAGACTCTCCCACTAGTGGAAAGATCCTATCCACATCCACTCTATCCAAGCCTTTCACTATTCGGTAAGTTACAATGACGTCCCTCCATCATTTCAGAGATCTCTGTTATATCATGTCTCTGCCTTATTGCCTCCGGAAGAAAATAATGGGACCATGAACCTGCCGTGAGCATTGGGCGAATGTGGCACATGGAGATTTCATCGTATTCCATTTATATTTATTAATTTAGGATTGTATCTTGACACCCTCACCCTCATTAACAAGATGATAATAAGGTCCATCTCCAATCAATGTCAAGAAGGTAGGTGTAATCTCCTGCTCATAGACTCATATAGCATGGAAACAGGCCTTTAGGCCCAACTTGCCCACACCAACCAACATATCCCATCTACACTAGTGCCACCTGCCTGTGTTTGGCCCATATCCCTCTAAACCAGCCCTATCCATGTACCACGAGTCCTGCCTCAATACCTATTCTGTCAGCGCGTTCCACCCACCACCCTTTGTGTGAAAAAGTTACCCCTCAGGTTTGTTTTATCTCTTTCCCCCTTCACCTTAAATCTGTGACCTCGGGTTCTCGATTCCCCTACTCTGGACAAGAGACTCTGTGCATATAGCCGATCTATTCTTCTCATGGTTTTGTACACCTCTATAAGATGACCCTCATCCTTCTGAAGGCCAAGGAATAGAGTCCCAGCCTGCTCAACCTCTCCCTAGAACTCAGACCGTTGAGTCCTGGCACTATCATTGTAATCCACTCAAACCACTGCCGTCCATCGAGTAAAAGTATTCTCACAGTGCTCGGTTCACTTAATAGGAAAAACCCACAAAGACCAAATGGAGAAGAATTTCTAAAATTAATTAATTTAGTGAACCAGAAACAAATTAAATTTGAAGAAAGGTTTGATTATTCAGAGAGAAATTAAACTGCATTTTTGACAGAACATTTCTTCCATACACCACCTCAATGGAAATGAAAATTAAAATACAGATATGTTTCATATATTTATGTGGCTAATACCTTTACAAGGTACAAATCCATTTCCCCCCAGAGGGGTGAGACAATGTGAAGAAGGATTCCGAACCGAAACGTCATCTCTCCGTAGAGTCATTAAGTCAGGCAGTGTGGAAACAGGCCATTCGGCTCAACTTCCCACACCGGTCAACATATCTAATCTAAACTAGTCCGACCTGCCTGCGTTTGGCCCATATCCCTATGTTGTCTTTAGAAAACTCTTTCTTAAAGAGTGGTGAAAGCAGAACTTTTGAATCCATTTAAAAGATCGAGTCATACATCATGGAAGGAGGCCCATTGACCCAATGTATCCGCACCAACCAACATGTCCCATATACACTAGTCCCACCTGCCCGTGTTTGGCCCATATCCCTCTAAACCTGTCCTATCTATGTACCTTTCTAAATGTTTCTTAAAGGCTCTGTCTTACGTGTTTGCGGTCATCGGCGGTGAAGCGCGGCTTCGCCTGTAGAGTGGACCGCACGGCAACGGCGAGAGCGCCGAGCCTATCCACGGGAGCGCCGCCACGGATGCTGCGCGGGGGCCGAGTGATTCAAATACGGCTGGTCCCACGTGCTTGCGGTAAGTAAAAAAAAGGGCGGGCCGACTGCGATGACGTCGGCCCGCCGCACGTGACTCACCAGCGGCGGCTGTGGCGGCGGCCGTCCTGATCGCGGTGCTGTAGCGGTGGCTGTGCCTGCGGCCGTGCCGCACACGTGGCCTCCACTGGCGGAGGCTGTGGCAGTGGAAGTTTGACGCACGGCGCTCGAGCCACACTGGCGGCGGCCCGTGCGGGCGGCCGTGCCGCACTCGTGCATCACTGGTGGAGGATGTGCGGTAAGAATATAGTTTTCAACAGTGTAGGTTTTATTTTAGCACCGTGCGGTGTTGGGAACAACGCCGCATGGCCCCGGAATTGTGCGTTCTCACGAGTGCGCGGTCTATGGCGGCAGATTCTTCCCGTTTCGCAGCCAATGACTGCAGACTCGTGAGACAGGCCTTTAAATGTTGCGATAGTCAGAGTCTGGCAGCACGTTCGATGTTCTCGAGCTGCTGCCTGACTTGTGTTTACTGTAGCATTTTCCGTTTCGTTATTTTTAAACCAGCATCTGCAGTTCCTTGTGCTCCACTGCAAAATCTCCTCGAGGTATGCATACTTTGAAGAGGTTCTCCTTCTCAGAGTCTGAAGAATTGTCCCGAACTGAAACATCACCCATCCATGTTCTCTGGAGATACTGCCTGACTGGTTGAGTTACTCCAACACTTTGTCTATTTTTGAAAAAAAAACCAACATCTGCAGTTCATCACATCTCTCTGTGTTTTTGTCATGTTTAATGGAGAATGGGTTCTTGCACAAACTATGCCTATCTGGGAAAAGTACTTTGGTCTAAACTTTAAGTTGACTGGCTCATTAGTGTGTTCAGACTTAGAGTCATACAGCATGGAAACAAGGCCTTCAGCCCAACTTGCTCACACCGACTAACATGTCCCATTTACACTAGTCCAACCTGCCTGTGTTTGGCTCATATCCCTCTAAACTTATCCTATTCATGTACCTGTCTAATTGTTTCTTAAACATTCTGATACTCTGCCTCAACTACCTCTTCAGGCAGCTCATTCCCTACACCCACCACCCTTTGTGTTACCCCCTCAGATTACGATTAAATCTTTTCCCATTCACCTTAAACCTATGTCCTCTGGTTCTCGATTCCCCCACTCTGGGCAAGAGACAAAAGTGCATTTACCCAATCAATTCCTCTCATGATTTTATACACCTCTATCAGATCACCCCTCATCCTCATGTGCTCCAAGGAATAGAGGCCTAGCCTGCTCAACCTCTCCCTGTAGCTCAGAATCCTGGCAACATCCTCGTAAATCTTCTCTGCACCCTTTCCACCTTGACAACATCCTTCTTACAACATGGTGCCCAGAACTGAACACAATACTCCAAATGCCACCTCACCAGTGTCTTATATAACTGCAATATGACCTCCCAACTTCTATACTCAATACTCTGACTATATACCTATAGGTATATTTTCCCAAGGTCCCTTTCAATGCACTAAATCTTGTACTCTTTATCTTTTATCTTTGCACTGTGCTTGTATTCATGTAGTCTTTCTTTGACTGAGCAGCAGGCAAACTAATGCTTTTCACTATATTACGGTACACATGACAATAATAAACTAAATTAAATTATGTTATGCTCTTGAGAAGGATCCATATCGATCAATATAGAACAAAACAATATAGCACAGCAACGGTCCCTTCAGCTTACAAAGTTTGTGCCGAACATGATGAAAAATTAAACGGGTCTCTGCCTGGACATGATCCATATCCCGCTATTCCTTACACTTCCATCCGCATTCTTCTTAAGACCAGATCCCAGGCATTCAGGTCTGGTGACGCAGAGGTATATATAGAAGTCCAGGTACGACCTTGACAAGGCCATCAAAAAGGCCAAAAGGGACTTCTGCTCTAAGCTG
This sequence comes from Malacoraja senta, assembly GCA_038087875.1. Taxonomy (NCBI): domain Eukaryota; kingdom Metazoa; phylum Chordata; class Chondrichthyes; order Rajiformes; family Rajidae; genus Malacoraja; species Malacoraja senta. Next base: position 257,554,139 of record CM075977.1, on the reverse strand, counting down.
GAGGATGAGGTGGATGTTCGGCAACTGTGGCGGGGCTTGAATGCCATCATCTCCTACAAGGCAAAATCAGGAGGCAGCTCAAACGACAGCGAAGCATCACTCCCTGACAAGCTCAATGCGTTCTACGCACTCTTTGTTAGGGAGAACACAGTTGTGCCTTCCCGAGCCCCCATTCACCCTGACGGTGTTACAGTCACAGTCACAGACGCCGATGACAGAAAATCCTTCAGTGGGTGAATCCTCGGAAAGCGCCTGGACCTGATGGTATACCCGGTCGAGTTTTCAAAACCTGTGCGGACCAACTGGCTAGAGTTTTTACGGACATTTTCAACCTCTCACTTCTGAGGTTTGAGGTTCCCACCTGCTTTAAGAGGGCATCAATAATACTGGTGCCCAAGAAGAGTAAGGTGACGTGCCTCAATGACTATCGACCAGTGGCACTAACATCTGTGGTGATGAAGTGTTTTGAGAGGTTGGTTATGGTGCATATCAATTCCTACCTCGACAAGAACCTCGACCCATAACAGTTCGGAAGATGAGATCTCACTAGCTCTCCACTCCGCATTGGACCACATGGACAATAACAACACTTACATCAGGCTGTTGTTTATAGACTACAGCTCGGCGTTCAATACCATCATCCCCTCCAAGTTGGTTACCAAGCTCACGGAACTGGGTCTCTGCGCATCCCTCTGCAATTGGATCCTCGACTTCCTCATCCACAGACCACAGTCTGTTTGAATTGGCAGAAATACTTCAACCTCAGTAACAATCTGTACGGGAGCACCTCAAGGATGCGTGCTTAGCCCCCTGCTTTACTCACTCTATACCCATGACTGTGTAGCTGGACATGGTGTGAACTGCATCATCAAGTTCGCCGACGACACCACTGTTGTTGGACGAATTACAGATGGTGATGAGTCAGAGTACAGAAGTGAGATGGACTGATTGACCAAATGGTGCCAGTTCAACAACCTGGCTCTCAACATCAGTAAAATCAAGGAACTGATTGTGGACTTTGGAAGGGGAAAGATGAGGACCCACAATCTTGTTTATATCAATGGGACGATGGTGGAGAGGGTCAAAAACTTCAAATTCCTGGGCATGAATATTTCTGAAGATCTTTCCTGGACCCAGCACACTGATGCAATTATAAAGAAGGCACATCAGCGTCTCTACTTACTGAGAAGATTATGGAGATTCGGTATGTCAAAGAGGATTCTCTTGAGCTTCTATAGCTGCACAGTAGAGGGCATATTGACTGGTTGCATCGTGGCCTGGTTCGGCAACTTGAATGTCCAGGAGCGGAAAAGACTGCAAAAAGTTGTGACCACTGCCCAGTCCATCATCGGCTCTGACCTCCCCACCATCGAAGGGATCTGCTCAAAAAGGCAGCCAGCATCATCAAAGATGCACACCATCCTGGCCACACACTCATTTCACCATTGCCATCGGAAAGAAGGCACAGGAGTCTGAAAACTGTAATGTCCAGGTTCAGAAACAGCTTCTTCCCTACAACCATCAGGCTATTAAACATGACCACAGATAAGCTCTGAACTACAATAGACTATTATCATTATTGCACTATATTTGTTTATTTATTGATTATGTGTGCATGTGTATATACACACACAGAACTTTTTTTCTCCCGTTATGTACTATGTTTACATATTCTGTTGTGCTGCAGCAAGTAAGAATTTCATTGTCCTATCTGGGAAATATGACAATAAAACACTCTTGACTTGACTATCTAAAAGCACACTAAAGACCACTATATTATCTGCCTCCACCACCACCCCTGGGAATGTGTTCCAATGGCATCTCAGTAACACAGGACAAGACCGAGAGAAAGAGCGTTCTCTTTTAGTTCAATGCTTTTGAAATGGTGACTAAATAAATTCCATTTCATTTGTAACTGTGGAATAAAAATCTGAACAGTTTGCTCCTCTAGCTAATCCAGAATTGATCTCTTGTGCTTGTAGCAGAATATTAAAATGCTAACAACCACCTTGAATTCAGGCAATAATCCAAGTACAAAGTAGCCAAGAACATTGACAGCAATGAATGATTTATTGGTTATAATTATTATTTCTTTCAATGCTACAGAGGGAACAGATTTTTCTTCCAATTAAACTGTCTTATGTCGATTTCTTTTCTCTTTGTGAACCATTTGGCTTTGAAAATATTTTTGCTTCCCACTGATGCCTTCATCTATAACAAAGCTACCTTTAGGTTCCACTGCTTTCAGTAGTCGAGGGTGTTGGGAGAAGATTAGAAGACTGGCGGAGAGGATAGCATTAGCATTAAAAAGCCTTTTCACTGATATTCCAACATTGCCTCTCACGAACCATTGCGTGCTTAATTAGAAGTGGCTTGTCAATGAGGTATCATCACTCTATCACTGCATTAAGTTCAAGGTTAATGTGTCATTTTTGAGAGACGTTTCTTTGCAACTAACTCGGATTGTGAAGAGTTTTGGCATCAATGGAGAAACTGGGTGAGGGGTGAAAGTGGCACCAAAGTTAGCACACTTCAGTAACCCGGGCTCTTTCCCCTTCATTGTAAACTCATCTACCATCCCCAAGTCCCCCATTTCCTTTCCCCCCTTCCCCCATTCTTCTCCCACCACCCCCCTTCCACCCATACCCCTTCCTCTGGCTTCACATTTAACTCCTCCTCTCCTCTCCTTGTATGATATATTTTGTCTCCTTTTCATCTCAAGCATTTTTAACTCACTTTAGTTTAGAGATACAGCAGGGCTGCCAAGATTTGGTGAGAGTTGGGAGTGAGAAATTGTGAGAGACCAAGCCCGAGGAAGCGTAGCGACCGAGGGGGGGGGGTGTGGGGGGAGGTTGTCCCCCTTCCCTTTGGTATGGAGCTTTTGTATTTTTCAGCTTGAAATTGTGCAATCTGGGTGCATACTGTAGTGAGTCTTTTACCTTACACTTGAATGCAATATATATGCTTTAAATTGGATTAGCTATGAATAAGGTTAGACTAAATTACATTCCTAATGACATTCCACAGTAGAGCCAGGCTCTGATCAACAGGTGCAGCACATGAGTGATCTCAGTATATTCATGTATGGAAATCAGATTATAATCAAACACTTGGCCCATGTTGACCAACCTGGGTCTCACTGCCCACCTGGTACTACTCCTGACCCTGACTCCAGTTGCATACCTTCTCTCATTCCTGACCCTGAGTCCAGCCTTACACCTGGCCCCCTATTCTACCCTGATCATAGCTGCTTACCTGCTTAGGTTCCCAGTGCTGAACACTCCCATTGTCCCAGCTTTGACTGCACACCTAGTACTATTCTAGACCTTGACTCTGGATGTACACTTGGCCTTGCTGCTAGCCCCTCTGCACTGACAATATACCTGGCCCACACATAAAGCCCCATATCTGACCCCCTGGACTTAACCTATTACGTTCAAGTCCACAGGTGCTTATCTAATGCGGTAATCTTTTATGGGGCACTTCACAGATCAAATTTTGTATAACAAAATTTGCTACATCCTTTGGCTTCCTTGTTATCTAACATGCTAGTTACTTTGTCAAAAAAGTAATCAATTGGTTGAATACAATTTCTCATCAATAAAATTATACTCACTCAGCTGTATAAGTACTCTGAAACAATTGCCTTCGTTTTCCTAACAAAATGTCCTGAAATCATTTTCACCCCCAATATGTTCAGTATTTTGCTGTCTTCCTCTCAGCTGGGACTTTTCCGACATGCAAAATTCAATAACTGTATATTTAAGCAATATTATTCTATTAAATGTGATCTTGAGAGTACATAATATTTTCTGTGGTATTCATAACACAACAATGATAAAAAAGATCTTTGTTTTGATTGAACCTACCAACATACATACATTATTATATTACAGTTAATATGTACCCAGGGCAAATTTTTGTTCCAATGCTCCCCATTCCCAATTACTTTTACATTGAAGTGATTGAAATCCAAGTGAAGTTTAAATGGCATCAGAAAAATAAAACCTCCGGAATGGATGATATTCATTACGTGGTTTGGTTGGAGTCAGTATCAGCACAATTACTATATTAAACTTTGAATATTCAGATGTCCTAGTTCAAGCTAAAACTAAAGACTAATAATAATGTCCTCACATTCCCCTGCAAGTATCTCTGTCACTACTTTAAAATAGGCCCCTTCTTTGACAAAGCTCTTAAATATCGCAGCTGAATCAGTTTCCATCTGATTACACTCCTTGAGGATGTTCATCTACGTGTTCAATTAATAAATAAATGAGATTGGGGACATTTCTATTCAGTCTGTCAAAGGAATTTGGGGGGGGGGGGGGGTGGTGGTTAGAAATAGTCAGTGAGGTAAACAAACATAATAGTTGAGTGGCAAATGACAATAGTGCTACCTTCCCAATATTTAACTGAAGGAAATAATGGGTTATCGGGGCTGTATGTTGTGACAGACAGCCTGACACCTTGCATGTCATTTTAATATTACACTTATCCCATCCCCCTGGATATTCCAGATGAATAAATTAAGGTTTTGTCAACTAATTACAAATCAGGCTAATTACAAATCAATAACACTAGCCAACTCCGAAACACGAAGCGCTGAGCATTGGGATCCAGATATCACGGACAACTGGCCTCAGTTCTCCGCTCCCATCTGGCAGTGCTCTCCGTCTGAACCAGGGGCCACGGAGCGTTTTTGAAAGTGGGGAGGCTGAGCGATCACTGATCACTGGCCTTGGGGGTACCCGGCGAGGGAGTGGAGCAACCGAGTGGGGGGAGGGTGTGGAAGGGGGTGTCCGCCCTCCCACGTAGGGACCTTTTGAAATTTGATGTATTAAAATCATGTTTTAGTGCATTGTAGAAGTATGATTTCAATGTTTTTTTGTTTGAAGTATTTTTAAGAAGTAACTTTTCAAGGGGTAACTTTTTCCACACAAAGGGTGGTGGGTGTATGGAACAAGCTGCCAGAGGAGGTAGTTGAAGCAGGGACTATCCTAACATGTAAGAAGCAGTTAGACTGATACATGGAGAGGACAGGTTTGGAGGGATATGGACCAAAAGCAGGTAGTGTAGCTGGGACATCTTGGCAGCAAGATGTGCTGAAGGGCCTGTTTTCACTCTGAGTACGTTATACCTCCACCATGCATGAATGCTTCAAAATCAAGTGGTCGAGTTTTATTGCCATATACTCGCGTAGAAATATAGAAAATAGGTGCAGGGGACAGGCCATTCGGCCCTTTGAGCCAGCACTGCCATTCAGTATGATCATGGCTGTTCATCTAAAATCAGTACCTCTCTCCTGTTTTTTCCCTCATATCCTTTGATTTCGTTAGCCCCAAGAGCTAAATGTAACTCTCTCTTGAAAACATCCAGTGAATTGGCCTCCACTGTCTTCTGTGGCAGAGAATTCCACAGATTCACAACTCTATGCATGAAGAAAGTTTGGGGTATGCCAGAGGAGTTGATTGGGGCAGGTACCCCCATTCTAAGTTTGTCCTCATCCCCAACTGGCCTACCCATTATTCTTAAACTGTAACCCCTGGTTCTGAACTCCCCCAACATCGGGAACATTTTTCCTGCAGTTACAGTAAGTGAAAATCTAGCAGGCAAGCAGGATGCTTTCTCCAACCACCCCCATTTGAAGTCCTCTATCTTCCACCGTTTCTACCCAGTATTTGGCGCCTACTTCCAGCAGCCACTGGTTGTCCTCCAGGATGCACCGAGCTGCAGCCTGATCCATGCCGGTCAGCTGGGTGTATTCGGCACAGAGACTCTCAAGGCAGCGGCGCAACGCTTCCGACGCCTCGGGACTCTCGCACTGAGGCTGCTCCATGGCCGGAGCTACAGTGAGCGACTCGCCAGCCCGGCAAACACTCACCAGCCCCGGTTCCCCATCCGCATCTGTCCCCGCCGCTGCTTCTGCTTCAAACACCCGCGGCCCATGCAGTTGATATGAGTTTTGAAATTTTCGTTGATCACAGAATTTCTCACGACAGAGCGTGAGAAATTTGTGATCTGTGTGAGAATTTGGCGAAATGCCTGATTCTCATCCTCAATGCATGAGAGTTGGCAGCCCTGCCTCTCTATCCCACTCTCTCTCCCCGTCTCTCTCACCCCTTCTCTCTCCTCTCTCTCTTTCCCCTCTCTCTCTCCCCCTCTCTTCCCTCTCACCCCCCTCTCACTCTCCCCTCCCCCTCTGTCTCATTCTGTCCTCCTCTCTCCCCCCTGTCTCCCCCTCTCTCTCTCCCCTTCCCTCTCTCTTCTCTCTCCCCCTCCCTGTCTCCCCTCTCTTCCCCTCTCTCCCCCTCTCCCACCCCTGACTCTCTCTTCCACCTCTCTCCCTCCCACCTCACTCCCCCCTCTCTCTCGCCCCCTCTCTCCCTCCCCTCTCTCACTCTCTTTCCCCTAACTCTCCCTCCCTCTCTTTCCACACACTCTCTCCACCTCTCTCTCCCCGCTCTCACTCTCCCCCTCTCACTCTTCTCCCTCTCTCCCACCTCACTCTCCACCTCTCTCTCTACCCCCTCCCCTCTCTCCTTCTCTCCTCTCTCTCTCCCTCTCCCGTACCTCTCTCTCCCCTCTCTCTCTCTCCATCCCCTTCTCACCCCCCTCTTTCTCCCTCCTCTCTCTCTCCTCTCACCCCCTCTCTCCTTCCCCTCTCTCTCTCCCTTTGAGAGTCTTTGTCCCTTCGACACAGAGCTGTCTGTACGGAGTTTGTACGTTTTCCACATGACCGGTGTGGGTTTTCACCGGGTGCTACGGTTTCCTCCCACACTCCAAAGACATACAGGTTTGAAGGCCAATTGCCTTTGGTATCATTGTGAAAAGGGGAAAGATTTAACTGGAACCTGAGGGGCAGCTTTTTCACACAGTGATTGGGAGGTTTCTGAAATGAGCTGCCAGAGGATGTAATTGACATTTAAAAGACATTTATCGGAAAGGTTTAAAGGGATATGGGACAAACATGGGCAGGTGGGAATAGTGGATAAGGGGCATCTTAGTCCGCATGGGCAAGTTGGGCCGAAGGGCCTGTTTCCGTGCTGTATGGCTCTAAGACTAGATGTTAAAAATGTAATGTTACAAGCATTGATAATTAAGTTTTCATAGGTTAATATTTTCACACAGATGGTGGCATGTACATAGAACGAGCTACCAGAGGAGTTGATTGAGGCAGGTACAGAAGCAACATCTAACAGACAAGGAAAGGCACAACATGCTGGAATGCCCAGCGGGTCAGGCAGCATCTCTGGTGATGATGGATAGGTGACGTTACCTATCGATGTTCTCCAGGGATGCCACCTGACCTGCAGAGTGACTCCAGCAATTTGTATTTTTCCATTGTAACCAGCATCTGCAGTTGCTTATTTCAACATTTAACAGACATTTGGTACATAGGCAGGATCAGTTTAGAAGGATAGACACGAAGTGATGGAGTAACTCAGCAGATTGGGCAGCATCTCTGGAGAAAAAGGATGGATGACGTTTCGGGTCAGGACCCTTCTCCAGACTGTTAGACTTCAGACCAATCTGAAGAAGGCTCCTGACCCAAAATATCACCCATCCTTTTTATCCAGAGATGCTGCCTGACCTGCTGAGTTACTCCAGCACTTTATGTCTATCTTTGGTATAAGGAAGCATCTGCAGTTCTTTGTTTCTACTAAGGCTTAGATGGATGTGGATCAAATGCAGGCAAATGGGATAGTTATTTTTGTTGGCATGGACGAGTTGGGCCAAAGGGTCTGGTTTTATCTTGTATGACTGATTATATAAACTATGGTTTGCAAAGATTCTAGGCATCTATTCTGTACATCCCGCAGGAAAAATGTAACAAGCTAGCAACTGATTAACTTTGTGTTGAAGTAGATGTGATGAGAGATATTTCATTCAACATCAGCATGTTATAATCCTGTGGCATGACAATAATGGCAGTTATCAAGATCACGTTGACAGTAATAGCCTGTTGGGAAGTTACTAATGCAGCAGATCACCTCAAAGACAAATCACACTTCACCATAAAGCTATGTGATTTTTTGCACTCAATTTCTCTGCCAAAGTCAACAATAATTCACTTCAAAGTCACTGGATTTGGTCCACCTCTTAACTGCCAGGCTTTGGCCTACCTCCTCTCTCAGCTTCCTTCCATCCCACACTCCTACAATCAGTCTGAAGTAGGGTCCCGACACAAAACGTCACCTATCCATGTTCTTCAGAGATGCTGCCTGATCCGCTGAGCTACTCCAGCACCAATGGTCACTGTTGTAATGAGGAACATTACTAAACCAACAATATTGGCATCTTTTCACCTGTGTAAGATGATGGATACACAGACGCAAGGAACTACGGTTGTTGGGCGGCACAGTGATGCATTTTTGGATGAATGAGCCAACTTTCACAAGGCGGCAGCTTAGAAAATGGTTTAGAGAGAAAAAAACTTTTTTTTTTTTTTTTAAATGTGCGAGCCACACAATGAAAGTGTTATTTTGTGCATGAATTTCAGGGTTTGTGCCCATTTGGATCAATAGTAACAACCTGTGATATTGGAGACACAAGTAACTGCAGATGCTGGAATCGTCCACAAAACACAAAGTGCTTGAGTAACTCCATGGGGCGGCATGTTGGTGCAGCCTTACAGCACCAGATTCCCAGGTTTGATCTTGACTACGGATGCTGTTTGTATGGAGTTTGTCCGTTCTACCTGTGACCTACGTGGGTTTTTTCCGGGATCTCTAGTTTCCTCCCACATTCCAAAGACACACAGGTTTGTAGGTTAATTGGCTTGGTATAATTGCAAATTGTCCCTGGTGTGTGTAGGACAGCGTCAGTGTGAGGGGATCGCTGATCGGTGTGGACTTGGTGAGCCTGTTTCCACGCTGTATCTCTAAACTAAACTAGTTACAATTATATTGCACATTTAAGATTTACAAGCAAAGCTAAATTTGCAGTTTCCACTCTTCAAAGTGAAGGATTATGTTGAAAGCATTGGATTAATTTCAAATGATATACCAGCAATCATAAACAGACATTGTCTAAGAAAACATGCAGATAGATACAAAATGCTAAGAGGCATTGCAGAAAAAGCTTCACACAACAAGCACTTGGAACTAAAAACCATTGGAAGGGTAATGAGGGGATTTCAATACAACAGGAAATAAAATGGAGTTGTTTGGCAGAGGTACTGTCTACATTGAGAACTGGTGGCTTTGGGTTAAGATTAGGGTTGTGAGACTCGGCTGAAAAATCTTATCTCTGAAGGTTATGGGTTCAAGTCTACACAGTGGAGACAAATCGTCTTAAATGTAGGTGGTTTACCAGGTTTTGATTGAGTCATTAAACTGAATTCACATCTGCTGTCTCAGGAGGGAATAAAAGACCACCAAACACTGAGGAAGATCTGACAGTCATCCAAGGTGTCCTGGTCAACATTTGCCCAGTTTTATTAGTTATAAGGAGAGTTTGGCCAACCTTGGATTGTTTTCTCCAGAGAATCAGAGGTTGTGGGGAGCCCTGGTAGAAGTATATAACATTTTGAAAGGCATAGATGGGGGTAAACAATCAGAACTCCCCTCCCCCTCCCCCTCCCGAGGTGGAAATATCAAAGACTAGAGGACATAGCTTTAAGGCGAGAGGTCGTAGCTTTAAGGTGGGAGGGGAAAAGTTTAAAGGAGCTGTGTGGGCCAAGTTTTTTTTTTAAACACAGAGGGTAGCGGGTGCCTGGAACATGCCTCCAGGGGTGGTGGTATAGGCAGATATAATAGTTTAAGACATGTCCTTAATATCTTAAGATATATCCAATAGCTTTGGACAGGCACGTGGCCAAAAGGGATATTTTCACGGGCAGGAACAGATGGGTTTAACTTGGCATCAATTTCGGCATCGACATTGTGAACCGAAGTTCAAGCAGCATCTCTGAGAACATGGAAACATGACAGTTTGGGCCAGGACCCTTCGTCACACCATTCTTCAAGGAACAGAAGCTCCTGTTTCTGTGCTGTACAGTTCTATGTTCCATGTCAGAGTGAGGCCACATGCAAATTGGAGGAGCAGCACCTCATATTTCACTTGGGCAGCTTACAACCCAATGGTATAAATATTGATTTCTCTAATTTCAAGTAACTTGCTTTCACTCTCTCTCCGTCCCTCCCTCACCCTTGTCACCCTGCTAGTTTTACTGTTTGCATCCCATGTTTATCACCTCCTCCATTGCCAATAATGGACCATTATGGGCTCGTTGGCCATTGGTGCCGGCTGTGATTTGTTCTCTGCCTCTTCATACCTCTGGTTTCCCTCTCCCGACTCTCAGTCTAAAGTAGGGTCTCGACCCAAAATGTCACCTATTCCCTTTCTCCAGTGATGCTGCCTGACCTGTTGAGTTAATCCAGCTTTTTGTGTCTACCTTTGATTTAAACCAGCATCTGCAGTTCTTTCCCACACATCTACAGTTCCTTCCTCCACACTAAAAAAAACCATTCTGGTTATGATTGTGTTGCTGTTTGTGCAAGACGGTTTTATACCAATGTGCTTCCGTATTTCCTACATTGGACTGCTCAGACATCAAAGGGGCCAGAACATTAGACAATAGGTGCAGAGTAGGCCATTCAACCCTTCGAGCCAGCATCGCCATTCAATGTGATCACCCACAATCAGTACCCCATTCCTGCCTTCTCCCCATAACCCCTGACTCCGCTATCTTTAAGAGCTCTATCTAACTCTCTCTTGAAAGCATCCAGGGAACCGGCCTCCACCACCTTCTGAGGAAGAGAATTCCACAAACTCACAACTCTATGTGAATTTTTTTTTCCTCATCTCCGTTCTAAATGGCTTACCCCTAAATGGCTTATTCTTAAACTGTGGCCCCTGGTTCTGGATTCCCCCAACATCGGGAACATGTTTCCTGCCTCGAGCGTGTCCAAACTCTTAATAATCTTATATGTTTCAATAAGATCCTCTCTCATCCTTCTAAATTCCAGAGTGTACAAGCCCAGCCGCTCCATTCTATCAACATATGACAGTGGTTCTTTGGAACCACTAGGCTTTGAAAAGCTCTCTAAAGCCGCAAATGCTTCCTCCTTTCAGAGGTACAGCAAGTGAATGAAATTCAGTTTCAAGGCTTTCTCTCTGGCTGTGCTCCCATTTACTACTAAACAGTACAAATAAATGTGGGAAGAAAGAAAGGAGATTGTTGTGGCCTTGACACCATTCTTCTTTGTATTCTTTTTAGCCACAGGCAAGGTCCTGGAAGACTGGAGAACAGCCAGTCTTGTTCCTTTGCTTTAGAGGGCCAAAAGAGACAAACTACAACAATTTAAAACTTGTGAACCTTACATCAGTTGTAGGGAGATGTTTGGGCAAAGTTCTTGGGGTCAGGATTTATTTACAGTTGGAGAAAAGTAGACTTATTAGGGATACTCAGCATGGCTATGTGCAGAAGAGGTCATGTTGAGCAAATTTGATTGCTTTAAGTTTATTTTTGTTTATTTTCAGGTGTAAAGAGGTAGAGTGAAAAGCTTTGGTTTTGTGCTAACCAGTCAGCGGAAAGACTACATGATTACAATCAAGCCATCCACAGTACACAGATACAGGATAAAGGGAAAAACATTTAGTGCAAGATAAAGTCCAATAAAGTCCGATTAAAGATAGTCTAAGTATCTCCAATGAAGTAGTTGCCAGTTCAGGACTACTCTCTAATTGGTGATAGGATGTGTTAAAGAAGGAACTGCAGATGCTGGAAAATCGAAGGTACACAAAAATGCTGGAGAAACTCAGCGGGTGCAGCAGCATCTATGGAGCGAAGGAAATAGGCAACGTTTCGGGCCGAAACCCTTCGGGCTGAAAATGGGCAACGTTTCGGGCCGAGATGGTGATAGGATGGTTCAGTTGCCTGATAACAGCTGGGAAGAAACTGTCCCTGAATCTGGAGGTGTGAGTTTTCACACTTCTGTACCTCTTGCCTGATGGGAGAGGATTAGGGGGTAGATGGTCAGAAACTTTTTTCCCCCAAGGTGGCAATGTGCAACCAAGGCAGCATATCTGGAATAGGTAACATTTCAGGTTGGGATAAATTCTTCCAACTGATTGTGTGTGTGGGGGGGGGGGGGGGGGTGCAGGGGGGGGGGTGGAAGGGGTGAAGGGGGTGGGGTGGAAGGGGGGAAGGGGGGGAAAGCAAGAAAAGACAAGGACAAATGATGGTGAACAGATAATAATAATAATAATAATAATGAATTTTATTTACGGGCGCCTTATACTGAGGTCTCAAGGACACCTTACAGAGATTTATAGGAAACATATAATCAGAATTTTAAAAAATAAGTTATAAAGACCAATACACAAATCAGGGACAGAATTCCTTCCAAAAACACAAAAAAGAAAATCAGAAGCACAATTTGAGGAGAGAGCAGCGGCAACGAAACTGCGCCAGCGTCCACTCTCCCCTCCGACCGCCATCTTGAACACGGACTAACAAATACAATTACAAACAAACAATTACATACAAAAATCATCCCCTGAGATTACCTCAGGCAGGGTGGCTCCCTGAGAAGCCAATTGTTGGCTCGGGGTGGTGTGGGCCGAATGGCTTCCTGTTATTCAGAAAATCTTCAACAACGCCATGAAAGATAGCGCGGCTCACATTTAATACCATAATACTGGAGAATACAGATGATGTCAGGAAGCAGATGGAAGTAAATCACTTCCTTCAAAACTCTATCAAACCTGGGTGTAATTTGGAATTGATAGCTTTTGTCAAGAAAAAAACATTAAGGTTTATGGAGCCACGGCAGGTAGATCAACAGTGATCCATCTGGATTTCGAGCAGGTTCAACTGAGTAGGCTGCGCTTCTTCTTAAGGACCTTGAATGTTTATTTTCAAGGATAATACAGTCAGTGCAATCCATAGCCATGGGGCTTGGGATCATTAAAAGATCATGGAGGGAATGCGGGCAAATGGGACAAGCTTTGATGGGGCATCTTGGTCAGCATGGAAGAGTTAGCCTGAAGGGCCTGCTTCCATGCTGTATGCCTCGATAACTATGTGGAACGTTAAGGCCAAGGAGTTATTTATCCAATGTCTGTGCACGTGAAGAGTTATACACACCAACCTCATTTCCCAGTTCTCAGTCCACAGCATATAGGTTATGAAAAATCAAGTTTGCAAAAGTAATAAGGGGTTTGCCCCCTTTAGTTGACTTTGGTTTAGAGATACAGTGCAGAAACAGGCTCTTTGGCCAACCGAGTCCGCACCGACCCATACACTAGCCTTACCCTATACACTTGGGACAATTTACAATTTACCGAAGCCAATCAACCTACAAACCTATACGTATTTGGGGTGTGGGAGGAAACCGGAATACCCGGGAAAAACCCACGCTGTCACGGGGAGAACATACAATCTCTGTTCAGATAACACCTGTAGTTAGGATCGAAACTGTGTCTCTGGCACTGTAAGGCAGCAACTCTACCGATGTGCCACATTACTCTGACAATGAGTCCTAGAACACTGTCATAGAAACATAGAAACATAGAAAATAGGTGCAGGAGTAGGCCATTCGGCCCCTCGAGCCTGCACCGCCATTCAATATGATCATGGCTGATCATCCAACTCAGTATCCTGTATCTGCCTTCTCTCCATACCCCCCGATCCCTTTAGCCACAAGGGCTACATCTAACTCCCTCTTAAATATAGCCAATGAACTGGCCTCAACTACTTTCTGTGGCAGAGAATTCCAGAGATTCACCACTCTCTGTGTGAAAAATGTTTTTCTCATCTCAGTCCTAAAAGATTTCCCCTTTATCCTTAAACTGTGACCCCTTGTCCTGGACTTCCCCAACATCGGGAACAATCTTCCTGCATCTAGTCTGTCCAACCCCTTAAGAATTTTGTAAGTTTCTATAAGATCCCCCTTCAATCTTCTAAATTCTAGCGAGTCAAGGTTTGAGACATTAAGCTATAGGAAGAGATTGGGCAGGCTAGAACTTTATTCATTTGAGCACAGGAGGAGGGGTGATCTTATAGAGGTGTTGTCTGGCTATCTGGTCATTATCACTGATATTTTTGGGAGCTTGGTGTACACAAAGACTCCGCATTTTCCACCATGCAATAGAGGCAATATTTTGGAACGATTTGACCTGCGGCTGCTTTGGAATATCTTGAATAAGAAGCAAAAGGATTAGGTTTATTGTTACTGAGGTACTGTGAAAAACTTTGTATTGCATGCTATCCAAACAGATATCTATATTACTAAAAGTCTGATCTTGACCACTTCCTGTTGTTCTGTATATTGATTTTAGAAAAAATGCTGCCACATACGGCTGTGATTTTTGGCCATCTTACTCAGAGTCCCCCTCCGTTGCGCAGGACAAGAGGATTTTTCCCATCGAGGAAAAATAAAAGAGTTATTAGTGTTTAAAAAATGTTGAGATTCTCTCCCCTGAAGGCCACGCCCCTTCCGGAGGGACTATAAAACCTCAGTTATCTACAAGATGGGGGAGCGAGAGGTCGCAATTCTAAGTCTGAGCTGTGAATAACACTGAACACATGTCTACTAAACTGTGAGTGGTTTTACTGACCTGTCAGTGCCCTTAATGTGGTTTGAAAATGTAGTTTGAAAATGCAAAAGTGTGTTTTGTTTTGAAAGTGCTAAAGCAAGCTGTGTTGCCTTTGGTTTTGAAAGTGCTAAAGCAAGCTGTGTTGCCTTTGGTTTTGAAAGTGCTAAAGCAAGCTGGGTCGCCTTTGATTTTGAAAGTACTAAAGCAAGCAGTGTCGCCTTTGGTTTTGAAAGTGCTAAAGCAAGCTGTGTCGCCTTTGGTTTTGAAAGTGCTAAAGCAAGCTGTGTTGCCTTTGGTTTTGAAAGTGTTAAAGCAAGCTGCGTTGCCTTTGGTTTTGAAAGTGCTAAAGCAAGCTGCGTTGCCTTTGGTTTTGAAAGTGCTAAAGCAAGCTGCCTTGCCTTTGGTTTTGAAAGTGCTAAAGCAAGCTACGTTGCCTTTGGTTTTGAAAGTGCTAAAGCAAGCCGCCTTGCCTTTGGTTTTGAAAGTGCTAAAGCAAGCTGCCTTGCCAAATTAGAGTTGCCTGGCCTAATTAGAGCTGCTTGGCCTAATTAGAGTTGCCTCGCCTAATTAGTGCTGCCTTGCCTTCTATATAATTAAAAGTCTAATCTTGACCACTTCCTGTTTGTGCTTTATATTGTTTTTAGAAATATAGCTACCACATATGGCTGTGATTTTTGGCCATCTTACTCAGAGTCCCCCTCTGCTCATCGGGTGCCAAGGATCTTTCCCATCGATGAAAAATAAAAGAGTTATTAGTGTTTTAAAAATGTTGAGATTCTCTCTCCTGTCAATCACGCCATGATGGCCACGCCCCTTCTGGTGGGAGGGGGGAGGGACTATAAAAGCCAGAAGTGTGGGCGTGGCTCAGTCTCTGCAAGATGGGGGAGGGAGAGGTCACGATTTGCTGTCTTTAATGGCCTTGCACGCTGCTTGAAATGGTATGAAACTGCACTTGAATTTGGTGCCCTTGCACCCTGCTTGAAGTGGTAAGAAACTGCACTTGAATTTGGTGGCCTTGCACCCTGCTTGAAATGGAATTTCAAGGAATAGCCACGAGTCAACTGCGAGCCCACCAGCCGTGCGTGAGTGAGCTGCCAGCCCAAGAATCCATTTGGCCCACAATGTCCATACTAGCCCTCTGGAAACCAGTCCCTTCAGCGCACAACACCCATTATAGCGCTTCAGAAAGCTCCCCCCCCCACCCCCCACCCCCCACTGGCCACCAATATTGGAATTGGTGGATAGGTGGTATATTGCATTGGAATATTGCGTTGGGGAACCAGCCCTCCCGTGTGATGCTGGGACCCAACGGGTCTCACTTAGTCTAGTACCATATATAATTACAATAATTTCAAACTCAAGTACAATAGATAGAGCAAAGGGGAAGATACAGAGTGCTGAATTCTTGCATAGTTCTCAGCATTGAAGCGCATCAGATCCAGAGACAAAGTCCAATGGGTTAGAGGTGATTTGGACCGTACCCTAGCTTTTGAAAGTCTTATGGCTTTTTTTTCTTCCAAACATCATGAACTTGAAATCTCATACGGAAGAAAGCACAGCCAAAATCATTGCATGGCAAAATTCTCTTTAAATCCCACATTATGAATCCATGCACATACCTTTATCAATAGCTAACCACAGCTGGAAAGCAAAGCAAACTTTCAGTACAATGATTAGATAACAACTTCCAAGTAAAATCTTCCGCCTACAAAACTATTTGCTTTTCATTTATTTCTAGTGGATTCTGGTCCTCAGTGAAATAACCTTATTGAATTGTGTGTCATTATCTCAGCAATTCTGCTTTTATTATATAATTTTTGCAACAACAAGTAGCCTGCTCACAGAAGTACCCAAACCATTTTCACTTGAATTAATGAAACCTTCCTAATAGATAAATTTGACCAATTCATAACGAGTTGGTCTCCATTTGTCGTCTTTTTGGAAACGTATGGTGCAAAACAGGTGTAAAAGCTAATCCGTGACTGCGGATGGTCAAGATTATAAATGATCTCCTTCTATTTTCTTTTCTTCTCTTCTTTTCATTTATTCTCTTTCTTCTATTTTCTATGTCTCAACTTTCTTATTTCATTCTTTATTTTTCTTTTTCACACACTATATATCTCACATTTTTCTATTTTTCATTATCTAACTTTTTTCTTTTTCTTCTTTATTTCAAAAAAATTTAAAAAATAAGAAGCTGTACATAAAAGGTATTATGAAAATATGATTGTATACAATTGTACTTACTTCTAATAAAATAAAAATATTAAAAAAAAAATTTAAAAAAAGAATTAATGAAACCTCCTTCCACCTCTGACAATCTCTCACATTTTTTTAAACTATTTTTACAATTTTACTTTTCATACGGAATGTCTCTAACTGCAATCTCACTTCAAGGGAAATTGTCAGCTGAGAAGCCAGCATAAGATAAATAGCTCATTTTCAGCTCTATGGAACCCTTCAATGATCATCAGGTACTATGGCAACATTTAGTTTAATTTAATGTAGAGAAACAGGAGCTTTGGGCGCACCGAGTCCACACAGACCAGCGATACCACGAGGGACAATTTACAATTTTACCAAAGCCAATTTTTTTTATTAAATATTTTTATTTTATTAGAAGTACAGTAAAGTGGCACCAAGGTGCCTAATATAAATTGGCATTTACAGTTTATGTACAGCTTTGTTTTTTTTTAATAATAAAAGAGAGAAAGAAAGAATAGGTAATAAAAAATAGAAAAACGTGTGATGTGTTGGTGTGTGAAAAGGAAAAAGGGGAAAAAGAGGGGAAGTAAAAAAAAGAGAGAGAAAGAGAAAAAGTAGAGAGTAGGAGATTATAGGAGATAGTTATTTATATTCTTGACCATCCTTCACCCAGACCTGAAACAGTTGGTTTCTACGATTTTGTTGCACCATATGCTTCCAAGAAGTCGATAAATGGAGACCAACTCGTTAAGAATTGGTCTGGTTTGTCTGTTAGGAGGAATCGCATTTCTTCAAGATGTGCGGTGTCCAACATGTTTGAAATCCACATTTTAAGCGTTGGTGTGGGTGTATTTTTCCAAAATTTAAGTATAAGTTTTTTTGCCGTTATTAACGCATAATTAAAAAAAGAATTTTGAAATGTGTTCAATTTGTTCACGTCTTCCGTTACTCCAAGTATAATCATTTCAGTGTTAGGCTCCATTTTTATCTTGAATAATTTTGTAAATATTTCAAAGATATCGCTCCAGAATTTATGAAGTTTTATGCAGGAAACAAAAGAGTGTGTTATAGTGGCATTTTGAGATAAACATTTATCACAAATGGGAGAAGTATTTGGATAGAATTTATTCAGTCTAGTTTTTGAATAATATAATCTATGTAGGGGGGGGAGGGGGGGGGGGGGGAGATGTGACTCAGAGAAAATATGCATCCTCGACCAGGAAGTGACTGGAAACAGTTTGCCCCTTCCCCTCCCCACCTCCCCCAAATAAAAAAGACTAAGAAGCCTCCAAAAACATACTTTCAAACATGCTAAAAATAACAAAAAGGGTGAAAGGATGGACAGACTGCTGGCGAGGCTGCTGCGTGCAGCGCCTCCCAATGTCTACAGACAGCACCTGCAGTCTGAATCAAAGACCTCTGGCGTTTTAAGGAAGAAAGTCTACGGCTGCGCCACTGAGCGAGTGATTTCAGCAAATTGTTTTATCAGTAGAAATTTTGCTTGATCGTTGTAATCTAATCATTCTAGTGGGAGTTTGCTTTGATTTCCTGATGAAAGCACGCGTATCGATTTATGAATTGAGATTTAAAAACAATTTTACCATCCATGGAGTTGGTATGTGCTTTCTTTTGCACGGAATAGGGACCAAACGTTGCACTGCTTTGTGGATGGAGAGTTAAATTGGGGCCCCAACCTACTCTCTTGAAGTGGGGGGGGGGGGGGGGTGGGGATGGGGGAGTGGGGGATGGGGGATGGAGAAGATGTAGAACATAGAACAGTACAACACAGGAACAGGCTCTTCAGCACACTGGAATGTTTCCCCTCGTGGGAGAGTCTAGGACCCGAGGCCACAGCATAAAAGGTTGTACCTTTAGAAAGGAGTCGAGGAGGAATTTATTTAATCAAAGAGTAATTAATCTGTGGAATTTATTGCCACAGACAGCTGTGGTGGCTAAGTCAACGGATATTTTTAAGGCGGCACTTGACAGATTCTTGATTAGTAAGGGTGTCAGGGGTTATGGGGAGAAGGCAGGAGAATGGGGTTAAGAAGGAAAGATCAATCAGCCATGATTTAATTGGGGAGTAGACTTGATGGGCTGAATGGCCTAATTCTGCTCCTATGACATGAATTTATGAATGGCAATGCCGAACATGATGACAGGTTAAAACAATCTCTGCCTGCACATGATCCATATCCCTCCATTCCATGTGCCCATCTAAAAGTCTGTTAAAATCCAACATGGTATCTATGATTTTTTTTTTTTTTTTTTTTTTTTGGGTGAACTGGGGCTGGGGACTGGACATTGTGCCTTCCCCCCCACAGTGGAAATCATTGTGGGGGGATGATTTTTGTATGTAATTGTTTGTAATTGTATTTGTTAGTCTGTGTTCAAGATGGCGGTCGGAGGGGAGAGTGAACGCTGGCGTTAAATTGCCGCTGCTCTCTCCTCAAATTGTGCTTCTGATTTTCTTTTTTTTGTGTTTTTGGAAGGAATTCTGTCCCTGATTTATGTATTGGTCTTTATAACCTTTTTTTTTAATTTTTTTTTTTAAATTCTGATTATATGTTTTCTATAAATCTCTGTATGGTGTCCTTGAGACCTCGGTATAAGGCGCCCGTAAATAAAATCCATTATTATTATTATTATTATTACCTCCACAACACCCTCGGGACTATGTTCCAAGCCCCCACAAGCCTTTATGTAAAAACTTGCCCCATATATCTCCTTCACATTTTGCCCACCTCACCATATAGCTATGCTCTCTAATCTTTGACATTTCCATCCTGGGGGGAAAAAAAGGCTTTGATTGTCTACCCTGTCTATGCATCTCACAAATTGATATATTTATTTCAGGCCTCCACTCCAGAGAAACCAATCCAAGTTTGTCATATCCTCCAAGTCTGGCAGCATTCTGTTAACACCTCTCCGGCACCTTCTCCAAACCCTTCACATTCTTCCTGTGGTGCAGCAACCAGAACACCACACAATACTCCAAATGCAGCCTAACCAAAGTCCTAACAACCTGTAACATGACTTCCCGAGTCTTATACTCCATGTGCCGACCAATGAATGCAAGCATACCATAGGCCTTCTTTACCACTCAATGAACTTGCGTTGCCATTTTCAGGAAGTTATGGATTTGCACCTCAAAGAACATAAGAAATAGGAGCAGAATTAATCCATTTGGCCCTTCGAGTTGCTCCACCATTCGATTGTGGCTGAAATATTTTCACCTCAACACCATTCTCCCTGTAACCTTTGACACCCTTACTAATCAATGGCACTACTTCAGAGAAGAGCAGAGGAAGATATTCCAAGTGCCCTGTCCAATATTCTTTTCCTCATTCCACCTCACCGAATGTGGATAATCTGATCATTATCACCTTACTGTTTGTCGACTTTTACTGTGTGCAAAATTTGGCCATAGGGTTCC
Organism: Malacoraja senta; assembly: GCA_038087875.1. Lineage (NCBI taxonomy): Eukaryota > Metazoa > Chordata > Chondrichthyes > Rajiformes > Rajidae > Malacoraja > Malacoraja senta. Next base: position 257,533,951 of record CM075977.1, on the reverse strand, counting down.
CTAAATTACATTTGTGACTGCACTTCAAAGCTACTTCAATCGGCTGTAAAGGGATTTAGGACTTTCAGAGGTCAAGGCGGCTGCACTGAGTGATTTAGTTTCTTCATCCTTCTACTGACGGTAGCTTATCCTTGCAGCAGTGCTCATTATCATTACTTTGGTCAGCCGCTGTTGCAGGCAGATGACTCAAATTCCTTCTCGATGCTCTATTTGATCACTCGACAATATCATTCTCGTTTGATTTCTTTCAAAATTACATTTTTAGAAACATCGGCCTGTCTCGTCTTGTGCTTGTTGGTTTTATATCACAAATCTCATTCTTCACAGACCGAGACTGTGCATCTCATCTTTCTGGTTTTCATAACGATACATCTGTTAAAAGCAAGGCCCAATGTACTGAGGGCTGTGGAGAATAATGTAATCATTTTCTTATGGGCTGCAATAATATCTTTATTGGTCAGTTATCCCCAGATGAAGAAAAAAAAAAAATCACAGCCTCAGAAGTACCATAGCCATTCGAACATATTCATCTCAATGACTTCCATCACGTAGAGGCATTAATTCATTTGAGGCAAATCTCTTGTACAAAATACAGAAAACCACAAAATGGCAAATAAGTGGATGAATGAATGTTCTCAAGAGCAGAAGAGATGATGTAAATTATTCACAGTGAAGTGTGGATAGACAAAAGCCGGTTCAGGGACTGATGAAACCTCGCTCGTGTAAAACTAGTCACAGAGTCTTACAGCGTCCGGCCCAACTTGCCCAAGCCGACCAACATGCTCCATCTACACGTCCCACCTGCCTGCGTTTGGCCCATATCCCTCTAAACCTATCCTGTCCATGTACAGTGCCTGTCAAAATGTTTCTTAAATGTTTCAATATTACCTGCCTCAACTACCTCTACTGGAAGTTTGTTCCACACACCCTCTGTGTAAAAAAGTTACCCTCTGGATCCTATTAAATTTTTCCTCCGTCACCTTAAACCCATGTCCTCAGGTTCTCGAGTTCCAGCTTGCCAACATCTTTGCTATAACATGGTGACCAAAACTGAACACAATATTCTAAATATGGCCTCACCAACGTCTTATATAACTGCATATTGACCTCCCAACTTCTATATTCATTACTTTGACTGATGAAGGTCAATTTGCCGAAGGCCTTTTTGACCACCTACCCGTGACGCCAAGCGGGTAATTCATCAACTTCGTTACAAACACAACAAACCTAGGGAAAGACCCCTCCCACCCCATTAAAGACCCCTCCCACCCCAACCATGGACTGTTTGCCCTCCTCCCATCAGGGAGGCGGTACAGGAGCCTCAGGTCTCGTACCAGTAGGATGAGGAACAGCTTCTACAATTATACCGTCGCATTGCTGAACTCGGAGTCCCGCCGATAGATTCCTCCGGTCCCTCTGTCCCCATTGTTAATTATTCTGTATTTTTGATTATTCTGTATCCTCTTTTTTTTAAAATTTCTATATTGCACTACTACTACGGACTGACGCAAAACTGCATTTCGTTGTACCCATACTCAGTATTTGTGCAATGACATTAAAGTTGAATTGAAAAAGGGATTTCAGCTACAAAGTTAGACTGAGAAAAACTGAGGTTGCTATTGAAGAAGCAAAGGAGGATGAGGAGAGATTTCACAAGGGTGTACAAGAATGTGGCTGGTTTAAGTGGAGAGAGATTGTTTCCATTAACAGATGGTTCAAGGAGCTGGGGGCACAGATTTAACATGTTGTGCTAAAGATTCAAGGGGGATGTGAGAAAAATCTATTTTTCTCCAGGAGCACTCATGAGCAGGAACATACTGTCTGGCAACAAAATCAATCAGGACTTTCCAAAAGGAGTTGCCCAACATGTTGGTGAGGCCGCTTTTGGAGTATTAGCTTCAGTTTGGTCACCCTGCTGAATGAAGATGTCTAAACTAGAAAGGGTGCAGAGAAGATTTACGTTGAAGTTACCAGGACTCAAGGGTCTGAGCTGTAGGGAGAGGTCGGGTTAGCTAGGGCTCTATTCCTTGGAGCGTGGGAGGAAGAGAGGTGATCTTAAAAAAGATGTATAAAATCATGAGGGGATTAGATAGAGTAAATGTACAGTCTTTCACCCAGAGTAGGAGGAGCGAGAACCAGACATGACTTTAAGTTGAGAAGGGAAATTGAATAATAAGAATCTATTATTGGTATGTATGTCAATTAAACATTCTTGACTCTTAAAATACACCATCATCGTCTCAAGTTTGGATACTGTAAATATCCATCTTCACTCAAGAACACATGAACTATGTTCCATGACCATTAAAACCATCGTTCCTAATTTGTTTTCAAAAATGAAATACATCTTGCACTTCTCTTTGCTTCTCTGCTGTTTTGGTTGAGAGATTGAGTGTGGAAACAGGCCGTTCGGCTTACCGAGTCCATGCCGACCATTGATCCCATACACTAATTCCAAGTCCTATGTACAAGGGGCAATTTACAGAAGCTAATTAACCTGCAAATCTGCACGTCTCTGGGGTGTGGGAGGAAACCGGAGCACTCGGAGGAAACCCATGTGGTCACAGGGTACAAATTCTGCACCGACAGCACCTATAGTCAGGATCAAACCCGGGTCTCTGGGGCTGAGAGGCAGCGGTTCCTGCTGCGCCATTATCCTGCACATTTCTGTCCAGTAATGCCCCAAACAATAATTATATAGTTTTTTTTTTTATTTTTTTTATTTTTTTATTTTTTAGAAGTACGGTAGATTACAGTAATGTACAACACGTATATATTAATACATTTTTTGTACCGCTTCACTTTTTTAAACTTTAAGAAAGAAAAAGAAAGAAGTAAGAAAAGTGAAGAAAGTGCACAAAGGTTGTGAAGTGCAAAAGAGTGTTGGGAAAAGAAAGCCCCTTAGAAAAGAAGTTAGAGAAGGAAGTAAAGTTAGAAAATAGACCCTAGAAAAAAAAAGAGAAAGAAAGAAGGAACAATCGCTCTATTATAATTCTTATACCATACTTCATAGAGAAGGAACTACCAACCAAGTCTGTTTTTATTTTACCTCCCATTACCAGGTCCAGATACCTTTTATTTATTTATTTGTTTTTCTAAATTACTATTGCACCTCATGCTTGTAATAGGTCCAAAAACGTAGACCACGTCTTTTGAAATTGATCTACTTTGCCTACTAGGAGGAATCTCATCTCTTCCAGATGTAATGTTTCCAACATATTTGATGTCCACATTTTTATTGTTGGTGTGGGCGCATTTTTCCAGAATTTAAGTATAAGCTTTTTTCCCATTATTAGCCCATAATTGAGTAAATTCTTCTGATACACGTTTAATTCAGGAATACCTTCCGATATTCCAAAAATAATCCATTCTGGTTTTGGTACCAGTTTTATTTTGATTAATTTTGAAAAAATATCAAATATTTCAAACCAGAATTTTTGGATTTTTGTACAAAAAACAAAAGAATGTGCTATGGTAGCTTCTTGACATATACATTTATCACAGATTGGTGAGACGTTAGGAAAGATTTTATTTAGTTTGGTTTTTGAATAATATAATCTATGTAATGTTTTAAATTGGATAAGCGTATGTCGTACGTTGATCGAGCATTTATGCACCTGTAATAAATGATTATCCCAACTCTCTTTTGAAATTTTTATACCTAGATCTTGTTCCCAATCTCTTCTAATTCCATCTGTTGTGGGTATTTCTATATTTAAGATGATATTATATAAGTATGATATTAAATTAACTGATTCCGCCTTTGTCTTCATTGCTTCATCTAGTAAGTCGGAAGGCATATTATAATAATCTTTTGTGTGTGTTTTCAAATAGTCACAGATTTGTAGATATTTAAAATATTGATTATTTTTCAAATTATATTTCAGTTGTAGTTGTTGGAATGATAGTAATTTTTCTAATTCATACAGATCTTCGAGCGTTTTAATTCCCATTCTTTCCCATTGTATAAATGCTTTATCTATGATTGAAGGTTTAAACGATGGGTTATTGACTATTGGTATTAAGAGAGATAGGTTTCTTAATTTTAGATTCTGTTTTATTTGCTTCCATGTTCTAATAGTGCTATATATAATTGGATTTTTATTATAATTTTTATTATTCAAATTTATTGGAGAGAGAATAATCGCTCCTATATTATTCGGGGAGCAATCCCCTTTTTCCATTATAATCCAGTCCACCTGCTGGGCAGAATTGTCCAGCAGGTGAATCATATTTTTAATATTTACTGCCCAGTTATAATACATAAAGTTAGGGAGCGCTAGACCCCCCAACTCTTTTCGTTTGTTAAGGTGTGTTCTTTGTATTCTGTGGGATTTGTAATCCCATATAAAATTTGTAATGTCTGAGTCCAGTTTTTTGAAAAACTTTTTTGGGAGATATATAGGTATTGATTGAAATAGGTAAAGGATTTGTGGCAAGAAAATCATTTTTATAGCATTTATCCTACCTATTAAGGACATCGGAAGTGTTTTCCAAAATTTAATCAGATTATTTAATTTCTTAAGTAGGGGATTATAATTAGCTTTAAACATATCATGGTAATTTCTAGTAATCTCAATTCCTAAATATTTGAATTTTTCCATAGCTATTTTAAAAGGGAATTTCCTGAGATGTGTTGAGTCTTTTGGTTTAATCGACATAATTTCACTTTTGTTCCAATTTATTCTATATCCTGAAAAGGATCCAAAGTCCTCAATTAAGTTTAATATATTTGGTATACTAATTTGTGGTTTTGTGATGTACAGTAGTACATCATCAGCATATAGGGATAGTTTGTTGTTTGAATATTTTGTGTTATAACCGTGAATATTCGAGTGTGTTCTTATTTTTTCAGCAAGGGGTTCAATTACCAAAGCAAATAACAGCGGTGATAGTGAACATCCTTGTCTGTTGCCCCTAGATAATTCGAATTTTGAAGATAATATATTATTAGTTAGTATTCTAGCCGTAGGTTTGTTATATAGTAGTTTTATCCATGCAATAAAGTTTTCTCCCAATTGGAATTTTTGCAATACTTTGATCATATAGTCCCATTCTACTTGATCAAACGCTTTTTCTGCGTCCAGTGAGATGATAGCTAACTCTTGGTCATCAGATTTATGTGAATGCATTATGTTAAGCAAACGTCTCAAATTATTAAATGAGTGTCTCTTAGGTATAAATCCTGTTTGATCCTCATGTATTAGTCTACTAACATACTTGCTTAATCTATTGGCTAATGTTTTTGCTATTATTTTCTGATCCGTATTTAACAAAGCAATAGCTCTATATGATCCTGGTTCTTCTATATTTTTATCTTTTTTAAGTATTAATATGATCGTTGATTCCGCTAGTGTTTCAGGTAGGTTTTGCTCTTTATAAGCATATGTATACATTTTTTGTAATCGTGGAGTAACTATATCATAAAAAGATTTATAAAATTCATTACTGAATCCGTCTGGTCCTGGTGTTTTTCCATTTTTTAGTGTTTTTATTGTGTCTTCTATCTCCTTAGAAGTAATTTGTGCTCCCAGTTCCTCTTGTTCCCTGCGTTCTAATTGTGGTAGATTACAATTATCTAAAAATTCTGAGATTTTATTATTGTCTATTGACGTTTTAGATGTGTATAGATTCTGGTAAAATTGAGCAAATCTTTTATTAATATCCTTGGGTAGTGTTAATACTTCCCCTCTATCTGATTTAATCTTTAATATTGCATTCTCTTTTTCCCGTTTTTTAAGTTGTCGTGCTAGAAGTTTGTGGGGTTTGTCCCCGAATTCGAAGTGTTCTTGTTTTGTGATTTGAAATAATGTTATAACTTTCTCTGACAGTAATTTATTTAACTGAAATTTCAGTAGTAGTATTTTATTATGTTTATCCATAGTTGGGTCTTTAGCATTATCTATATCTAACTGTTTTATTTGATCTTCTAAGTGTCTTTGTTCATTCTTATTCTTTTTATTTTGATAAGCTTGAAATGAAATAATGACTCCTCTTATAAATGCTTTGAAGGATTCCCATAATAACGTGGGGGATATCTCTGGTGTATCATTTAACTCAAAAAATAGATCCATCTGTTTTTTTAGATAGATACTCCCTTGAGGGTCTTTTAAAATTTGTGAGTTAAACCTCCAGAACGGTTTATTCATAGACATTCCTTCTAGTTTTAGAACAAAAGTTAACGGAGAATGATCTGAGATCGCATTAATATGATATTTAGGATTCAGAGATTGCGAAATTAATTTTGTATCCACAAGAAAATAGTCTATCCGTGAATATGTTTTATGCACCATTGAATAAAACGAGTAATCCCTTCCCGTCGGGTTTGCAATCCTCCATACATCTGTTATATTTGTGTTTTCCATATATGTGTGTAAGAGTTCACTGGTTTTAGATTTCGTCTGACCTTTTTGTTTTTGCCAAACATTTCACTCTTCATTTACCTCCAAATCTAGAGGTACTGCAATTATTATTCGTAAAGGAATTCCATTTAAATCAAAGAACACTATTTTAGATAAGGAAGGGAGATATCTTATAGTAGCAGGGGAGATCAATAATATGCCAATTACGCTGGTAAACATATATGCGCCTAACTTTGATAACCCTCAATTTTTTAATAAAATTCTGAATATAATTGCAGAATCTAATTATCAAAATGTTATAATCGGAGGAGATTTTAATTGTGTTTTAGATCCTTATTTAGATAAATAATTATATAGTTAGTGCTAATGATTACATTGCTATATTGATCTGCATCTGCATTTACTATGAAAGTAAAGCATTTTGCAAATGTAATGCTTTCTACAAACAGAAAAAAGCAATTACTGATTAAGGCTGCATAGAAGCTTTGATCTAAGCGTCTGTTCTTCCAAGTGCATAACACCATTATTGTGTCTATTGAATAACAACCAAGTCTTTGATCTGCATTCTGATCTATGGTGTTCAGTTGGATATAGTTCAGTATTCCACAACCGGCCAGTGACAAAACCATGGGAGTTATAGACCTGCTAAGCTTGATAACAATATTAATAGGAAACCAATTCAAGGGCACCTTGGAGGAGTACATCCAATGGATCTAAATGCAGTCGAATTTATGTGGGACATGCCCGCATCTACATATTATACTGGTCTCGGAGGATATAGAGGCAGCAGTTAAACTTAATCCAGATGCAGCTCAGAACCTTTGATAAAGTTTTCATGTTTAGCAGAAATAAAATAAAGCTCTTAGGCACAAAGAGAGCGCTGGGAATCAGATAATGCTTTGGTTTTATGGCCAGCAGTCAGAAACATGTTCCTAATAACATTTTCAATTTATTGTTGCATAATATGGGCAATACTAGCAAGGCCAACATTTATTACCCATCCCTTACTGCCCTGGAGAGGATGGTGGTGAGGAACTTAGTTTAGTTTCAAGATACAGTGTGGAAACAGACCCTTTGGCCAACCGAGTCCATGCCGACCAACGATCACCCGTACTGTAGTTTAAATGTTGTCCCATTTTCGCATCCAACACACACTAAGGGCAAATTACAGAAGCTAATTAACCTACAAACCTGCATATCTTTGGAATGTGGGAGGAAACCGGAGTGCCCGGAGAAAACCCACGCGGTCACAGGGAGAATGAGCAAACTCCGTACAGACAGCACCCATTATGAGGGTCGAACCCTAGTCTCTGACGCTCTGAGGCAGTGACTCTATCGCTACACCACTGTGCCACCCAAAACTTCTTGAAAGTTCTCTCACATTGCCCCAAGGGAGAGTATTTTAAGACCTTGAACCAGCAATGAGTAAAGAATGACATATTTCCAAGTTAGGTTGGTGTGCTACTTGGAGGAGAACCGGCAAGGGTGATGCCCCCATGCACCTACTTGTCTAGTTTAGTTTACAGAAAGAGCATGGACACAGGCCCATCGGCCCACTGAGTCCTCGCCAACCAGCGATCCCATACACTAGCACTATCCTACAGACTCGGGACAATTTTTACAATTTTTACCAGACAATTAGCATAGCAATTTGTACGTCTTTGGAATGCGGGAGGCGACCGGAGCACCTGAAGAAAACCCACGCAGTCATGAGGAGAACATACAAACAGCACCCAATGTCAGGATCGAACCTGGGTCACTGGCACGTGTCCTCCGAAGTATGTAGCGGTCGGGATTGGAAGGTGCGGATGCAGTAACCTCGGCAAGATAGCGCATTGCATCTTGTAGGAGATCCACATTGCAGGTCAAAAGGTCATAAGGTCATAAGTGATAAGAGTAGAATTAGGCCTTTCAGCCCATCAAGTCTACTCCATCATTCAGTCATGGCTGATCTATCGCTCCCTCCTAACCCCATCCTCCTGCCTTCTCCCCATAACCTCTGACACCTGTACTAATCAAAAATCTATCCATCTCTGCCTTAAAAATATCCACTGACTTGGCCTCCACAGCTTTCTGTGGCAAAGAATTCCACAGATTCACCACCCTCTGACTAACGCAATTTCTCCTCATCTCATGCAGTAGCCTGGATATAGGGTGCAAGTTGAATCAAGAGTTAAAATTGGCATGTAGCAAAGGTAATGCTACGGTGGTTATGGGAGATTTCAACATGCAGGTGGACTGGGAAAATCGGGTTGGTACTGGACCCCAAGAAAGGGAGTTTGTGGAGTGCCTCTGAGATGATTCATAGAGCAGCTTGTACTGGAGCCTACCAGGGAGAAGGCAATTCTGGATTTAGTATTGTGTAACGAACCGGATTTGATAAGGGAACTCGAGGTAAAGGAGCCATTATATGGATTATAAAGGAGACAATTTTTAGAGGGAGAAGGGAAAATCGGAAGTCTCAGTATTACAGTTGAGCAAAGGGGACTATGGAGGAATGAGGGAGGGGCTGGACAAAGTTGACTGGAAAGAGACCCCAGCATGGATGACAGTGGAACAATAATGGCAGGTATTTCTGTGAATAATACAGAAGGTGAAGGATCATTTCATTCCAAAGAGGAGGAAAGATTCTAAGGGAAGAGGAGGAAAGATTCTGTGACTGACAACGGAAGTCAAGGACAGTATAAAAATAAAAGAGAAGTAGTATAATATAGCAAAGATGAGAGGGAAGTCAGGGGATTGGAAAACTTTTAAAGAGCAACAGAAGATAACTAAAAAGGCAATACGTGGAGAAAAGATGAAGTACGAAGGTAAGCTAGCCAAGAATATAAAGGAGGACGGTAAAAGCTTCTTTATGTATGTGAAGAGAAAAAAATTAGACAAATGTGGGTCCCTTGAAGACAGAAACAGGTGAATTCATTATGGTGAACAAGGAAATTGCAGATGAGTTGAACAGGGATCTCCCACCCCTGTCCTATTGTGATATCTGTGAGATGGCACTGTGACTCATGCAGCAGTTTGATTTTAGTGGGACCACGTGAAGGTTCCAATCTCCCACCCCTGTCCCATTGTGATGTCATATATGTAAATGAGATCCATTGTGATTGGACATCTGTGAGGTGGCACTGACTCATGCAGCAGTTTGATTTTAATTTTTTTTGATGTTTTGTGAACAATTTTATTCAAAATCTGGGGAAATAATTGACGGAATCTAGAGAGGAGTGGATTTCTGAACTCATAAATTAAATCCCTACCAAAATTGTAAAAAGCTCCGCGTTTTTGCGTCTGGTTTTCGAGGAGATACGTTTCACATGCAAAATAACACACACATCCACACACACACACACACACACATATATATATACACATATATACACACTAACACACATATATATACACACATATACATATATATATACATACATATACATGGATACATATATATACATATATATATACACACACACACATATATGTATACACATATATATATATATATATATATACACACATATCAACACACACATCCACACACACACACACACACATATATATATATACACATATATACACACTAACACACATATATATACACACATATACATATATATATACATACATATACATGGATATATACATATATATATACACACACACACATATATGTATACACATATATATATATATATATATATACACACATATCAACACACACACACACACACACACACACACACTTACTTCAGCACTTTGTGTCTTTTTAAATCAGCATATATTTCCAGTACCAAGCTTCCTGAATGATTTCTTCATATGTTCCACTACTATCTACATCATCACCTCAATATCCATTTCCAGTTAGATGAGGCATTCCTGTTGATTCATGCATGAATGGTATCACATACAGTGAATAATAACCTGTAACATTCAAAAGAATCAGCAATTCATCATTTACCACTCTTTTCATTTTGGTATTACCTGCATTTGGTCTCTCGAGATATTTCCTCTTCATCATCTGTAAAAATTACTTACAATAACACACTCAACTCAAAACCTGTTCTTATTACACATTATGTTCTTTTTACAAACTAAATATTAGCCTATTTCCCCCCCCACCCTTCTGCTGTGGGCTTGAACGAAGTTCTAAGATGGTTGAGGACATTTATTGCTATACTTTTATCTCGTAGCTCTGGAATCTTTCCAAGATTCAAATCAACAATGGCATCGGCACAGTGCAAAATGACTGGAATTGGTGTCTGATCTTTTCTTTCACTTAGTTCTTGGTTTTATAACACTCATTATCCAGCACATTGGGCATATTTTGATCATCTAATCTAATATCACCCGTCGTGAAGTAAAGAACATGTGAAGCAGGAGCCATGAAGTCCCTTGAGCCACCCGTCATTCACTGAATCAAAAAAAGACCAAGTGTTGGAGTAACTCAGCGTGTCATACAGCATCTCTGGAGATAATGGATAGGTGACGTTTCAGGTCGGGACAACTTCCTCAGTCTGCCTGACCCACTGAGTTACTGCAGCAATTTGTATCTTATTTTGGAGACCAACATCCTTGTGCCTCCATTCATTCACTGACTAAAAGCAGATAGATTCATAATCATGTCTACATTTGTGTTCCAATCCCATAAACAATTCCAAAACATCTTGTAATCCAAGCCTTGGATACAAAGTGCTGGAGTAACTCAGCCGGTCAGGCAGCATCTCTGGAGAAAATGGAGAGGTGTTGTTTTGGGTTGAGACCCTTCTTCAGGCAGATTATAGGGTGGGGGGGGGGGGGGTGGAGAAAATAAAGCTGGAAAATGGGAGAGGCATGACCCTACAATCAGTCTGAAGAAAGGTCTCAACTCAAAACATAATCTAGCCATGTTCTCCAGAGATGCTGCAGAGTTACTCCAGCACTCTGTCCTTTTGTTTCTGCAGTTCCTCAGTTCTACATTTTGATTATACACTACACCTGCGATTCCGCAATCTCCGGAGATTTCCAAACATTCGTGATTCCATGAGTTAAAGGCAGGAACGGGGTACTGATAGTGGATGATCAGCCATGATCACAGTGAATGTCGGTGCTGGCTCGAAGGGCCCAACTCCTTCACCTATTGTCTATCGTTTCTCCTTGTTTTCAGATGTTTGCCACACACATCGAAGAGTAGGAATGTCCATTCACCATTCTTATCAACCTTCTGACCTTGCACGGCAGAGCACTCAGGGACACGGAATAGGTTGGTCATGGATCAAAGCAAAAGGTTTTACTAATGTGCAGTTTTGCTGTTTTCTCGGGTAACATTTAATAAGTTGTCCCATCGGCGAAAGAAAATGTAAACAAATACCATTCTCCCGACTGCCATAATGATCATCACAGACTAAGTTAGGGGCCACACAAAGTGGAATGGAGTGTTAGATGCGACTGTCAAAGAAACTTGAAAACACATTTGTCAAGAAAAAACCCAGGGGCATTATACAAGTGTACCAGACCATTGATCATAGAATTTAAGCCATAGAAATGTGACAGGCTGGGAGTTCATTAACTCCAAATGGACCAAATGGAATTCTTGCTGATTTACTCATCCCAAATACCAAGCGTACGCACCACTCTCGGTGTATCTTCCTTTTTAAAATTGGCGTTTAATATTATTGTTCAATTTAATCTAGTTTGGTTTAGTTTACAGGCCCTTCGACTCATCGACCAGCAATCCCGGTACACTCAAGGCTCTGTCTTACCTGTTTGCGGTCATCGGCGGTGAAGCGCGGCGTCGCCGGTAACGAGGACCGCGCGGCAACGGCGAGAGCGTCGAGCCTATCCACCGGAGCGCCGCACGGATGCTGCGCGGGGGCCGAGTTAATTGAAACACGGCGGGTCCCACGTGCTTGCGGTAAGTAAATAAAAGGGCGGGCCGACTGCGGTGACGTCGGCCCGCCGCACGTGACTCACCAGCGGCGGCTGTGGCGGCGGCCATCCTGATCGCGGCGCTGTAGCGGTGGCTGTGCCTGCGGCCGTGCAGCACACGTGCCTCACTGGCGGCGGCACGTGCCTCACTGGCGGAGGCTGTGGCAGTGGAGGTTTGACGCACGGCGCTCGAGCCACACTGGCGGCGGCCCGTGCGTGCGGCCGTGCTGCACTTGTGCATCACTGGTGGAGGTTGTGCGGTGAGTATTTGGTTTTCGACATTGTCGATTTTATTTTAGCACCGCGCGGTGTTGGGAACACCGCCGCACGGCCCGGGAATTGTACGTTCTCACGAGTGCGCGGTCTATGGCGGCAGATTCTTCCCGTTTCGCCGCCAATGACCGCAGACTCGTGAGACAGGCCTTTAACAGTATTCTACACACACCGGGGAGAAATTACAATTTAAACAAGCTAATTAGCCTACAAACCTGTACGTCTTTGGAGTGCGGGAGGAAACTGGAGATCCCGGAGAAAATCCACTCGGGTCCCGGGGAGGACATTCAAACTCCACACAAACAGCACCCGTAGTCAGAATCGAACCCGGGTCTCTGGCGCTGCAAGCTGAGCCACTGTTCTCTCCCTGGATCCCATGCAATCCGACCTTCCAGAGGAGCAGACGAAGCGGAACCTTATCAAAGGCCTTACTGGAGTCCATACAGACAACGCCACCATGGCCTTGCCCTCATCAATCTATCTAGTCACTTCTTCAAAAAACTCAATCAAATTTGTAAGCAAGAGATGTAGCCAATCATTGAAATTAACATAATATAAAGATATGATGCTAATTTTGTAACTGAGATCCACATTTCTTTTGTTAATAGACAATAGGTGCAGGAATAGGCCATTTGGCCCTTCGAGCCAGCACCGCCATTCAATGTGATCATGGCTGATCATCCCCAATCAGTACCCCGCTCCTGCTTTCTCCCCATATCCCCCGACTCTGCGATCTTTAAGATCTCTATCTAACTCTCTCTTGAAAGCATCCAGAGAACCGGCCTCCACTGCCTTCTGAGTCAGAGAATTCCACAGACTCACATCTCTCTGTGTGAAAAAGGTTTCCTCATCTCCATTCTAATTGGCTTACCCCTTATTCTTAAACTGCGGCCCCGGGTTCTCACTACATCGGGAACATGTTTCCTGCCTCCCGCATGTCCAAACCCTTAATAATCTTATATGTTTCAATAAGATCACCTCACATCCTTCTAAATTCCAGAGTATACAAGCCCAGCCGCTCTATTCTATCAACATATGACAGTCCCGCCATCCCTGGAATTAACCTGGTGACCTACGCTGTACTCCCTCAATAGCAAGAATCTCGTTTCTCAAATTTGGAGACCAAAACTGCACATAATACTCCAGGTGTGGTCTCACTAGGGCCCTGTGCAACTGCAGAAGGACCTCTTTGCTCCTATACTCAACTCCTCTTGTTATGAAGGCCAACATGCCATTCGCTTCCTTCACTGCCCGCTGTACCTGCATGCTTACTTTCAGTGACTGATGAACAAGGACCCACAGATCCCGTTGTACTTCCACTTTTCCCAACTTGACACCATTTAGATAATAATCTGCCTTCCTGTTTTTGCCACCAAAGTGGATAACCTCACATTTATCCACATCTGCCATGCATCTGCCCACTTACCCAACCTGTCCAAGTCACCCTGCATCCTCATAGCATCCCCTTCACAGTTCACATTGCCACCCAGCTTTGTGTCATCTGCAAATTTGCTAATGTTACTTTAATCCCTTCATCTAGATCATTAATGTATATTGTAAATAGCTGCAGTCCCAGCACCGAGCCTTGTGGTACCCCACTAGTCACTGTAAGTGTTGGGGAAAACATAGCTTAGTTTAATATATGGAGAAAGGCCACAATTACATTGAAGAGCAGGGCTGGTTCAAGTGCCTGAATGGACTCTCGAGCTGCCTTTGTAGGGAAATATAAGAACATGATTCATCCAACCAAATCACACACACCTCTCTTGCCCCACGATTACATTATTTATCTTGTATGTGGCCAACATGCCAACAAAATACCCAATTCAATCAGACTTCCACTGTTGGGCCGAAGGGCCTGTTTCCACACTGTATGACTCTACTGCTCTGATAGACCACACATTATTGTTGCATAGAAAGGCTAATATCTATGCCATTTCTTGCTCACTTGGCAAGTAAATTTGGACAAATTCCAAATTTGAAGCGAAAATATTTGCATATGTCACAAAGAGGGATGTTATGCAAATAGTGAAAGATTACAGAGGGATCTGAGCCTCCTAGAATATGATTCGCAAAACACTAGCGTGCAGATGCTTAATTCCGTAAGCAAACAGAAGTTTGTGGCTAGAGGGCATTTAATGCAAAAGTAGGGAGGTCACGTTTTAGCTATAGACAGCAGTGAAGCTGGTAGAGGTGGTGTCTCACAATGTCAGAGACCCAGGTTTGATCCTGATCACGGTGACTGCCTGTGTGAAGTTTGCACTTTTCATCCCAATGACCCCATGGGTCTGGGTGCACCAGTTTCCTCTGGGATCACCAGTTTCCTCTGGGATCACCAGTTTCCTTCCACATCCCAAAGACATGCGGGTCTGTCGGTTAATTGCCCACTAGTGTGTGGGAGTGGATGCGAAAGTAGGATAACATAGAACTAGTGTGAACGGGTGATTGATGGTCAGCATGAACTAGATGGGTCGAAGGGCCTGATTCAATGCTGTATCTCTAAAACTAAAAACTAAGTATTAGTGAGACCACATCTGAATTCTGTTTACAATATTTGTCCCCTTTATTTAAAAGAGCATGGCAATGCATTGATAGTGGTTTAGGGAAAATAAACTAGACTGTTGCCTGGAATGGGTAGGTTGCCTTATGATGCGATTGGATAAACTAGCCTTCTATCCATTGCAGTTTAAGAGAATGAGAGATGGGTTGAATAATAGCAGATCCTGAGGTATCAAAACAGGGTGAAGAATCTAGAACGAAGGATCACAGTTTAAATATAAGAAGTCACCAATGCACAATTTTACCCAGAGGAGGGAAATCAAGAACCAATTAATAGGAACCCAAGGGGAAATAATCTTCATCCACAGGGTGGTGGGTATATGGAATGAGTTGCCAGAGGAGGTATTGAGCCATGTACTGTAATAACATTAAAAATACACTTGGACTGGTATATGGATAGGAAAGGTTTATAAGGATATGGGCTAAACGCGGGCAAGTGGGACCAACTTTAGAGATACAGCAGAGAAACAGGCCCTTTGGCCCACTGAGTACATGCTGACCAGTGACCACCTCATACACTAGCACTATCGTACATGCTAGAGACAATTTACAATTTCCAGAAGTCAATTCACCTACAAATCTGTATGTCTTTAGTGTGTGGGAGGAAACCGGAGTACCCAGAGAAAACCCACGTGGTCACAGGGAGAACGTACAATGTGCGTACACACAACACCTTGAGTCAGGATCAAACCTGGGTCTCTGGTGCCGTAAGTCAGCAATTCTACCACTGCGGTACGGTGCCGCCCTTAAATTGGGGCATATTGGTCATCATGAACAAGTTGGACCCAAAGGGCCTGTTTCTGTGCAGGATGACCCTGTGACTCCAGCACAAAGTTTCTTAGGAATGCAGCTATTGCCTTATTGCAGAACCACCTGCACACTGTTCAAAGGTCTGGTAGATTTATAACCTGTACCCCTCCGCTACAATGCTGGAGCTAATCAATAGAACATCGTCATGCTTTACGTCCTTCCAACAATCATTGCAGTTGTGAATGCCAAGTCAGGAAAAGAAGTAGATGGAAAAATCAAGAGCGTGATAATAATTTAATTAATGACATTATTTCTGCTGCTTTCATCTGTGTTACACAGGTTCAATATTTCTCATTATAGCAGCCAAACCCTTTGGTAAAACCCACACAGTTCTCTGATGACTTCTGTCAGCCAGGATACTGCTCTCATTTTTTTCCCCTGTAATTTAAGTAAACTGTCGGCAGGCAATTATATAATTAAATTTACTCGTCGGCAGGCAATTATATAATTAAATTTACTCAGGGTTTAAATTAATAATATACATTTTAAAGAGTTTAATATGAATTAATGAAGGTTTTAAAAGGAAGCAGTTTGGTCAATGCTAATTAATATCAGTAGATCTTTTTCCTATCTCAGGCTTAATTGAAGATAAAGACAAAATAACTGCAGTGAAACTATACATAGAATCAAGGTCAACATGTATAATCATATTATTTTCAGTTTTCGCATTATTTCCACAGGAATAATTAAGGTCTAATATTCTTTCAGCTATACACAAACCTTTGGACACAACGAACTTAGGATGCTGGCTTACAAAATATGATACAAAATGCTGGAACACTTTCTAGATTCCAGCATCTGCGGTATCTTGTGTCTTTACTCTTGATCTCAGCTTCTGTCTGTGCAGAGTTTGATGTTCTTCCCATGACCACATGGAGACTTTCTCACTTCCCTAAAATTGGTTAATCGATTACTGCAAAGTTAGCCTGTGGTGTTGGTTAACAGCAGGAACATTGTCCCTATTGTGTAGGATGGTGTTAGTGTATCGCTGGTCGGTGCAGATCCGGTGGGTCGAAGGGGCTGTTTCTGCCCTGTATCTCCAAAGTAAACCATTAAACAAAATGTACCAGTTAGTAGTTGATTGGAGCCACGAGGAACTGCAGATGCGGGTTTGCAACAAAAAAAATCACAAAGTGCTGGAGTAACCCAGAGGCTCAGGCAGCATCTCTGGACGACAAGAGTAGGTGACATTTTGAGTTGAGATGCATCTTTGTGGTTCAGGTTATATAATAGTTTGGATTCTGCATTGCAATAGTAGCAAAATTGTCAATACTTGTCATTGTTAGGCCATGAAGCCGTCTAAAGATTGGGCATTGCAGCATTGTCTTGAAGCCTTTTCTATTATAATTAAGATACATTATTGATTTGATAAGAATTAAAGTCATTTGCGATAATTTACCCTGGAAATATTGGTATTGGTCTATTCTTGTCGTGTATACCGAGATACAGTAAATAACTTTGTTTTGCGTGCTATCTACGAAAATCATTCCACACATGAGCACAATCAAACCATATACACGTACAAAAGTACAATAGGAAGTGCAGTAAGAGAAAGGAAACACGGTGTGGAATATAGTTACACAGAGAAAGTGCAGATTTAAAAAAGTGCAAGGGCTTCTTCATGGTAGATTGGGAGATCAGGAATACACCCTCAGTTTATGAGAATATGACATTGCACTTGTCTGCAAGAGTTGTAGTTTAGCTTAGAGATACAGCGTGGAAATAGACCCTTCCGTTCACCTAGTCCGCACTGCCCAGCGATCACCCGGTACAGTAGACCTATCCTACACACTCAGGATAATTTACAGAAGCCAATTAACCTGCAATCCGAAATGTCCTTGGAATGCGAGAGGAAAACGAAAACCCACATGGTCGCAGGGAGGACGTAACTCTACCGCTCTGCCACTGTGGCACACTGTTGTAACACTTACAACATAAAGTGACCCTTTAAGTAGCATACTATGTTCTTTCCATTATAATGCTGCAATTGTATGTCTATTTTTATTCCATCCGATAAATAGAATAAATAAAAAATTGCTTTTAAACAAAGATTATTTTGTTCTCAAAATGTTCATGATATTTGCACTCCTCTCTTCACAACACGTGTAGTTTTTCTATCCATGCTCCATGAACTGTTTAAAATACAAGATAAAAGCTGCTTGGTTGTCCCTGCTTAGCGAGCGGGACCATTTCAGGATCATCAGGGGCCATGCAGAAATGATTAGCCATTGCCTCAGAATAAAAGGATGTACCTTCAGAAAGGAGACAAGGAGGAATTTCTTTAGTCAGGGGGTGGAGAATCTGTGGAATTCGTTGTCACATACAGCAGTGGAGGCCAGGTCAATGGATATTTTTAAGGCAAAGATTGACAGATTCTTGACTAGTAAGGGTCTCAAGGCTTATGGGGAGAAGGCAGGAGAATGTGGTTGAGAGGGAAAGATAGATCAGCCATGATTGAATGGCGGAGTGGACTCAATGGGCTAAATGGCTTAATTCTGCCCTGTGACCTATGAAATGACATCCAACGACAGCTGACATTGGGAAAAGGGAAGCTATATAGAAAAGATAAATTATTTTACGGTAATCAAAGGCCGCTGAGGAAATGAGTTTGGGCAGCAAAATATAAACTCCAGCCAGAACCCAAAACCCAAATACATTTGCTTGTGGAATAGAAATTGTACTGAAAGAAATCAGAGCAGCATTATATCCGTCTCAGAGTGTGTGACTGTTAATAATTCAGAGTTTAATTTATCCAGAATATCCATGTCAGCTTTTTTTGTGTGCGAAACGGCTAATTTACATATGTATTTTCACAAATTTAAAAGTTTTAATTTTCAATTCAGCATGTAACTGACCATTGAAAAATGTTCCAATAAGATCTAAAATCACTTTGCTTAAAGGCCTGTCCCACGGGCAGGCGGTTACTGGCGGTGTAGCAGGAAGTTGGGACCGCGTGTTGACCGCCAGAGACCGTGCATGGCCCACGGGGTCGGTCCCACGCAGACCGCCGGGACCGTATGTAGTTGGTCCCGACACTGTGCTGACACTGTTCAAAAATCTCGGCCGACCGCCCAGCCGCCGCCTCTTCGCCGCGAGCATCGCCAGTGCGCACCCAGTGCGCTGCGAGCACCGCCTGTACGCCGGGAGCACCGCCTGTATGCCGCTAGCCGTCTCGACATGTTGCGTTGCGCGATGACGTCATCACCCGACGCCGCGCGACGTCCATTCCAGTCGGCCCGTGGGACAGGCTGTGTGGTGACCACCCGGCATATGCGCGGCAACAACTTCCGGTAAGGTTTAACTTACCGCATGCTCGTGGGACGCATCCGAGCGGCGCTCCCGCGGCTTACGCGCGCCGCTCTAGCGGTAGCCGCGCGGTCCCCGCTTCCGGGGATGCCGCGCTTCACCACCAGTAACCGCCTTCCCATGGGACAGGGCCATAAGGAAGTTAACTAGTAAATTGGAAAATGGCCAGGACATCCATACTCAATGTCAATGAGAGGAGTGAGACAGAGAGAGAACAATTTAGTTTAAAGATACAGCATGGAAACAGGCCCTTTGGCCCACTGAGTCCAACGCTGACCATCGATCACTTATTCATACTAGTTCTAAGTTATCGTACTTTTGTGTCCACCTCCTGACACATTAGGGGCAATTTTTCAGAGGCCAATTAACCTACAAGCCTGTGGGAGGAAACCGGAGCACCCGGGAGAAACCCAACAGCCACAGGGAGAATTTGCAAACTCCACACAGACAGCACCCGAGGTCAGGATCGAAGCCGGGTCTCTGGCACTGTGAGGCAGCAGTTCTACCAGTTGCACCAATGTACTGCCACTAATATGCGAGAGACATCCCGACAGAGATACACAAGCATATGGAATTGTAGATTAAAAGTTAGCATCAAAGAATGCTCTCGCTCCCTCTTTCTTTCTAAAGATTGAGTAAAGGGAAACATTATCTTAATATAACATTAAAGATATGTTTTATTTTACCAGATCAATGTTTCAAAATTTGGATTATAACATTTATTTCCTTACAAAAAATGTTTACGTAAGTTATCATTCTGCTGTGGACCCACAATGAACAACCTGATGTCTTACCTAACATTAGGAATTTTTCAGACATCTTAGGGTGGCATGGTGGCACAGCGGTAGAATTGTTGCCTTAAAGCCAGAGGACCGGGTTCGATCCTGACTACGGCAGCTGTCTGTACAGAGTTTGTACATTCTCCCTTGTGTGTTCCTGTACACAAACCTGTGTGGGTTTTGCCTGGGTGTTCCGGTCTCCTTCCACATTCCAAAGACATACAGGTTTGTAGGCTAATTGGCTTGGTAAAATTGTAGTTTGTCCCTAGTGTGTGTGGGACAGTGTTAGTGTGGGGGGGATCGCTGGTTGGCATGGACTCGGTGGCCGAAGGGTCTATTTCCAAGCTGTATCTCTAAACTAAATTAAACTAAACCTTGGATCAGAACCCCGAAGTGCCTCGACCCAAACGTCATCTGTCCAGTCCTGTCCCTCCCAATATTCTGCTGACCAACTGCATTACTCCAGCACATTGTATTTTGCTCAAGATCCCATCATCTGCAGTTTCCTGCATTTCCATTAGGAACTTATTAGCTGATTAAACTTTTATTACTTTCTGTGAGGTGCTTTGCATCATCTTGCTTCAAATATTTATAGCAATCGCAAAAAGCCAAGAATGTTTTTGACTTGGCAGCATTATTAGACAAGAAGCCATAGATCTGTGCTGCCTTTGAGTCTGGGGTGAGAAATAGGGGGGTAAATGGGACAGAGATAATAAAATTCCTCAGCTCCTCCACAACTGGACGTCAAACACTAAAGTAGATTACAGACAGATGCTGGAATCTTCAGCAAAACCAAAAATGCTGGAAGAAATCAGTTGGTCAGGCAGAATCTGTAGAGGGAATGGACAGACGACAATGCAAGTCCAAACGCTTAGTTTAGTTTCGAACTACAGCATGGAAAGAAGCCTTTTGCCCTACTATGTCCACGCCAACCATCGGTCACCCATTTAAACTAATTCTACATTATCACACTTTTACATCCACTCCCGACTTTCCAAGGGCAATTTACAGACGGACAATTAACCTACAAATACAGACGTGTTTGGGATTTGGTTGGAATCCGGAGCACTTGGAGGAAACCCACACGGTCACAGTGGGAACTTGCAAAATTCACACGGACAGTACCCAAAGTCAGCATCGGATGTGGATCTCTGACTGTGAGGCAGTAGTTCTATCAACTGTGCGACTGTACTGCCCTTCATCAGGCTGATAAAATAGTGAAGAGAAACCTTGAAAAGAAAGATGGGCAAGGCCTGGCAAGTGATAGTCATAGTCATAGAGTCATAGAGCGTGGAAACAGTCCCTTCACCCCAACTTGCCAAAACCTACCAACATGCAGCATCTACACTAGTCCCACCTGCCTGCGTTTGGCCCTTATTCCTCTAAACCTACCCGATCCATGTACCTGTCCAAATGTTTTTTTAAACATTGTGATAGTACCTGCATCAACTACCTCCTCTGGCAGCTCATTCCATACACCTACCACCCTTTGCATAAAAAAGTTGTCCCTCAGTTTCCTATTAAATCTTTCCCTCTTCACCTTTAAAATTGTGTCCTCGGTATTCGATTCCCCTCTCTGGGTAAATGAATGTGCATTTACCCTATTCCTCTCATGATCTTGTACACCTCTCCAAGATCACCCCTCATCTCACCTTGCGCTCCAAGGAATAAAGCTCTTGCCTGCTCAACCTCTCCCTTTATCTCAGACCCTCGAGACCTGGCAACATCCTTGTAAATCTTCTCTGCACCCTTCACAGCCTTAACATGACAGGGTGACAACATTTCAACACAATACTCTAAATGTGACCTCACCAATGTCTTGTACAACTGTAACATGATACAGATGAGAGGTGGAGAAAATTCTAAACTAAACTGACCTACTCGCTAGTTTAGAAATAAAAACTAAAATAGAAATTAACTAGAAATCCCTTGGTCAAATTGAATGATAGGAGCATCAAGAAAATGTCTTGCAACGGAATCAAATTTGTAGTTGCAGTAGAATATCATTACATTTTCCGAGAATTCGGCCTTAGATACATCTGAACTGTTGGACCTTTCTTTCACATAATTGATCCTGGGCGATTGATCCATGGCTCTCATAAGTTTATAAACTTCTATCAAGTCTCCCTTCAACCTCCGACGTTCCAGAGAAAACATTCCAAGTCTATCCAACCGCTCCATTGGAGCTGATGTCCTCCAATCCAGGCAGCATTCTGGTAAATCTCCACTGCACCCTCTCCAACGTTTTCACATCTTTCCCGTCATGGGGCAACCAGAACTGCACACAATATTTCTAATTCAGTGCTCAAGATATGTTCTCTGTACAGCCAATAATTTCTGTGGCACATATCTGTGCGGCAACCATTCAGAAGTGCAACAAAGCAAAGGACTTTAATGTGGACTAACTTCCTGCATGGGGAGGATTTAGATTTTAGGCTGTAAGCTTTAGAGATACAGCGTGGAATCAGGCCCTTCTGCCCAGCTAGACCACGCTGATCCGCAGTTCCCGTACACTCGTTCTATTCTACACACCAGGGACAAATTACAGAAGCTAATTGACCTACAACGTGCATGTCTTTGAGATGTGAAGGAAACCGGAGCATCCAAAGAAAACCCGCACGGTCACAGGGAAAAGGTACAAACTTCATACATACAGCACCCGTGGTCAGGATTGAAACCGGGTCTCTGGCGCTGTAAGGCAGCAACTCTACTGCTGCGCCACCGTGTCTTCCCCCCCACAATTAGATTTTTGTGGCATTTTCTCCACGACAGACTCTCCACCGTACAACGTTTCTCAGTCGCTGTAATTAATCCTTCATGGGGATCATACACACAACATTATCAAATAAGTACCAATTATCGGTGGATGTGCACTGAGCTCCATTGACTTCATAGATTCTCTTGATCATTCAGCAGGGAAGGTCCCCGTTTCAGAGCAAGAGAGATGACAAGAAATCAGCAGCCTCTTGAAGTTAAAGGAAATTAGAAATATATATATATATCAGGAGATACATGATGCGAGTTGGGAGCTCTCTCTCTCTCATTCTGGATTCACAATATCACAGTCATACAGGATCTGCAGAGAGAATGGACAGATGACATTTTGGATCGGATCCCTTATTCAGACTGGTGAACAAGTGTCCCAACCTGAAAAGCCATCTCTCTACTAACTGCACAGATTAGTTTAGTGATACAACGTAGAAACAGACTCTTCAGCCTACTGAGTCCATGCTGACCAGAGGTCACCCATACACAAGTTCTATCCTACACATGTAGAACAATTTACAGAAGCCAATTAACCGACAAACCTGTCGGAAGGAACTGCAGATTTGGTTTTAAACCGAAGGTAGACACAAAATGCTGGAGTAACTCATTGGTTCAGGCAGCATCTCTGGATATCGCTGAGCAGGGGTCAGAGGGAAACGAAGGTGAGCCTCTGTTGAGGAGAGTCAGAATCAAGAATGTTTTATTGTCCTATGTCCCAGATAGGATAATGAAATTCTTACTTGCTGCAGCACAACAGAACACGCAGGCCGTTCTCCAGAGATGCTGCCTGACCCGCTGAGTTACTCCAGATTTTTGTGCCTTGCGTACAATATCTTTGGAATGTGGGAGGAAACCGGAAAAAAACCCAGCATGGTCACGGGAGAACGTACAAACTCCGTACCGACAGCACCTTGGTCAGTGTCGAACCTGGGTCTCTGGTGCTGTACTGCAGCAACTCTACAGCTGCGCTATTGTGCTGACCCAACAGATGCTGCCTGACCCACTGAGGTCCTCCAGTAGTTTGCTATTTTGCAGATGTCTAGCACCCTTGGTTCACAATATCACACCGTCAGGGTCAATGCTGAATAGAGGTGAGAGAGGACATGCCTGTTTTGGCCTGTTGTGCCTGTTCGGTTATTTATGTAAGGTTCAAAGGTATTTTATTGTCATGTGTACAAACTAAGATATAGTGAAATTCGACTGGTCTATGCCTGCCAGATTATTGGAATAGAATCTTTCATCAACATCCCCTCAATATCAATTTAACCAGCGTTAAATGCTGATTTGCTACAGATTTGGTTACACCTTGGGTCATTGTCTTCTGTTTGAACAAATTTCTGAACTATGTCCTGAATCGCCAGCATCTTTGAATCTGTGGCCTTTAGTTCTTCAAACCCCATATTCCTCCTGCATCCGCCCTGCCAAGACCCGGCAATATTTCTGATCAGTCTGAAGAAGGGTCCCAACCTGAAACGTCATCTGTCCATTTAGTTTGGTCCACTTCCATTTATTATTGTCACAAGGCTTAAGATCTTATGTGGCCTGACTCGCTGTCTTCTTCCAGCAGTTTCAATCTGTTGCCCAGAAGGATTTCTTCTGGTTTCATGACATTACCACCTGTTAGAAGTGGGAAAAGGCCATAATATGATCACATATGATCACCCATCTGACGAAGGGTTCCGACCCGAAGCTTCACTTATTCCTATTCTCCAGAGATGCTGCCTGACCTTCTGAGTTACTCCAACATTTTGTGTCCATCTTCAGTATAAACCAGCATCTGCCGTTCCATCCTACACATATGATCACATTTACAGTGTTTGTTAATCTCTTTTAAAGAGACACCAGTGGTTACCATATCCTGTAGCTGTAACAATGGTGGCACAGTGGGGCAGCAGTAGTGTTGCTGTCTTATACAGTGCCAGAGATCCGGGTTTGATCCTGACTACGGGTGTTTGACTGTGCGGAGTTTTGTACATTCTCCCTGTGACCTGCGTGGGTTTTCTGCGGGAGCTCCAGTTTCCTCCCACATTCCAAAGACGTACAGGTTTATAGATTAATTGGCTTGGGTAAAATTGCAAATTGTCCCTAGTGTGTGCAGGACCATGCTCGTGCACGGGGATCGCTGGTCGGCGCGGACACGGTGAGCCGAAAGGCCTGTTTCCGCGCTACATCTCTAAACTAAACCAAAGTGGATAATAACTGAACGCAGCACAATTTCCTCCCCTCACACCTCCCAACCATTGTGCTGTGGTTTCTCAGACTTCCCCCATCCATTGTTCTTCGTTACCAACTGTCTGCTTGCACCTATGTAGCTACCCTATCCTCCAGTGACAGGGACAATTTATTTGCGAGCTGGAGGAAATAATAAGGTTGTATATTGTGAAAGCTAATGGATGGCCAAGTTATCAATCTCCAAGATGTATGGCAGTGGCTTAATGGCTTGGGCTGCCTAGCCATTTAGACCGCTGAAACGTTCAATCCACTCGTGGGGAAAGTCTTCGAGGCAGAGAGAGATTCCGGGAATTATCTTCTCGGTTGTGGAATGGTCAGTGGGATTGAAGAGATAGGACCAGCATTCAGAAGGTTAGTCGTTCATTAGTTACATTATTAACACATGTGCGGTTTGGGAACTTCTCCATCCATAAGAAATTGCAGAGAATTGTGGACGCAGCCAAAACTATCACGCAAACCAACTTTCCTTCCGTTGACTCCATCTATACTTCATGCTGCCTCCGCAAGGCCGCCAGCATAATCAAAGGACCACCCACTCCCTCTTCTCCCCTCAGGCAAGAGGCACAGAAGTGTGAAAATGCACACCTCCAGATTCAGGGGCAGTTTCTTCCCAGCTGTAATCAGGCAACTGAACCATCCTATCACCAACTAGAGAGCGGTCCTGACCTCCCATCTACCACATTGGAGACCTTTGAACTATCTTTAATTGGGTTTTACTGGATTTATCTTGAACTCAACGTTATTCCCTTTATCCCGTGTCTGTACACTGTGGATGGCTTGATCCTAATCATGTATATATTTTCCACTGATGGGATAGCGGGCAACAAAAACACTTTGCTCGTGTACCTCAGTACACCTGACAATAAACAAAACAATTTTCCCATGACAAAGCTCCCTATTATTACCTGAGGGCACATCAGCTTAGTGAATTGGTTTGGTCACCATTCAATCTATTGAACAAAGTTGCCTTAATAAGTCCAATATATAATCAGGCTTCAATGGTGTATCTTCGAGTGCAGCTGCCTAAGAACTAAACAGCATTATGATTGTGAGTGATTGGCCTTTACATCTGCACATCAGCTTTAAATCTTGCTTTCAATGGATTTTACTTTAGACTTTGGGGATACAGCTCTGCGAGTCAGCGCCAACCAGCCATCGCCCCATACACTAGCCTACGCACACTAGAGACAATTTTACAACTTACCAAAGCCAATTAACCTACAAACCTGTACGTCTTTGGAGTGTGGTAGGAAACCATAGCACCCAGAGAACACCAATGCGGTCACAGGGAAAACATACAAACTCCGTACAGACAGCACCCAAAGTCAGGTTCGAACCCGGGTCTCTTGCACTATATGGCAGCAATTCTATCACTGCGCCACTGTGCTGCCCCAAAATATACTGCTTGAAATTAAAAACTGCTACAGCTTTGTGAGCACTGCACCAGTGAAGATGTTAGATGTAAGAGAATGCAAATGCTGGTTTAAAAAAAAGATATAAATGCTGGAGTCGAAACATAGAAAAATAGGTGCAGGCGTGGGCAATTCGGCCCTTCGAACCATTCAATCATGGCTGATCATTTAAAACCAGTACCCCGTTCCTGCTTTTTCCCCCATATCCCTTGATTCCTTTAGCCCGAAGAGCTAAATTCAACTCTCTTGAAAACATCCAGTGAATTGGCCTCCACGGCCTTCTGTGGCAGAGAATTCCACAGATTCATAACTCTCTGGGTGAAGACACATTTCCTCATCTCAGTCCTAAATGGCCTACCCCTTATTCTTAAACTGTGACCCTGGTTCTGGACTCCCCCAACATCAGGAACATTTCTCCTGCATCTAACCTGTCCAATCCTTTAAGAATTTTATATGTTTCTGTAAGATTCAAGAGTCAAGAGTATTTTATTGTCATATGTCCCGGATGGGACAATGAAATTCTTACTTGCTGCAGCACAACAGAATATGTGAATATGTAAACATTGTATATAATGGGGAAAAAAAGAAAAAGTTCAATAAATAACAAATTTACAAATCACAAATAATAATATAGTCTTTTGCAGGTCAGAGCTCATAGCTTATTCATTGTTTTTAATAGCCTGATGGCTGTGAGGATGAAGCTGTTCCTGAACATGAACGTTACAGTCTTCAGGCTCCTGTACCTTCTTCCTGATGGCAGTGGTGAGATAAGTGTGTGACCAGGATGGTGTGGGTCCTTGGTGATTTTGGCTACCTTTTTGAGGCAGTGACTATGATAGATCCATTCGACGGTGGGGAGGTCAAAGCCGGTGATGGACTGGGCAGTGGTCACAACCTTTTGTAGTCTTTTTCACTCCTGGACGTTCAAGTTGCCAAACAAGGCCACGATGCAACCAGTCAGAATGCTCTCTACCGTGCACCTGTAGAGGTTTAGGAGAATCCTCTTCGACATGCCGAATCTCCGTAATCTTCTCAGGAAGTAGAGTCGCTGATGTGCCTTCTTTACAATTGCATCGGTGTGCTGGGTCCAGGAAAGATCTTCTGATATATATTCCATCTCATCCTTCAAAATTCCAGTGAATACAAGCCCAGTTGACCCATTGTTTCATCATATGTCAAGTCACTCCATCTCGGGAATTAATCTGGTGAATCTATGCTGCACACCCTCAATAGCAATAATGTCCTTCCTCAAATTAGGAGACCAAAATTGCACACAATACTCCAGGTGCGATCTCACCAGGGCCCTGTACAACTGCAGTAGGACCTCCATGCTCCTAAACTTAAATCCTCTCGCAGTGAAGGCCAACATGTCATCAGCTTTCTTCACTGCCTGCTCTACCTGCATGCTTACTTTCAGTGACTGATGTACAAGTACACACAGGTCTCGATGGACCTCTACTTTTCCTAAACTCACACCATTCAGATAATAATCTGCCTTCCTGTTCTTGCCACCAAAGTGGATAACCTCACATTTATCCACATTATACTGCAACTACCATGCATCTGCCCACTCACCAAACCTATCCAAGTCACCCTGCAGCCTCATAGCATCCTCATCGCAGATCACACTGCCACCCAGCGTTGTATCATCCGCAAACTTGGAGATGTCACATTTAATTCCCTCGTCTAAATCGTTAATATATATAGTAAATAACTGGGGTCCCAGCACCGAGCCTTGCGGCACCCTATTAGTCACTGCATGCCATCGGAAATTCCTAATCTTTGTTTCCTGTCTGCCAACCAGTTCTCTATCCATGTCAATACCCTATCCCCAATACTATGTGCTCTAATTTTGCACACTAATCTCTTGTGTGGGACCTTGTCAAAGGCTTTTTGAAAGTCCAGATACACCACATCCACTGGCTCTCCCTTATCCATTCTACTTGTTACATCCTCAAAATATTCCAGAAGATTAGTCAAGCATGATTTCCTCTTCATAAATCCATGCTGACTATGACTGATCCTGTCACTGCTTTCCAAATGCGCTGCAATAACATCTTTAATAATCGACTCAAGCATTTTCCCCACGACCGATATAAGGCTAACTGGTCTATAATTCCCTGTTTTCTCTCCCCCTCCTTTCTTAAAAAGTGGCATTACATTGGCTACCCACCAGACCACAGGAATTGATCTACAATCGAGAGAACATTAGAAAATGTTCACCAATACATCCACGATTTCTAGGGCCACCTCCTTGAGTACTCTGGGATGCAGACCATCAGGCCCTGGGGATTTCTCAGTCTTCAGTCCCAACAGTTTACCTAATACCATTTCTTGACCAATGTTGATTCCCTTCAGTTCCTCCCTCCCGCTAGATCCTCAGTCCCTCAGTATTTCTGGGAGATTGTTTGTGTCGTCCTTAGTGAAGACAGAACCAAACTACTCATTTAACTGTTCTGCAATTTCCTTGTATCCCATTATAAATGCACCTGTCTCTGATTGCAACCTACATTTGTCTTCTGTTGAGTAACTCAACAGATCAGGCAGCTTCTCTGGAAAACATGGATAGGTGACGTTTCGGTAAGGACCCCTTCTTTAGATTGGTAAAAAAAGATGAGAGTGAGGGGGACAAGACCAAGCGTGGCAGGTAATAGGTGAACACAGATGAGGTGGGGGGGGGGGGGGGGTAATGATCGGTAGATGGTTGGACAAACACCAGAGATTAAAACAGAAAGGTGCAAGAGAGAAGGATTGAAGAGTTGTGAAGCCAGAGGAAGGAATGTGGGTGGAGGGGGATGGGGAGGAAAGAAATAGGTGTGAGTCCATGTGGGACATGGGGAGGGTAGGAGGGGGGAAGAAAAGAGAGGTGTTGGGGAGAAAGAAGAGAGGACCGATTGTCAGAGCATACCTAAAATTGGAGAATTCAACATTCAATCTGTGGAGTTGGGGAATCTACAGAAGGGGAATATGAGGTGGAGCACCAGTAAAAATCTTCCACAGTTCAAACATTCACTCACAAGCTTCCTCCTACCTCCCCACTATATAATTCAGGCTCCATCTCCGCTTCACCCCCCCCCCCCCAATAGTTCCCAGTATCATCCTCTTTGCTTCTCAAATTCTAGCACTGGTAGCCTTTGGAAGCTTCTGGTCAGTGGCAATGGCCATTGCCAAATGAAGCTAAGAACTCAAGCAAGACGTACAAGAATCACCATTCGCCCATTAATCACACCTCCCTTCCATTTGGGAACCCAGCTACATATTATCAGTCTGAAGAAGGGTTTCGGCCCGAAACGTTGCCTATTTCCTTCGCTCCATAGATGCTGCTGCACCCGCTGAGTTTCTCCAGCATTTTTGTGTACCTTCGATTTTCCAGCATCGGCAGTTCCTTCTTAAATACATATTCACCCTAATCAGTGAAACTTGGGACCCCTTACTAAATTAAAATAATCATCCAGGACATTCGTCCAAAACCGAAACAGTGCAGTGCTCTGGCTGAACAACTTCTAATCTTGTGTATGGGCTCGATAAGAAGAAGCTGTCCAAATTCCTTTCAAGTGTTCTTGTTACCTGCCTCTACCACTTTCTCTGGCAGCTCGTTCCCTATAACCAACATCCTCTGCACGCTCGGGGCGGTACAGTGGCACAGCTGGAGAGCTGCTGCCTCAAAGCACCAGAGAACCCGGTTCGATCCTGACCTCGGGTGCTGTCTGTGTGGAGTTTTCATGTTTCTCCCTGTGAACGTGCGAGTTTACCTCCGGGTGCTCCGGTTTCCTCCTACACCCGAAGATGTGCAGGTTTGTGGTTAATTGGCCTCTGTAAAAATTGCTCCTAATGTGTAGGCAGTGGATGAGAAAGTGTGAAGGACTAGTATGAACATGTGATAGATAGTTGGCATGGACTCGGTGGGCAGAAGGGCCTGTTTACATGCTGTATCTTTAAAACTAAAAACTTGCCACACAGATCTCTATCAAATCTGGAACTCAAAAAAACAAGGTTAATCTCCTGTGCGATCCATTCCTACATTCTCTTACAAGTTGAAAACCCATCACCTTTCCCAGCCATTATTAATCCCACCACAGGTAAGTTCTTCATCATCTTGGAAGGATACATTTTGAAGCTGCATGTCCCAAGTTTTATGTCCTAAGTTCTATGCCCTAAATTATATGTGCTATGTTCTTAATAGTGTACCATAAGTTGTCAAGAGCATAAATCAATGATACTCCATTGTCCCATGTACCTAGGTGCAGTGAAATGCTTTGTTTTGCAAATAACCCAGTAAAATCATGCAGCCGACCTCACCAAGGCAGTACCCAGTCTGAAGAAGGGTCTCGGCCCGAAACATCACCCATTCCTTCTCTCCTGAGATGCTGCCTGTCCAACTGAGTTACTCCAGCTTTTTGTGTCTATCTTCGGTTTAAACCAGCACCTGCAGTTCCTTCTTACGCAGTACATAAGTGTCCTCCTAATAGATAAATTTGACCAATTCATAACGAGTTGGTCTCCATTTGTCGTCTTTTTGGAAACATATGGTGCAAAACAGGTGTAAAAGCTAATCCGTGACTGCGGATGGTCAAGATTATAAATGATCTCCTTCTATTTTCTTTTCTTCTCTTCTCTTCTTTTATTCTCTTTCTTCTATTTTCTATGTCTCAACTTTCTTTTTTCATTCTTTATTTTTCTTTTTCACACACTATATATCTCACATTTTTCTATTTTTCATTACCTAACTTTTTTCTTTTTCTTCTTTATTTCAAAAACATTTTTTAAATAAGAAGCTGTACATAAAAGGTATTATGAAAATATGATTGTATACAATTGTACTTACTTCTAATAAAATAAAAATATTTAAAAAAAAATAAAAAAAAATAAGTGTCACCACGTTTCTGGCACAGACAAAGTTACAAAAAGCTCATCGAACAGTCTACAGTTCCTCGCGGCGGCGAACCAGGCCTGCCGCCGCACGTGGCAGTAGGCAGCCCCCTGCCGGCTCCCCCCTTCATTCTCATTGTCCTCGGTGGCTCCACCGCTGGGTCTCCCCGTAAAACAAAGCACATTCAGCTCTCGGTTTTATTCCCAGGGGGAAACAATTTAAAATGGGGACGTCATTCTAAACCCTGCAGTGAACCCTGCAGACCTGCTGGTAGCGTTATGAAGATGAAGTGGAAATAAAAATACTAGAGAGATTACAGAGAGGATTTACAAGGATGATATCAGAGAGGCAAGAGCTTACATGGCAAGAAAGGATGAACAGACTGATCTCTTGAGAAACAAAAGCAACCTAATAAAGACTGTTTAGATGATGAAAGGTCTTGATGAAGCGGATGCGGAGAGAATGATTCCAGTTGCAGGGAAGAACAGACTAGAGGCCATCTATAATAGATAGTCAACAGGAAATTCAGCGGAGAATTTCAAGAGAATTTCTTAATCCAATGATTGATGGGAATATGGAACTTACTATCACAGGAAATGGTTGAATAGAGGGAAAAACAAAATGCTGGAGGAACTCAATGGTTCAGGCAACATCTGTGGAGAGAAATGCACCGACAATGTATTGTGTTGGGAGTCTTCTTCAAACTGAAGATTGGTCCCGACCCAAACCGGTATCTGTCCATTTCTGTCCATGGATGCTGCCTGACCCATGGTGTTCTTCCAGCACTTGGTTGTTTACTCAAGCTTCCAGCATAGAACATAGAACGGTCCAGCACAGGAACAGGCCCTTGGACCAACAATGTCCACACCCAACATTATGGCAAAATAAACTCATCTGCCTTCACATGATGCACATCCCTCCAAACCCATGTGCCTATCAAAAAGCCTCTTCAACGCCTCAATCATATCAGCCTCCACGATCATGCCTTGGCTGTGCCTTACAAGCACCCACTACCCTCATTAAAAAAACTTGCCCTGCACATATCATAGAAACATAGAAACATAGAAACATAGAAATTAGGTGCAGGAGTAGGCCATTCGGCCCTTCGAGCCTGCACCGCCATTCAATATGATCATGGCTGATCATCCAACTCAGTATCCCGTACCTGCCTTCTCTCCATACCCTCTGATCCCTTTAGCCACAAGGGCCACATCTAACTCCCTCTTAAATATAGCCAATGAACTGGCCTCGACTACCCTCTGTGGCAGAGAGTTCCAGAGATTCACCACTCTCTGTGTGAAAAAAGTTCTTCTCATCTCGGTTTTAAAGGATTTCCCCCTTATCCTTAAGCTGTGACCCCTTGTCCTGGACTTCCCCAACATCGGGAGCAATCTTCCTGCATCTAGCCTGTCCAACCCCTTAAGAATTTTGTAAGTTTCTATAAGATCCCCTCTCAATCTCCTAAATTCTAGAGAGTATAAACCAAGTCTATCCAGTCTTTCTTCATAAGACAGCCCTGACATCCCAGGAATCAGTCTGGTGAACCTTCTCTGCACTCCCTCTATGGCAATAATGTCCTTCCTCAGATTTGGAGACCAAAACTGTACGCAATACTCCAAGTGTGGTCTCACCAAGACCCTGTGCAACTGCAGTAGAACCTCCCTGCTCCTATACTCAAATCCTTTTGCTATGAAAGCTAACATACCATTCGCTTTCTTCACTGCCTGCTGCACCTGCCCTTTAAACTTTGCCCCTCTCACCTTAAAAATATGCCCTCTAGTCTTAGACATTTCCACCCGGATGTAAAAAGATTCTGACTGCCTACCCTATTTATGCCTCTCATAATTTTATATACTGGTATCAGGTCTCCCCTTGACCGCCGGTGTTCCAGGAAACGGTCCAAGTGGCAGACTGCTGTCTGTTGTGCCCCAGTGGTTGGAGAGAACAACAACAGCGCAATTGAGGGGCATTTGGACAAACCTACAAGGGAGAAGAAAATAGGGGGGGTAGGCTGATAGATTTTGATGAGGAAAGATGTGAGAAGATATGAATAGAGTATAAACACGAACATAGGCATCCCGTGATCCGGTCTCATTTTTTTCATTTGTTTTTAGCAATTTGGCTGAATGCTTTTGAATGGATTATAAATGATTTTCTGGTTGGTCAGTAAAGCTCTATAAGCTTAGGCTACATTGTGGGTGTACGGTAAACATCAAGTTCTCTCCAACAAGGACACACTGCAGCCTTTTCTACTCGCAGATGCAAGTATAAGTCATAACATTTAAGTGATATTTGGACAGGTACATGGATAGGATATGGACCTAAAACTCAGCAAGGTTGATTTGGGCGATATAGACACAAGGAATTGTAGATGCTGTTTAAAAAAAAAGAACAAAGTGCTGGAGTAACCTGGTGGGTCAGACAGCATCTCTGGAGGACACGGATAGGCGGGTCTGAAATAGGATCCCAATCAGAATTCTCACCTATCCATGTTCTCCAGAGATGTGCCTGACCCGCGGAGTTACTCCAGCAATGGTGTCCTTTTTTGATTTTGGGAGAACTTTCTACAGATGTCACCTCCACTCATGAGAATTACACGCTCGTAAAGGGCCTGTCCCACGGGCATGCGACTCCATGCTGCAAGCGCGACCTAACATGGTTGCTTGAGCCGTACGGCCTCGCGGGGCCGGTCCCACTTCGATCGCCGAAGCCGTATGGAGTTGTGCGGAGCGGGTCCCGACATCGCTCGGGGCTCCGAAAAACTGACACTGTTCAAAAATTCCGCGCGGCAACGGCCTGCTGGCCCGCAGCCGCCTCTACGCCGTACCAACCGCCTCGACGTCGTATGCACCGCCTCGACGGGCGTGTGCAGCGTCTCGACGCCGTACGCAGCGTCTTGACGCCATACGTCACGCGCGAAAGTCCAGCGTCACTCACTCGACCTCCGCGCAGCCCCCGCTTCCGGTTTGGTGGCGCTTGCCGCATGCAGCCGTATGCTGATGGGACCGGCCCTGTACGGGAATCACTCGCTTGCCGCATGGAGTCGCATGCCTGTGGGACAGGCCCTTTAGTCAAAGGAGCAGAAGTAGGTATGCAGCCTGTCGAGTCAACTCCGCCATTCAAGGCTGTTCTATCTTTCTCTTTCAACCCCATTCTCCTGCCTTCACCCCGTAACCCTTGACACCCCCACTCATCAAGAATGTGCCAATCTCCACCATAAAAATATCCAATGGCCTCCTTAACCGTCTGTGGCAATGAATTCCACAGATTCACCACCCTCTGACTAAAGGCTTTCTCTGGGTGCTTCGGTTTCCTCCCACATTCCAAAGATGAGCAGGTTTATAGGTTAATAGGTTTATACGTTAATTGGCTTCTGCAAATTGTTCCTAGTGTGCAGAATAGAACTAGTGTACAAGTGATCGATGGTTGGCGTGGACTTGGTGGGCTGAAGGGCCAATTTCCACGCTGTATCTCCAAACTAAACTGGTGCAATCAGTGAATCTGATGTCTCCTCCTCTACATCGGCAAGACCAAGTGCAGACTAGACGATCAAGGATTCCCAGAGATGCCTGCAACATCCACATCATTGGAATCAATTCAAGAATAAGTCAAGCACCGGGATTCGGGATCAAGACAAATATCAACATTAGCCACAGGTTTGACTGACAAGAAAACAATTGAACAAGTTACCAAAACTTGCCTAAAATAAATGTCAATTGTTTAATAGTACTTTCTTGTCATGTGTACTTGGGTGGCGCAGCGGTAGAGTTGCTATCTTGCAGCGTCTGAGACCCGGGTTTGATCATGACTACAGGTGCTGTCTGTACAGAGTTTGTATGTTCTCCCAGTGACTGTGTGGGGTTTCTCCGGGTGCCCCAGTTTCCTCCCACATTCCAAAGATGTACAGGTTTATAGGTTAATTTGCTTAGGTAAAAATTGTAAATTGTCCTGAGTGTATAGGATAGTGCTTGTGTACAGGGTGATCGATGTTCAGCATGGCCTCAGTGGACCAAAGAGCCTGTTTCCACACATTACCTCTAGAGTCTCTAAAGTGTAAAAAGGTGCCACACGGGAGGTTGCTAAGGAAGCTGAGAGCCCAATGAGACCTGGGAGTCATGGTACACCAGTCATTGAAAGTAGTCATGCAGGTGCAGCAGGCAGTGAAGAAAGCGAATGGTATGTTAGCATTCATAGCAAAAGGATTTGAGTATAGGAGCAGGGAGGTTCTACTGCAGTTGTACAGGGTCTTGGCGAGACCACACCTGGAGTATTGCGTACAGTTTTGGTCTCCTAATCTGAGGAAGGACATTCTTGCCATAGAGGGAGTACAGAGAAGGTTCACCAGACTGATTCCTGGGATGTCAGGACTTTCATATGAAGAAAGTCTGGATAGACTCGGCTTGTACTCGCTAGAATTTAGAAGATTGAGGGGGGATCTTATAGAAACTTACAAAATTCTTAAGGGGTTGGACAGGCTAGATGCAGGAAGATTGTTCCCGATGTTGGGGAAGTCCAGGACAAGGGGTCACAGTTTAAGGATAAAGGGGAAATCCTTTAGGAACGAGATGAGAAAAACATTTTTCACACAGAGAGTGGTGAATCTCTGGAACTCTCTGCCACAGAAGGTAGTTGAGGCCAGTTCATTGGCTATATTTAAGAGGGAGTTAGATGTGGCCCTTGTGGCTAAAGGGATCAGGGGGTATGGAGAGAAGGCAGGTACAGGATACTGAGTTGGATGATCAGCCATGATCATATTGAATGGCGGTGCAGGCTCGAAGGGCCGAATGGCCTACTCCTGCACCTATTTTCTATGTTTCTATGGTATCAAAGGGCAGGTATTAGCATGGATAGCAGGGTGGCTGGATGGCAGAAGGCAGAGTTGCAATAAAGGTGGCTTTTTCTGGTTGCCTGCTGGAGACTAGCAGAGTTCCGCAGGGCTCGGTGCTGGGGACGCTGTTCTTCAAATTGTATATTAATGATTTGGATGAGGCGATTGAAGGCTTTGTGGCCAAGTTTGTAGATGATACGTAGATGGTAGTAGGAATAAAGGTGTAGATTATTTTTTAAATAGGGAGAGAATCCAGAAATCGGAGGTGCAAATGGACAGGAGTACTGGTGCAGGATTCCCAAAAGGTTAATCTGCAAGTTGAATCAGTAGTAAAGAAAGCAAACGCAATGCTAGCATTTAGTTTGAGAGGGCTTGTATACAAATACTGCGATATAATGCTGATGCTCTATAAGGCGCTTTTCAGGCCGCATTTGGAATATTGTGAGCAATTCTGGGCACCATATCTGAGAAAGGATAAGCTGGCTCTGGAGAGGGTCCAGAGGAGGTTGACAAGAATGATCCCAGGATTGAGTAGATTAACATATGAAGAGCATTTGACGGCACTGGGCCTATACTCGCTGGCATTTAGAAGAATGAGGGGGGACCTCATTGAAACGTACAGAATAGTGAAATGCTTGGAAAAAGTGGATGTGGCGAAGTAGTTTCCACTAGTGGGAGAGTCTCGAGGTCATAGCCTCAGAATTAAAGGACGTTATTTTAGGAAGATGAGGAGGAATTTCTTTAGTCAGAGGATGGTGAATCTGTGGAATTCATTGCCACAGAAGGCTGTGGAGGCAAAGTCAGTGGATATATTTAAGGCAGAGATAGATAGATTATTGATTAGTACGGGTGTCAGACATTATCGGGAGAAGTCAGGAGAATGGTGTTAGGAGGGAGATATCACTCAAGATCAGCCATGATTGAATGGCGGAGTAGAGTTGATAGACCGAATGGATGAATTCTGCTCCTATCACATGATCTTATGAAGTAGACGTTTTTTTTTACATACAGTTCAGTGACGTGGATATAATTAGCTCCCCCCTCTTTGCACATTGGAGGGGACTTTCTATGCTGAGTAACACATGCTACCAACATTTGAACACAAATCAGCAACAATTTGCATTAAAAAATGCTTAAAGCTTTGCATCTTCTCATTAACAATCCACAATATCAGTGAGTAATGTCATATCCCAGTGTCACCCACCACTGCACACAATGAAGAATTTAATCCTCTTAGTCACCACTGATGGTCCTTTATAATTGCAGAGGCTGGGGAATTGGAATGTGAAATGCACTAATAGGATGCAACTTTGCAAAAAGCCAGTTACGGTTACAATATATTAACTCTGCTTATCTCAAACTTAAAAAGCCACACTGGGGATTTTAAATGGCAAAAGGAAAGAAAATTAAGTTCGAAAGGCACATCAGCGTACACAGTAAGATTGTAGAGTCATGTGGCTGTACAGTGTAGAAGGGCCTTCAGACCATCGTGCCTATGCTGACCAGCTTGTCTATTTATACGAATCCCACCAGCCTTCATTAAGTCCATATCTCTCTATATCCAGCACATTGAAGTTAAGATACCTCTTAAATGTTGTTACAGGTGGTCCTGCCTCTAGCATCTTCTCTGGCAGCTCATTCCAGATACCAGCTAGAAATAAAGAACTGCAGATGCTGGTTAATACACAAAAGGACACAAAGTCCTGGAGTAATTCAGCGGGTCAGGCAGCATCTCTGGACAACATGGATAGGTGGGTCAGTCAGCAAAACAGTCTCGACCCAAAATGAAACCAATCCATGTTCTCCAGAAATGCAGCCTGACCTGCTGAGTTACACCATATTGTGCTTCTATCCATTTAGACTTTAGAGATCCAGGGCGGAAACGGGCCCTTTGACCAACCGGGTCCGTGCCAACCAGCAATCACCCCGAACACTAGCATTATTCTGCACAGTCGGGACAATTTACAATTTTATCACAGCCAATTAACCTACAAACCTGTATTTCTTTGGAGTGTGGGAGGAAACCAGAGCATCAGCAGAAAACCCAGGCGGTCAGAGGGAGAACATACAAGCTCCAGCACCAGAGACTCGGGTTTGATCCTGACTACAGGTGCTGTCTGTACTCTCCACGCTCCTCGTGTCTGCGTGGGTTTTCTCAGTGTGCTCCGGCTTCCTCCCACATTCCAAAGGCGATCAGGTTGGTAGGTTAATTGGCGTCGGTAAAGGTTGTAAATTGTCTCTACTGTGGAGAATAGTGCGAATGCACAGGGATTGCTAGTTGGCAAGAACTTGGTGAACTGAAGGGCCTGTTTTCGCACTGTATCATTAAATTAAACTGCAGATTAATCTGCAGTATAATGTGGATAAATCTGAGTTTATCCACTTTGGTGGCAAGATCAAGAAGGCAGATTATTATCTGAATGGTGTTAAAGAAGGAACTGCAGATGCTGGAAAATCGAAGGTACACAAAAATGCTGGAGAAACTCAGCGGGTGCAGCAGCATCTATGGAGCCACAGGCGGTCAGAGGGAGTGGTGTGACACCTTATCTGAATGGTGTCAGATTAGGATAAAGCGAGGTGCAACGAGACCTGGGTGTCCTTGTACATCAGTCACTGAAAGAAAGAATGCAGGTACGGCAGGCAGTGAATAGAGCTAATGGCATATTGGCCTTCATAACGAGAGGATTTGAGTAGAGGAGAAAAGAGGTCCTTCTGCAGTTTTACTGGGCCCTGGTGAGACCACACCTGGAGTATTGTGTGCAGTTTTGGTCTCCTAATTTGAGGAAGGACATTCTTGCTAATGAGGGAGTGCAGCGTAGGTTCACGAGATTGATCCCTGGGATGGCGGGACTGGCGTATGATGACAGAATGGAACGACTGGGCGTGTATTCACTGGAGTTTAGAAGGATGAGAGGGGATCTTATAGAAACATATAACATTATTAAGGGATTGGACAAGCTAGATGCAGGAAGCATGTTGCCGATGTTGGGGGGAGTCCAGAACCAGGGGACACAGTTTAAGAATAAGCAGTAGGGCATTTGGAACCGAGATGTGGAAAAACCTTTTCACCCAGAGAGTTGTGAATTTTGGAATTCTCTGCCTCAAAAGGCAGTGGAGGCTAATTCACTGGATGCATTCAAAAGAGAGTTAGATAGAGCTCTTTGGGCTAGCGGAATCAAGGGATATGGGGAGAAGGCGGAAACGGGGTACTGATTGTGGATGATCAGCCATGGTCACAGTGAATGGCCTACTCCTGCACCTATTTTCTATGTTTCTAAACTAAACCCATGGCTTGATTCTTACAAGCCTGTCAAATGATCTATTCATCTTTATGAGCTTTCTTCTACCTGAATGCAAGTAATGTTCATTGTATCCACGCATATAATCTGACCAAAGGGTAGCTTATGAAGCAAACTAGCTTCTGATTAAGCAAGGATCCAGCTAAGTTATACAGTTACAATCCCTGCTGGATTCAGGTTGTTAGCTCCTAAACTGCAAAGGGAAGGCAGTCAATAAAATAGCATTAGGAGAGCAGAAAGTAAGACTGCATTCATCCACAACAAAGCCTCACTCCAGAGACTTGAGGATGTATTCATCAACATTTCAGAGCTGTGGGAAGGCAGAGAGAGTTAAAAAATGATGATGGTTCAGCAATGGAACACTGATCTGAGGACCCAGAGAAACACATTCCAGGCTGTGGGTTATCACCCATCCCAATGAACCCAAAATGAGTGGCTTATCAGATCATCTATTGGAGCAGTTAAATATCGGCCACATTAACTTTAGTTAACGTTTAGAGATACAGCGTGGAAGCTGGATCTTACATACATAGATACATAGAAAATAGGTGCAGGAGTAGGCCATTCGGCCCTTCGAACCTGCACCGCCATTCAATATGATCATGGCTGATCATCCAACTCAGTATCCCGTACCTGCCTTCTCTCCATACCCCCTGATCCCTTTAGCCACAAGGGCCACATCTAACTCCCTCTTAAATATAGCCAATGAACTGGCCTCAACTACCCTCTGTGGCAGAGAGTTCCAGAGATTCACCACTCTCTGTGTGAAAAAGTTTTTACTCATCTCGGTCTTAAAGGATTTCCCCCTTATCCTTAAGCTGTGACCCCTTGTCCTGGACTTCCCCAACATCGGGAACAATCTTCCTGCATCTAGCCTGTCCAACCCCATAAGAATTTTGTACGTTTCTATAAGATCCCCTCTCAATCTCCTAAATTCTAGCGAGTATAAGCCAAGTCTATCCAGTCTTTCTTCATATGAAAGTCCTGACATCCCAGGAATCAGTCTGGTGAACCTTCTCTGCACTCCCTCTATGGCTATAATGTCCTTCCTCAGATTTGGAGACCCAAACTGTACGCAATACTCCAGGTGTGGTCTCACCAAGACTCTGTACAACTGCAGTAGAACCTCCCTGCTCCTATACTCAAATCCTCTTGCTATGAAGGCCAACATACCATTCGCTTTCTTCACTGCCTGCTGCACCTGCATGCCTACTTTCAATGACTGGTGTACCATGACACCCAGGTCTCGCTGCACCTCCCCATTTCCTAATCGGCCACCATTTAGATAATAGTCTGCCTTCCCGTTTTTGCCACCAAAGTGGATAACCTCACATTTATCCACATTATACTGCATCTGCCAAACATTTGCCCACTCACCCAGCCTATCCAAGTCACCTTGCAGTCTCCTAGCATCCTCCTCACAGCTAACACTGCCCCCCAGCTTAGTGTCATCCGCAAACTTGGAGATGTTGCTTTCAATTCCCTAGTCCAGATCATTAATATAAATTGTAAATAGCTGGGGTCCCAGCACTGAGCATTGCGGTACCCCACTAGTCACTGCCTGCCATTGTGAAAAGGACCCGTTTACTGCTACTCTTTGCTTCCTGTTTGCCAGCCAGTTCTCTATCCACATCAATACTGAACCCCCAATACCGTGTGATTTAAGTTTGTATCCTAATCTCTTATGTGGTACCTTCAGCCCACCGATTCCATACCGACCAGCGATCACCCGTACACTAGTTCTATTCTACACACTAGGGACAATTTACAGAAGCCAATTAACCTACAAGCCTGTACGTCTTTGGGATTTTAGTTTAGTTTAGTGATATAGTGTGGAAACAGTCTTTCAGCCCACTGAGTCTGCGCCGACCAGCAATCCCCGCACACTAATACTACCCTGAACCCCAGTCTGGACAATTAACAATTTTCTTTTACCAAAGCCAAATTAACCTACAAACCTGTACATGTTTGGAATGTGGCAGGAGACCAGAGCACCCAAAGGAAACCCACGCGGTCACAGGGAGAACGTGCACACTCCATAAAGACAGCAGCCATAGTCAGGATTCAAACTCAAGTCTCTGGGGCTGTAAGGCAGCAACTCTACAGTAATGTGTCCAGATACCTGCTATTTGGTGTGAAAAATGTACTGCTCAGATCCCCTTTAAACCTCCTCTCTCTCTCTCTCTCTCTCTCTCAACTTAACTTTTGCCCTTGCTTTTTAGACACAGATAGGATCGACCCTATCCAATCCCTTATAATTTCATATACATTTTTCATGTCACATCACAGCCTCCTTCATTCCAGTGAAACTATACAGCATGGCCGACCTCTCTTGCTCGGGCCAAACATCCTTATGAATCCTTACTTCACACCCTCTATCGTAATTATCGTGCGGTGATCCAAGTACAGTCTACCAACATTTTGTACATAAGCAGCATGACGTGCCAATTCTTGCAGAAACAAGGAGCAGCAGATGCTGGTTTATAAAAAAAGACACAAAGTGCTGGAGTAACTCAAGCTGGTCAGGCAGCATCTCATTAAGAACGTGGATAGATGATGCTTCTGGTCTGGACCCTTCTATGGACTGGTGAAGGGTCTGAAGAAGGGCTCCGACCCGTAACGCCACATATCCATGATCTCTAGAAATGAGGCCTG
The DNA here is from genome assembly GCA_038087875.1 of Malacoraja senta. Taxonomy (NCBI): domain Eukaryota; kingdom Metazoa; phylum Chordata; class Chondrichthyes; order Rajiformes; family Rajidae; genus Malacoraja; species Malacoraja senta. The sequence goes on along the minus strand of CM075977.1, from coordinate 257,491,902 downwards.
TCCGGTTAGTTACTCCAGCACTTAGCGTATAATTCCTGTACTTAATGCCTCGTTAGATGAAGGCATGCATGTTGTAAATCTTCATCATCACCTCGTCTACTTGTTTCATCACTTTCAGGGAGCTGTGGAGCTTTGTACGTGTCCCGAGATCTCCATTAAACAGTACTCCCCTGTGTGCTGTTATTCTTTGTTTATCTCCTGCCCGAGATTTTAACTTACCAAAACGCATAACTTCTCATTTCTTGGAATTAAACTCTGCTTGAAACAATAAACCAACTTTCCCCACCTTCCACCACCCTGCCAATTTTGATGTTTTATGCAAACTTACTAACCAAGCCACCTGCATTCCCATCTAAATTATTGCAATACAATGACAATCAGAGGACTCAGCACTGACCGCTGCAGCTCACCACAGGTCACAGGCCTTCATGTTTGAAAAACAACCCTACTCCGCTACTGGTTGCACAGCTGCTGCCTCACAGCGCCAGAGACCCGCGTTTCATCCTGACTGTGCCGATTTTGGACTTCTCCTTGTGACTGCGTGGGTTTCCTCCGGGTGCTCCGGTTTCCTCCCACATCCCAAAAAACGTGCTGAGTTTGTGGGTAGATTGGCCTCTCTAAGTTGCCCCTCGTGTGTTGAGAATGGATGCAAAATGTGGGCCGAAAGACCCGTTTCCATGCTGCACCACTAAAAATGAAAACTAATATCCTGTGCCTCGGACAACCATTTTTATATCTGTGTTTCTAATTCACTAGATAGATCCCATTGTTTTAACTTTCCAGACAAGCCTGCCGTGTGAAAACATGCAAACTCCACACAGACATCACCCAATGTCAGGATTGAACCATGTTCTTTGCCAGCTGTCCCACTCTCTTAAGCCACTGTGTCACCTGGCTATGGATCAGCGTTCTCGTCGCGCCCCCCGTCAGTACCCAGGCTCGCCTGGGGAAGCCAATGATCCTTCCAGCAGACTAAATTCTACAAGACGACGCCTGAGAGCCAAGTCAAAGAATCCTAGTCATTATCCCAAAGCCGAAAGCAGCAACAACGACCAGCCTCAAGAGCACCTAGCAGTTGGACCTGCTTTCCGAATACTATTGAAGGCCTCTCTGAAAGGAGGACTTGTCACCCTTCATACAGCAGATCAAGAGGCAACTGCTTGGCTAAAGGACTTTGCATTCGCTAAAAAAAAAATATATATATATATTTTTTAAAAACTGGCTATGTGTTCTGAGGATATCCCATGGCCTTATTTTCCCTTCCAATGCTTTCTTAGGTGTCCTCCTACATCCCTTATAATCCTCAAGGTTGTTTTGACGAAAGTCACCTAATTATACCTATGATTGAGAGTACAAATTGAGAACAAATTATTATAACTAGGAGTGAAAGTGCAAATTGAGGAATTTAGTTCATCATTACTTGGAAAAACAATTAACAAAAAACATTGTATCGAAGTCAAATGGTACCCAAGTTAAAATTACAGCTATTTGATCACTGGACCTTGAATCTTTTCACTGAGAAATGTTGTTGTTCTTTTAGCAAAAAAAACCATGATTTAAAAAAAAATATTGAATTCTCCTCCACGGTATTGATTCTGTCTGTTGTAATAGATGAGTGTGCATTAATGAAAAATAACTACATGCAATGTTTGCATTCATGAACAATAATAACAATGCCCTTAGAGTACATCTTTAATGCAATATGGGCATATGCAAGAAATGAAGAGGGAGCAAAGAACAGCTGCTCTCCCACATGCTGTCATGAAAAAAACGATTGAGTTATATGGACATATTTAACCACATGGGCACATAGGGTGGTGGAGTTATACAGCACGGAAACAGGCCCTTCAGCCCAACTCAAAGTTGTCCACCCGAACAAGTTTAATTCCCCTGTGTTCGGCTCATTTGGACAAAAAGGCTTTTGGCACATTGGCCTTCATCAGTCAGTGTTGAGTACAGTAGTTGGAAGGTAATGTTGCAGTTATATAAGATGTTGGTGGCATCACATTAGTTTAGTTTAGAGATAAAGCATGGAAACAGGCCCTTTGGCCCACTGATTCCACGCCGACCAGCGATCCCCGCACACTAACACTACCCTACACACACTAGGGACAATTTAAAAGTTATACCAAGCCAATTGGTACAAGCCTCCAAATCTGTCTGTCTTTGGATTGGGGGAGGAAAAACCGGAGAAAACCTACGCAGGTCACGGGGAAAATGTTCAAAACTCCATACAGACAAGCACCCATACTCAGGATTGAACCCAGGTCTCTGGCGCTGTAAGGCAGCAACTCTACCGCTGCATCACCATGCTGCCCTTTAGACCGTGTCAGTTTTGGGCACCGTGTTATGGGAAAGATGTTGTCAAGGAGGAAAGGGTGCAGAGAAGAATTACGGAGTTGTTGCTAGAGCTCGAGGGCCTGAGCTATAGGGAGAGGTTGAGCAGGCTAGGACTCTATTCCTTGGAGCACAGGAAGATGAGGGATGGTCTTGTAGCGGTGTACAGAATCATGAGAGGAATAGATTGGGTAAACGCATAGAGTCTCTTGCCCAGTCGGGAAATCGGAGAATCAGAGGACATAGGTTTAAAGTGAGGGGGAAAGATTTAATAGCAACCTGAGGGGTTATTCTTTTTTTTTTTAAAGGGGTGGTGGGTGTATGGAACAAGCTGCCAGAGGAAGTAGTTGAGGCACTTTTAAGAAACATTTAGACGGGTGCATGGATAGGATAGGTTTAAACATAGAAACATAGAAAACAGATGCAGGAGTAGGCCATTCGGCCCTTCGAGCCTGCACCGCCATTCAATATGATCATGGCTGATCATCCAACTCAGTATCCCGTATCTGCCTTCTCTCCATAACCCCTGATCCCTTTAGCCACAAGGGCCCACATCTAACTCACTCTTAAATATAGCCAATGAACTGGCCTCAACTACTTTCTGTGGCAGTGAATTCCACAGATACTACTTTCTATGGCAGAGAATTCCCACAGATGGATAGAGATGGGCCAAACACAGGCAGATGGGATTAGTGTAGATGAGACATGTTGGTCAGTGTGGGCATATTGGGTTGAAGGGCCTGTTTCCACACTGTATGACTATGACTATTTCACTCTCAGCTTTTCCATCCATGTAGCCATCTAAATGTATTTTAATCATTGCATTATACCCACCTCTACCAGCTTGTTCTACATACCCACCAACCACGCTATGAAAATGTTGACTTCATGTCCCATTAAATATTTTCTCTCTCACTTTAAATCCATGCCATCCATAATTAGATTCTGCTACCTTGGGGAAAATACCTTATCAATGTCCCTCATGATTTTGTACACCTTTAACATCACCCCTCAGCCTCCCATACTCCAGGGAAATACCCCCAGGAGGTCTCTACTTGCCACTCAAGTCCTTCAGTCCACTAAGATTTTGAGAAACGTTTTTGTTGCATCCTTTCCAGTTCAATGACACCCTTCCTACAGCTGGCCTTTTGCATATGTCTCTCCAAATAGCAGAACAAATCCAATACATTTCTTGATTGATGCACAAAAAATAATCAGAGATGCATTCAATAGTAATGGGCGATACAGTGATAGTTTTGCTGCCTTACAATGCCAGGGACCCAGTTGCGATCCTGACTACAGGTGCTAACTGTGTGGAGCTTATACGTTCTCCCTGTGACTGCATGGGTTTTTTCCAGGTGCTCTGGTTACCTTTCACATTCCAAAGTCATGCAAGTTTGTAGGTTAATTGCCTTCGGTAAAATTGTCCCTTGTGTGTAGATGATCATGGTCAGTGCGAGCATGATGGGCCAAAGGGCCTGGTTCCACACTATATCTCTGAACTAAACTAAAAGCTCCCAAACTGAAGAAGGGTGATTAAGACGAGGAAAGAGATAACACAAAGGAACAATTTGAGCAAGAAATTAAGGAGTAAAGGAGTACAAATACCTTGGAGTGTAAACTGAACTGGTCCAGAAAGCTGAGGCCCTGTACAAGAAGGGACATGGCCGGCTGTACATTTTGAGAAGCCTCCGCTCCTTCAACCTCTGCAGTAAGATGCTGTAGACGTTCTACCAACCCGAGGTAGCCAGTGCCATCTTCTTCACTGTCGTGCGCTGGTAGCAGCAGGGCGATGGCCGCGGACGCTACAGGATTAACAAACTCGTCACGAAGGCTGGCTCTGTCCTGGGAGCCGAATTGGATTCATGGGAGGTGGTCTCGGAGGGGAGGATGCTCCTCAAACTGCAGAGCATCCTGGACAATACAGCTCACCCCCTCCATAACACACTGGTCAACCTGAGGAGTACCTTCAGCAATAGACTGTTTCCATCAAAATGCAACACAGAACGCCACAGGAGATCCTTCTTCCCTGTGGCTATCAAACTGTACAACTCCTCCCCCTTCTATCATGGGGTAGACTGACTCCTCCCCCCCCCCCCCCCCATCCAAATATTTGCACATCCCCAATCCTATCCACTCATCACTTTAGTTTCATGAATCATGTGGTTTTATGACTGTTGACCGGTCAATTTCCCTCCTGGGATAAATAAAGTGCCATCGTATTGTATCATACCATGTCGTAAATCAAAGGCAAGAAGGAGGAAAGGAAATTAATTGCCAAATGGATGCATGCAAAGTTGTGGACTGAGATAAAGATATCAAAAAATTAATATATATATATACATACATATACACATACATATACATGAGGAATTTGAGGAAGGACATTCTTGCTATTGAGGGAGTGCAGCTTAGGTTTACTAGGTTAATTCCCGGGATGGCGGGACTGTCATATGCTGAGAGAATGGAGCGGCTGGGCTTGTACACTCTGGAGTTTAGAAGGATGAGAGGGGATCTCATTGAACATATAAGATTGTTTAGGGTTTGGACACGCTAGAGGCAGGAAACATGTTCCCGATGTTGGGGGAGTCCAGAACCAGGGGCCACAGTTTAAGAATAAGGGGTAAGCCATTTAGAACGGAGACGAGGAAACACTTTTTCTCACATAGAGTTGTGAGTCTGTGGAATTCTCTGCCTCAGAGGGTATGGAGGCAGGTTCTCTGGATGCTTTCAAGAGAGAGCTAGATAGGGCTCTTAAAAATAGCAGAGTCAGGGGATAGGGGGTGAAGGCAGGAACGGGGTACTGATTGGGGATGATCAGCCATGATCACTTTGAATGGCGGTGCTGGCTCGGGGCCGAATGGCCTATATATATATATATACATCTATACATATATATATATACATGTATATATACACACATACATATCTATATACACATATATACATACACATATATACATACATATATATATATATATATATACATACATATATATACATATACATATATATACATATACATATACACATATATATATATATATACATACACATATATACATATATATACATACATACATAAAGGTTGGAATGGGAGCTTTGGAACAAGTGAAAGGGTTCATATGAAGATGCCTTAATGAAAATGTTGAGATAACATAATCATCACTGATGATATTCAGTTAATTGCCTTTGTTGCAGAGAATTTATAGGTCATTTAGGTTTACTGAGGATTTAATTGGATTTCCATCTTCAAGACTCCAACAACCTACCCTGATCAGTTTATCAGTAATAAGCTAGCTTATTGCTATCCATATGCAATCATTTGCAAAGTTCTATTAAACATATCTTGCATTTTCCAAATCAAGAAGGTATCATGGAATTTTGTTTTAATGTAAAAACTTGAAAACTGATATTTATTTATTAGACCTTTCATGAGTCCAGAACAAGCAAAGCTTTTTAGAGCTCAGAGAGTACCTAGAGTCACAGTCATACCCCGTTGAAACAGGTCCTTTGGCCCATTTGACAACGCTGACTAACATGCCCCGATTACACTCGTCCCACCTGCCTGCATTTGACCCATATCCCTCTAAACCTGTCCTATCCGTGTCCCTGTCAAAAAAGTATTTTAAACAATGAGATAGTACCTGCCTCAACTACCTCCTCTGTCAGTTCATTCCATATATCCACCACCCTTTGCATTAATATGTTGCCCCTCAGGTTCTTGTTAAATATTTCCCCTCTCACCGTAAACATAGAACATAAAACAATACACACAGGAACTGGCCCATCGGCCTACAACGTCTATACCAAACTTGAGGCTAACGAAATGAAACTCTTCTGCCTGCAAGTGCCCATTAACCCTGCATGTCCATGTGCCTATCCTAAAGCCTCTTAGATGCCACTATCGCATCTACCTCCACCACCTTGCACCCACCACTCTGTTACAAACTTCCCCTGTACATTTCCTATAAATTTGCACCTCTCTACTCCTACCATGGCCATCTCCTTATCGTGGGAAACTCAAGAGGTGATTTAGGCACAGTTAGTAATCTGTTAATAATCAGATTCAAGGAAGGTTGATTGAAGGAAAAAAAAAATGCCAATCAGAACTTCCTTGCTCTACTTCAAAATAGTGTCACGGGATCTTTTGCGTCCAATGAGAGTCCAATATTTTCTACAAAATACATCACATGCTCTTTGCCTCCTCATGACTTCCGTTTTCCAGGCCCCCACTCCCTCATCTTTACTATGGATGTCCAGTCACACTATATCTCCATCCCCCACCAGGAGGGTCTTAAAGCCCTCTGTTTCTTCCTCAACCGCAGAACCAGCCAATTTCCGTCCACCAATACTCTCCTCCGCCTAGCAGAGCTGGTGCTTACCCTCAACAACTTCTCCTTCATCCACTTCCTCCAAATCCAAGGTGTATCTATGGGCACTCGCATGGGCCCTAGCTATGCCTGCCTCTTGGTAGGGTACGTCGAACAATTCCTGTTCCAGGCGTACACTGGCCCTATACTCAAACTCTACCTCCGCTACATTGACGACTGCATTGGGGCTACCTCCTGCACCCATGCAGAACTCACTGACTTCATCAACTTCACCACTAATTTCCATCCTGCACTCAAATTCACTTGGACCATCTCCAACATCTCCCTACCGTTTCTAGATCTCACCATCTACATCACAGGAAACAACCTATTGACTGTCATCTACTACATTCCTACTGACCCCCATAGCTATCTGGACTACACTTCTTCCCATCTTGGTTCCTGTAAGGACTCTATCCCCTAATCTCAATTCCTCCGTCTATGCCGCATCTGCGCCCAGGATGAGGTGTTCCATACCAGGGTATCAGAGATGTCCTCATTCTTTAGGAAACGGGGGTTCCCCTCTTTCATTATTGTTGAGGCTCTCACAAGGGTCTCCTCCATATCCTGCAAGCTCTGCTCTTGTTCCCCCTCCCCCCATTTGTAACAAGGACAGAGTCCCCCGTGGCCTCACCCCTCTACCCCATCAGCTGTCGCAAACAGCATATAATCCTCCAACATTTTTGCCACCTCCATGGGATCCCACTACTGGCCACATCTTCCCATCTCCACCTCTTTCTGCTTTCCGCAGAGACTCTTCCCTCTGAGACTCCCTGGTCTACTCGTCCCTTCCCACCTAAACCACCCCCGGGTAGTTTCCCCTGCAACCACAGGAGATACAATACCTATCCCTTTACCTCCCCCCCTCGAATCCATCCAAGTACCTTCTCCAACCTCATCAACTGTATCCGCTGTTCCAGGTGTCAACTTCTCCACATCGGCGAGACCAAGCACAGGGCTTGGCTATCGTTTCGCTGAACACCTCCGCTCAGTCCGTCTTACCTACCTGATCTCCCGGTGGCTCAGCACTTTAACTCCCCCTCCCATTCCCAATTTGGCCTTTCTGTCCTGGGCCTCCTCCATTGTCAGAGTGCGGTCCAGCGCAAATTGGAGGAACAACACCTCATATTTCGTTTGGGTAGTTTACGCCCTAGCGGTTTGAACATTGACTCTCTAACTTCAGATAGCCCTTGCTTCTCTCTCTCCCCATCCCCTCCCCAGTTCTCCCACGAGTCTGTCTCTGACTACATTCTATCTTTGTCCTGCCCCCTCCCCCGACATCAGTCTGAAGAAGGGTTTCGACCCAAAACGTCACCCGTTCTACTGTCCAGAGATGCTGCCTGTCCCGCTGAGTAAAGGGTTCTGTCCCACTTTCACAACCTAATTCACAACCTTTTTTACTCGTGGACATTTTTCATCATGCTAGGAAAAATGCCCCGACCTACTTGATGCCATGAGTACCTACGACTAGCATCACGACCTCCTACGACCTCGTGACGACCATGCTGCGAGTATGAGTCAAGGGCAAGCTCGGCAGAGGTCGTGAATTAGGTCGTGAAAGTGGGACAGGCCCTTACTCCAGCATTTTGTGGCTACCATTGACTACCATTGTGGCTACCATTGACCAGCATCTGCAGTTCTTTCCTACAGAGAAAAGATTTTGTTGTGTGCCAACCTTTCAATGAAAAGATGATACATGATTACAATCAAGCCATCCACAGTTTACAGATACAAGGGAATAATGTTTAGTGCGAGATAAGGTCCAGTAAAGTCCGATTAATGATAGTCCAAGGGTCTCCAATAAAGTAGATGGTAGCTTAGGACCGCTCTCTAGTTGGTGATAGGATGGTTCAGTTTTCTGATAACAGCTGGGTAGAAACCGTTCCTGAATCAGATGGTGTGCATTTTCTTGAGGTGAGAAGAGGGAATGACTTGGGTGAGACTCATTCTTTATCATGCTGGAGGCCTTGCCAAGGCAGCGTGAAGTGTAAATGGAGTCAATGGAAGAGGAGTTGATTAGGGTGATGGTCTGGGCTGCGTCCACGATCTCTGCAATTTCTTGCGTTCTTGGATGAAGCTTAATCTGGATTTAATGTTGAGGACTATCCACCGAGCCAAGGCATATATTATAAATTAGCTGTCAGATGGAACCTGATCTTTCACCTTATCTCCAAAGTATTTTGAGCCTGGGTCAATATGATGGGATCAAATGTTTAAGTGCGTAATTGTTGTATTTTCATGTTAAGCAATTTAGCGGGAACGCTAATGTCATCAGATGTACTGAAGGAAATGAGAAATGTAGAAGGAATAAAGGTTGATTAATTGGGTTCTTTAAGATTGTGGAAAACACTCGATAAGTTTAAAAAAAGATTATTTTTCTCTTGTGCAAAAATCCAGAAAAAAAGTCAGACAAATGAGATGTGAATGCAGAGAATTGTAGAGGAAGGTAGAAATATGGACTCGTTGACAGTTAAATTGAAATTATTTCATGAACATGCATACAGATTAGGAACAAGAGTGGACCACTTGGCAGATCAAGCCTGCTCCACCATTTAATACATGTGGCTCATGTGATTGCAACTCAATATTATATCACTGCCTGCCCACGGTAACATTTCACTCTTGTTTTATCATTTTAATAGGAACCTGAAGGGCAATTTTATTTTACACAAAGAATGGTGGGTGTGTGGAACGAGCTGTCGGAGGAGGTAGTTGAGGCAGTGACTATCGCAATGTTTAAGAAACATTTAGACAGGTACATGGATCGGATAGGTTTAGAGGAATATGGGCCAAACACGGGCAGGTGGGACTAGTGTATATGGGACATGTTGGTTGGTGCGGAACCATTGGGTCAATGGGCCTCCTTCCATGATGTATGACTCGATCTGATTTTAAAAGGATTCAAAAGTTCTGCTAAGGATTCAAAAGTTCTGCTTCACCACTCATTAAGAAAGAGTGTTCTAAGACAACAGACAGAACATTTTGCCTCATCTGTGTAGACTGGAATTTAGAAGGATGAGAGGGATTCTTATTGAAACATATAAGATTATTAAGGGTTTGGACACGCTGGAGGCAGGAAACTTGTTCCCGATGTTGGGGAGTGCAGAACCAGGGGCCACAGTTTAAGAAATAAGGGGTAAGCCCATTTAGAACGGAGATGAGGAAACACTTTTCCACATGGAGAGTTGTGAGTCTGTGGAATTCTCCCTCAGAGGGCGTTAAGGCCGTTCTCTGGATACTTTCAAGAGAGAGCTAGAAAGGGCTCTTAAAGATAGTGGAGTCAGGGGATATGGGGAGAAGGCAGGAACGGCGTACTGATTGTGGATGATCAGCCATGATCACATTGAATGGCAGTGCTGCTCGAAGGGCTGAATGGCCTACTCAGCACCATTGTTCTATCGTCTATTGTCTATCTCTGTCCTAAATGAATAATACCTTACTTTTAAATAGTGATCCCTAGTTCTGGTTTGTGCCACAATTTAGCTGAAACACCCTTTTCCCCAATCAGTATGTCAAAATCCCTCACAACTTCATAATCCACTTGGATAGTTTAACAACACAACACCCCCCCCCCAATCTTTTTTTTTAGTATGCTCCCTCTTCCCTGTGCCCCATTTGGATGCACACCCTTTTCTCCCACCATCCTGCCTCCATCCTCTTCTGGCCTCCCGATTCACACCTCTGTTCTCCTTAACTCACAGCCTTTTGTCACTTTTCATCACTTTTCGTCTCCCATTTGCCAATCAAACCTCACTGTCTCCTCACTTGTATCTGCCTATTCCCAGCTATTTATCAGACAACTGGAATCGTCCACCCAACAACTAGAGAGTGTCCTGAGGTACTATCTACACCATTGGTGACCCCTGGACTATCTGTAATAGAGACTTTACTCGACTTTATCTTCCACTAAATGTTATTCCCTCTATCATGTATCTGTGCACTGTAGATGGATAGTCTTTCCGCTGACTGGTTGACACGTAACAAAAGCTTTCACTGTACACGTGATAATAAACTAAACTAAACTATCACTTGCCAGGCTTTGTCTCACCCCCATCTCTCTTCCACTTTTTTTCCCTCCACTAGAATCCATATGAATAAGGGTCCCATCCCAAAACGGCATATGTCCATGTCCTCCAGAGATACTGCTTGACCCATTGAGATGCTCCAGCACTTTGTGTTTTTTTTGCTACCAGATTCGATCATCTGCAGTTCCTTGTGTTTCCCACACAATCTGGTGTCATTCGTCCCTCTTGTTCTCTAAACCTGTAAATATAAGCCAAGCCCTCTTCAACCTTCCTCAAAACAAAGCACAAATTATCTGAACAGCTTCCAATGCATTTATATTCTTCCTTAATTAAAGAAACCCAAGCTGTGCACTCCAAACATAGTCACACCAAAGGCCTTTACAGAATGAGGGGTAACCTCCCTACTACATTTGGATTCGATTCCCCCAGCACACTCTGTTGACTCTCCTAATTACTTTCACTACCCAAATATTAGCCTGTTGCAATTCATAAATTCCTCAGAGTTCTGTAATCTCTTACCAATTATATAACGTGCTTCTTTTCAACTTCTGTCAAAATAGACCATTTCATGCATTGTGCTCCGTCAACTGATCTTGACAGGTAGAACCCATTTGCTCTTCCTGTCCAGATCCTGTCGCAGCCTCCTCCTCACCTCTTCACAATGTTAGTTCCTCCCCACCATTATGTCAATAGAGAATTTTGCAATCGCACTTACCATTCTCTGGTGGTTGATAGGATGATTGTGTTAAAGAAGGAACTGCAGATGCTGGAAAATCGAAGGTACACAAAAATGCTGAGAAATGGAGAACTCTGAGTTTCTCCAGCATTTTTGTGTACCTAGGATGATTGTGTTGCCTGATATGAGCTGTTATCTGGCAACTGAATAATCCTGTCAACAACTAGAGAGCAGTCTGAGCTAGCATCTACCTCATTGGAGACCTTCGGACTATCTTCAAACGGACTTGACTGGGCTTCACCTTGCAATAGACGTTGTTGCCTTTATTATATATCTGCATGCTGTGGATGGCTCAGTTGTAATGATGTATAGTTGTGAGGCACACAACAAAAGATTTTCACTGTACCTGATAATAAACTAAACTAAATGATGCATTCTTCCATATCATTGTGATAAAATTGCAAGACGTTCGGAGCCTCTGTACTGCTCCTTGGCAAGCAATGCATTACATCTGTCAACTAGAAAATACCCATTCATTCCTGATCCCTCCTCCATGTTAACTGGTCAGCCTTCCACAACGATAGGTTGCCTCCACCACCAAGAGCTTATATTTTCTGATTTAAAGTTTCAAGACTGTTGGCTAGAGCGGGCACATTGGCGCAGTGGTAGAGTTGCTGCCTAGCAACGCCAGAGACCCGGCTTCGATCCTGACGACGGGTCCTGTCTGTACGCAGTTTGTACCTTCTCTCTGTGACTGCGTGGGTTTTCTCTGGGTGCTCCGGTTTCTCCCACACTCCAAAGACGTGCAGGTTTGTAGGTTAATTGGCTTCAGTAAAGGTTGTAATTGTCCTGAGTGTGTAGGACTCGGTGGCCGAAGGGCCTGACTCCATGCTGTATCTCTAAAGTCTGTCTTGTTGGATATGTGCATCAAGACATTTGGAACAAAAGCAACCCAATTTGTTTAAGGTATATTTTATTTTGATTCATATTCAGTATTTGGGCAATGCTGGCAAAGCCAACATTAAATGTCCATCACTAAGGGGCCTTGAGGAAATGTAGTGAAGTGCCTTCTTGAACCACTCCCTCAAAGGTAAGGAGTTCCAGGATCAATTCCTGTGACTTAAGGACTCTCTATATCTTCCCAAATCAGAATGACTCAACAACCATTTCGTCAAATGCTGTGCTCAGTCTGCCAAGGGCCTACTGGATCTCCCGGTTGCCAACCATTTTAACTCCTCTTCCCATTCCCATACTGACCTTTCTGACCTGGGACTCCACCATTGCCAGAGTGAGACCATGTGCAACTGAGGAACAGCGCCTCATATTCTCTTGGGTAGCTTACACCCCAACTCCAATTTTACAAAACTAAGATACAAACAAACCACCTTCTCCCCCACTATTCCCAGTGCCCCACCTGGACCCGACTCATTTATCTCCTCCCCCTTCCACTTCCACTGGCTTCACAACTCACATCTCTTTTATCCTGATCTCACACCTTTTGTCTATTAATCTCGGACCTTTGTCCAGTAGAGCAGCAGTAGAGCTGCTGCCTTATAGCACCTGATCCTGATCATGAGTGTTGTCTATGTTCTCCCTGCGACTGCGTGGGTTTTGTCGACGTGCTCCAGTTCCCCCCCACATCCCAATGATGTGTGGGCTTGTAGGTACATTGACTTCTGTAAGTTGCCCCTAGTGTGTAGATTCAAAACTGGCATAACGTAGAACTAGTGTATGGGGTGATCGCAGGTCGGTGTGGGATTTGTGAGCCGAAGGGCCCGTTTCCACACTGTAATCTAAACTAAACTAATGACGAAGAGGTTAGAGGATGGAATGGCCTCCTATTTTTCAGATTTTATGATATGTTTTGGTGTTCGTGAGATTATCAATCTCAATATTTTCACGATCTCTTCAAAGCGGTCAGTTAGGATGCTTGCCAGATTATAAGCATTGTTCCCTCTACCACAAATCACACTGGATGCACTGTCATTGAATCATTGAAAGATGTAGCTTGGAAACATGCCCTTCAGCCCACGGCATCCATGCCGACCATCGATCACCCGTTTATGCTAGTTCCTAACATTATCCCGCTTTCCGTCCACTCTGTAGACACTAGGGGCAATTTAAAGAAGCCAATTACAAACCTGCACGCCTTTGGAATGTGGGAAGAGACCAGAGCACCCGGAGGAAACCTACGTGGTCACAGGGGGAAACGTGCAACCTCCACACAGACAATACCCTGGGTCAGGATCAATCCCGGGTCTCTGGCACTGCGAGGCAGCAGCTCTACCAGCTGCGCCACTGTGCCGCCCCTCCAGAAAATGCACTGCAGTTGCAGTTAGTTCTCCACTCCAAACCTTCAATGCCTTCCACCAAGAAGGCCAGGGGCTGTAGGTGCATGGAAACACCATCTCCCGCAGGTTTCCCTCCAAGTTGTGTAATGTGTAAACTTGGAAATACATCGTTAATCCTTTGACATCGGGGAGCTAAGTCCTGGAAATGCTGAGCCATCAGCATTGCGGGAGTACCCATTCATCAGAAAAGTCTGTAATATTTCAGAAGTTATGTCACCACTTGTCATCACCATTACAAAGGCAATTAGGGATAAAACCATAAGAACCATAAGACATGGGTAGGAAGCAACTGCAGATGCTGGTTTAAACTGAAGATAGGCACAAAAGCTGGAGCAACTCAGTGGGACAGGCAGCATCTCTGGAGAGAAGGAATGGGTGGCATTTTGGGTCCAGACCCTTCTTCAAATATTGGAGCAGAATTAGGCCATTTGGCTAATCCAAGTCTACTCCGCCATTCAATCATAGCTGATCTATCTTTCCATCTCAACGCCATTCTCCTGCCATCTCCCCGTAAACTCCCCGCAAGGGAAATTGGGGATGGACATTAAATACTTCCAAACTACATCCTGACACCAATAAAATAACAAATTAATAAACGCACAAAAGTGGTTTCACAGATTCAACCCACTCCACTTGCCACCTTACTGTTAGGTCTAACCCATCCAATCTCACACAACAGCAACAAACAATTGTGTTTAAGAAGAATTGCACAGGTTCTTTACTAACTTGTGGGGGGGGGGGGGAGGGGGAATGTGGGGATGATTAACCACGAGAAAAGCCAAAAAGCATTAACGGTTTGGGCAGAAAGTTGGTTGAACACATAGGGTTGGGGAATTAAGTGCTTAGATGGGGTTCAATGAAATCAACAGGTCAGAGAAACAAGTAGTCACAGAAAAAAAACATGCAACGTTTCTGAAGTTTCATAGGTATCTTCCAGTCTCACACCTTCACATGGCTGTTCCACAATCATTGAGTGGAAGGGAATCAGTAGAGGGGTGGGGGGGGTAGGTGTAATGGGGGGGGTGTCGGTGGAATGAGGGGGTGGTCGGTGGAATGGGGGGGGTGGTCGGTGGAATGGGGGGGTGGTCGGTGGAATGGGGGGGGTGGTCGGTGGAATGGGGGGGTGGTCGGTGGAATGGGGGGGTGGTCGGTGGAAAGGAGGGGTGGTCTGTGGAGAGGGGGTGGTGGTCGGTGGAATGGGGGGTGGTCGGTGGAAAGGAGGGGTGGTCTGTGGAAAGGGGGGGTGGTGGTCGGTGGAATGGGGGGGTGGTCGGTGGAATGGGGGGCGGTCGGTGGAATGGGGGGGTGGTCAGTGGAAGGAGGGGGGGTCGGTGGAGAGGGTGTGTGGTCGGTGGAGAGGGGGGGGGTCGGTGGAGAGGGGGGGGTTGGTGGAGAGGATGGGGGGTCGGTGGAATGAGGGGGGGTCGGTGGAATGGGGGGGGGTCGGTGGAATGGGGGGGGGTCGGTGGAATGGGGGGGTGGTCGGTGGAATGGGGGGTGGGTCGGTGGAATGGGGGGGGTGGTCGGTGGAAAGGAGGGGTGGTCTGTGGAGAGGGGGGTGGTGGTCGGTGGAATGGGGGGTGGTCGGTGAATGGGGGGGCGGTCGGTGGAATGGGGGGGTGGTCAGTGGAAGGAGGGGGGGTCGGTGGAGAGGGTGTGTGGTCGGTGGAGAGGGGGGGGTTGGTGGAGAGGATGGGGGGGTCGGTGGAATGAGGGGGGGTCGGTGGAATTGGGGGGGGGGGGTCGGTGGAATGGGGAGGGGTGTTTATCAGCAAAGTGGGGATGGTTGGTGTAGGAGAGGGGGATGGGGGGGGTTTATCGTCAGAGAAGGAATGCACTTCCATTAAAACATTATGGAATCCTCTCCTACAGATGGGAATTATTTGACTGACCCAGAAGATAAAGTATGGAAACAGGGCTTCGGCCCATCAAGTCCAATCCGCCCATAGATCAACTGTTCACACCACGTTAAATGCCACGTCCCTACACACTTGGGGCAATTTTACAGCCATCCAAAATTCCAACCCGCCTTTCGTTGGGATGTGGGAGGGAACTAGAGAACCTGAAGGACACCCACGTGGTACCAGGGAGACCCTGCAAACTCTACACAGACAGCACCCAAGGTCAGCATCGAACCCGGGTCTCTGGCTTTGCGAGGCAACAGCTTAGTTTAGTTTAGAGATACAGGCCCTTCGGCTTACCAGGTTCATGCTGACCAACAATCACCCGTACATTAGTCCGATCCTACATGCAAGGGACAGAATTTACAGAAACCAATTAAACTACAATCCTGCCCGTCTTTGGGATAAAAGACGGGCAGGTTTAATTTTAAATTTTAAATTTTAATGGAAAGAAAACAGAAGTGATGGTGTTTGGTCCCAATAGCCCCCGTGAACCCCCCCCCCCCCCTGTTGACTTGGGTCCCTTGGCACTGTATGTGAAGCCAACAGTTTTAAACTTGGGTTTTAAGATGGACAGTGATTTTAAATTAGATCGTCAAATAGGCGCGGTAGTTAAGTCCAGCTTCTTTCATTTAAGGCAGCTGGCAAAGGTGAAGCCCATTCTTCAACGACAGCATTTTGAAACAGTAATCCATGCCTTCATCACGTGTCGGCTGGATTACTGTAACGCACTTTATTTTGGAGTTAGCCAATCATCCCTTGCACGTCTCCAGTTGGTTCAGAATGCTGCTGCTCGCCTTTTAACTGGAACACGTAAGAGGGAGCACGTAACGCCTATTCTGGCCTCCCTCCCACTGGCTGCCTGTGTACTTTAGAGTTCATTTTAAGATTCTTTTATTTGTTTTTTAAATCTTTAAATTGTCTCGCCCCCCGCCTCACCTCTCTGAGCTGCTTCATCCCTACGCTCCTGCTCGGTGCCTCAGGTCAGCTGATCAGCTGCTCCTGGAGGTACCGAGGTCTAAGCGGAAGCTCAGAGGGGATAGAGCCTTCTCTGTTGCTGCTCCGACATTATGGAACACTCTACCTTTGCACATCAGACAGGCCCCTTCACTGTCCATTTTCAAAACTAGTCTTAAAACCCTTTTCTATTCCTTGGCTTTTGACCCTGCATGAGACTTTGTTCCTGTTTTAGTGTTTCTATTGTTTTTTTTATTGTTTTTACTGTCTTTTAATGTTTTTATTGTTTTGTTTCATGTTTGTGATTGGTCATGTACAGCACTTTGTTGCAACGGTGGTTGTTTTTAAAGTGTCTATAAATAAAGTTCAGATCAGTTCAGTTCAGGATATGGGAAGCTGGAGAAGGTGCCAACTCCACAGACAGCACCCGAAGTAATAGACAATAGACAATAGGTGCAGGAGTAGGGCATTTGGCCCTTTGAGCCAGCACCGCCATTCAATGTGATCATGGCTGATCATCTACAATCAGTACCCCGTTCCTGCCTTCTCCCCATATCCCCTGACTCCGCTATTTTTAAGAGCCCTATCTAGCTCTCTCTTGAAAGCATCCAGAGAACCTGCCTCCACCGCCCTCTGAGGCAGAGAATTCCACAGACTCACCGCTCTCTGTGAGAAAAAGTGTTTCCTCGTCTCCGTTCTAACTGGCTTACTCCTTATTCTGTGAGGCAACAGGTCTATCAGCTGCACCACTGGAAAACTGAAAGTCCCTCAACTAGTAAAGCTCATTACCATGGGGTTGCTGAGCAAGCAAGATAAGACGGATAAACTATCCCGGTTCAAGTTACCTTGCGCATGTGGACTATTTTGGAAAGCAAGCCAATTCTCTGAAGAAAACAAACCTTAACTGGTGGGTCAAATTCATCATTCATTATTAAACAGTGTAAGAACTAGATACTGGGGAAACTTCCTGATAATGCTGAAAATTATTCTGTATATTCAACAACATCCTAAAAGCCAAGGTCACTTTCACCATGATTGTGTTGCACCTGGTTATGGTAGAATAGGCATTAATTAAGTGGCAATTAATGTATATGTTCACATCTACATACCACATGAAGGGCTTCATTAGATATCATAAAAATAGTCTGACATAATTTCATTAAAAATCTTGATTATTTTGCGAAGGTGTCAAGGGTTTTTGTAGTGATAAATAGTTGATGTTAAAAATGGTCCATGGATGGTGAAATTCAGCTATTAATTTTGCAGGCTGCTCATTAGTATTATCAGAATGCGACAATAGCTGGGAGTTTAACAATGGACGAGGGAGGGGAAGTGGAAAGTAACAGAGAAAAGGATATTGCATGTGCAGCAACAATTACACAATCTTTTATCAGGACTTCGTTGCTTACTAATTAATTTAGAGTCTAAACTCAGCTTAATCCAGATTGAAATGTGGGTTAAAGCCAAGATTTCAATTTGTATTTTTAAATCCTGCGCTGGTGACCCAAAGACTTTAATCTCTCAGGTAGCCGACTGGTTAATGGGATTGTGTAAAATTCCCCAAGTGCACCATTTTTAAAGCAAGGCATTAACCTGAACAAATGGGTGAAATTAAACTCCTGATTGTCTTTTGGAAGTTGTTCTGGAGAGCAGAACATTACAGTGATTAACAAGTGAAACATCCTACTGATGAACCCAGTGTGCTTCCAATTCTCTGAGCAATCAGTGAGTGATAAAAGACAGTGTCCATGAGGCTGGCAAAGTCTACAACTGCTCGCCTGCCAAGAACATATGGATCTCTGTATTCCTGCCAACAGAGGAAGGTAGGGGTAAGAGGGTCAGGCCATATATCCCATTCGTCACATCGTACCAAAGAGTGAAAGGCCTGGACAGAGTGGATGTGGAGAGGATATTTCCACCAGTGGGTGAGTCTAGGACCAGAGGGCACAGCATCAGAATAAAAGGACATACCTTTAGAAAAGAGGCAAGTAGGAATTCCTTGAGTCAGAGGGTGGTGAATCTGTGGAATTCATTGCCACAGACAGCTGTGGAAGCCAAGTCATTGGGTATCTTTAAAGTTGAAATTCTTGATTAGTAAAGGGTATCAAAGGTTATGGGGAGAAGGCAGAAGAATTGGGTTGAGAGGGAATGATAGATCAGCCCCGATTGAATGGCGGAGTAGACTCGATGGGCCTAATAACCAAATTCTGCTCTTATGACAAATTAACTTGTGTATCCTCTTCTGAGACAGTCCCGCAGGATCAAGGATGACCTACCTCCCTTCCTATGTGGCTGTGAAGTGCGATACAATATCTGACGATACTGCCATTGGTGGGATAATATCCAGTGAGGACATTGGATGAGTATTTTGGGAAGTGTTTTTGCTGGACTCCTATTGAAGACACTGAAGGTTTGAGTAACTTCCTGGATGATTTTTCTCCATTTTGAATGGAAAATGCACAATGCCTCTTATGAAGCTGATGGAGATGTTACATATTTTCCCAGCCCCCCAGGGGCTATGTGAACATCATTGAAGTACTTTCTCTCTCCTGGCAATCTTCTACCCTCATCAAGTTTGGAATAGAGTGCCAGTTTTAGGAGTGAGTTGTTGAAACGGGAAACGATACACTTGTTTCCCTTAAAACATTTAGGTTAATTGGCTTCCGTAAATTTTCCCCAGTGTGTAGGATGCAAAAGTGGTTTAACATAGAACTAGTGTACGGATGATTGATGGTCAGTGTGGGCCGAGGGGCCACTTTCCACGCTGTATCGCTAACACTAAAACTACGAGCCATTAATCTCAGCTTTAAATTTAAGGCTGCACAATATAACCCAACATCAATTACTGTTTGAGGAAATTTGTTCCAAATTTCCAGAACACTTGGCAGGCAGAATTGTTTTCACACTTCGCTTTTGAAAGAACTGGCTTTAATTTTTGGACTTAGCCCACAAGTCCCAGATTCCCCAAATAACTACTGGGAACAAAATGTTTCTCTCTCCATCAATTCTCCTCTATATCCATGAACTTTGGTCAAATCTCTCTGTAACCTTTCAACTTTCAGGAATTAAAAAAAAAAAAATGGACACAAATTGCTGAAGTAAATCAGCAGGTCACGCAGCATCTCTCGGGAACCTGGACAGGTTACGTTTTCAGTCAAGACTTATCTTCAGACTTTCTTTCCTCCCTGTGACCGCATGGGTTTTCATGGTTGCTCTGGTTTCCTCCCACATTCCCAAAACGTACAGCTTTGTAGGTTTACTGGCGTCTGTAAACTGTCTCTAGTGTCAATGATAGAACTAGTGCACAGGTGATTGCTGGGCAGTGTGAATTCGATGGGCCGAAGAGCCTGTTTCCAGGGTATATCTCTAAGGTAAACCTTTCAAAGGGTAGTGATCTATCCAAGGGTTTGAAAAGCTGGAACGGATAGAGATAAAAAGAACAGAATATAGAATTATTCCACTACTTTTGTAAAAATTCTCTATGAAAAGAATTGAGGGCCATAAATAAGGCTGATCCAAAGAATGAAAATGTAAACGTCATTCTTTTGCCGTTGAGAGGAAGCTTGCTGGAATCACCCCGACCCACACACCGGGGTGATTCCACCCCCCGGACCCCCACATGGGGTGATTCAGCGACCCACACATGGGTGATTCACCCACCCGTAATGCTGATGTTTGGATGAACTGATTTGACTTCAGTCATTATGTGGCAGTTTTATTAGTGATGATTTGATGACAACTGTGGGCAGCACAGTGGCGCAGCGGTAGAGCTGCTGTCATAGTGCCAGAGACCCCGTTTCGATCCTAACTAAGGGCGATGTCTGTACGGAGTTTGGTCATTCTCCGTGTGACCACGTGGGTTTTCTCCAGGTGCTCCAGTTTACTCCCACACTCCAAAGACATTCAGGATTGTAGGTTTAAGAAGGAACTGCAGATGCTGGAAAAATCGAAAGTAGACAAAAAATGCTGGAGAAACTCAGCGGGTGAGGCAGCATCTATGGAGAAAATGAGTATGGAGAAAAGGAGTAGACTGAAGAAGGGTCTTGACCCGAAATGTCGCCTACTCCTGGTCAGCGCGGACTCAGTGGGATAAAGGACCTGCATCCCAATACGGAACTGATTATCTTCGGATCAATGGAAGACGGATGTAAGCTAACTACATTTCAAAAATCTCTCTTTAATTATGGCTTAATAACGGCAAAAAAACGTACTTAAATTTTGGAAAAACGCATCTACACCAACGCTTTAAATGTGGATTTCAAATATGTTGGAAATGTTACATCTGGAAGAAATGAGATTCCTCCTATTAGGCAAAGCAGATCAATTCTTAATGATTTGGTCTCCCTTTATCGACTTTTTACAAGCATATGGTGCAACACAACCGTAGAAATTAAATGTTTCAGAACCGGGTGAGTAAAGATATTAAATAGGTATCTCTCTTAATCTTTCTCTTCTTATTTCCTTCTTTTTTTCTACTTCCTTTTTCTCCTTCCTTTTTTTTTTCCTCATCCCTTTCTACCTTTTTGTTTACCTGTTTCTTTCTTTGGGCTTTCTTGACTATTTCACGAACTAACACTATCACCACTTCTTAAGATACTCTCCCTTCCTCCATCTTTCCTTTCTTCATTTTCTGTTTTATGGTTAAATTAAAAATAAGAAGTTGTACATGAATTGTAATATCTCAGTGTGTATCAGGTACTTATGTACTACATTATTGTACTTACTTCTAATTTAAAAAACAAAATTATAAAATATTTTTGAAAAAGGACCTGCTTCTACGCTGTATCTCTAAACACTAAAGTTTTAGTTTTTAGTTTTAGAGATACAGCATGGAAACAGTCCTTTCGGCCCACCAAGCCTGTGCCAACCAGCAATCCCCACATATTAAGACTTCCCTCACACAATTAGGGACAATTTACACATACACCAAGCCAATTAACCTCCATACCTGTATGTCTTTGGAGTGTGGAAAAAACCCCGAAGATCTCAGAGAAAACCCACATGGTCACGAGGAGACCGTACAAACTCGGTACAGACAGCACCCGTAGTCAGGATCAAACCCGGGTCTCCGGCGCTGTAAGGCAGCAACTCTACCGCTGCGCTACCGTGCCGCCTCCCTAAAGTCTAAACTGTAATCCAATGTACAACAATTTATTCACTGCATGAATCGCTGCTGAAACCAAACACAATACCACATGACCTCCCACAAGAGTGAGAAGGCAAGGAATGTCAATAGGAATCACTCACTTGAAGTCTGATCGGAACTATTTCCGCCCTAGCAGTATTTAGACACTTTAGAGATACAGTGTGGAAACAGGCCCTTCGGCCCACCAAGTCTAAACCAGTATCAGAGGGTGTTAGCGCCTGGAACACACTGCCAGGGGCAGTGGTGGAGGCATATAGTTGCATTCAAGAGACTTTCAGATAAGCACATGGATATGCGGGCTATGGAGGGGTATAGAACACGTAGACAATGACATAAGTTTACCCTGATAACCTGTTCTACACAGATATTGTGGACCAAAGGACCTGTTCCTGTGCTGTATAGTTCTATGTTTTTATGCCTACAGAAGCAAGGTAGGGAAGCTGGAAAATGGAGGAAGACAGAAGGAAGATAAGCAAAAAGTATTTCAGGAGGCCATGAAAGGAAAATAAAAATTAAGAGGCAGCATAGTGCCAGAAGGTGTGGAATAGTGATAGAGTTGCAGCCTTACAGCACCAGAGATCTGGGTTCGATCCTGACTGCCGGTTGACACAAAATATGCTGGAGTAACTCAGCTGGGCTGGCAGCATCTCTGGAGAGAAGGAATGGGTGACGTTTCAGCTCGAGACCCTTCTTCAGATTGTGGCTGCTGCCCGTACGGGGATTGTACGTTCTCCCTGTGACCGCGTGGGTTTTCTCCGGGTGGTTTCCTCCCACATTCCAAAGACGTGCAGTTTAATTTGGGTTAATTGGCTTCTGTAAATTGTCCCTAGTGAGCTGGATAGAACTAGCGTACGGGGGAATACTCTGTTGTTGACCTGAAGCATTAACTCCACTCTTCTCTCCACAGATGGCAGGCCCACCAAGTATTTTTAGCATTATCTGTATTTTTGCAGCGGAACAAATGGAGGGTGAAAAATCTACATCAAAGTGGGATTTCATCGATTGCTCTTTGCAGTTCAGCCGTAAGTCCACAAGATATAGTTTGCCTCTCATCCATCCATTTTACTTCCATTCAACAACATCATCTAAGTGCATACCACCTTGAAGATGTTGAAACACACCAGGAATTTGATAACCGCAGGAATGATTATCGAACCAAATCTGACGCTGGATCCCTCGAGAAGCTTTCAAGGACAAACAGCCAAAAGCTCAGTCAAAGATGAAGGGTTCAAGGAAGTTTTATTTTGGCAGAGAATAGGACGGAGAGGTATAGAGCTTTAGGAAGGCAGTTCAAGGTTCAGGTGGCTGAGCTAGTGGAGAAGTGATCAATATCTGGGATGCTTACTAGGACAGCACTGTAGCAGCACAGATGATTGTGGGACTAGATACAGGACAAAAACAGGCAGTCTCATTATCGGAAAAATAGACCAACCTAGCGTGGCACTGTGGCACAGCTGAAGAGATGCTGCCTCACAGCATCAGAGACCCAGGTTTGATCCTGACTACAGGTGCTGTCTATACGGAGTTTGTACGTTCTTCCTGTGTCCCCGTGGGTTTTCTCCGGGTGCTCCGGTTTCCTCCCACACAGCAAAGATGTGCAGGTTTGTAGATTAATTGTCTTTGGTAAAATTTTCCCTCGTGTGTAGGATGGTGTTAGTGTACGGTGTGATCGCTGGTCGGCGCGGACTCGGTGGGCCGATGGGGGCCTGCTTCCACACTGTATCTCTAAAGTCTAAACTATCACCCAGGTAAAACATCTCCATTACACTTCAGGACAACATAATAAGCAGCTAGTACAATTATGATGAAGATGCTGCCATTACTTTTCCTGATAGGTTCGCTCACCCAAAAGAATATTGGAAAATACTCCTTACTGCGCCAGAGACTCGGGATCGATCATGGCCACGGGTGCTGTTCGTACAGAGTTTGCACGTTCTCCCTGTGACCGCGTGGGTTTTCTCCAGGTACTCCGGTTTCCTCCCACACACCAAAGACGTAGGCTAATTGGCTTGGTAATATTATAAATTGCCCCTAGTTTGTGCAGTATAGTGTTAGTGTGTGTGGATCGCCAGTCAGTGCGGACGAAGGTCCTGCTTCCGTGGTGTATCTCTAAAGCTGAGACTAAAAATATCTCCTTAGAACTGAGACATGCAAAACACAACCTCTTATTCCAAGTCATGTATAAATATTCTCTGCCCTGATCCAAAATTAGCACTAGTCTAATTCTGTATTTTGACGATATTAATAGGTTTTACTTCATGGCATTTGGAATTGGAGAAGGGAACTTAATTAGTATAAAGACATGAAATGAAATAATTTAAATATTCTCATCGTGTTGCTTTAGCACAATGTCTGGCAGTCATTTTTGGACAAATCTCGGTTGGAAGCCAACATTTCTATTGAGGTGACATCTTTGTGATCTGCAGTGTCTTTGGAATTCTCTATCCAATAGATCTGTGGAGGCCAAGACTTGTAATGGCCACGGTATGGATATAAGTAATAAAAGGAACTGCAGATGCTGCTTGTACCAAATATAGGCACAAAACGCTGGAGTAACTCAGTAGGTCAGGCAGTGACATCACCTATCCAATTTTTTCAGAGATGCTGCTTGACCCACTGATTTATTCCAGCATTTTATGCCTACTTTTGGTATGGATATAGCTTTAGATGTGGGTGGCAAGGGATCTGGATCAGAGTAGTTTTTGTTGGGCTGAAGGGCCTTTCTATGCGCTAGATCTCTGTTAGCCTGTTGACTATCAAGAGGAGGAAAGTTATATATTCCAGCACCCTCAAGCACACAAGGAGGCACGGTGGCGCAGCGGTAGAGTTGCTGCCTCACAGCGCCAGAAACCCGGGCTCGATCCTGACTACGGCTGCTGCCCATATGTAGTTTGTACGTTCTCCCCTTGACCGCATGGGTTTTCTGTGGGTGCTCCGGTTTCCTCCCACATTCCAAAGACGTGGAGGTTTGCAGGTTAATTGGCTTCTGTAAATTGTCCCTAGTGTGTAGGATGTGAAAAACATAGATCTAGCGTATGGGTGATCGTTGTGGTCGTTGCGGACTCGGTGGGCTGAAGGGTCCTTGTCCAAGCTGTATCTCTAACACTAAAACATATGTTTCCAGTCTGTATGACATTATACCTCTATGATAACTTTGAAC
Organism: Malacoraja senta; assembly: GCA_038087875.1. Taxonomy (NCBI): domain Eukaryota; kingdom Metazoa; phylum Chordata; class Chondrichthyes; order Rajiformes; family Rajidae; genus Malacoraja; species Malacoraja senta. The sequence continues at coordinate 257,466,976 of CM075977.1, read as the reverse complement.
TGATCAGAGATTAGAGTCCATTAAAAAGGATGAGGTTACGGAATATTTAGTAGTCCATGATAGAATAAGCCAAAGTCAGCATGGTTTTGTGAAGGGGAGAACTTGCCTGACGAATCTGCTGGAATTCTTTGAAGAAGTAAATAGCAGGACAGACAAAGGAGAGTCAGTGGATGTTGCTTACCCCGATTTGCAGAAAGCCTTTGATATGGTGCCACACGTGAGGCTGCTACGGAAGATGAGAGCCCGTGGTATCAAAGGACAGATACCAGCATGGATAGCAGGTTGGCTGGATGGCAGAAGGCAAAGAGTGGCAATAAAGGGGGCTTATTTTGGTTGACTGCCTGTGACTAGCAGGGGTCGGTGCTGCGGCCACTATCCTTCACGTTGCATATTAATGATTTTGATGGGATTGAAGGCTTTGTGGCAAAGTTTGCGGATTATACAAAAATAGGTGGAGGGGCAAGTAGTGTAGCGAAAGCAGGGTCTCTGCAGGACTTGGACAGATTGGGAGAGTGGGCAGAGAAGTGGCAGATGGAATATAGTGTAGCAAAGTGTGGAGACATGCGTTTTGGTAGTAGGAATAAAGGCGTAGACTATTTTCTAAATGGGAAGAGAATCCAGGAAACGGAGATGCATAGGGACTTGAGAGTGCTGGTGCAGGATTCCCAAAAAGCCAATCTGCAAGTCAAATCGGTAGTAAGGAAGACAAACGCAATGCTAGGATTTATTTCTAGAGGACTAGAATACAAAAACAGGGATGTAATGCTAAGAAGGCTCTATAAAGCGCTGGTCAGGTTGTATTTGGAGTATTGTGAGCAATTCTGGGCACCATATCTGAGGAAGGATGTACTGCCTCTGGAGAGGGTATAGAGGAGGTTTACAAGAATGATCCCAGGAATGAGTGGGTTAACATATGATGAGCATTTGACAGCACTGGGCCTGTACTCACTGGAGTCTAGAAGGGTGACGAGGGATCTCATTAAAACTTATCGAATGGTGAAAGGCTTGGATAGAGTGGATGTGGAGTGGATGGTTCCATCATGAAAGCATCTAGGACTAGAGGTCATAGCCTCAGAATTAAATGACGTTCTTTTAGGAAGGAGATGAGGAGATTTTTTTTTTGTCAGAGGGTGGTGAATCTGGAATTTTTGCCAAAGAAGGCCAAGTCAATGGATATTTTTATGGCAGAGATAAATAGTTTCTTGATTAGTATGGGTGTCAGGGGTTATGGGGAGAAGGCAGGAGAGATAAATAGATTAGCTATGATTGAATGGCAGTGTATACTTGATGTGCCTAATACTGATCCTATCACTTATCACAAACCAATATAGGGAAGCAAGAATGGACAAATGGACCAGGTGCAAGAGCTGATACAAGCATTGATTGAGGCTGAAGGAGAGAAGGAAAGAGGGGGATAGCTGAGACTTGGCATGGCTATGGTATGGATATAATCTTTGACTGCAGGTTGGCGGAGATAGTTTAAGTGCCAAGTTCGAGTCAACACGGGGTTTGCCGCTTCTTAATGGAATTCAGATTTAATGCACTTTCCAAATGCAACTTTTAGATAAAAGAGAATAAAGGTTTAGGTTCTCTTCACCTGTCAAGAGAGTTTTGGTTGACCTTTAAATTGGAGTGAAATTGTAAATGTGATCAATAAGCAAGATTCAATTAGCACTAATTGCCCATTTTGGCACAAACCCAATTATTACAGCACGAAGGAGGAGTACAGTGTTTTGCAAAGAAACTTCTTGCAAAAATCCTTCATCCAAATTGCATGCTTTTGAATGCTAAGCATTAATTTCCAATTATAGAATGGAATTTCAATTGCAATAGGTTTTAGTGTCCGTCAGTGTTTGCAAGCAAAATGTTCATTTTCTTTTCACTTTTTTTGGTAGGTCTTTTTCCAAATGTTGTTTGCTTGATCACACCAGTTAAGTTGATCACAGCATGATAAGTAAGTCCCAGGGATGTGTGTCAACCACACGAGAAGAAACAAATAAAATAAATCTTTCATACATCAAATGTACTAATCTCCAATAAGAGCTTGCAAATACATTGATAATCCCTATTTTTTTTTCTGTTTCGAAGCATTAGAAGAGATCAAGCGGAGGAGAATGAATCTTTTCAGTGGTCCTGATCTAATGAACCTTGCCATGGATATAACTCGCATTAATGTAGACACTTTAGATCTTCCCAAGGGCTGTGTAGCAAGATTACCAAACAAAATCTGACCTTGAGCTCTTCAGGAGACAGTGAAACCGATGATTAAAAGCTCATTTGCGTTTAGTTTAGAGATACAGCGCGGAAACAGGCCCTTCGGCCCACCGGGTCTGCGTCGACCAGCGATCCCCGCACATTAACACTATCCTACACCCACTAGGGACAATTTTTACATTTACCAAGCCAATTAACCTACAAACCTGTACGTCTTTGTGTCTCGGCGAAAACCCACGCAGGTCACGGGGAGAACGTACAAACTCCGTACAGACAGCACCTCATATTCCGCTTGGGAAGTCTGCATCCTGGTGGCATGAACATTGAATTCTCACAATTCCGTTAACCCTTGCAGTCTCCTCCCCTTCCTACCTCTCCCTCAGCCCTCGGGCTCCTCCTCCTTTTTCCTTTCTTCTCCCCGCCTCCCCCCACCGCCTATCAGTCTGAAGAAGGGTTTCGGCCCAAAACGTTGCCCGTCTCCTTCGCTCCATAGATGCTGCTGCACCCGCTGAGTTTCTCCAGCATTTTTGTGTACCTTCAATTTTCCAGCATCTGCAGTTCCTTCTTTAACACTCCGTACAGACAGCACCCGTAGTCGGGATCGAACCCGGGTCTTTGGTACAGCATTTGCTGTAAGGCAACAACTCTACTGCTGCGCCACCGTGACCGCCGTTTTAAGATGAGAAAAGAAGGGAAGTAGGAAGATTGAAGAAGGGGATTGTCGGATTTCTTTACGTTCCTCCAAATACGGCACTACTTACAGACACATGTAGATTGGGAGCAGATATGTAGACTACCTTCAAATTTGGAAAATACTTTCTTGATGACTATAGAGGGAGTGTTACAAAAGAATTCGATATCCCATTTATATCAAGGACTTCAAGACTATACAAAAGGAAATACTATAGAAACAAAACAGAAATGGGAATTGGAAATGAACATTATTATTACAGATGAAATATGGGAAAGGACATGTCTCTTGGGCCATAAGCTGACAAGCAGCCCCTCTTGGAGGGAGTTCGATTGGAAAATTAAAATGAGAGTATTTAGGACCCCTCTAGTGTTGGCAAGATACAGTAACACCTCAAATTTATGCTGGAGGCAATGTGCGAAGATTGGTGATCACACACATATTTTTGGGGATTGTCCCAAATTGTACCAATACTGGAGAGACATCCAGGTAGAGATTAAAATAATTCTGGGAGTGGATCTACCTTTGGAACCGGCTTGTTTCATATTAGGAGATACTCCAGCAGCGACAGATATTCAAAATCAGAAATATTTGCTTGGGGTGATGCTGTTGATTGCTAAAAAGATGACAACAGTGTTATGGAGAAATGAAATGCCACCAAATGTTCAACAGTGGAGGGAAAGATTGAAAAATGTATACTTGATGGAAAGTATAACTGCTAAACTCCAGTTGAGGACTGATGCCTTTAATATTATATGGAAACCTGTACTATTACAAATGCCAAGATTGAGTAAGGATATAAATGGATGAGCTTGCTCTTGTGCCTGTGAATAAGATGCTCCTATGATAGAATGTAAAGAGGATCTGATGCCATGCTAATAGAGGTTAGGTGATTTGTATTTTGTCATTTTGCGATTGTCACTTGTGTGTCTCTTTGTTTTGTCTGTATGTGTATTTTGTTATGTCAATAAATGTTGAGTTTTTAAAAAAAAGCACACACTTTGCTGTAAAAAAAAAAAAAGAAAAAAAAAGGGGATTTGTATTTGACCCTCAGCAGCTGAAGGCTCCTAATAATGAGGGGGATAAAATGAAAATCAGGGCTGTTAACTCATCGGCATGGAGGTACATCATTCAGATTCAGATTATTTAGATATACAAAAGGAGGACTCTCTCTAACTTCTACAGGTGCACAGTAGTGAGCATGCTGACCGGTTGCATCGTGGCTTGGTTCGGCAACTTGAGTGCCCTGGAGAGGAAAAGACTACAAAAAGTAGTAAACACTGCCCAGTCCATCATCGGCTCTGACCTCCCTTCCATCGAGGGGATCTATCACAGTCGCTGCCTCAAAAAGGCTGGCAGTATCATCAAGGACCCACACCATCCTGGCCACACACTCATCTCCCTACTACCTTCAGGTAGAAGGTACAGGAGCCTGAAGACTGCAACGACCAGGTTCAGGAACAGCTACTTCCCCACAGCCATCAGGCTATTAAACCTGGCTCGGACATAACACTGAACTTTACTAGCCAATACTGTTATTTGCACTTTATCAGTATATTGACCATTGTGTATATATTTATAGAATGCCTTGTAGTAAATGCCTACTATGTTCTGTTGTGCTCAAGCAAAGCAAGAATTTCATTGTCCTACCAGGGACACATGACAATAAACTCACTTGACTTGACTTGACTTGGGTTTAGAGGTCTGAGAAACGACTACTGGAGTTTTCAACAGATCTTTATTCGAAAATTCAGTATCCAGCATACAGGCATATCAGACACGTCTGCCCACAACGGTGGTCAGCGCTGAACTTCGCGCGCAAGTGAAAAATCGATCAAAACCAGCAGCCCCTCCCGAGTCACGTGACCGCGGCTTCCGAACGCCGGGTCCGATATCTGTGTGCGCTAGCAGGTGCCGCTACAAGGGTACAATACAATTCCTAATTCACATGAAGCTCAGAGTAAACAGAATGATAAACATAACAATGTTTTCACACAGTGGGCGGTGGGTATATGCAAAGAGCTGCCAGTGGAGGTAGTCGTGGCAAGTACAGTTTACAGTTTGTTTTGTTTATTGTCTGTCACGAGGAACTAGGAAAAGCTTTTGTTGCGTGCTATACAGTCAACGGAAAGACAATACATGATTACAATCGAGCCATTTACAGGGTTTAGATATTTATGAGTATGGAGCGATTATAATATGCAATTGCAGGTCTGCTCGCATGTAAAATGTCACCAGGGTTGGGCACCATATTGGAAGCAGTAACTTACTAATATGGTCCGGAAGTGTCAGCGCTGTTGCGGCTCGCCTGCAGTCCGTCTGTTTTTACTTTTGTTGTTGTTTTCTTTTGTCCTGTTTTAGTTAAATTTTAGTTTATTGGGTTGTGGGTGTGTATGTGTGGGGTGGGGGGGGGGGTGAAACATGCTTTTTGTCTCTTCCTTCGGGGCAATGCGACTTTTTCTTGTCGTATCCCCCTTCTCTGCCTCCGTCTGCGCTGAGGCCTAATGGCGGAGCTGCCGGCCTCCAACTCCAACTGCGACCGACCGACTGACCTCGAGGCTCCGGAGGCAGAGCCAGGACTTACCAGCGTGGGGCTGGCCGGCTTCGGGGCTGCAGTGGCGTTTCCGGCGGTGGCGACCGAGGACCATGGTGGCGACCTGAGTCCGGAGGCTCGGCCACGGGCCCGGTGGACGACATCGTCGGGAGCTCGCAGGTCACAGGTGGGTGACCTGTTTTTCTGGAGCTCCCGCAATTACAGCTGCGTCCGCTGGACTGGAGGGCGGCAGCTTCGGCAGCTTCGACCACACCGGGCCGCGGAGTTTGAACCGTCCCGTTGCGGAGCGGAGCTCGGATTCAGCCGCGGGACTGACTTACCATCACCCGGCGGGGTCACAGCGTCAGAAGCCTGGATCGCCTCAGCGCAGAGGGAGAACGAAGAGGGAAGAGACAGAGACTTTAAGACTTTTGCCTCCATAACAGTGAGGAGGTGCCTGGTGAACTCACTGTGGTGGATGTTAATTTGTGTTTAGTGTGTGTTTTGTTACTTATTATATGTATGACTGCAGGCAACGAAATTTCGTTCAGACCGAAAGGTCTGAATGACAATAAAGGAATCTAAGTCTAAGTCTAAGACTATAACAACATGCAAAATCTGGAGGTATGTGTTTTCAAACTTCTGTACCTCATGCTTAATGGGAGAGGGGAGAAGAGGAAGTGACTAGGGTGAAGGTACACAAAATTGCTGGAGAAACTCAGCGGGTGCAGTAGCACCCGCTGAGTTTCTCCAGCATTTTTGTGTACCTTCGATTTTCCAGCATCTGCAGTTCCTTCTTAAACACAGTGACTAGGGTGAGACTGACTGGTCCTTGGTTATGCAGCCTGCCTTGCTGAGGCAGAGTAGTGTACTGAGTAATATTGCATACTGGTACACCGACTGTAATAACAACATTTAAAAGGCACTTGGACATGTGCATGGATAGGAAAGGATTAGCGGGATATGGGCCAAGTGGTGGGCTGATGGAACAGGTACTTCCATCCACACTTCGACACATGGCATCCTGGCATGGTATGGCAACAGTTCTGCGGCTGACAAGAAGGCTCTGCAGAGAGTCATCAATACAGCCCAGAAGTTCACCAACACACACCTGCCTGCCTGCCCTGGAAGAGATCTATAGCTCTCGTTGCCTGCGGAAGGCATCACGCATACTAAAGGACTCATCTCATCCCGCACATCACTTGTTTGCCCTTCTGCCCTCAGGAAAGCGTTACAGGTCCATCAAACCACACACCACAAGATTAACAAACAGTTTCTACCCCTAGGCCATCGCCACTCTGAACTCCGCACTGAACACACAGCCCCCATAGCAATATTTTGTACTGCCTCAACACTATACTGTGAAATAGTGCACATGATGACGACCTTTTCTTGCCGTTTTTGTTATTCGTTTTATCTGATACATTGGAACTCCGCTCGGGCAGTGCACCTGAAATTTCGATGTATGTGTTTACAATGACAATAAAGTGTATTAATATTATTATTATTATTATTATCACTTCACGCTGCCTCAACAAGGCCGCCAGCATAATCAAGGACCAATCTCACCCTGGTCTCTCCCTCTTCTCCCCATCAGGCAAGAGGGACAGAAGTTTGAAACTATTTGTTCATTTATCCATGACCCTCCTGATCTTATAAACCTCAATAAGGTCACCCCTCAGTCTCTTATGCTCCAATGAGAAAAGTCCCAGCCTACTCAATCTATCCTTATAATTGAAGGCCACAATCCCACAGCAACATCTGAAGGAGGGTCCCCGACTAGAAATGTCACCTATGCTTTACCGCCAGAGGTGCTACCTGACCCGTTGAGTTACTCCAGTACTATGTGTCGACCTTTGGTATAAACCAGCATCTGCAGTTCTTTGTTTCTACATCCTGGTAAATCCCTTCTGCATCACTTCTGCACCCTTGCCAACTTTTAATGATAATGAGAATGATAATGATAAATACTTTATTAATCCCCTTATTCAGGGGAAATTCAGATGTCCTTGCAGCACACTAATAAAAATACAACATAGTATTAAAGAAGTTTAACATTAAAACATAAAAAACATCCCCCCACAATGGTTCCCACTGTGGGGGAAGGCACAAAGTCCAGTCCCCATCCCCATGTCCACCCATAGTCGGGCCTATTGAGGCCTCCACAGTCGCCGCTACGGAGGCTCGATGTTCCTGGCCGTTCTCGCCGGGTGATGGTACTCCGGCGTCGGGAGAAACCTCTCTTGGCGATCTCGGCGAGAGATCCCAGGCTCCGCGATGTTAAAGTCAGCGCTGCCGCCCGCAGCTGGCCGCTCCACATACTGGCGATCTCGGCGAGAGATCCCAGGCTCCGCGATGTTAAAGTCCGCCCGCAGCTGGCCGCTCCACAGATCCCACGGCTCCGCGATGTTTTTATCGGCGGTCCCAGCATACCGGAGTTCCAGCGTGGCGACCCAGACAAGGCATCGCCCGCTCCGCGATAGCGCTCCAGCGCTGTGCCGCCGCCGAAGCCGAGGTTCTGGCCAGGTCCCCTCAGGAAACGCCGCTCCAGGCCCCGCTGGTAGGCCGCGAGGACGGGTCGAAGATGCTGCTCGGAGGAAAGCAGCCTCTCCGACCAGGTAGGGACTTGAAAAAGCAGTTACCCCCTTCCCCCCCCCCCACCGCCCCCCACACATAAAAGATTAGACCCCCCCACTACACACTTTAACGTACTAAAAATAATAAAAAAGAAGTGAAAAAAACGGACAGCTGCAGGACAGCGCCCCCTTCCTAACACGCCCCCTTCCTTAATGACATCCTTTCTGTAGATGGTGCTATGGTTCAGAACTGGTTTGTGTTGAGGTATACAGAAGATAGACACAATACTGGAGTAACTCAGCGGGTCAGGCAGCATCTGCGGAGAAAAATAATGGGTGACGTTTCGGGCAGGACTCTTCTTCAGACTGACTGACAGAAGTATTTGTGCAGAGGTTTCCAGGCAGTTGGAAATCAGACTGCTCGTGCACGTTTGTGATCTTTTGCTTCAGTTACTTCCAAAATACTGCAAAGTGGAAAGCTGTTAGTGTACTCAGTAAGAAGGGAAAGAAGCACTGAAAGAGATTCACTGCTTACAATTTCCCCCACAAGTGCCCAATGAGGGAGTGCCCTGGGGCCTTTCCGGGACCAGGGGGTGGAATGTATCTTCCATAAAGATGGGGGAAATAGTAATTTAATATTCAGTATTTAAGAATATTTGCTTTAGTTTGCTTTAGCCCGATGAGACACAGTGGCGCAATAAGCAAATTCATCGGACTCCAGCAATGTTTTTATTGGGCACTGCCTGGCGATTGTGAATGATTAGAAGCAGCATGCAGTACTTGATGTGTGAAACAAGGAACTGCAGATGCTGGTTTACACAAAATAACACAAAGTGTTGGCATAACTCAGTGGGTCAGGCAACATGCTGGGTTATACCAACAGGAGACACAAAATGTTGGAGTAACTCAGCGGGTCAGGCAGCATCTCTGGAGAAAAAGAAATGGTGACGTTTCGGGCCAGGACCCTTGTTCAGACACACACAAGATGGTCAAGTTAAAACCCCAGCTGTCTGCTCAGTGCATATTTAATGCAGGATTTTAAAGCATCCTCGCACTTTGATCCGAAACTGTTTTACTAATGACCTTTAAATAAATGTTATAATGATGATAATAATAAGAGGATAATATGATGAGATAATATGAGACAAAGTAATGAGATAATTGATATAATGAAATGAAATAATGTAATGAGTTGAGATAAGATGATTACATTAGTAACATCATTAAAAAAAAAAGCTTTCACATCATGTATCCTCCCAATTTGGTATTCAATCCTACCTTGTCAGACCCCAGCACTCCGACTATAACAGCTTCCCAAGGTGAGATCATATTCAATGTGTATAAATCACAAGAAATAGGAGTAGAATTGGCCATTTGGCATTTCATGTCTGCACCACCACTCATGACATCATGGTTGATCTCTGCCCTACTTTGCACTAACCCTTAAAACATAGTAGAGCACAGGGACAGGCCCTTTGGCCCACAATATCCATCCCGAACATGTTGCCAAGCTCAACTAATCTCTTCCCCCTCCACATGCTCGATATTCCTCCATACCCTGCAAATCCAGGTGCTCGATATTCCTCCATACCCTGCAAATCCACATGCCATCTATAAGCCTCTTTTTTATTTTTTTTATTTTTATTAGAAGTACGATATTGTAGTACATTGTCAACCATGTCATTGGTTGGTTGGCGGCGCGACACGTTGCAGCGGCCTCTGCAGTCCGTCTGTCTTTTTTATTTTTTTTGTTTCGTTTGAATTTTGTATAGTGTGTTTTTTTAAACTGGGTATGTGTGTGAGGGGTGGGGGAAACTTTTAAAATCTTTTCCCTGCACGGGGAGACCCGGCCTTTCTCTGTTGGGTCTCCGTTGTCGTTGGGGGCCTAGCACCGTGGAGCGGCCTCCAACCGGAACGACCTGGGGCTCCAGTCGCGGAGCCTGCGGACTACTCACCATCGTGGAGCTGGCCGAATTCGGAGCGGGAGGAGCTCTGGTGGCGCGCTGCTGCTACCTGACCCCGGAGATTCGGAGGCTTCAGCCGCCGGCCCGGTGGACGGTAACATCGGGAGCTCGCGGGTCCATGGTGGGAGACCGCTTTTCGGGGCTCCCGCAACGGCAGCTACTCCCGCCCGAGTTGCGGGGTTGAGGATGACCTGGAGCGGGGTCTGGCATCGCCCGGCGCGGCATTGGTGGCCGTGGGACTTGCTAGCGCTACCGGGGTCTACAACATCAAGACCCGGAGCGTGGCCTTGCATCGCCCGGCGCGGCTTTAATGGCCGCGGGACATATCTACAATCGCCCGCTGGGGGCTTTGACTTTGACATCGGGAGGAGAATGGGGAGTGCAGGGAGAGATAAGACTTTGCCTTCCATCACAGTGAGGAGGAGATTCACTGTGATGGATGTTTGTGTAAATTGTGTTGTGTCTTAGTTCTTTTTACTTGTTTGTATGACTGCAGAAACAGAACTTCGTTTGAACTTAGGTTCAAATGACAACAAATAAATATCTATATCTATCTATCTATCTACATAAGTACCTAATACACACTGAGATATTACAGTTCATGTACAACTTCTTATTTTTAATTTAACACTAAAACAGAAAATGAATCTATAAGCCTCTTAAATGCCATTATTCTATCTACTTTCACCTCCACCTCAGGCAGTGTGTTGCAGATACCGACCACTCTGTGCAAAAGTTCATGTTCATAGTTTATTAGGCCAGAATTAGGAGCAGCATTAGGCCATTGGCCCAATCAAGTCTAATCCATCATTCAATCACGGCTGATCTATCTTTCCCCCTTATCCTGCCTTCTCGCCATAAGCCTGACACCCGTACTAAATTTGCCCCGCTCTCCTTAAAGCTATGCCCTCAAGTCTTTGACATTTCCTTATCCTTTGATCCCTTGATATCTCAACATCTTAAGATGGCAGCTCTCCCACCTTCTCAGAGTTAATTTGCCCTAGTTTTAATGCCCAATGTTCCTAAATTCATAAGATATGATAGTGGCATTTAAAGGTTTTTGGATAGGCATATGGATCTGCAGGAAAAGATCTTAAGATATAGGAGCAGAATTAGACCATTCAGTCCATCAAGTCTACTCTGTCATTCAATCATGCTGATCCATCTTTCCCTCTCATTCCTGCCTTCTACCCTTAACCCCTGACAGGGGTACAAATCAAGAAATGTTGAAAACAAATGATAAAAAAAGACTAAAAACAGGATAGTTATAATATAGGCTGTCTTCACCTCATATAACTTTACCTGGTGCATTAGGAGACCAATTTGTGGCATGATTGGAATCCCACTCAGGCAGCAGAGCAAGACAAGTTAGACATAGACATAGAAAACAGGTGCAGGTGTAGGCTATTCGGCCCTTCGGCCCTTCGAGCCAGTGTGATCATGGCTGATCATTCCATGTTACAAGCAATTTCATCTTGTCCTGGGCATTGCAGAGAATTCAAACATGCACCATTACTGTTCAGTTTGTTAACATTCCCGGGATATTTCCAGCCTACAAACAATTAAACAAAGGTCTATTCCGAGTAGACTGCTCTGTCAAATGTATTTGAATCCGTCAAAAAGAACTAATCTAACCATTTTTTAATTTGACCGATTTCCACCAGTAAATTTCTGCAGTGAGAATGGAAGGGAATAATGGTTGAACTTGTTCTTCTCCTGAGAGGGAAAAGTAACTTCCCAATCCATGCTTGCTTCCAAATAATATCAGTTCCAGCAGATTCCGTCATTGGGTTTAAGCAAATAACAAGAAATTATCAACGGGAGGAGGTCACTGCATTCAATTCAATTAAACTGAAGGTAATCTGTACCTCTCTACCACTGGATTCATTTCCCCTGTATTAATTCCATTTCATTTGGTACCCTGATCCAGTATATTGTCCAATAAGATCCAATAGTCATCTAAAGCCACGTCCATTCTTGGCTATGATTTTTTTTTTTAAACCGAGGAATTAATAAATTGTACAGCTGGGAATTTTAGATCAACTTGTCTTTGAATCCTGCTGTCAAGACAATATGTTTTATGCTTCATTGAGGAGGTCCAGTCTGATATCTGAACACTGATGATGGCTCCTACCCCGTACGCAACTTCTGAAGAAAGTACCCAGGGTACAGGAGAGAAGCAGCAATTTACATTTCTTAAAATTGTGTACGGACCCTTGGGTAAACTCAGAATCCAGACAAAATTAACCTCCCAATTATGTAAATCCACTCTTAATAAAAGTCTCGCTGTTTCGTAATTACAGTAGAAGGGAATATTCTGTGCACAAATCACATTCTACGAGAGGTCTTGCCGCAAGACACATAGGTGGATTTTTGAACAAACACCTCTGGTCTGGTTTTGTGCACGATTTGCCTGTTGCTGAAATCATTGCTAACATCAATGGGTTAAAAAAAAATTTAAAAAAAAAAATCAGTTTCTTATGACAGTGTTGAAAAGTCATTGTATTCTGAGACAGCTTCTTTCACAATGCAACACTCAATCATAAATTAACTGTACACTGGAGTCAGGGAATGAAGAAATAAAATAATAAAAACACACAGATTGCAGTGTCAGCGTTCCAGTCTTCCATGTTCCCAGCCCAAACATTTTTGCACTTATTAATTCAAAGAGCTCTCCCTCACATTACAATGACATTCTGTGTCACTGCTCATATTACAAATCTCAAATATTCAAACATTTGTTGAACAAAACGTTTGCCTATTGTTAGGAACCATTTCAACCAAACAAACATGAAATCAACTCCTGCAAGGCAGGCACTTCATTCACACAAGACCCAAATTTACATTGCAAAATACAAGCAGCCCATTTTGTTCATTTTATTGATGGAAGTTAATAGCTTTCCTCCTTTCTCCCACCTCAATTCTGCTGTAACATTGGATCAAAATAATCGGCACATTTGATCAAGATAATATTCATTGAGAGATTACCCGAAGAACATTATCCTAAAACATTTCAACAGGGAAATGATGAAAGGATTTCTTTGCGTAAATCAATGGAGGAATGATAATGTTTCTTCAACAAGGTGAAAGATCACATCTTGATTGGTACTGTGGGCAATTGGGTGCAACAATGCAGCATAAATTCACATAGTTACAAGAAAAAAAATAGGTTCCTACCTTCCTGCACAACTTGGAAAGGATTGTTGCTGTCCACAAATGTGACGGAAAATGTAATTTTTTCTGTCTGAAGAATTTCCTCGTTGGTGTTGAGGTCAATAACAGCCAGTCGAAATACTTCATCGTCCTTTTTGGCCGTTTCATCAAAAATCGCCCCTGTTAAAGAAGGTAAATATTTTACTAAAATATCTTTGCCAACGTGACATTCAATGGCACCTGAACACTTAACTGAGACTTGTCCTGTTGAATAGCGGGTTAAGAAAGGGGAATGTAATCAGAGAAATTACAAAGGAGTGTGCTATTACTCAGTTAGTAGTGCCATAAGGCATACATCTAGTGTGTTTATGTCCAATTTTCAGTCATATACATCACTGGATTAACATATGATGAGCGTTTGATGGCACTGAGCCTGTACTCGCTGGAGTTTAGAACGATGATAGGGGAGAACTCATTGAAACTTACCGGATAGTGAAAGGGCGTGATAGAATGGATGTGGAGAGGATGTTTCCACTAGTAGAAGAATCTAGGACCAGAGGGCACAGACTCGGAATAAAGGGACATGCCTTTAGAAAGATGCAGATGAATTTATTTAGCCAAAGGGTGGTGAATCAATGGAATTCATTGCCGCAGATGACTGTGGAGGCCAAATCATTTGGTATTTTTAAGGTGGACATTGACAGGTTCTTGATTAGTAAGGACATCAAGGGTTATGGGTTGAAGGCAGGAGAAAGGCATTGAGAAGTAAAAATAGGTCAGCCATCATTGAATGGCAGAGTAGATTCGATGGGATGAATGGCCTAATTCTGTTCCTATGACATAAACATGAGAGTGCTGGGTGCCTGGATTGTGTTGTCAGGAACGGTAGTGGAGGAAGAAATGTTAGCAGCATTTAAAAGGCTTTTAGATTGGCGCATGGACATGCAGAGGATGGAGGGATATGAACCACATGAAGGCAGAGGAGATTAGTTTAACCTCGCATCATGTTCGGCTTGAACATTGTGGGCCGAAGTCTTGTTCGTGTGATGTACTGTTCTACGTTCGATGTTCTAAGCATTGGATTACAGGTGGATGGTTATTTTAGTAAATCAAACACTCCCTGGTAACCATACAAAACTTCACATCCCTTGTTGCTGATTATCCTGGACAATAATTGATCTCCAATATCTACTTACATATCATTGCTGTTTGAAAAGCTCTGCCATGTGAACACCTTAAGCGACCACACTTAAGTTCAGCACCAGATTAGAAACATTGTGTTGTTTAGCTTACAGATACAGCAAGGAAACAGGCCCTTTGGCCCACCAAGTCCATGCTGATCAGCAATCCATGTGCACTAGCACTATCCGACACACTAGCCAATTATCCAACAAACTTGTAGGTCTTTGGAATGTGAGAGGAAACACGAGCACACGGGGAAAACCCATGCAGGTCACAGGGAGAATGTACAAACTCTGTACGGACAGCACCCGTAGTCAGGATCGAACCCAGGACTCTACCGCTGGCACCAGCGTGCCACCCTTTGCTTGGCGGTCACTCCTACATTTCATAATCTCCTCTTCCAAAACATCCCAAACCCTAACTATTTTCAATAGTCATTTCCAAGGTTAAGTTTGACATTGTGTATTGCTACACTTGTTATCCAGAGAACCACTCATTGGCAATGGAAATGCAGTAGAGATGATCCAACAAACAAAAGGGAAGGCACTTAAATAATCACTCCTAATGAAAGAAAAATTATGTTGAAAAAACAATGAGATATATTCTGAAACTGAGCACCAGGTGGAGGCAATAAAGGTCAAATTGCACTAATGGTTATTAAAAAGTATAATCACTATGAATTACCTGCAGGTTCAATTAATTTGAGCCTGTAATGGTACCAATAAATTAATGCATACGTCACCATTGAATATAAGTCACATTCTCGTCTCTTTTGAACTATTCAGACTTGCATTTAGTCAGACTTAAGTATCATGGCAGAGTATAATATGTTCATTTAGCAGAATTTGAACATTTTTGTGAGATTTTTCTCCTTTGGCTACCCTTTGGAGTTATGGATGACTTGTTTCCATTCCAGCTTCATCTCAAATGGCCTGAAGGGCTTTAGGATTTAAAATTCAAGTCCGTTATTAAAAAAAATGTCTACAGGGGTGTTGAGGGAGAGGGGCCAAGTGAAAGGCCAAGGTAGAAGGATGTGGAGAGGATGTTTCCACTAGTGGGAGAGCCTAGGCCCAGAGGCCTTTTCCTCAAAATAAAAGGACGTACCTTTGGAAAGGAGATGAGGAAGATTTTTTTTAGTCAGAGGGTGGTGAATCTGTGGAATTCATTGCCACGGAAGACTGTGGAGGCCAATGAATATGTTTAATGCAATGCTTTGACATAAAACTCAAATCATCTTCAATAAATAGAATTAGAGCAGTAACTATGCTCTTCAACGAATGAAGGGGGACAGACTGCGGAAGAGTTAGAAGATAAAGGAATGTGGTAATGCAAGTGTTATAAGATGTGTCCAGTAGCCCAAGGAGGTGTAAGGGATGATCTGTAAACATGAATTTCACATCCCATCACAAAAGCGGGTCAACAAACAAACATATAACTAATCTGGAATAAAAATATTCTGGTCACAAAAAGGAATTTCTTAGGTTAAACACACATTGGAAGGTGAATTCTCCCATATATCCTCGGTCCGGCCTCCCTAGGATCCTAGACCCTCAGTGAGTGGGACGGTAGTACAGCGGTAGAGTTGCTCCCTCACAGTACCAGAGACCTAGGTTTGAACCTGACTGCAGGTGCTGTCTGTACGGAGTTCCTACGTTCTCCATATGACCGTGTGGGTTTCTTTCGGGTGCTCTGGTCTCCTGCCATATCCCAAAGACGTACAGGTTTGTAGGTTAACTTGGCTCCGGTAAAAAACATTGAATATTGTCCCCTGCGTGTGTAGGATAGTGTTAGTGTGCGGGAATGGTTGGCAGGGAATTGGTGGGCCGAAGAGCCAGTTTCCGCACTGTATCTCTAAACTAGACAAAAAGATCCCAAAGACGTGTAGGTTTGTAGGTTAATTGGCTTCTGTAAATCGTCCCAAGTGTGTAGGATAGAATTAGGCTTTGGGTGGTTGTGGTCGGCATAGACTCAGAAGGCCGAAGATCCAGCTTCCACGCTGTATCTCCAAACTAAACTAAAGTTAATGTGGCCGATATTTAACTACTCCAATAGATGACCTGATATGCCAATCATTTTTGGGGCTCATTATGGGCCAAGCGCAGGTAGGTGGGACTAGTGTAGGTGGGGCAAGTTGGTCAGCGAGGGCAAATTGGGCCGAAGGGCTTGTTTCCATGCTGTATGACTATGACCCTTTGTCTGTAAAGAGTTTGATGCCATTTTGAGGTTGATTAGATTAATTTTGTCATGTGTAGTGAGGTACAGTGAAACGCTTTTTTATTGCGTGCTATCCAGTCAGTGGAAATTCTGTACATGATTACCATCAAGCCATCCACAGTGTACAGATACAGGATAACGGGAATAACGTTTAGTGTAAGATAGTGTTCAGTAAAGTCCGATTAAAGCTAATCTTACACAGGAGCAATTAGTTATTTTCTATCTTTTTATTATTCCCTGGAATACTGGGAAAGATTGCCTGTACTTGTCTTTGCTAACTTTCCCTGTGGGCAAAATGACATTAAAAGTGCAAGAAGCATAAAAACCCCACATTATCTCCAGTTCTTGTTGGAGGTCGGTGGTTAAACTCATGAGCAGTGAGATAAAACAGCAGAGAACTTCAAATTCAATCAATGGCCATAACAAGGTTCACTTGTGTCAAATACACATTAGAAGGAATGCCTGGACTTTAATTTTTAATTACTGTGACATTAATGATTAGTTAATTATTAATGGTTAACAAAGATCACCGATCTTGGCAACTTATAGATTTAGCTGACATTTCAAGCATTGATTCCTGAACATCCACACACTACAACTCCCTGCAGGGGGGCATGCCATGCACTTAGTGACCAATGTTAAACACAAAATTGCTGGAGTAACTCAGCGGGTCAGGCATCATCTCTGGAGAACATGGATGGGTGACGTTGTGGGTCAGGAACCGTGACCCGAAACGTCACCCATCCTTTTTCACCAGAGATGCTGCCTGACCCGCAGAGTTAATCCAATAATTTGTGTCTATCATTGCTGTAAAGCAGCATTGGAGGTTCTTTGCTTCTAATCCTTGAGAACAATGGTGGGAATAGGTATTGGGTGGGTTGTATATAGCAATGTAAGGAGCCAGACATCTGAAGAAGGGTCCCGAACCAAATGCTCTCGCTCTTGGTTCGGGACCAAATAGGTCCCGCACCTATCCATGTTCTCCAGGGACTCTGCCTCACCATTCATCAATGAACTGCTTCTTTGTTAATACATTTATTTACATCATATGATAGATCCTATGATGGAAGGAAGGTTATTAATGAAGCAGTTAATAAAGACAGAAGATCATAAGTGATAAGGGTAGAATTAGGCCATTCGGCCCATCAAGTCTACTCGGCCATTCAATCATGGCTGATCTATCTCTCCCTCCTAACCCTATTCTCCTGCCTTCTCCCCATAACCTCTAACTCCCGTACTAATCAAGAATCCATCGATCTCTGCCTTAAATATATCCACTGACTTTGCCTCCATACCTTCTGTGGCAAAGAATTCCACGGATTCACCACCCTCTGACTAAAGAAATTCCTCCTCATCTCCTTCATAAAAGAACGTCCTTTAGTGCTGAGGCTGTGACATCTAGTCCTAGACTCTCCCACTAGTGGAAATATCCTCTCCACATCCATTCTATCCAAGCCTTTCACTTTTCTGTAGGTTTCAATGAGGTCCCCCCTCATTCTTCTAAACTCCAGCAAATGTAGGCCCAGTGCTGTCAAACGTTATCATATGTTAACCTACTCGTTACTGGGATAATTCTTGTAAACCTCCTCTGGGCCCTCTCCAGAGCCTGCACATCCTTCCTCAAATATGGTGCCCAAAATTGCTCACAATATTCCAAATGCAGCCAGACCAGCGCCTTATAGAGCCTCAGCATTACATCCCTATTTTTGTATACAAGCCCTCTCGAAATAAATGCTAGCATTGCGTTTGCTTACTTTACTACTGATTCAACTTGCAGATTAACTTTTTCGGAAACATGCACCAGCACTCCCAAGTCCCTTTATACCTCCCATTTCTGGATTCTCTCCCCATTTCTAAAATATAATCTACGCCTTTATTCCTACAACCAAAATGCATGACTCCACACTTTGTTACACTATATTCCATCTGCCACTTCTCTGCCCACTCTCCAAAACAATCCTAATCCTTCTGCAGAGTCCCTGCTTTCTCTACACTAAGCCCCATCACCTATTTTTGTATCATCTGCAAACTTGGCGACAGACCCTTCAATCCCCTTATCCAAATCATTTAATGTACAACGTGAAAAGCAGCGGCCCCAGCACCAAGCCCTGCGGAACTTCGCTAGTCACCGACAGCCGATCAGAAAAAGCCATCACCTATCACCCATTAGACACAAATTGGACGAACAGCACCTCATATTTCGCATGGGCAGTTTACAACTCAGCAGTCTAAATATTGATTTCTCTAAATTCAAGTAACCTTATTCCCTCTCTCTCCGTTTCCCCACCGCCTTTGTCAGTTTGCTAGTTTTACTGTTTGTATCCCCTCATTATCACCTCTTAGGGTGCCAACAATAGACCATTGTAGGAACCACCTTTCTCTAGTCATCGGTGCTGGCTATTTGTTCCGTATCTTTTCATATCTCTAGTTTTCCTCCCCCCTGACCAAAGATACTCCACTCTAGTATCTTTGCTCCTGACTCTCAG